>CM061139.1:182173961-182870663 GCA_030789695.1 Scilla litardierei | reverse complement strand
TGACTTAGAGGTTGGCCACTTTTGAACCGCTGACACCTTCTCTGGATCCACAGAGACACCTTCTCCAGACACCACGTGGCCTAAGAAGGCCACCTTGCCCATCCAAAACTCACACTTAGCTTGGCGTACAGTCGGTGACGTCTCAATGTCCTAAGAACCTTCCTCAAATGCTCTGCATGCTCCTGTCTGTCCTTCGAGTACACCAAGATATAATCAATTTACACCACCATGAATTTACCCAGGTACTCGTACAACACCAGGTCATAAGACTCATGAACATTGCAGGTACATTCGTAACGCCAAACGGCATCACCAAGAATTCAGTGTCCATACATGGTCCAAAATTCAGTCTTAGGGACATCCTCCTTCCTAACCCTCAATTGGTGGTAAGCAGTTCTGAGATCCACCTTTGAATAAACACCTGATCCATCAAGTTGGTCAAACAAATCGTCAATGTGGGGAAGAGTGTACTTGTTCTTCAACGTAACCTTGTTGAGCTCCCTGTAGTCAATGCACATGCGTCTGGTCCAATCCTTCTTCACCAATAGCACCAGTGCACCCCATGATGATACACCAGCTTGTATCCATCCCTTCTGTAGAAGATCCTCCAATTGGGCTCGCACTTCCTCTAACTCCGATGGCACCATGCGATAAGGTTTCTAGATATGGGCTAAACTCATGGCAATAAGTCAATTGCAAATTCAATGCCACGATTCAGGGGCAAAAATGGAAGTTCTTCTAGAAATACATCTAAGAAATCTCGAACAACCTCTGGCTTCTCTGGCTCAGCATCCATATCAGTTGGTCCGTCGACTGGATCGCGCATAAGCTGATGTAGGTGGTGTGGTCGTCTCGAAGCGACCCCTGCCTGTCGCTATCGTTCTCGCTCCCGCTGCACGTACTCATACTCTCGAGCTGTAGAGAGTACGTGTAATACCATGTTTCCTTATATATGAGTATATATTTACACGTATTTCTGGACGTACTTATACGTAAGAAATTGTTAGGTATTTTTATGAATTTTTCATAATTTCCAAAGGACCAAATTATTTTAAAATAATTTTCAAACATCATTTTGATTAAATGGATGTGTATTTAGATGGTATACTTGGTATTTGGTAGGTAAGGGTATTATGGTGGGTATTTCTATTTATTAGAAAATACAATTCCTAAAATCCTTATGATGACACATTGCTCTTAAGGTGTCATTACCATGTTAAACCCCACCTAACCCATGACATATGTCACTTAACCATTAATCCTCACCTAACCGCCTAGACACATGGCTTAATTAGAATGAAGGACATGATAGACAAGGATAAAGAGAGAGTAAGTACAAGAGAACAAGAAAAGAGGTTTTTTTTTGCAAAATTTCCATTCCCCATTGTGGCCGTCCCCTTCCTCTCCCCTCCTCCCTTTGCTCCTCCACTCCACCACCCTCTTCTCCTCTCCTACCACCTACTCCGCCACCATCTCCTCTTCTACCACACAAATTTTCCACCACAAAGGCCAAATTGCTTCACCATCATTCACTTCATTAAAGAAGAAGAGAAAGAGCTTGAGAAGGAGAAAAACTAGAGGCCTTCAAGGAGAAGGGCCAAAGAGTTGAAAGGAGTTATTTGAGGTAGGATTTCTAGCAGCCTAGATAGGATTTAGTTTTAGGATTTAGGTTAAAAGGGAGTTCAAATTACTTTAGATAGTTTTTAAATTTTAGGTTGGTGTATGGTAATTAGTACAAATATTGGCCTAATTTCTTGCAAAAATATTGGCGGGTTTGAAAGACAGTTTCTGCTACAAATTCATTTATGCATAATTTTTATTCTAGAACGTCAACAATCATGCAAAAATACAATTTAGAAAGTTAAACCAGTTAGCTCCAACTTCCGTTTTATAATCTTGGTCAAATTCTATTTGTATTTCGACTGAACCATTAATCTATGCAGTAGCATCAGATTCTGCCAGAATCTGCACACTGTTACCAAGAAGGGTAGAATTTCCATTGTAGAAATTCAATAAGTGTAATTTTAGCCATTTTGGAAAGATGACTTCAGTATCTACCTTTTTCGTGTTTTAGCTTCATTGAAATTATGGCGGTAAGATATCACAAATGACGGATGTTTAAGACTCACTGATGCTGTCTGAAAAACAGTTTATGTACCATGTGGGGTTTATGCTGTAATAATTAGCATACTTGCTCAAAATCATGATATTTGATACATGAAAGCATAAGCTGTTTATCTACAACTTTCATGTACAAAGTTTTAACAAATTCACAACAGAACTCGAGGTTAACAGCCACTGTTTTTGACTTCTCATGTTTTCCTGCAATTTGGAATTGGTAAAATGAGGGATTATATCTTGTTCATTAGGTTGGCAATCTTAGTAATTGAATTAGGCTCGTGTTAATTGGTTAGAAATGCAATGTAGTAAATTTAGTAAAACCATGTTAAATTTATAGTAATTTCAATAATGTCATTATGCTAAGTATGTTAATATTGTCTGTCTTTACCATGCTTGGATATGCTTGGAGATGTTATCCATGTTTCTAATTTATGCAAATAACATCATCTTTTCCACCATGCTTGGAAGTTAGCTATCATGTTGCATGTTAGCATGACAATTACGTTGTGTGTTGTAATTAATTTGTAGCTTGTTGTAGCAAATTTCACAATGCACATATTACTAATTTAACATGTTTAATGTTAATTAGAAATTAGTAGTATGTAATGCATGCTAATTACATTAAGCAAAATTGTAGCATGTTAAATAATGCCATGTTAGTACTGACTTTCATTTAGCATGCTTCTAAGGCCATATAATTATTAAGCTAAGTAGTTAGCCCCATTTTGTAATGCTAGAATGCATATGTGAAATATTTCAGTGTTGACATGATACCAAGTGCCATATCATGTTGATAGTTTGAAATTTGAATAGAGATTGTTATTGACATATCATACTCTTTGAGGTGTAACATACATACTCTTGTTTGCAAGTATTAGTGGCAAGAAAGTTATGTTTCATATGAAGAATAATGGAATCATGTGTTAAATGTGTGAAACATCACCACCTCACGACGGCAATCAATGGTGGAGTAAATGATCCTAGCCATTCTATCCTGAAGACTGCTTCAACACTCGGCATCTCGATAATCAGGAAATCCGTATAAAGCTCTCGTCCGCATATCACTACGGGACAAGAGGAACATCCACTAGACATCTTCATCACTCCTCTGCCTGTGTTGACGTCCCAACAAGAGGTGAGGAGTGACTCAGAAACTTCATGTTGGTTGACGAATCGTCTTGACATGAAGCAGTGGGAAGCCCCTGTGTCGAACAATGTAAGGCCATGCTTGCTAGCCACTAGCATGGTACCTAAGGTAATAGACACTAGGTCTAAGCATGCCGTGACTAATGAATGAGATCAAATAATTACTAAAAATAATAGAGACTTAACTGTGATGATCTGTCCGGTAGCGTCGGCCTCTGTAGCGGTCATGTTGAACATTTGACACCTGCGAGGTGGAGCCCGTGGTCTCGCCTGCCAAAACACCATCCACTAAGATGGAAGTGAAGGTCTACACCGAGTACCCCCAGTTGGAGCAGGTGCAGACGTCGAAGTTGGGGCTGTATGCCTCTATACACTTTGTGGATAGTCTCTGGTAGCATGGTCCTTGGCCACGCAGATGAGACAAGTTCAGGAACAACCTGCATTCCAGCTTGATGTACCCAAACTTGTCGCAATAATGACAGGTCGGGACAGAGCGTCGTTGCAGCTGTTGGTGGCGCTGCTGGTGTTGCGGTTGTGGTGCTAATCTCTTGAACTGAGACTGTTGGATGGGTTGGTGGAACTATCTGGTAGGGGCAGGGATTATTGATGCGATGTTCGTAGTTAGAAAACACGACATCTGCAAACTGATAAAAGAAAGGAAATTATGAAGCGGTAATTGAGACCGCTAAATGATATGTTAATGTAATTATGAAACTTAGAGTGAGGCAGATTGATAAATATCTTGAATTCTCGGTCCATTCGTAGATGGGTGAGATTCTAGATACGGGTTGGGGGAAACCCGAGTAAATTAAAAAGGTAAGGACTGGACTAAAGGATTTAATTCTCACTCGCACTCTCGAAAGGGTGAATTGGCTAGTGTTGGAGAGGCCGGTAGTGTACTCGTGATGCACTATTAGGTAACTAATGGTTTCCTCCATTTTGTCAAAAACCCGAGAATTGTCTCACTTCCGACATGGACAATTTACGAGAGGCCCTGTTTACAGTGCTCGTGTCCACTTGCGGGGTACCATTTTTCACCCAACTTGGGTGAGGTCCAGTACATTAGGTTTTATGATTTATTCAGGATTCCAAATATCAGTTTAACTACCATGGCAATAATGACAATGATGAATGAAAACTCATAAAATTATGGTTTGCCTTTGCTTATGCTTCTCAGTCTGCCTTACTTTGTGTTTATCAGTTTTCATGCACTTATGCATTTTCATTCCGCAGTTTTTCCTTCCATCACATGCATGAGATGCTTTATTTTACATTATGCATGATCTGTGGACGTTGCATCACCGGTAGTTAGATTGCTAGTTAGGTAAACCGGTTCTAAAACTAGACCATACCTAGTGCTGTTAGAATTTCCTATTGGGTCACGCATTGACGTGTCCTATTTATTTTTCCAGGTTAGGGGCAGAGAGGGGAGAGCTGGACTTGATCCAAGAGATTACTCAGAGGTGGAGCCCATAAGGGGCAACTTGTAAAGTTGGTCCCCAGTGATAGTTTAGGGAGTGAGTTGTACTGGTGTGGACACTTCTTGTAATATTGGGCTGGGAGTTCTCTTTCTTTTGTTGTACCCACTTGAATACCCATGTATAATATATGTATTTAAAAATGTACTTTTGTGTTAATAATAAAAGATGTTTGGACTATGTACATAATTGTTGTTTTCTGGAGATGTATGATTGGAGCATTATGTGTACTTCCCAGCATGTGCGCAGTGGCATGCTAATTTTCTTCTCGTCCTCTCTCTTTCTTCTCTTCCTTGGTAACACCCGCTTCTCTGAGATCACTTGGGACGGATTCGTACTTTTCGGAAATCCTGGGGAGCGGGTTGTTACAGTACGTCAGCATGTGTCGTCAATTTGAATCCACTAGCTTGTTGTGAATATCAATATCCATGACATGCTGAAATCTCTTGGCCCGAGCCCGAGGGGTGGATACCAGGTCCTTGGCGAATCTAAAACACCATTTGTTAGCAAACACACACGTTCGGCAGGGTTAACTGCTATGCGTCGAAATACACACATGCTGACCTTAGAAAACTCATCATCATACTCTACCGTCAAGGAGACCTGCTTCAGGCCTATGAACTGCACCTCCAGCTTCATCTGTGCCTTCGGTGAGAAATACTGGGCATTGAACGCCTTCTTGAAGGTATCACAGGAGATCGGCTTCACCAGTCGGTCCTCTGCAGCATCCCATCAATTTCTGGCCTCTCTAATCAGTTGCAGCTTCGTCATGACAACCCATAAAGCTGGGGATGCCTCTGCTGCCTTCAACGTATCTGTAATCGAGCGCAGCCACTCCTCAGCAGCCAGAGCGTCCTCTCGTCCAGTAAAAATCGGCGGTCACAATGATCAGAACTGCTGCACTCCTCCTTCCTTAGTTCCTTCTGAATTGCCTGGACCATCTCTCGCAAGGCCAGGTCAGAAATCTGATGCACCGTGTTCGAGCCGGCGTTGCCTGGCCCAGATCCTGATCCGAAGCATTCGCAGCCCTAATCGCTTTCTTGGACGGTCTACGTCTTTGCATGGGTAAACTTTCATACACTTATATCATAAGGCAAGGTCAAGTCAGTGAGTATCTTAAGCACGTACTTTACTGCCCTGTTTTGCACTGTTCACGAGGCGATTGCGCGGACCTGCATATGCCACCACTTTGTAACGTCCCGGTCCCTGGGAGCCATTACAATTAATAACCCAGGGACTACGCAATTTAACCACAATATTAAACTTTCCAGTACTAGCATGCTCAAGGAGATAATTAAATGGCATAGCAATAAAGTTGGCATGGTGACAAAATAAAGCAGAGATATTTCCATTTCAAGATATTCCAAATCTGAACTGATATTAAAAACACCCAACTGTTCCATGCAACGAACTAAAAAACGAAGGAAACATGATAATTGCTAGATAAAGAAAAACCCGAAGTCAAACTAATAATGGCACTAGAGGTTCTAGGCCAGAGGGATCAGATTTGGGGTCATTACATCACGTGGTGGGGGGAACCAATGCCTACGGCAAAATCAACATGGTTACTAATAAGGAACCAGGGGCTAACGACTAAGACATCGGGGAACGGGGCTCATATCCCAAGTAAACCACACCGAAACCCAAACAACGAACAAAGGGTTCAGCCGAAACCAAACTAGCAACAGAAAAAGCCAGCAGCAACCAACAATCAGCAAGAAACCCCAAAACCACAAGCAAGGGGAGCTACCGAACCCCAAATCAGCAAGGAACAAAACCGAACCGAACTTAGCCACATGCAAGGACCCCAGGACCACACGACAAGTAGGCGAGAAAACCAAACCCACTAGATAACCGTAGGGAATCAAACCCTCTTCTATTCTTCCAAATCATCCTCTCCAGTTCGTAAAAATCCAATTTTTCTCACAAAACCCCAATGCTACGACTTAGATCTACGAATGCAACAAATCGAAATAAAAATGAGGCGTAAGGGGAGATAAATTCTACTGAAATCGTAGCCGAAGAAGCAACGAAAATTAAGAATAGAAAAACACAGCAGATCCGAAGAAATCATCGCAGAAATCAAACTCTAAGAGCCACAGAAATAAAGCCGACAGCTTCGAAAAATATGGAGAAATACTTACAGTGCATTACAGTGCAAGTAACCAAGGAGGGGGAGAAGGGTGTTAAAGCAACCGAAGCAACTCAGGGTACATGCGGTCGCAGCAAGGGGAGGATGGGCCTCCCTAGAGCCGCAGAGAAAGGACGTAGGGGCTCTGCTGTCGTTGCTGAGGACAGAGGACGAGCGGGATGGCGTCGAAAGTCCCATCGAGGGCTCGTGTCGCCGCGAGAGTGAGAGACCGTGTCGAAAAGCCTTAGCGGGCTGCATCGAGGGAAATGAGGGGGACAGAGACAGCGAGCGAACGAAAGGAAGCCCCCCGAGTGGGCTTCGTGAGTGGGCCGTCGAAAAAAGGAAGGAAAAAACAAAGGGGGTTTTACCAAATGGGGCCCTTACATATGAAGAACTTACCTTTCGCAACGATGAACTAGCCAAATGTATTTCAAGACTCGTCAAAGCTCATTATTCATTCCAATCTAAATATGAAAATGCTATTATTAAATTGCATGAGTACAAGTCTTTTAGTGTTAATGATAATTCTATGCATGTTTATGACAAAAGTGAGAGAAACACAATACTCTCTTAAGTTAAGGATTTGAACTCATTAAATGAAAATTTGAAAGTTCAAAACATTGACTTAGAACGTATGTTGAAGTGTAAAAAGGAATCTCGTAAGCTCAAAAGCTTCATTAGTTCTAGAGATTGCCTTCACGATTTGTTTGGAAAACAATATCCAGTGAATCATAGAATGATTTTGTTGTATGTGCCAAGTGTGGTATCCAAATGTAATAGCCCGGCTTTTCCCAAGTGAATTTTGAATTTTTTTAGATTTTTCCTATGTTTTCTTTCTCTATCATCATCATCATCATTTTTCTTATTCTCCTTTCCTTTCCTAATTTTTTCTTTTCTTCCTTTCCTTTACCATTTCTTTTCTTTCTTCCCTTCCTTTTTCCTTGGCCGCATCCCAGCTCCCTCTTATTCCTTTCTTCTCTTTCTATTTTTCGTACTTCTTTTCTTTCCCTTTGAGCCCATGCCCAACACAGCTGGCCCATTTACAAAATCCCACAACCCAAATCCATCTTAAAATAAAAACCTAAACTCTCACTTCACTCCCCTTGGATGCACCCGACCCGCTCGCAAACACCCCCGATCCATTTTTTGTTCTCTTCCCTTCACTCGCGAGCGATGGCCAGAAGCAACCGATGGCTTTCGAACCCCATAACCCTAAAAATCTGCCGCCGATGTCTCTCTCATACGTGGTTTTTGGTTTGAAATCTCAACGGGAATATCTCCTTCCACATTCTCTCCCGTGATCCTCTTTTTCCTATTGGGTTAATGACTGGAAAATATCCTAACGTTTCAGCGTTTCTCACAAATATACCTTATCGTTCATTTTGGGATACATTGGTACCCAGACCGAAAATTGGCTAACGGTGGTTAACTTATTTACAAACTGACCGTTTTGCCCCAGACTTAAAAAAGGGTTAAAGAGATAACTTTCCTTTTGCCGTGTCCCCAAACAGAATTCACAGGAGAGGAAAACCTAGGGCGAAAAAATTGGAAGAAAGAAAGGAAATTTCGGAGATCGGAGTGCAACACACGAAAGGGGGGAGAAAGAGGGGCTGCTGGAGGTCGGGGATCGAAGCAAGTTGAAGAACTGTAGCATCAAAGAGCAAGAAGGTAAGTAAAATTTTAAATTTTTAAATTTTTTTGCCGAAAATAAGTTAAATTACAATGGTAATTGGTAGAAATGGTTGAATTAGGATACAAAGCTGAGAGATTCTAGATGATGACTTTGTGTTGCGTGAGGTAGTAGAATTTGAAAGTCAATTAAGCAGTATGCTAAGTATGGTCTGTTGTAGAAACTGTATGGTGCATGTAACTGTCTGTTAATCCAAGTAATGTTGGGAATTTGTCAATGCTAATTATGGCTATCTGCTAAGTCTTTATTATACAACATAATGAATATGTTATGTTGCATATGGTGAATGGTTTATTGTGCATATGTTAAGGTGAGAAATGTCTAAAATGTTGACAGAGTCAGAAAGTTAACTTGAAGATCCATCATGGGGAATATTGAGACTTGGATCTAAAGGAAGTTATGAACATGGACAGCAGTCAGTTTTCCTTAACTGTGTTGCTGGGATATTGACAGTGGAAACTTTGAAAATGCTGATTAAAGATTTAGGACATAAAGACAGGTTCTACATATACTTCAAGCCCTGGAGAAAGGATTTCAGTTGGTGTGGTAGAATTGATGATGATGTGCATGCCTCTGAAATCTTGAACATGAAGGGCAGTAGGACTGTGGACTTATATGTGTCACATGAATGTGTAGGGCATCAACTTGAAGGCAATTCTACTGCTCAGGAAGCAATTGTCAACCTGAGTGAGTCAGAAGGGGAAGTTGATCTTAGCATTCCAACTTCAATGCCAACGGAGGAGGGAAGCATGCCAACAGAGGAGGGAAGCACAGAGGTCAATTTGAAAGGAAAGGATGCTGAAACAGTGGCAAGTCTGATTCAACCAACAGATACAGATACAAGTAGGGGGAACTCTATGAGGAAATAGATGTGAACCTAAGTTGTCCATCATCATTACCCCATGAATATGCTAATAACAGGGATAATGAAGATGAAAGGGCAGAATTGCAGGAGGCTATGACTGATATTCAGGAGGCTAGGGCTGATATTGAGGAGGCAACACCAGAGTGTCAAGCAGAGTTGTAGGAGGATATGTCAGATTTTCAAGAGGTAATGGAAATGGCAGATTGGCAAGCAGAGGTGCAGAAGGATAGGGGAGATTTTCAAGAGGCAATGGGAATGGCAGAGTGTCAAGCAGAGTTGCAGGAGGCTAGGGCAGATTTTCAGGAGGCAATGGCAGATGTTCAGGAGGTAATGGCTAAGTGTATTGCAGAGTTGCAGGAGGAAAGTGCAGTGTCTTGTAGAGTTGCGCTTAGAATTTCAGGATGACATTGTTGAAGATGATACAGCAGAGGCTATGCATGATAAGGAAGCAATGGATGATACATCAGAGGCTATGCATGATGAGGAAGCAATGGATGATACATCAGAGACTGGGCATGATGAGGAAGAAATGGATGATACAGCAGAGGCTTGGCATGATGCAAGTGAGCAACCAAGTGAGTCAGATGCAGATGATGAGTATGAACCAACAGATGATGATGATGTTGACTGTGGAAGCAGTGAGGGTGATGTTGAATTGGAGGATGAAGGTGATGTAAATTTGAAGGATGAAGATGGTGTTGAGTTGGGTAGAATGCTGGGTGAAGACAGTGTGCACTCAAAAAAGAAGAGGACTGATGGCATCCATGTGTATGGAGGCCCAGAATGTGAGCCACATAATGAATGGGCCACAGACACAGATAAGTCAGATGGGATTAGGAGCATGAGAGGCAATGGTGATGAGATGACATGTAGAGGGGGGAAATTTGTGCATAATGTTGATATGGATAACCCAAAACTGGAGGTTGGAATGAAGTTTGCAACTCCAAGAGAATTCAGGGAGTTGTTAAGAGAGCATGCAACACAAAATGGATATGATTTTAAATTCATGAAGAACGAAGGATGCAGAATTTCTGTGGAGTGCATTAACAAGTGTGGATGAGTGTGTTCAGGCTCTTGGGATAGCAGCAGAGAATTCTGGCTAGTGAAGAAACTGACAACACATTCAGGATGCCATGTTGTGAGGACCAATTCTCAAGTGACATTCCAATGGATTGACAAAAAATATGTTGAACACATAAGAGACCAACCCCATCTGTCCATCAAAGTGTTGAGAAAGAATCTGAGCAGGGACTCTGGCCTAGATATTAGGCAAGATAAAAAGTTATACATGGCTAGGAGCTTTGCCAGTGCTTACATAGAAGGCTCCTACAAGTTGCAGTTTAAGCAACTATGGAACTACTCCCATGCCCCATTACAGAGAAACCCTGGCACTTTTTGCAGGGTTAGGTCAAGGCATAGTGATGTGGATGCTGCACCAATATTTAGTGGAATTTTTATCACCTACCCTTGTCAGGTTAAGGGTTTCAAAGATGGATGCAGGCCATTCATTGGACTTGATGGAACTTTTCTGAAGTCAGAGATTAGGGGAGTGTTGCTTAGTGCTACAAGCATAGATGGGAACAATGCAATGTTCCCATTGGCCATAGCTATTGTCCCTAATGAATCAAAAGACACTTGGACGTGGTTCATGACCTGCTTGATTGAGGCACTTGATGTGAACAATAAAGGGCAGTTCACCTTCATATCAGACAGACAGAAGGGACTGCTGGAGACATTTAAGGATGTCTTGCCTAGAGGACACCACAGGTTTTGCTTGCGGCATATGTATGACAACTTCAGAAAGGAGTTCAGACCAATATTATATAGGCAGCTAATATGGAAGATTGCTGGAGCTTTTGTATAGGAGGACTGCCTAACTGCAATCGAGGAATTCTACAAGATCTCACCAGAAGCTATTAAATGGCTTTGTGATGTGAGGATGGATGCTTGGTGTAAGTGCTACTTCACAGATGATAGTTATTGTGATTTAGTTGTTTATAATGTCTCTGAATCATTCAACAAGTTCATTTTAGAGGCTAGGGATAAACCCATCATAATTTGCCTTGAAATGATTAGGAGGTAACTGATGATTAGGTTTCAAAAGAAGAAAACCATTGCAGCCGAGTGGATTGGAGAGACATGACCCAGGATTCTGGAGAAGGTGATGAAGTTGAAGAGGAAATGTACATGTCTTTTTGTGGTCTATGCTGGAGAGGGGCAATATGAGGATAGTCAAGACAATGGGGTGTACTCATTGAATGTGTTGGCAAGAACTAGTGACTGCATGTATTGGGAGAGGAAAGGAATTCCTTGCGTCCATGCATGTGCAGCTCTGATGGCTGAGAATAAAAATCCAGAGGATCATGTGCACAGATATTACACAAAGACTGCCTATATGCAAGCATATGCAGGTATGATCCCCCCAATTCCTGATTCAAGATTTTGGCCAAAGACCACTTATTCTGAGTTGGTGCCACCACCATTTACCAAGCAGCCTGGAAGGCCTGCAAAGAGGCGGAGGAGGGGTGAATTTGAACCTGGGTCAAAATCAAGATCAAGTACTAGCTCAATAGCAAGCTCAAGCCAACTGTCTAGACAGTGACAGACACAAACCTGCCAAAACTTTCATGAAGTTGGGCACAATAAGAGGAGTTGTAAAAATCCATCAGCCCCAAAGCCATCTTCAAGATCTGCACTTCCTAGATGGAGGCCAACATCTCAACAGAAGGAGCTCAGCAAAGAGATTCAACCAGAGTTTTTAAATTTGTTGATGAGGGCTGGTATCAATGTTGATGGTATAAGCCAGAGCTCAGATGCCCAGAATACCCATCTTGTAAGTTTATTATTGAACTGCCATTTCAGAACACCCATGCTATATTGTTATTGTAATTTCATTAGAACTTTATACAGAGTACCACTGCCCAACAACAAGCCCAGAGTCACAGAGGAGGCAGAAGATTGGGATCAAGAAAACATTATTCTGGCAGGGGTGGTCAAGTACCTCCAGTTGTAAGTGCTATATGCCTTGTGATTTCAACATGCTTGCTTACATTTGTCATTTCAAGCTGTAATTGTTATTGTGATATATGACTTTTGATTTCCTCATAACTGTTTACAGAGTACCCCTATCCAACAACAAGCCTATAGTCAAAGAAGAGGCAGAAGATTGGGAGCAAGACAAATTTCTTATGGCCGGGGTGATATATTACTTTTGTCATTTCATGATGTAATTCTTATTGTGATATATGACTTGTGATTTCATTATAATGATAACTGTTTACAGAATACCCCTACCCAACAGCAAGCCCATAGTCATATAAGAGGAACAAGATTGAGAGCAAGACAAATTTCTTCTGCCAGTGGTGGTCAAGTCTATCCTGTTGTAAGTGATATATGTCTCACATATACTAGTGATAAACTTCTGATATATGTCTTATTTATTCTTGTTATATATGTCTGATATATGTCTGATACATGTCTTATATTTGTGTGCTTCCAGACTTCTCAACAGCACCAAGGCCCCAGGCAAAGTGAATGTGGGATCACTCAACCAAATCTTCAAGGTGGGACAGGCATTGGTGTGCCCCAACAACATCATCCTGTTGTAAGTGCTATATGTCTTACATGTGCTAGTGATATACTTCTTATATATGTCTGATTTATTCTTTCTTGTTATATATGTCTGATACATTTCTGATACATACTAGTGATATATCTCTGATACATGTTTGATATTTGTGTGTTTCCATACTTTTCAACAACCCCAAGGCCCCACTCATAACAGTGGATGTGGGATCACTCAACCAAATCTTGCAGGCGGGGCTGGCATTGGTGTGACCCAACACCATCATCATCCACATCAAGGACATTTGCACAAGGGAGGGCTGAAGAAGGCAAAGGCAGTACATCATAGAGTGATGACTAGGAGTACTCAGCTTGGAAATAGCAGTGCAGCCGCAAGCATTTGAGTTTGTTTGGTGTAGAATGATGACTGCATAGTTCATGTTTATAAGCAATATCTGTGTGTGTCAATGTCTATTAACAATGTTGGTGGTAGAGACAGCAGTATCTATGAACAATGTATTTTGGCAATGTTGGTGGTAGAGACAACATTACAGCCATCTGTTAGTGTTAGTGCATTCTGAAAATATCTAGCTCGGACAATGTTGATGTTTTGTCTGTGTGTTAGTGTATAGTTTGTATTTGAGAAATATATATGAACAATGTATTCTGTTTCTACTTGAGCAATATCTATGGGAAATATCTATGAACAATTTCTAGTTTGGAGACAGCAGTACATCTGTGCCTATGCATAGTTTGTATTTGAGAAATATATATGAACAATGTATTCTGTTTCTACTTGAGCAATATCTATGGGAAATATCTATGAACAATTTCTAGTTTGGAGACAGCAGTACATCTGTGCCTATGCCTATGTCCAGCTGTTAGTGGTTGGTTGTGTTACTGCTTCTGTGTTTGCTGCTGCTACTGTTTGGATATGTGTTATGTCATGATTTGTTTGGAAATGTGGTATGTCAGTATTTCATGATTCTGTTTGTTGCTTCAAATACTAAATGGTTTCGGTTTGCATAGCTCATCACATCAGGCACATATTGTTACAGAGTGCAAGCCACCTATTACACAATCTCATACACATGTTTCATAATGGATACAATGTTTCATTGACCTATCAACAGGACATACATGTTCAACCAGATACATTCCTAACATCACATACATTCCTCTCTCATCACTACTCTGATACATCACAAATCTAAAACATTCATAACAGATACATTCCTCCTCCTTAACCTCTCTGACTCATCACCACTCTGGCTTGTTATTCTTCACCACAAACAACACCATAATTATAAGCCCCGCATTTGCAATCAAACATAGCTTCATTAGACTGAACTCCTTCATGATGCTCTGCAGCTTATCATTGTTTTCCATCAGCTTCAAATTGTTATCATCACAAACACCTACAGCCTTATCCAAATTAATCTCTGCCTATACCATCCTTGTCTCTGTCACCATAAGCATCACATCATTTTCTTCATTTTCCACCTCGAGCACCCTCCTCTCAGGTTCATCCATTAGGTGATGTCTCACCTTCTTTGAGAATTCCGAGTGGGCTATATCCTTCCACTTGAACATTTTGCATCTCTTGGACTTCTCATATTTAGAACACGACCAAAACCTTCTCCCTGGGTTATCTTCCGACCATGATGTCCTCCTTGGCGTCCTCAATCCACAGTTACACAGCTTGAAATCATCATAATCGGTTTCAAAATTTGGATCTTTCCGGTGATCTCTGCTGCTGCTGTTGTCTCTATAGCTCATTTCTTCCTTTACAAAAAAAATAATCACAAAAAATTAGAACAGAAATTACACATTAGATATACAATTTTACTCTCATACTTACCCGTCTTCTTTCTTCCTTGCAGGAGCTCCTCCACCTTCCCGCCGTTGTGTTTGCCCGAGCTCCGCCGTTGCGTTTGCCCTAGCTCAGATGAGCCACCTCGTTCGCCAGTATAATTTTAGTCCATCCCCGATTTAAAAGCTATGGGGGCATAATTGTCCAATTCGTATCACGTGATATCGCGTGAACAGTTTTTCTGACGGTAAACTCAAAAAGGGTACAATGTTGTCAATTTTACCAAACGTTTGGGACCAATGTGTCCCAAAATGAACGATAAGGTATATTTGTGAGAAACGCTGAAACGTTAGGGTATTTTCCAGTCATTAACCCTTTCCTATTTAAGTATAACTATTTCCTACGGTTCGTTTTCAAGTGAGAATTATTTTTCTTTCTCTCCAAAATTGTTCTGATTTCAAGTTACGAATTCGTGGGATTTCTGATCGCTTTCTCCAGGGATTTCCAGTTCATTTCTGAGCTTCTAGCTTGGAGTTCTTTGTGCGACTTCGGTAAACGAGAGATTCGACCACTCGAAAGCTTTCCATCAATTACTTAATTATATTGTATGTTGTGTGGTACTCCGGTGATCTTCGCCATGGCTACGTTTTGTTCTTTTTGGTTGTTTTTATGTTTAGAGCGTGACATAGGGTTTGAATAGAGGGGTTTGCCCAAATGATTCTATAACTCAAGCAACCCCAGACGCGTCGGCGACCCTCGTCGTTGTCTCTGTTATTTTCTGTGGTTGTTTACTTTTCTTTTCAACCCCACCGACCGTTGTAGGGAAGATTTGCTGTCGGCACCCTTTCGGTGTTCTCTGTTGTTTTCTTTTGCTAGGTTTCTCTTGCGGCTCTGTGGGTTCCCTTTGATTGTCATGTTGGGGTTTCCCACTTGACAGTGCTTGCGGACTTCTCCCGTTGTCATTTTTAGCTTTTTCCCCTGACTGTTCAGTGGCTTCCCTCGACTGTCCCTATGGCTTTCTTGCAGTTGATGTGGGTTCTTTTTAGGACTGTCATGTTGGGATCTCTTGTGGTTTTTTCTTGTTAGGTTTTCTTGTGGTTGTTTTTCATGTGGTTGTTTTTCATGTGGTTCTTTTTGTGGTTGTGTTGTGGGCTTTTACCTATTAATTAACTTCTGTAGTTGATTGTATAGTGCTTGGGTTTTATATTGGGTTGTTTTTGCTGCTGGGTTTTTGGGACTGATTGCTAATATGTTTGGATTTTCTGTTTGGGTTTTCTGTTTGGGCTTTGATTTTGTTTTTACTGTGTAGTTTCAGAAAATTTTAAAAATAAAAATATTTATTTTCTTTTATGGTGTTATATCGGACGTGGCAAATCATCCGACTGAGCTGGTATGTCATAGGTTTGATTTGGGTTGCCGAATCTTATCCCTAAAAGTGTCAAACCTAATTTCTTTTATTTAATATTGTTCTTGATTGTTTTCTAAAAACGTTGAGTTCTGATACAAATGCCTGCGATAGTTGTTTTAAATGGTTACTACTTTGATATATGCAACTGAATAATATACTTGACTAGTACACCGTACCACCCATTAGATTACATAAGTCAAAGGTTATACCACATGAAGTGGATACTAGACACTTGTACTTGACATGCTACATGAGATATGCATGTATATTGCTTGATTATATAATTTTGACACTGAATATAACTTAGAATTAGAACAATTACACTTGACATGCCATGGATTTTGGGAAAACTTATAATTGAGAGAGTGCAAGAGCGATTGAAACCATACTTTCAGCCCGTATCTGGGAGGATGTCTATCTATGGATACTGAGTTCTTACAACAGTTGACCTTTTTACTCGACCCAGGGTAGCACCCCGCGGTCCAAGGTGCACTTCACGTTACGCATCGTGTTCTCCTCTTATAAGTCACATCACTAATTAATTAGTTACCTTTCCTTTAGTTGATAGACCTTTACGGCTACTAGACTAAGCCTTTTCTTTACAGTTTGTCCTTGCATTCCTTTAATTTCATGTATGATATTAATTGATTGTTTAGTGAGGTATAATCTACTGCATTGATGGTGGTTTGATTCATGTTGCTTCCGCTAGGTAATAATCAAATTGACGAGAAGGCTCTATAGTACGAGGAGTCCAAGTTCTCAGTTGACGACGCTGAGTTCTGAGTGCTTGGAGTTGACAGGAGAGTATTTGTCATCGTTTTATTCGTTTTCTTTTTAGTACTTATTAGTTGAGCGATATAGTTTCGTTTTGCTCTAGACATTGTAATTCTTGAAGGATGAAATTAAATAAGATATTTGATTTCTTATAATATTTCATGTTTATTTCTATATTGTTTTCAATGTTAACTGCAAGACCTACAATTAATATGAGTGTGACGACACCCGTGTCTGAGGCGTTACACCAAACCAAACTCATCTTCGTTTAGTGCAAAAACAAAACCAATTGTCCAAATACCAAAGAAGAACCACCATGTTTTCTTATATAACAATAACATTCATAAGAAGTATGTACAACACAAGGTGGTGATGGAAAATAAAAATGTTTCATTTTATGACAAGAGGCAAGCCCCTCATTTTATGCATGCTAAGAAAAATGTTTCAACACACATGCATGTCACATCCTTCCCTATGGCTTAGGCAAAACATTTGCCTATGAAATCTATAAGTCTATGGATACACACTAATGTTAATGTGTAAGAGATGAATACTTACATTATCACCTTGGTTAGAGATGTAATCACATCATGTGATTATGTTAGGAAATCAAACTTTTCTTAGGGTTGGATCCCTAATGTTTAGGACTCCACACATATGCATGCATGCATGCATGACTATTATGCTTAATTGTTTCTCTATTGCATGTCCATCATTTGTGTGATTTTCATGTTATTGAAATTTTTTCAAACCATTACATGAAAATGGAACTTATGGGGAATTTATGTCATATATGCAATTCTTATCCATGTATATGACATATGGAGAGATTTTATGTTATATGTATGTTTCAAAATTACTTTGAAGCATATTTTACTCTCTATAGTTGATATTGAAATCCTTCCATTCATTGTGGGATATGGTTTCAATATCAATATCTTGATGCTACCATCATTTGCATGATTAGTTTCATTGGAATATCACGTATCAATCCCATTACTTGATGTCATATTTCACTGCATTGATACTTATTAGGCCAATGTCTCTATTTATGTATTCGTTCATAGAGTCAAAATCTTGACACATCTTATGATCTAGGGGAGCATGGCATAATGATTGATACACATTCATAGAGTCACATTTTACATCTGGTATCATAAATTTCTCAATGTCACGTCTATTGTTTTGATTTGTGGTGAGACTTTTACGTCCACCTTTTTGACAAGGACACGTGGGAGAGATGTGAATATGTAAAAAATGCATGCTTGCATTTATGTTCTATTTCATTTAGCACATTGTGTTACATATGACCTCTAATATGCAATTTTGTCTTTATTGTATTTACAACTGGTATGTTCAATAGGTATGCATATAAGTAGGGGAGACATTAGCATGTGTTTAATGTTTATCGTTACATAATGGCTGTCATCATTAAACATGGAGAGATTTTTGGATATTGGCCATTAAGCCCAATATGGTTTTGATGATGATCACCACATTGTGTGTTGCTAATGTCTCTAATTGTTTTAGTCTCATATTAATTACATGATTATATCTTGATAGAGAAAAAGCACATGGATGATGAGTTGATTGACTCAAGGCGTAGAGCATTGAAGCATTGAAGCCATGAGAAATCAAGTAGCTTATTGTATTTCATTTTGATTATTTATGTATTTTGCTCTTTATTTTGTAGAATACATGTATACCTAGATTATATATTCACACGCACATTTATGTCATTTGCCATCTTAGAGAACCATATGATTTCTCTAGAACACATCCATATAGGTTCCATGGCCAAACACTCCTTATGTGTTTTTGGATGAGTACCAGACGTCTGGAGAAGAATTCCTGGACGGACATCTGGCGTATCTGCCTTTTCTCTTGTCAGACACATGTAGCAGCCATCTGAAGCTCATTTGTCAGACGCCTGAACAATTTCTCAGACGCCTGAGTAGCAAACTCCAGACGTTTGATTACAGTGAGGTGGACTTTCTTTCTTTTGTCCATCCTCTGCCTCAACCATCTGATGTAAGGTTATTAGACGTCTGAACAATGTCTCAGACGATTGAGCGTTGTACTCTAGATGTCTGGTAGTTGTGTGTTGGTTCCACTGTTTGTTTTATACCAACACTACGCTAGCCGTCTGATGTTGAGTTTCCAAACGACTGAATAGTTGATCAGTCGACTGGAAACTTAGTCAACAATTAAATCTTGATAAAGAGTATGCATCGGAAATAGAGCAAGAAATAATTCACAATACACAAGCAAATCAAGCACAAATACAAAGATATACCCCGGTGCAGCTACCATGTACCCCACATGCAGCACCCAAATCCCACTTAGGTAGTTTCACTATTTCAACAAATAGTACAACTACCTCTTCTCAAGAGAATTTCGACAAACAACCTCTTTCCAATGGGATTTACAACTCACCATCTCACACTTGCGGATTTTCACTTTCAAAGATGTAAACACAATTACATATAGCATTGCTTGAAGCTCTTGTGGATGTGTAGCTATAGGAAGAGCTTGATCTCAAGAGAGAGAATTTGAGGCCTTGGGGAATCCAGGGTTTGACCAATGAAAGAAAGAAAAACTTTAAGAAAACTTGGCCAAAGATGAAAGGGGGTTTCTAAAGACTTTTAAAACATATTTTCTCTTTTCAAAATAATCTTAAAATCATATAAAACATATGAACAACCCTCAATTTATAGGAGAACAAGCGGTCCAAACAGATGACCAAAATGTCGCTCCAACGGCTTGTTTAACAGCTAGAAAAATATGACCATTGTAGTCTTGCTGGTACCTACTAATCGACAACAGTTCATCCACTGATCGACTAATGGTTGACTAGTCATCAGTTGGATAAACAGTGGTCAACTACTGTAATCTGTCAAAAATTTCTGAGAGCACTAGTCAACCAATACTCTAATTGACTAGTTTTCATGATACGGCTCTAAAAAATTTAAAACTTAAAAAATAACATTAAAACATCTTTATAACATTTTTAATGTGTTACTAAGTATGTGTGAGCTTCAATCTAGACTTTAACATGCTAAGATAAGAAATAAAAAATTATACAAAAATAAAATTACATTTGTGCTTCTTTGATGTATCATTGACACTTTAAGCTCCTTGTCTAGCTTTCTTTGGCTTATGACCGTGTTGGACTCATATTAGCTTTGAGTGCTTCTTTGATTTGCTTTAAACTTCTATACATACACTCATATATTAGATGACATGTTTGCTCATCATCAAAACTATATGGTGTGACTCAATATCATAACTCAATCTCAGATCTACGACGATAACGGGCGATGATGAGTATGTATAAGCTTCTTTAAAAATCGAATCCTTAATCTAATGATTGCAGAGGCAATGACGGTTTGCGAAGATGGGTTGTTAAGATCTTCGATAAGATTCTCAAATTTGGTCCTAGGGATGATGGCGGCGAACACAACCTGCAAAGACCATGTCATAAAAACTAAAAGAAAAAATTTGATATCAGATCAAAGAACAATGGCTAGAAGTGTTAACCAGTAAAGATGAGTCGGGATCAGTTTCTTAATACTGTTTGAACCCAAATGTAAGGCGGGTAGCAATGACAAAGACATCGATAGGCAAGAAGTAGTTTTTGCATGTTTCTTTATGACAGCAACGGAAGAGACAACGAAAATGAGCCTGCAGTCGCACCGTTAAAAATAATTATCACATAGTAGAGTCTGTCAGCAGCGGTGGTGGCATGGTTGGATCAACTGAACACATCAACCATGACGACCCAAGGCAATACAAAACAAAAGAAAAAACAATGGCCGTTTCGATCTGTGCAAGGATAGAGGGAATAGCATAGCTAGATGAGATCCAATGCCAATAAGATCAAAGCTCGACGGCAATTAAGATCTGGTGGCTACAAGTAAGGATGAAGTCAGATCTGGTTTGGAAAGAATTGAGGCTTGATAGCAAGTTGTCATTGGTGATTGTATGGAAAGATGAGGTCAAATCTGGTAGCTACCAGTGAAGATGACGTTAGAAGTGACAGCTACGAGGGAAAACGAGCCTATACTTGGTCACTGAGAGTGAAGATGATTCTAGATCTAGAGATGTTATCTTATTTTTAAAGGATAATATTTGATTTTACCATCCGTGATTGAAGGCAATAGGAGCCTTAGTAGACGGAGGTGGAAGGAGGAAAGAGACATCTGCCTCTTAAAATCCTTACGGTCAGTCATAATCTGTAGTGTGGAAGGATCGATTATTGATCCAGCTATCGTATTGAAGCCAGACTGAGTGGAGGTCGCTGCTTGAGGCTAGTGTTGGTCGAGGCAAGAGATTCAGCCTGAACCTGGTCGATCTGGCCAGACCTAACTAAAGATATTTAGGATAGTGTTGGTCAATGCCAGAGATCCGGCCTGAACCTGGTCGATCTGGCCAAACCTAACTAATGATAACCAGAGTTAGCTCGCAACGCCATGTTATTATGGATTTAATTGAGCATATCAAACCCCACCCAAGTTTAAAGTGTCAGGCATCACCTTAAGAGTTCATAAGAAGGTTGACCAACTAACATGACTTTTCAGAACCGTGATATTCTTTTGGCTATGCATTGTCGGAGGGACATTGACTAGTCAAAACAGCTGAAAATGGCATGTGGCAACAAATGTACAACAGTAAGCATTAAGATCTTGCAGGGGTGTGTGTGCTCACAGTTTTGATCTCAAAAAATGAATAAATAAAAAGAAAGTACAACGGCAAGAAGATTAATGCCAACTAGGGGGTCATGATTCTTAGGACTGGCAATGGGTAATGCCCCACCATCCATGAATTCAAAAGTTTGGACCTTTTGCAAGAGAAGATTGAATTTTCTTTTCAAATATTCTTTAATATTATGTCATGACTAACAATTAAGGTAATAATTGAAAATTAAAATGTTAGTCATGTTCACACTCTAGATTACAGCAACAAAGCAAAGGTTATAACCACAATGTATTTGAAGGCCACAAATCAGAGATCTATGTGACTAGGGCAGCCAAGGGACTTGTATACACTGTCTTTAAACATCAATTCATAAAAGGTGAAATCAAAAAAAGGAAAAACCACAATGTATCCCCGTTTTGTAAGAGTCACTAGTAAATTTCGTCTAGCTAGGCCAAAAAATCTCAGTAGCTATAGGTAGACTAGCACTTGATAATACCATCACCCTATTCCTCATCGGAATTTACAAAAGAATATCCAATATCTGACTGTTTGATACTTCAATACATGGATAACACAAAATCAAGATAGCAGATTAATATCAGTTTCATATCCAATTTAAATGAAATTAGAGAAATAAACCAGATTGATACTGTGTATCCATACTCATCTCATGCACAAAAAGCTTTACTGTTACAATAGAACACATTCCAATAAATATAAATTAGTCATGATCAACCTCATAATTATCTCGTACAGTTTTAGATCATTTCCTTTTGCTACTTATGTTAGATGAAAGGCTGAACTCGGTTTCCATCAATTTAGTCCAGACATGTTAAACAGAATCCAGTTTATAGTCAGTTACAAGACAGCATCTAGTATGTATTGTTATTGAGTAATATAAAATCGAATATACTTATGTAGATCTACATCTGTGAATAGGAACAAATGCAGATTTGTCCATAAGTTTAACAAATTCGCTTCATGTGGGCACCTTATTAGACAGGAGTTCTTGCGTGTAAACTTGTGTTCAGCAAGCAAGTAGGTGAAACTTACAGCACAACACACTAACCTGCTTAAATTCGGAATCTGAAAAATCCTGAGCAACTCTCCGTAAGTCCTGCTCCCTAAACCTTGCATTAGCTTTCTTCCGTTGGAAAATGTTGATGATGAGATCTCTGTTTTAACAGAACTTTTGTTAAGCATGTAGGTACACTATAATCAAGTTGTTTGCTCTTGATTCAAGACTTAAAAAGGAATATAAAACTCTGAATAAGAAATATTTATTCAGTCGCATGCTGTGGAAGTAGAAAAAAAGAAATACTAAGTAGACAATGAGAAATAAACCATGTGATTAGGCTAAAAGCCAAAAAATTACATCTTAGGATATTGAAGATTCTAGGATTGGCCAAATCTATCCCATACATCTTTAACAAAGAGAAAAAAAAATTATATACCCTAACTAATAAAAATCAGAAATTCAAACATAAACTTGATGATAAAGTAACTGAAAAACAAAAAGATGTAAATCACCTCAATGGATTAAGAGCTGGATTCGGTTTTAAGACATACACACCATGGACATCCA
The DNA here is from genome assembly GCA_030789695.1 of Scilla litardierei. Lineage (NCBI taxonomy): Eukaryota > Viridiplantae > Streptophyta > Magnoliopsida > Asparagales > Asparagaceae > Scilla > Scilla litardierei. The sequence continues at coordinate 182,847,390 of CM061139.1, read as the reverse complement.
CAGCCACTTCACTTAGAGCAGATTGCAGCTCAGGTATGGATGCCTTTATCCTTCCCTTCAATTCTTTGATAATCGTGTTTAAGCTGCAACATCCATACAAAATGACACATAATAGTTATAGTAAAAAGTTGCGAAATCAACGTGAAAACCCAGCAGGTCACAAATTTTTCGCTTCAGTCATAAATATAACAATGAGGCTAATAGATAAAGAGCCAAGTAATGCAATAAAAAATATTGATAAATGAATATCTCAATTTTGTTGCTTTTAATTTACAAATACTGGTTGCTATCAATGGAATGAATCACACCATTACTGTGACATATATGACATTTTTAAGTGTAATGGGCCGTTTCTTTTTCTATGCAGCCCCGAGCCCAAAGCCCACACGGGCTCTTTTATTTTTCTCTCTCCCTCATCTCACGTGATCAAGCTCACTCTAGGGCTTCGACAAGGCGAGTGATCGCCTCTCTTCGTCTGCCTCTTCGTTCGACGAAAGCCCTAGGCCTCTCGCTTCGATCGATGAAGCGATGCCTCTCGTACCCCGTCGTACGACGCGAACGCCTCTCGTCGTCTCTTACGACACGATCGTCGCTCCTCTCCTCTCGTACGACCATTCCGAAGCAAACATCACCGCCTTGCTTCGACTGTGCAGCTCGCACGTCGCATTTCTCTACGGGTTTCTCTGAACTCTTTAAATCCCCTCCATCTTCTCCTCCTTGAGGTTGCTACGAAAACTGTTAGTTACTTTCAAATTTTCTGAGGCTTTTCGATTTGATTTCTTCGCCTTTTGGAGTTGATTCTTGCGACGATTTGTTGGATCTGTACTGATGATGTTAGTTCTTTGATTTCTTTGGTTCATCTGCAATATTATGGTAGAATTTTATCTTCCTCATGCCACTGTTAATTTCAGTTACATCGATGATTAAATTGTGTGGGAATTGGATTTTTATTGCTAAGGAGAGGATGATTTGGGGAGTGATCTAGGGCTTGATTCCCTTTGCTTTATTTTATAGGTTCGGTTCCCTCGCTTGCTTGCTGTGGGGTCCCAGGATCTCTGCGTTGGTCTGAGTTGGGGTTTCGCTTTGGCCGTTTGGGTTCGGCTGGCTTCCTTACTTGCTATTTGGGTTCAACTGTCTTCCTTGATTGATGTTTGGGTTCGCTTCCTTGCTTGCTGTTTAGGTTCGACTGATTTTTTGCTTGTTGTTTAGGGTTTCGTCGTGGATTACTTGGAAACTGGGCTCCATTACCCTGCTGTCTTGGTCATTCACTCATGGTTCCTTGCTACAAACCCCTTGGATTTTACCGCAGGCTCGGGTTCCGCCACAATATGATGAACAACCCAAATCTAATCCCTCTGACTGGAATTTTTAGAAGCACCAAAGATTTTAGATTTCATTTTCATTTTCAAATAAATATTGTTACACCTATTGTCAAGTTGTGCATGTATTTTCTGTTACCAAATGTTTAGCTTAAAACTGGAAAGTTAACATAGAATATTCCTTCTTAGGAAGTTGTTTCTATGCATGCAGAAAGTTTAATGTTATGTAAAATTGTGTAGTCCATAGGATGTTACTCATGAATACACTGATAATAAATGGCTGGTGAATGGAAATTGAGAATTGGCTCATGACTGATAGATCCTAGGGTTTGTTTGTGGGGAAATAGGGATTTGAGAAGAGAAAATAAGAGGAAAATGGAATATTTTTATATATTTCAAATCTAAACCAAAACAAGATAAGCCTCTATTCGAGATGGAGAGATCTCCTACCTTTCTATTCGAGGGAAAGCCTAATCCTCCAAAGTAGACACCTTGGTCTAGGGTTTTAATTCACAAAATAAGCATGAAAAGAAAATTAGGACTGGCTACCCGTAATAAACCCCCAAATCTGCAGATTTGCAGATTTTACAAAAACACCCCTCTAACATCCAAAATTGCAAAAACCCCCAGAAATTACAGATTTGCCCCCCGAAGCTCCCGAACACCTCCTCCGCTGGTAGGTATAGTCGTATCAGTCCTCCCCACAGAAGAACCACCTTGTCCTCAAGGTGAAAATCAGGAAACTGCTACCGGATCACCTCTCGAGGTTCCCAGGTAGCATCATAATCTGGTAGTCCATGCCACCTGATCAGCACCCCAGCTGAACTCTAACGAACCCTCTTGACCTCCTGTGGCTCCAGCAATACTTCCATATTCTCGATCAGGGTGGGTGGAAGAGTAGATGACAAGGTGTGGTCTCCAATAGCTAGTCGCAACACGTGGAACACCGGGTGAATAGAGGACATAGCAGGCAACTATAAACGATAGGCCACCTTTCCAATTTTAGCTGTCACCTCAAAAGGTCTATAGTAGAGGGCTGCCAGCTTCTCGTTGCTCTGTCGTGCCATTGTCTTTATGTCTGTATGGCCTCAACGTCAAAAACACCTTATCGTCGACATCAAATTGCACATCTCTCATATGCATGTCTGCACTGGTCTTCATGATCTGCTGTGCCCTAAATAAATGTCGCTTCAGCTCCTCCAACTGTCTATCCATTTCCTCCAAATGCTCCTCCACTTGAGACACAGGGCTCATACCCCGGCTGTAATGTATCAAGGGGGAGGGTCACGTCCGTAAAAATACGAAAGGGAGTGCTCAGTGCCGATGAATGGTAGGAGGTATTGTACCAGTATTCTGCCCATGCCAACCACTTCGCCCAGTGCTTTGACGACTCTGATGCAAAACACCTCGGATAGATCTCCACGCTCCTGTTCACTACCTTCGTCTGGCCATCAGTCTGTGGATGGTAAGCTGTGCTCCTCCTCAAGGCAGTGCCCTGCACCTTGAATAACTCCTTCCAAAAACTGCTCAGAAAGACCTTGTCATGGTCAGATACGATGGAAGCTGGAAACCAGTGCAATTGAACTACCTCCTTCATAAAAGTGGTAGCCACCGTCACCGTTGTGAATGGGTGTCGCAAAGGGATGAAATGGGTGTATTTGCTGAGGTGATCGACCACAAGATGGAAGTGAACACCTCCGACCTCAGTAACCCCTCAATGAAATACATGCTAATGTTCTCCCAGACTCTCTCTGGCAAGGCTAATGGCTGAAGTAATCCTGCATGGGCCATTGCCAGATATTTGTGACGCTGGCAGACGTCACACTCTGCTACTAGGTGTGCGATATCTCTCTTCATCCCTGGACAATACAGCTCCCTCGCCATCTTCCTGTAAGTCTGTTGCACCCCTGAGTGACCCCCTACCGAACTGCCATGGAACTCCTGAAAGATGGTGGGTATATGTGAATATCCACGCGGCAACACCAATCGCCCATGATATAATAGCTTCTGCTCACTCAAAGTGTACCCTGGATGGTCGGTAGATCTCCGCTGCAATGCCTCCCGTATAGCTATCAATTCCTCATCTGCCTCAATTTCTCGCACTAGCGGCTCCCAGTCTAGCAATATCGGCACAGAAATGGCCGCCACCTCTGTCACCACCTCCCTGCGAGACAAGGCGTCCACCGCTTTGTTCTCTAAGCATGGCCTGTACTGGATCTCGAACTGATAGTGTACCAACTTGGACAGCCACTTCTGATGCTCTTCTGTAACCATGCGCTGCTCCAGAAGGTACTTCAGGCTTCGCTGATCCGTCTGCACCACAAACTTCCTCCCTAATAGGTAAGGTCGTCACTTCTGAATCGATAAGACGATCGCCATCAACTCCCTCTCATACACAGACTTCAGCCGCACTCCGGCTGACAGCACCTGACTAAAGAAAGCCATCGGTCGTGGATCCTACATTAGCACTGCCCCGAGCCCATATCCAGACGCATCCGTCTCCACCATAAAAGGCTTACTGAAGTCAAGTAGAGCTAGCACAGGCACTGTCGTCATCGCATGCTTCAGGGCCTCAAAAGCCCTGGTCGCCTCCTCACTCCAATGGAAGTTGTCCTTCAACTGCTTCGTCAACGTCAAGCAATAGTGATGTATCCCTGAACAAACTTCCTATAATACGTCAGGCCTAAGAACCCCCGCAGTCCTCGTAAGGTCGTGGGACGAGCCAATCCACCATGGTAGTAATCTTCGATCTATCCGCTGATACCCCCTCAGCTGATACCACGTGGCCTAAGTACTCCACCTGAGATTACCCAAAGAGGCACTTCTTCCTGTTGGTGTATAGCTGATGCTCCTGTAACTCATGCAACACTTCATGCAAATGCCCCACATGCTCCTCCATAGTACTGCTGTAGATGAGGATGTCGTCAAAGAACACTAGCACAAACCTCCGCAAGTAGGGCCTAAAAACCTTGTTCATCAAGGCCTTGAATGTCGCCGGGGCATTGGTCAGCCCAAAAGGCATGACCAAAAACTCGTAGTGTCCCTCATGCGCCCTAAACGCCATCTTGGAAATATCTGCTGCCATCATCCGTATCTGATGGTACCCTGATTTCATATCTATTTTCGAGAACACTGCAGCTCCATGCAACTCGTCAAGCAATTCATCGATAACAGGAATAGGAAATTTATCGGGCATCGTCTCCTTTTTAGGGCTCGGTAGTCTACGCAGAATCGCTAGCTATCATCCTTCTTCTTCACGAGCAGGACCGGGCTAGAAAAAGGACTCACACTCGGCTGTATCACCCCTGCCTGCAACATCTCCTCCACCATCTTCTCAATCTCGTCCTTCTGCACGTGGGGATACCGGTACGGACACACGCTAATAGGGAAAACTCCCTCCCTCAGGACAATAGCGTGCTCATGGTCTCGTGGCGGCGGAAGACCATGTGGAGTCTGAAAAACCTCTCCAAAATGGCCAAGTAGCTCCTCTAACTCAGGTGCTAACTCCGGCTCCCTTGGCTCTCCATCCCCCACTATCGCTAGGCCCCGAAACTCCACCAAGAATCCCCCTCCTGTAGTCTGCAATACTCTAGTCATAGCCCTGTAAGAACCTCGTAAGCAACATAGGCTAGGATCTCCCTACAACACTACAGTCCGTCCCCCCTCCTTATACTCCAACCTGAGTAGCCCCCAGTTGGTCCCGAGGGTCTAACCACTTCATCCCTAGGATGATGTCCGTACTACCCAGCTTCAGAGGAAGAAAGTCAGCTATAATCTGAACCCCATGTACTGCAAGGATCAGTCCCCTGCATATGCCACTACTCTGTGCTAACTGCCCCGTCCCAAGCACCACGCCAAACCTGCCTATATCACTGATGTCCAGCCTTAGTCTCTCCACCAACCGATGGGAAATGAAGTTGTGGGTAGCCCCTGTCAACCAAAACTGTCACCTCCAACTTAGCCACCTGCCCCAGCAACTTCATGGTGCGAGTAGTCGTGAACCCCACCACAGAGTTGAGGGAAACCTCTGCCAGATCTAAGTGTGGGTGCTCCTGATACTCCTTAACGTCAGCCTCCAAGTCCACCTCATCATCTCCATCCTTCTCGTCAGCTACTATCAGAATCTGCAGTCTACGATCCCCGCACCGGTGCCCAGGAGAAAACTTCTCATCACATGTGAAACACAACCCCTTGGCTCTCTTCTCTCGTATCTCTGCCTCGGCCATCCGCCGCACCTGCCCCGCTGGCCGTTCCACAGTCCCACTCTCCCTGACGACTCCTGTCTCCACGGCTCGTGCTCCTCTTGTTGTGACCGCCTTCGACCCTCCTGCAGGTGCCTGCCCCCGAAAGAATGATCCTCCTCAAGGCCCGCGGGCCTTCCTCTCTTGGTCCAACCTATCCTCCACAATCCTTGCCAAACTTATGCAAGCTCGTAGACTCGTCGGTCCATGGGCCCTCGCCTCTGATCTGATAGCAGGCTTCAACCCCTTCATAAAGTTTCCCTCCAGCGACTATCCGACACCCCACTGATCCGACTGACCAACATCTCGAATTTCTTGATGTAATCTCTCACGGCTCCATCCTGCCGCAGTGCATACAACTTCTCAAAAGCAGTAACCGCCTGTACCTTCCCAAATCTCTCCATCAAGAGTCTAGTCAACTCTTCCCGCGTGTGAAAAGGCTGGTTCTGCTACGTCCATCGATACCACGATAACGCTTCACCCTCCAAGCAAACCCCAACGGCTCGCAGCCACTCCCCTTCCGGTATCATGGAGACCTCGAATTATCTCTCGCCCCTGTACATCCACGAATCCGGGTCTTCGCCCTCAAAAATGGACATCTTCAGCTTACTGACACTGTTCTCCGCAGAAAACCCTCCTTGAACTCCTCTCCCCGGTTGATAATCATGTCTTCGCCATGGGGGTGGACGTGGTCCATCATCGCCTTGACCTCCGTCTCTCACATGCCTCGGGCCACCTCTCCAATTAGCCTCACCTTCTCCATAGACTCCTCGACCATTCAAACTGTGTTTCAGGTCCTTGGAGTCTCCCACCATAATAATCACCTTCCCAAGCATCCCGGTGACCCTCGAACCCCTCGTCGAAGCCCCTCTGAAAACCAATCCCATGCGACAAGTGCATTGGATGCCTCCGGGGCTGTCGGTGGCTTGCTGCGACGTCATCGGGGCCCGTGCGGCCCGCCGGAAGGCCCGTCTGGCCTGGGCGGGTCGCCAGAACCATCTGGAGGCCCCGGCGAGTCACCGGGGCTCTCGCATGGCCCTGGCAAGTCGCCAGGGCCTCCGAAAGGCCCTGGCAAACTCGCCAAGGCTCGGCAAGGCCCTGGCGAGTCGACAGCGTCTCGCGGCCCCCCAGGCAGCTCGCTGGGGGAGCACGACCTCCCTTGCAGGTGGCCAGGGGGCCCGAAGGCCATATCATCTTCGATTCGACGCTTTCACGTCCCGATCTCCCCCATAGTTGCTGTAGGGTTCTGGTTGCACTCCTTCGTCTTCGTACGAGTTGAGATCTTCATCATCTGTCATCTGATCTGCATCCGAAAGAAGACCTTCGCGATGCAGATCTCTCGTCTCCTTTACTTTCACCAAAGCTCGCTCTTTTCTTCCCGGATCTACGGTTTCAGCTTGAATAGCCTCTTTTTCTCGCGCTAAAGCGTCGATTTTCAGATTTGTTTGTCCCAAAGTCTCCATTAGTTGAGAAAACCTTAGATCCAACTAGTTCTTTTGCTCGTTGGCGCTCTTCTTAATCACTTCATGGATCTCGACTTCGAACTTCGCCAACCAAGGTTTCCACCTTGTCCTTCGACCTCATGTTCGCCATGAATCGACTACTATGATACCAAGTTGATAGATCCTAGGGTTTGTTTGTGGGGAAATAGGGATTTGAGATGAGAAAATAAGAGGAAAATGGAATATTTTTATATTTCAGATCTGAACCAAAACAAGATAAGCCCCTATTCGAGATATGGAGATCTCCTGGCTTTCTATTCGAGGGAAAAGCCTAATCCTCCAAAGTAGAACCTTGGTCTAGGTTTTTAATTCACAAAACAAGCATGAAAAGAAAACTAAGGCCGACTACACCTAATAACCTCCAAATCTGCAGATTTGCAGATTTTACAAAAACACCCCTCTAACATCCAAAATTGCATAAAACCCCCAGAAATTACAGATTTGCCCCCGAAGCTCCCGCGCGCCTCATCCGCTGGTAGGTGATAGTCGTATCAATGACATGTCAGGTTACTACTACATACAATTCGATTTATTGGCAGTGGATCCCCTTGGCTACGTAGTTTAAATGATATAGAACTTAGACAACATAACTAACCTGAATAAATATTACATGACATCCAACTATTCACTAATCAACTTAACATGACTCGCTGGGGTTTGAAAAACTTATAATTTGAGAGAGTGCAGGAGCGATGGAAGCCTGCTTTCGGCCCGTATCTAGGAGGATTTCCGTCTATGAATCCTAAGTCCTTGTTACTCGGCACAGGGTAGCACTCCTCGGTTCAAGATGGTCTTCGGGTTGCACATTGTACTCTCCGTTATAAATCATGACCTAGGATTGATTCACCTTAGCAAATACAACCTTGTAGTAGTTTTAGGACATTAAAATAATCATAATGTGTTATATTTTTGTACATTACCATTTATATTTGTTGTCATGTTTCCTTGTGCACTGTTATTATTTTTGTGGATTAGTCAGATATAATCTACTCTATTAATCAGTGATACCACTCATGTTGTTGCCACTAGGCGACGAACATGAATACACAGAGGCACCCGAGTACGAAGAGTCCGAGCTTCCAGTGTATGACGTTGAGCTTTGAGGGCTGGTTAGGTGTGAGCACTTTTGATAGTCGCATTTCCATGTATTTATTTCAGTTGTAGTGCGAGATTGAATCATTATTTTCTTGTACAGAACTCTGTAAACATGTTATGAAGTAATGAAATGAGTATCTTATTTCTTCCTACTCTGCTTCACATTGTTTTCACTGGCATATGCAGATCCTGCAGGACCTACTTGTGATTGTATAAATGTGACGACACTCGAAGACGAGGTGTTACATTAAGTATTCACCCATGCAAATATTCAATATGGGACTCCAAAATGTGCTTTCATAGTCCTGGATAGTAAAGCAGACTTTAGCTATTTTGTTTGGTGCAGTTACTGTTAGGGTTTCTATTATGCATAACTAGTTTATACGCAACGAAAAATTAGAAACCTACCAAGATCCATGCGTTTCAAATTGATTTGAATAGATTACTAACCTTTGTGACGATCTAAATGTGTCGGACTACAGGTGCTGCTCTATGAACGAACACCCTCAATTGGTATTCACACGCGAAAGTCACGAACATGAATTATGAGGATGCTAGCTCCTTCGCAACTAGGGTTTCTCTCTTCCACTCGTTGGCTTTCTCAAAAACGGGATAGATAGATTGAATGCGTAAAAACTGAAAATCCTCTTTCTATGTCTTATATAGAATCCCACATTAACCCTTTCATATATTTCAGTTACGAAAAGAAATCTTTAGGATAATATTGTATATTATCTGTTAACTCTTTAACGCGTTTTTGTTACGCGGCGATATCTTAGGGATAATATCTTAACGAGATACAATATCTGTCAGTTAAGATATTTCGCCTTATCATGAATTTCAAATCAAATTCGAAATCATGTTTAAACCCTATCTTATCCATTACGCTTTTTGTGTGCGACCCAATAGGCTCATATTAAATTGGCAGTGGGCCCAATCTCATTAGAAGCCCACAAGTCATAATTGATCTCTAACAAAACATTATGACTACCCAATTAATATGAATATCATTAGTCCGATATTAACCTAACCAATAGAACATGTCATAATCCTTTTGTCACACGATATCTGATTTGAACACAAGTCATTGACAGTGTCATACTTATATTGTTCAAACATTTAATTTCTCGATTATTAAGTAGACTGATAAAATCAAATAACATTCATTTGAGCACGGTCATGCATTTCTCAGTCCTACTTATCGAGGGGCCCATTAAATATCTATCTCATAGGAGAAGGACAAATTACATCTTGTTCATTCACTTTCCTCTGCATAAATCACATTATGTTCAATCATAACCTTTATGTTATATGATTAAAGACAACGTTTGGTTATGTCAAAACATGATGTTCCTTATGTAGGAAACTGGGATGATCTCAGGTCTAAGGATTCTATGACATACCTATTATGAGATCATTTATGACACTGATCCATGTAATGATCTCATAGTGAGTCTATCCAGTATCTGTTCTCCAACAAGTACCTATAAATTTGATTTGTATCACCATACATATAATTACCTTATAATTATCAACCAAACTCATACTAGTCTTAATTCATCATTATACATTTAACGATGAATTACTAGGGATGCTTAGAATAACATAAAACAGTTATTCAAACAGTATTATAAAGAAATATGCAAGCAATATAATAATAACAATAAGAGACATTTTATTTTAAAAATGACATAACATAAAGGTCCAAATATTTGGCCTAGGGCATAACCACTAACAGTTACATGAACTTGGACCAAGACAAATGTAGATACAGTCTGGTTATCCAAACAACAAAAAGTAAAATATCATGAATGACCCTATATTAAGGAAGTATGCGCCCACTTTTTTGGTGTGTTCTTATGAATATCCATACAAGTTGTAAACTTAACAAGCCTAGATTGGGACAACTGGTGTATCCATAATCATTAGTGCTTCACAGGCGTGGCTCATATTGGGGTTCAGGTGGAATTTCTAATATGATTAATGAATTAGGTATTGTTTAGTAAAACAGTGGAGGGGAAAGAGTGGATATTTAGGCGTTTAATTATAAGAGTTAGGGGCATTTTTTTAATATTTACAAGACTATTCATTGATTTCATTCGAACGAATCGTCAAAGAATCAACACCAGCCAAGATTCTAAATAGCGGATGTTGGATTCATAGTGTATGGGAGAATTCCTTGTCGGATAGGGAATATCTCGCACCATGTCGGGGCAAAAGAACATATCTAACACCTTATTGGAAAATTGATGGTAAAATAAAGAACGGAAGTAAGTATGAAGGTGTATGTGTTGCCTCTTCAATTAAAAGTAATCTCACCTGGTGGCCGGATCTCTATTTCATCATGTGTATGTTTGACAACTCATGGTAATAAATATGATTACCTTATCTTCTGTTTTCCTTGGATGGATGCACATGAATGTTTTCACTGAAGCATCAGGTCAACCAAGTTGCACCCAGACCGGCACGAAAGTAAGAGGAACAAAGCAATTTGGGTTCACAATATATGATAATGCACAAACACACCATGCCAACAAGAATCATGCCTGTGTAGGCATTAATCTTCATCTACCAGATGAATTTGTAATCTCAATATTTCACTTTTAATGAAAATTCAAGTCATTTAAATCAATAATAATCTCAATAAACAAAATTTCTTTATCAGAAATGAATAAAAATAATGTAGATGCATCAAAAAAAATCAAGTGTAATTGTGATACCACCATGCATGCATTAAAATTTTTGGTTCTTTGTTGATTTCTCATACAATTAAGATAATCATCAATATTAGGTTACAAAAAAGACTACTATATCATATACTTGTCTGATTCGGGCACATCTCATTCATCCAACTGTTCATGGAAAATAAGTGGATACTGGATAGACTGTCTTTAAAACAGTGAAATATGATTACACAGCGAGGTTAAAAAAGGCGATACTTAGTCCGCATGCTTAAACAAAGGAGAATGCAAAAGACCCCCAAGATAGAAATAAAAGTTGCAATAAGCATTACCTCCGAACACTGTGCAATTGGAGAATATCTCTCACAGCATTGATGAGATCTTCCCTAGTTCCATTTGATATGGTTTTTTCTGCAGAGCTCCCTATTTTATCTATTTCATTCTTTGGAGACTGATCAACTTTTCCAAGATCAATGTTCTTCTTTAGCTTACGTGGAATTAGAGATTTTACAAAAGAGTCCAAAACCTTACTTTCCTTGGTTTTTCTAGCACCATTCATAGAAGCCACTAACTGTTCTACACGACCTGCCCAAGCATATTCTTGTTCTTTTACAATATTTGGATAACTTTTTATGAATGACAGGTCAGTAGGCTCTTTGAATTTCCAGTCTTCAAGGTCAGGCCTCCAAACCGCTAGTTGGACCAGTATTTGTTTCGCAGAAGGGGGTAGAGTTATTTGTTTCTCATAGCGGATCACACAGTTGTTAGTAAATTGAGAAAGGATGTAATCTCTTGCATTAGCCCTAAAATCATCATATAGCAATGAACTTTTGGTAATCCATAATCCTTGTACCAAATCTGCATATTTCTGAAGCACCTTAAGTACATCTTCAATTGAATCAGTAGGGGCAAGATGTAAAAGAGAAACAAAACGATTCACTTGTGGTCCCTGCATTGGCAAATTTAAAAAAGAATAAGTACATCTTCAATTGGATCAGTAGGGGCAAGATGTAAAAGTGAAGCAAAACGATTCATGTGTGGTCCCTGCATTGGCAAATTAAGAAAAGAACTTCTCAGGAGCTATTGAGAAATTAAATATATATTTTTATATCTTGTGTCCTTACAAAAGGAATGACTCAGAGAGCAAAATATTGCAGAAACGTCATAATAGAAATTCACTCAGTATTGAGTTTAAAAAATGCATTTTTACGTATTTTTGTAAACACACGTGGCACACCATCCCAAGGTCTCTTAAGTTTTAAGACGTCTAAAACAAATAAACGAATTAGAGTTTCCGACTATGAATTAGATTATAATTGGACACTTGAATATGGGTAGAACTAGGAATATGAATATGAATGCAATTGTACTATTGTATTTTCTCGGCTAGATAAATGGCACCAATACTTCGATTTTTAGGATTTGGCCTATTTTCTATTTCATATATAAACCATGCAGAACTCCACATACGTTTTCGTTACCGGTCTCAAACCCGGATTAAGTATTGTTGTATGGTAGGCCTGTGACGGCAGCACAATACTTTATCATACTTCTATAATTATGGAATAGTATAAAAATTTCGTTGGGGACTGTAAGTGTAGTAGAGTGAGATATAATGATCATAGCATGGTGAAGCTGGATGGAAAAGGTATATCAGCAAGTACTTTTAGTATCTCAATTTGATTATTTAAGAGAATACATAGATTAAGGAAGTTATGATCATAGAGTTGAAGCATGATGGTTGAAATTGAGAGTCGTAACAGGAAGGAGTATTATGTAATCGAAATGTACCATTACGGTTAAAATGTAAATTATATAGGATGGTGATTAGACAAACTTTATTATATGGTACACATAATTGGATTATCACCAAGAAGAATGAGCATAGTTTGGATAAGGCAGAGATGCGAATGTTGCGATGGATATGTAGAAATATTAAAATAGGTATGATAAAAATGAGGATATAATAAAGTCGTGATCTGATTGAAGATAAGATGAGAGAATATCGCTGAGATGATTTGATCATATATGCTGAAAACTTATTGATGCGTCTGTACGAAAGACAAAACGCATAAATATTGAGATCATGATAAAAAGAGGTAAACCAAAGAATACATGGATGGAAATGATAAGAATATATAGGAAAGATCTTAGTTTGACATAACAAAAGGTTTTTAAATCATAATGTGTGAAAAACGAGTATCCGACTTCACGATCCGACATAATCACGATCTGGCATTCTTTATATTAAATCTAGAAGCCGACTCCATATTTGTTTGGGATGAAGGCTATGATGATGATATGAACCCTTTAGATTGTATATTTGCTGGGCCCATATGTAAAAAGTTCACTAGCATTATTTAGTGAAGAATGCTTCCATTTGACAATCACATACTCATACACATGTAGCAAATGACTGTTAAAATAATTCATAGCAAGACTCACCTCAGAAAGCCATTTTTTCAGCCGTTCTTCCAGTGGAATCGAAAGTAAGACCCTGTAATAAGAAAATAAAAATAGCATTGAATATTTGTGGGAAGAAATATGTTGAGTATGTCATACAATTCATGATATTTTAGCACAATTCAAAGGTCATGAACATTGGTAAGGAAAAAAATTATGAAAGGAAAAAATTTATGGAGTCACAAAGCTCAACGGACTGCTAATAAAAGTTAGAGAAGATATGAGTAAAACTAGTAGACTGAAAAGAAAGATAACCATCAATATTCTAATATCTATCTATGAAAAGCAATTAACATGTTAACCAGATCTAGCAAAGATTATGCTCCAGCAGCTGTAAGTAATTATGCAACCTGGTTATCAAAAGAAAAGGGGAAAAAAGAGAATTGTTTTTTAGATATATATTTCAAAGCACTCTATTTACTAAAGGAATATGTTTTGTATTAATAAAGGTAATTTTTGTTAAATTAACCCTTGTGTAACCGAACATATGCGGAGAAAGAACACAAGGTTATAACTTATAAGTACTTGGCTTCAAATTGAAAAACAATAAGATACTGGAAAGAAGAAATGGAAAGAACAAATTTTTTTTTAAAAAAGCACTGCTTCCCAAAACATATCATGAAGCGCAACAAACAATAGACTTTAACAGAACAATTAAGCTGGAATAATTGACTCTTTAGGTTGCAAAGGATGCAGAAATTTGTTCATTTTTATGTACAAGTTTTCCTTCATGAATAATTGTTCAAAACGAATATCAATAGGCATTATTAAAGGTCCTTCCCTATCTCATGTGCTTGATAAATTGAAGACTATAGTGACCATGCAAGTACTTCCCTCCAATGGCTTCCCTTAAATCTTTACAGAAGAGGACATGACAAGGAAGTCGCAGTCATGGTGCAACAAGAGTGAATTCTAGACTGTTCACTCATTACCAAGTTGTCATATCTTAGATGGGGATGTCCATATATGGTTTATTCGAGAACATCCATAAATCTATCAGAAAATTATACAAAAATGGAGAACAACACTGCTTGGTATGGAGCGATCACCAACAAAGTGATCTTATCTGGCACGGTAAGTCAAAGAGGAATGAACCAGAAGCAGTTTCATCTCTCAATTCATCAAGTTAAAAACTGGCAAGCTACGCCATGGTTCACCATGACCTGACATTTGGATTCTAAACATAAATCCCTATCTGGAAATATTTAAATCATTATTTATGGTTCATTGTGACATATATAAAGAGATCAATCTTACTTTCTTTTTTACTTAGAAGCTTAAATGCTGCCAACAATTATTGAGTTAAAGAAAGTTGTTGAACTTTCGTCAGTTTCGTGAGGTTTCAAAATTCAAAGACCAACAGAATGGAGAAAATGTGGAAAATGAGTGGGAAGAAGTAGAACAATGTGCCCTCAAGACTAAGAAGAAAATATATTACATTATTAATATAACATAATATAGAATTGGCTCCTCCAGAGGCACAAAAAGTGGAATCCTATCGATCCAACTCTGATATTGAGCCATTGAAGTTACAAATCCCCACTATTCATCTTCATCCACCTGTTTCAGAGCGTTTAAAGGAAAAATGGAAACTCCCCCCCCCCCCCCCCAAAAAAAAAAAAAAAATCATCATGTAAACGTACAGTATGCGCTAAAAGTAACTCATTGGGCATTTTTTTTCCTAAAATATGTACTGACATTCTAATCCATTTATCATGATCTAGGTGCTTTGAAACTCTTGTGCACCATATTTAATTTGATTGTCTGAAGACCATTATGAAGGTTTACAATGCTCAACACAAAACAAGAATAAAGGAGTGCAGAGTAAAATATGAATCAAATGTACAAAACAACATATAAAATAAACTATACTAGTCCAGTAGAGAACTATTACTCAACAATAAATGCTGAATGGAATAAAAAACAAAACTATTGTTTAAAATCCAGCTGTCAGGACCTTAAGACCACAAAACTATGTTTTTGTTAAGAAACAACTCTAAAATCCGAATGGAACAACTCTTTTATGCATAATGTAAGAATGCAGCATATATCTCTAACCAATACATCACACAATTATGAATTAACATATTCATAGGAATACCTTCTAGATGGTCCTATGGCCCCCTTCTTATTGCTTGATGTCCCCGGGCACAAGAAGCTGACGAAATCAGACCTTTAAAGAACAGCTTGAACATATTAAGCATAGAAAATTAAGAGCAAATGTGGGAAACTATTATAATTTGATTCAGAAGAAGAAAAAGATGAAGGTTATGCTTACTGTTTCATTGCAGATTGTATGTTATTATTTTTCTCAGCCACCATTTTTTGCCGGTAATCGTCGGTAGAATAACTATCGCTTGGTTCATACACCAGTGGAACCCATGGCTGCATTTTTTAACATTAAATATGAAGTCATATCTTATAATAACAGATTAGAAAAAAACAGTATAAAGAAAAGAATCTGAAGTGTTACAAGGTATTAATTGAGGGTGGTGTTTTACTTATTGAGTTGTTTCCTCAGATAAGAAACTATACACAAAATTTTAGAATTGTAATTAAATAGGAAAAACACAAAAGTGAACCAAATGAAGAAATAGGGTTGGAAATGGATCCAGGTCAGCCTGTAGCCTAATGTAATGGTGGAGCGCGCACACACACATGTTCTTTTTGGAACTAAGGGCATGTTCTTTTGCTGGAAAGGAGAAATGGGAAAGTTGGGAAAGTTTTTATTCTGAGGAAAGAGAAAATGAAGTTTTGTGTTCTTTTGGGTGGAAAGTTGTATGGAAAGTGGGGTTTGGAAAGTAAAGTGGGGTACACTCTCCTTTCTTGTGTTCTTTTGGGTTTTGAAAGTTGGAATGATAAAGTGGAAAGTCGGTGAATTGGAGGGGAGAGAGAGAGATAGATGGGATAGTGAGACCCACAAATTTATGGAATCCCCAACTTTTCCAACAATTTCCATGGATTACAAACTTTCCCAAAACCGGTCAATTCATCCGACACGTCAGCAAACTTTCCAGTTTTTTACTTTCAAGCAAAAGAACAGGATTTGGGAAAGTTGGGAGGGAAAGTACTGTTACAGTACATGAATAGTAACTTTTCCAACTTTTCCATTCACTTTCCATGCAAAAGAACAGGCCCTAAAGCAAATCTTATTCCTAGAAGTATTCTTTAATGGTCCATTCTCCTCTCCATTTTTTTTCTTTTTTCTTATTTTCTACTTCCCCGGCCCACTTACAGCCCACTCGGGCATCATAACTTTCCCCATTCCCCTCTCTATTTCGTTTCGACGCTCGAGCCACGTGGGCTCTTTAATCGTCTCTCTCTCTCTCTCTCTCTCTCTCTCTCTCTCTCTCTCTCTCTCTCTCTCTCTCTCTCTCTCTCTCTCGACACGAGCACCCTAATGCTTCGACGCAATCGACGTGTCTCTCTCTCGTCCTCTCGCAGCTACAGCCCTCGTTAGGGCTTTTCGAGGACCGACACCCCTCCGTCCTCTCTCCCGTACGACGAGCAACGCCCCTCTCTGCTACTGCCCTGCGGAGGCCTCTCTGAGCTATCTGTCCCTTGCCTCGACGTCATACAACCCCTCTGGGGTTCCTCCGCCTCCTATAAGCCCCCCTTCTCCCCTTCTTCTTCTTGGTTACAGCTTTGTAAGTAAATTTCTATATTTTAGAAGCTTTCGACTGTTTTTTGCGGCTTCTCTGAATTGATCCTTGCGGGATCTTGGTTCTTAATTCTCTTTGGTTCTTCGGCAGTAATTACAGTAAACTTTATCTCTCCTTTATTTTTCAGTTTATTTCAATTTCTTGCATGTGTTAACTGAGTTAATATCGTGGGGTTTTGTGAGGAAAATGGGGGTTTTAACGAGCGGAAGAGCGGGAGAGGATGATTTGGGAGAGTAGCTAGGGTTTGATTCCCTACGATTGTCTTTTGGGTTGAATTCCCTCACATGCTTGTGTGGATAACAGGGTTCTTGTTTGGGGTTGTTTATAGTTCGACGGACTTCCTTGCTGTTGTTTTGGGGTTCGGTTGGTCCTCTCGGCTTGCTGTGTTGGGGTTTTCTTCTTCTCTTGCTTGCAGCTTGGGCTTCCTTGCTGTTTTGGGGATTTATTGGCCCTCGTGGCTTACTGCGTTATGGTTTGGCATCCCCTTACTTGCGGTCTGTCCCTTCCTTACTTGAGTTGGGCTCGGTGGCTCCCCTTACTCGCGGCTTTAGGCTCCATACTGGTTGTAGAGTTATGGTTGGATTTTCTGCTACCTGTTTGGGTTCGGCTGAATCCTTTTCTCGTCGTGTTTGGCTTTTGGTGTGGTTCACTTGGGATCTGAGCCCCATTCCCAGCTGTCTTGGTCGTCAGCCCCTGGTTCCTTGATAGAAATCTCGTGGACTTTGTCGTAGGCACGGGTTCCCCACCACTACGTGATGAAAGACCCCAAATCTGATCCCAATGGCATATAACCTTAGGGTTTTTCGTTATCAAGCAATTATTATATTTTCTTCGTTTCTTGGTTCATTGCAAGGAACAGTTGGTGTTGCTTCTTTTCAGGTTGAAATACCATGATATAAGAAATATACATGCCTTTTATCACATGCCAGCTTTATTATCATGTCATTTAATTATCTCATTAAGCATGCTAGTGTAGGAGGTTTAATATTGTGTTAAATTGCATGGTCCATGTGATGTTACTTGTGATGACACGATATTGGATGACTGGTGGAATTGAGATTGGCTCTGACATGTCCGATTACTACAATTGATAATAATATATGGACCTCCCCATTGACTACGTAGTTTAACTAATATTAAACTGAGACCACATAACGATACTAAAAATATTAAAATATTAATTTAGCTTGACTCATCGGGATTTAGGGAAACTTATGATTGCGGGAGTGTGGGAGCGATTGGAGCCTGTCCTTTGGTCCATGTGATATTACTTGTGATGACACGATATTGGATGACTGGTGGAATTGAGATTGGCTCTGACATGTCCTATTACTACATTTGATAATAATATATGGACCTCCCATTGACTACGTAGTTAACTAATATTAAACTGAGACCACATCACGATACTAAAAATATTAAAATATTAATTTAGATTGACTCATCGGGGTTTGGGGAAACTTATGATTGCGAGAGTGTGGGAGCGATTGGAGCCTGTCCTTTGGCCCATGTTTGGGAGGATTTCCATTCCACGATCTATCACGATCGTTCACGATTTATCACGATACTTATTCCCGGTACTAACATTTGAATGGATCCTAAGTAGTCAGTTACTCGGCCCGGGATAGCACCCTTGCAGTATAGGAAGGTCTTCGGGTTGCACATTGACTTTCTGCACTGCTCATGTTTTGAGTATTTCCTTTCTTTCTGCACTGTTCTACATTGACTTCACTGGTACCTGCATGACTTGCATATAGTTATTTAAATATGACGTCACCCGGTGAGCGAAGCGTTACAGATTCATGCTCAAAGAGGCACAAAAATTACAGTTTGATCAGAATTTTCTTTAAGAATTTGAGTGAGTTAAACTTTTTGATTTTTGGGATCCAGATCAGAATCCTTTTAGTTGAATCATTTTTATATTTCTTTTTAGGATCTTTTATGTTTTCTTTTGAAGGAAGACTCTTTTAATTCATTTTACTTAGGAGTTTGAGACATATTAGGTGTCCAAGTACGCGTTTATATATGAGTTTGTTTCTTCTTCCATAAATATGAATCTATAATTGAATATTTAAATTATGGAGTAATTGAATAAAATTTGAATTTTATAAACTATGTTTGTAAGTTTAAGATATTTTGCATAGAGATGTGAAAGTCCGTGAGAAATCGTCAAAGCGAGAGGACCAAATAAATCTTCAATGTGTAATACATTGAAGTCAGTAAGCGTTTGATTTCTATGATGAGAGGCCCAAAACCTACATATCCCTTTATGTTTACAAATTCGGTAACATCCCTAACCCATTTTCATAATTTTTTATGCAATAAAATATTTTAAAATATAAATAAAATTTTCTATAATTTTGATGATTTTTTAATATATTTTCAAATTTTTATAAGCTCATTTTAATCTCAAACCCTATAAGTCGCAACCAGCTAAATAGAACTCCAACCCATTTTTATATTAAATCCAAAGCCGACCAGTTTAACAAACTAAACCCGATCCGCTCTTAAAATATCTCATCATTCTCCTCTTTTTTCTCTTTTTTCTCTTTTTTTCATTCCCCCATCCCGCGCACGTCGCCGGTTCACATCAGCATGGGCGATGGCATAGCTACACCACTCACTTACCCATTCCACATCTCTCTCTACATCTCTATATCAACGTCTCTCTTTCCTTCCCCACTCTCCGCTATATATTTCTAAATCATAAAACTGACCCGAGTTGCATTTTACTAAGATCTCTCTCTTCATCGGAGCTTCTTCTCTCTATCCACACCCTCCAATCACCCCTCAGTTCTAATCACCCTCTCGTGAGGCAGCCGCAAGGCGCTGGCGAGGCGACGAGGGCCTTAGTGGCGATCGATGATTTTTCTTTGACTCATCTTGTGTTTTAGTACTTTTTTAGAGACTTACGATGCCGGCTTATTGATCAAAATTGTCTGTTCATTTCTTTAGAAAACATTCATCATATTATCCCAGCAAGATCATTAGCAAGCTTGGACTCCTCTTCGTACGTGCTTACCTCGCTATTCGATAAGCTAATTGTATCAGCTTTTTATATCCTTTGTCCGATTATATTTTCATTAATGTCTGTTACTTTATTTTCTTCACATTAATTTTTTGATCATTGTCTATTGAACATGGAACTGTATAAGTATTCTCAATGTTGCTCATTATTAGTTAGAAGCAGACAAACATTACTTATTATCCAGACGCGTTCATATTTAAGCTAAAAAGAGGGAATTCTTAATAGGTTTTAATATGCTTAAATATGTACGGGCTTATCACATTTTGTGTAATACCACATATTTTATACCCATATTTCCAAAATATTTTCCTTTCTCTTTCTTTTCAGCCCGTTGACCCAGCACATGCTCTAATCTTCTTCTTTTTCTCTGTCGAGCCTAGAAAACCCAGCAACACAGCCTTCCTCTCTTCCTCTTCTTGTCTTTCCTTTCCTTCGCGGGCCCGGCCCACAGGTGTCATCCCTTTCTTTTAAAACTTCAAAACCCGGACTCAAGCCCACAGCACCATCGGCCCAAATCCTTTTACTTAAACACCCAACCTTTTTTCTCTCTCACCCGTTCACTCACCCGAGTCCACGCACCCGAGCCCTCGACCTCTCCCTTCTAGCGGGTGAAACCCTTGACGACGCCGTCCCCTTTTCATTCGTTCAATCGATCAACCCGAGCCCTCACAGCCCCGAGCTACTCTCTTCATCTTTCTTTCTTCACATAAACAGACAGCTCACGAGGGCTTTTCCTGACAACCCATAACCGTCAAGATTCTTGCACCGCCGCACAAATCTACTCGAGTACCTGACAGCCCCTCTGCACTTCGTCGTTTTCCCATCCAATCCGAGGCCATCCTCACACCCTCTCTTCCCCTATGTATTACACCTTTGCCTTCAAGAATTTACACTTCGGATCTAAGTTCTGTGTCTTAGTCTTGCTTCGATTTTGCCTCTGCTCACTCTCTTGAGTAAGTTGCAGCCGACCGGTGGCACGGCAACGTCCACAGCCGCACGGCGACAAGGCGATAGGGCTCGGCATCCTGTGACGACCATTCGATGTTCGGTAAATTCATTCTAAATTCTAGTTTTGGGTTAATTTCGATTACTTTCCTTGTGATGATGTTTTCCTAGAGGATTTCTGTTTCTTCTTCAAGACTTGACAGCGACCCTCACCGCCGCTCCCACGCTACTGTTGTGGTTGATCCCTAAGATAATTGGTTTTCTCCTTAGGCTTTGCCTCTGCCGTGACCCCCTTGAGTTCTGTTGATGGTGTTTGTAGGATGATTTTGGTGTTTGGCTTGGTTTGGTGCTATACTACAGGTGTTGGTTCTATTCTGTTGGTGTTGGTCATGTTCTGTTGATGTGAATGCTGGCTGTAAGGTTCCTTTTAGTGCTTGGCTTGGAGTCGGGTTGGACCTTACCCCTTGATGTTAGGATTAGACTTTGCCTTTAGCGTTGGCTTTTTGGCTTTTAGACTTTGCCACACACATGCTAGATGTGCCTGAAGTAATTCCTTGATGATATTAGTGGCTGGAATAATATAAAGCGTGCATAAGATGGATTTGACCCTTTAGCACGATTGGTTATGAAATTTCTTTGAGATCATTTCCGTTGACCATCTCCCATTTTCCCTATTAAGACTATATTAATGCATGTAACAGGTTTTGGCTGGAATAATATAAATGCATGATTTCTCTTTGGCTTAGAAATAATAGTTGATTTTAGGCCAAAAGAGTTGGATGTGACTTTCTCATTAGAATGCTCCCACATAAAATTTATTTGGGAGCTTCTAAGAGAAGAGCTTGGTTTGTTCACCTTCAATGAAGAGGATCCCAAACCCGTGTACTTACTCAATTTGAAATTTTCAATTTGAGTAGACAATAGCTCACATTTCTTCAAAAGTGAAGAAATGTTGTCATCCCTCTTGAATAGACATGAGCTAAGCTCACAACATTTTGACTTGAGAGCCAGTGTCTCATCTCTCAAAATATTGTAATCACACTCCGAGTGCATCTTCTCCATTTGGAGTTTGAGAGAAGCATTCTCATCCCTCAAGGCACTCAATTGAGAAAGAAGAGTATCTTTCTCGGTATGCAGACAATGAATTTTCTCTTTATGAGTAGCATATGCACTCTCCTTTAAAGATCTATGAAATTCATTGACATACACTACTTGAGCTTTAAGAGACTCATTCTCTTTGCTCAACATGCACACACGTGAATCAAGAGCAATCTTTTCTTGATTCAATGCAATGAGTTGTGTATCATCACAAGATTTGGTTGATAATGAAGTGTGTGTGCGTGCATCTCTCTCAAGCTTGTTGTTATTCGCTTTGGGAGAGTCAATAAACAACGCATTACAATTTTATATAAAATCACTACGTTGAACGAGAAAGTTATGAAATACATCATTACCAACGATGTTCTCATCATCGCATGATTCCTCTCCACCATACTTTTCATCAAGATATTCCCATATCTCCTTGGCCGCCTCAGACTCCTTCACTTTCTTAGCAATTTTCGGAGAGATAGCATTAAGCACTGCATTCCAAACTTGAGCATCCGAAGTGATAGACATTGACTCCTCGTGATCATCAAGCCATTGGAACATTTTCTTCCTCCATTTTGAGAAGTGTTTGCCTTTGAAGATGGGAGGAAGGGAGAGGGGTTGTTGAGACTTAGAAGTCATGCTTGTAAAAGCCACCAAACCAAGGCTCTGATACCAATTGTAAGGGGCCCTGCGGGGCTACACACACTAGAGGGGGGTGAACAGTGTAATGGGAAGCAAAGTGCTTAATTAAAAGTTACTAAAATTAAAGCACAATAAGCAGCGGAAATTAAACAGAGTGCTCAACAACAATCGCAAATACAAGGATTTTACCCTGGTTTCACAAAACTTGGGTACGTCCAGCCACACCAGTATTCACGATAATTCCCACAAAGAAAAGCGAATACAATCTCACACAGAGATACCTCACACAGAGAATTTGGATTCCCACAAAGAGATATACTTACTTTCACACAGAGAGACCCCACACAGAGGATTTGTTCTCTCACATAGAAAGAACCAAACTCTCACAAAGAGAGTAACTAATTCCCACTAAGAGAATTAAGGTTTTGAACAAAAAACAAAACGAAACAACACTTACATAAGCCTTGATATGATCTTACCAATGTGAAGAAGAAGGCATGCAAGTGAATGACCAAGTGCTTGAGATTAGCTTTGATTGCACTTGTCGATCTTTCTCTCTTCTAGGAATGAATCCTAACACTTCTCACTTGAATGTATGAAATGAAGAGAAGAAAGATGTTCTCCAAAAAGAGGAATGAGATTGAAATCCCTTGGAGAAATTTCCTAGAGCTTAGATGCTATAGCATAAGATTGAAGCTTTAATTAAGGAATGGGGGAGGAGTGACTTAGAGAAGAGATTAAATGATCTTCTATGATTTTCTAACCCTTTCAAGAGTTGTAAATGAACTAAGCCATCTCCTATATATAGGAAGCCAAGAAGAGCCCATAAAACCAGCCAAAAATCCAAAGGGAAGAAATCTGCAACGGCTAGATTTTGGCAGTTTACGGCACAGACAGCCGACTGATGAACAAATGACAGTCGACTGTTCAACGGCTAGAAAAATCCCAACGGCTATAATCTGAGCCGGGATAGTCGACTGTAGAAGACTACACAGTCGACTGTAAAACAGACAGTCGATTGTATATCCTTCATCAGGCGACTGATACAGGGCATGGAGAAAAACAGAGATACGTAATTTACTCCCAGTATGCATACATGCGACTAATGAACAAATAACAGTCGACTGTAAAATAGACAGGCAACTGTTTATCCTTCATCAGTCGACTGCTGCAGGGAATGGATAAAAACATAGGGATGCAATTTTCGCACTTACGCCTTTCAGACGACTGTGGACCATTTCACAGGCGACTGTAAATACTTCATCAGTCGACTGTCTTGCAAATTGGGATGAAGCCCAGAAAATACAAGTTGCGCACAGACGACTGTTGAGCAATTCACAGGCGACTGTAGAAACACATGCGACTGTAAATTGAACATCAGTCGATTGATGCGAAAAGCTCAAGTAGAGTCAATAAAAAGTTGACTTGAGCAATGCACCACAGTCGACTGTAGAAGGCTCGACAGGAGACTGGAATCACCCAGTCGACTGTAAAACCTTCATCAGGCGACTGTTGGAGAGCCAAAGACTCCAATTGAGTCTTTGGGCAAGATGAATCTATTGGGTTAGATTCTATGATATTCCTATGGTTCACTAAGATGGTTAAATGCATATGCATGAGAGTATGACCATCTATCAAGGCATTACAATAATCCTAGACTAAAAAAAGAAATGCAAGTAATAGAAATTACATTGATTACAATTGCGTCTCCTAGAGTCTAAGTCTTCAAGCTCATTATACCTTGATGCTCCCCAATCATCTCCAAGCTTTGGCACCCCTTAATGAGCTTCCCTTCATCAAGCTCCAAGCTTTGTCATTGCTCCTCTAGATGTCCATCCATCATCATGCTCCAAGCTTTGGCTTCATTAGATGATCTTCATGACTTCATCCAAGCTTGAGCACACCATTACTCTTGGATGTCTTTAAGATAACCCTTGTAATATCCTCTCAGCATTATACTTTGTCTCATCAACATATAATCATTAAGATAAACTGAGACTAAAACATAAGATTGATTAGCACACTAACATAATGTATTGATCATCATCAAAACAACGTTAGTCTTGAACCCAAGAACTAACAGCTAAAGCTTCTGACATTAAAACTTAACTTTCTAAAGGGATGAACCTATGCATATGCTTTGAAGCTTAATTTTCTAAAGGTATGAACCTATGTATATGCTTTGTGTTAATTAGCCAGACATCTATATTGTAATAATTTAGTGTTTCATGATAGAACAAAACATATGGAGGTGAATTGTCATTTTTTCGAGACATTGTAACAAATTGGATTTGCACTTCATGACATCATCGAAAAAGTTAGCTAACATACTTAACAAAGTAGTGTCTTTCTAAAATGTTTTTTTATGTAACAAGCAAGGCATGATTGATATATATATATATATATATATATATATATATATATATATATATATATATATATATATATATATATATATATATATATATATGCTCCAGTTTGAAGGGAAGTATTAGAATCAATTTTTTATTTATTTAGAATTGTATACATTAACCATAAATCTGTACCTGTTTGGGTACCTAAATATATATTATAATACAAGTAAAGAATTTAATTCTCATATATCCGATATTTCAAAGTCCTATGATTCATGTGTGTACCAAAGCCATATATGGAAACAGGACCTAAGCCATTACCTCACAAATCATACCCAATGAGGCAGCTATATTTATCAAAGAGATTAGTTTTCGGATGATCCAAACTCTTCATCTTGATCCCCTTCTCTTAAAATGTAAATTTACATACATGCTCACACGCACACACGTGCATACACACAACCAAGTAAACGCATACACACACACACACACATATATATAACACGCACATATACATGAGAGAGAGAGAGAAAATACAAGACTCATATAAGAAAAGAAAACAACTGCCTTTGTAAAGCATATGATATTGTTATGATTGAATATGTTTTAACCATCTATGTCTAAAACATTAAACCTTGTTATTTGACTTCCCCAAGAAATTAAATTAAATTAAAAAGGGTTGTGTTCACATATAGACGTATGAAAGAGGTCCTGGTTAAGAAGCTATTTTCTTGTAATACAAAAGGAGAAAGTTGTCATTCAAAACAATAAAACCAAATGAGCTTTGTCTGCCTTAGTCGACAATCGTGCTGAAGTTGTGCTGCAGAAAGCCTACAGACATAAACATAAGCCATTGGTTCTTTGCACATAGTGGCCCATCTTCACATATTATGACCTACAGAATAAAGAGAGGTTGGGGGGAGATGATATATGATTGCAAAGATAAGTTTATTACCTCATCATCTTCTAGATTGCCACTCAAATCCCCTGCAACTGGCTTTACCTGCTGAAAGAAATGGCAAAGCACATACAGATTAACAGCTTACCTTTCAACTAGCAAAATTATGCAAGAACATGAAGTTCATCTATGTATAAGAAAGCACAGAATAATTGTAAAAGATTTTTTTTAGAGAAAACATTTCAAATAGAAATATTGCTATATAATGCTAAATGCAAGTTTTTCAAGATGAGGAATACTTCATAATGCAGCGACGGAATATAAACTGCAACAGTTCACTAAGAAATATTGCAATATCACAAAATAAAAAATCTAGGAAGAGCTTTACCAGCAATGTATATGTTTGAAGGTGAAACAAAGAACATAATTTAAAAAACATAGATACGGCGGCCGTTTGAAACATATATAACATTTAAACACATCCTGGGTCAGATTCTGATGCACATTAAGACTCCAAAGATGCATATATATCTGGGAAGTATCAAAAAGTGATTCACATGCTTGATTCTGATGTACACCAGAGCCTCTGAGGAACATATATCATTTCCAAATCCCATGAACCCTCTTTCAGGAGTTCATCTGAGTGTACATTTCATAAAGGATTGGTGCAAAGAACTTCAATTACCAAAGAGCAAGAAAAACAATTTTAGAAAGAAATTAATCATCCAAGTATTATATCAATTCTTTTTAACGAAAACAATGTTAAATTAATGAACAAAACATTTATTGAAGACATTACCCGAATAATTAATATGGAAGTCTTCACATACAGGTGAAAAAAGAAAAGCAGAGGATAGAAGACTGGATAACTGGGATCCACATAACAAAAACTTTGTCTGAATGCTATTGATGTTGATTGGTGATTACTCATAAAAAGGGGGCAGAAGAAGAACGACAAGAAGAAAGGAGAGGTAGATGGCAGAACCTGGGAAATTTGGAATTAATACAAAGATATTTTCCTAGCCAAATATCAACAGTCTGGAGCATGTGCAAGCATAGGTCGCAGGCGGATTGTTTAGCTACTTGACTCTCCCAATCCCGTGCGGCACTTAGCGCACTCACCCTCTTTAGAATGGCTAAGTCAGCCTAACCCGAACTCTCACTCTCAAGAAGAACTTAAGAGCACACAAGAGAACGCAAGAGAACTTGGAGAATGTCTTTGTATTGCTTCAACTTTTGATGGATACAAATGACCTTCACTTGCCTCTACTTATAGGTGAGGCCCACTTACAACCAATAGTGGAGATTATACTTCTAGAGTCTTACTTGATCCAATGGCTAAGAAAGCATCTCTAGAACCTTCCCTATTATTCTCCCTTCTTAAACAATACACATGATTATCCTAGAACATTCTAGATACACTTATTTACAAGTATACACCTAGAATACTCTAGAAAATGCCACCTCATGTGCCAAATAGAAGCCAACTAGGCGATGACGTGTCGATGACGTGCCGTCCGTGACACATGCAGATGTTTATATGAAGATATAGAGTTTAATCCACATGAGTATCGAACCAACCTCAGGATATATTCCAAGAATTATTAGTATTAAATTGTTAATGACTTAAAGTGTAATGCCCCGCCTCCCGGGTGTCGACACAATTGTGAAAGTGTGTGTGCAGGTCCCGCATGTGCCAGTGAAAACAAAGAGAACAGACAGAAAGGTAAAGAGATACTCACATATAAAAGTGAATTTAAAAGCAGGGAAACAAAAGTACAACTCACAAGCCCGCTCCAAGACTAAAACCAAAAGTACAAAAGGAGTCCCATGAGGGCACTCGTGAGCAGACCCAACTTAACGCCTGACGTCCTGGGTCAGAAACTCCGACTCCAACGCCTCTGGATAATCATGTACGTGTTGAGTATTGGACTTCTCACTACTTGGTGTTAATGATGAGCAAACATAAATACTTGTGATTAATCTCTATTTTGCAGTTAATCCATTGCCTAAGCTATTTATGAAGATCTACTAGCAATGGATGACTCACAAAGATCATTGAAGGCAAATGAAAATGGATTGGATGATCGTAGATGTTGATTGAAGCTTCATGAAGACTTCAAGCTCATGCGATTGATAGAAGAGAGATTTTGTGAATGTAAATTTCTTTTATCTCTTCTAGTATGAAGCTTAGAAGTAGAACTTTGATGGAGCACTCACACACATCTTCAATTCAGTCTTAGGACATCATTAGATCAATTGTCCTTAGACCCTAATTCATTTCCTTAGTAATTGTGCTTAGATTGTTTATAACAGTCGACTGCTGAAAATTTTACAGTCGTCTGTCTCAAAAACAGTCGACTGTGTTTTGTTCTACAGTCGCCTGTTATGCACAAGCTTTTGCAATATAGTTTTGGGCCTATCTGTTTATTTCGCACAGGCAACTGATGAACGATTCACAGTCGACTGTCCTAGTGACAGTCGACTGTGTTTTGTAAATCAGTCGCCGGTCTATCCTTCTGCCCAAACTATTTTGATCTGACTTTTACGGCCAGTCGACTAATGTTGAATATACAGTCGACTGTCCCTTGTACCAGTCGACTGTGTATGCTGCAACAGTCGTCTGTCTGTGAGCCAATTTATTGACTCGGCTCTCTGGAAATTCTCAGGGTATCTGACAGTCGTCTGTATAAGGATTTACAGTCGCCTGTTCTGATTAACAGTCGACTGTATTATCCTCATCGGTCGGCTGTCCTGTTATCTTACAGGATTTCCAGATTTCTTCAACTTACCATTCTTTCGGCCAGTCGCCTGTAGAAGTAATTACAGTCGCCTGTTGGTTTTACAGTCGACTGTCTTTGCTTCATCAGTCGACTGTCCACGTGGTAAGTTACCGTTATGAATTCTTACCTACTCATGCTGACTGTGCATCAGTCGACTGTGGTTTCTTCAACAGTCGACTGTTGCGGGTTCAGATTCTATCCGTTGAGATTTTTCTCACGGATTCCAACAGTGTTTTTGCCTAAACTGTTTTGTGGATTTGATAAACCTATAAATAGGGCTTCTACTGTTCCATTGAGAGATTACACTCATTCATCTTAAGCTTTCATTTTCTAAAGTCTAAAGCTCTCAAATCCAAAGCCCTAAGAATTCCAAATCTTTGATCTCTTGCTCTTCTAGAACCAAAGAGTGATCCTCTAGGTATTTGGTGCAGTCAAGAGAAAGGGCTTTCTCCTCTCTTCCAAGAGAGTCTTCAACACACATCACACTTCTCCTTCAAGTTCTACTTCAAGGCATAGGTGATTGTAAGTGTTGCTTTCATATTTCATTTACTTTCGTAAATTGATTTTGCTCTCGGGTTATGAGAGCGGTTTGCTTGCTCCCAAGTTGTGGGAGTCAAGGACATCGATTGTATTCGATTTCACTTGTAGGATTGCTACAAGTGGGTTTTAAGGAAAACTCAAGTTAGGGTTCTAACTTGAGTATCCGAAGGTATCCGGGTGGAAGGGACGTAGGATTACCGGGAACAAGTCGGGAAGTGACTTGGATAATCCGAACCCTAAAAACATAATTGTGTTTGCATTTGTTTCTTATTGGGTTTAATTCTAATTCCGCATTATATTGTTGGTTAGCATTTTAATTTGGTGTAACTATCGTTTTAAATTGCTTAAACACTATTCAACCCTCCTTCTAGTGTTTTCTCCATAGACAGGATCCTTACAATTGGTATCAGAGCGCAAGGTTATAGCTATGGCATCCAACAACAACGTTCATCCGCCGACTTCGTACAACAATCACGACCGTGATGGAGCGTCCACACTTTTCGAAGGTCAATCAACGGTGCGTCCTCCACGTTTCAATGGCACTAACTTTGGCTATTGGAAGTGTAGGATGGAGACGTTCCTAAGGAGCGCTTCCCTTTGGAGAACCCTCCACAAGGAATACGTCGAGCCCACCGAAGAGGATTTCGAAAAATGGACGTCTTCCGAGAAGTCCGCCGAAGTCAACAATGCTAAAGTAATGAACGCTTTTCATTGTGCGTTGGACCCGAATGAGTTCAACAAGATATGCACATGTAAGAGTGCATATCAAATTTGGAACCATCTCATCGTTACCCATGAGGGAACGAACAAGGTAAAACTTTCAAAGTTATATGTTGTCGTGCAAAACTTTGATTTGTGTCATATGCAGGATAATGAGAGCATTCCATCGATGTACGGACGTTTTACCGACATCATCAATGAATTGGAAGCTCTTGGCCAAATATATTCCGAACCTGATAAGGTAATGAAGATCATCATGAGAATGACCTCCAAACGGGAAAGAAGAGCGATCGCCATCGAGGAGGTCAATGACTTGAAGAATTACACAGTTGTGAATCTTATCGGGACTCTCATGTCTTACAAAGTAAGACAGGAGAACCGATTAAAGATTCGAGCTATGATGAATCCCTCGGATGCCAAGAAGAAAGCTTTGGCATTCAACGCCAATTGATCATCCTCCGATAGCGAAGATTCGGAAGATGAGTGGATTTGGGTGAAATGGCCCAATTGATCATCCTCCGATAGCAAAGATTCGGAAGATGAGATGGATTTGGGTGAAGATGAAAAGTTTCTTATTGGGTTTAATTCTAATTCCGCATTATATTGTTGATTAGCATTTTAATTTGGTGTAACTATCGTTTTAAATTGCTTAAACACTATTCAACCCCCCTTCTAGTGCTTTCTCCATAGACAGGATCCTTACAATTGGTATCAGAGCGCAAGGTTATAGCTATGGCATCCAACAACAACGTTCCTCCGTCGACTTCATACAACAATCACGACTGTGATGAAGCGTCCACACTTTTCGAAGGTCAATCAACGGTGCGTCCTCCACGTTTCAATGGCACTAACTTTGGCTATTGGAAGTGTAGGATGGAGACGTTCCTAAGGAGCGCTTCCCTTTGGAGAACCCTCCACAAGGAATACGTCGAGCCCACCGAAGAGGATTTCGAAAAATGGACGTCTTCCGAGAAGTCCGCCGAAGTCAATAACGCTAAAACAATGAACGCTCTTCATTGTGCGTTGGACCCGAATGAGTTCAACAAGATATGCACATGTAAGAGTGCATATCAAATTTGGAACCATCTCATCGTTACCCATGAGGGAACGAACAAGGTAAAACTTTCAAAGTTATATGTTGTCGTGCAAAACTTCGGTTTGTGTCATATGCAGGATAATGAGAGCATTGCATCGATGTACGGACGTTTTACCGACATCATCAATGAATTGGAAGCTCTTGGCCAAATATATTCCGAACCTGATAAGGTAATGAAGATCATCATGAGAATGACCTCCAAATGGGAAAGAAGAGCGATCGCCATCGAGGAGGTCAATGACTTGAAGAATTACACAGTTGTGAATCTTATCGGGACTCTCATGTTTTACGAAGTAAGACGGGAGAACCGATTAAAGATTCGAGCTATGATGAATCCCTCGGAGGCCAAGAAGAAAGCTTTGGCATTCAACACCAATTGATCATCCTCCGATAGCGAAGATTCGGAAGATGAGATGGATTTGGGTGAAATGGCCCAAATGGCGAAGAAGTTTCAACGCTTCTTTCGCAAAGGTGAATTTCCATCTAATAAAAGATTTGAGTCTACTAATGCTACTTCCTCTCTTTGCTTTAAGTGTAATAAGCCAGGGCACATCAAGAGGGATTGCCCAATGCTAAAGAACAAAGAGAAGTGGAAGGCTCCGAAGTATCACAAGAGAGACAAGAACAAGAGAGACAAGAAGAAAGGACTCGTAGGTACATTCAATGACTCAAGTGAAGAATCATCGAGTGATTCCGATGATGAGAAGGGTGAGAGCGTCCACATGGGTTTCATGGCACGAGAAGACCCACTCTACGATGAGAGTGACTCCGACTCGGATGAAGAGGTAACAATGGAAGAACTTCGTATTGCTAATGAAGAATTATTTGCTAAATATCAATCTTTAATGCTTAGATATGC
This sequence comes from Scilla litardierei, assembly GCA_030789695.1. Taxonomy (NCBI): domain Eukaryota; kingdom Viridiplantae; phylum Streptophyta; class Magnoliopsida; order Asparagales; family Asparagaceae; genus Scilla; species Scilla litardierei. The sequence goes on along the minus strand of CM061139.1, from coordinate 182,815,473 downwards.
TAGCTTAAAGAAATCAAATGTTAGCAAGTCATTCATTCCATGCATTATCAACAATGACACCATTGTTGATGCCTTAACTCTTGAGAAAGCAAATTTAGCTTCTCAAAATGTCATTTTGAGAGATGATGTGAATAACCTCAAATCTCAACTAGATCAAACACATCCCAAGGATAATAGTGATCTAGTTACACGACACACACAATTGGGTTTAGAGAATGGCTCTCTTAAAACCCAAGTGCACGAGCTCAAAGCACGGGTGTCCACCTTGAATACCAACATTTCTTCTCTAAAGGAGAAATATGAGCTCATGTCCTCCTGTATTGTGAGATTCAACAAGGGAAAAGGACAATTGGATGATTTTCTTGCAAACCAATTTCCGGCCACACATCGTGTTGGTCTTGGGTTTGTGAATGCGAATGCATTAAATGCTCGCACCTCCTATAGTGGTGTCACTATAGATTTTGTGAGGCCTTCCACCGGTGCATCCACAAGTGGTGTCAAAGACACTATAGGTGGCAAACATACCAAGAAAGTCACAACTTCACCTTCTCTTCCTTTTGGCAAGAAACCCACTAAGGGTGGAAACCAAAAGCAAGGCCATGCTTACATGTACACTAACACTCATCCACGTAGGAAACTTCCTACTTCACTAGTGGATAATCATGACACTTTTTGTGCTCCACACCCACGGACACGTACAAATCCACACTTGAGAAATACTCATGTACGTGCTCCTATACACCCATATGTTCATACGCATCATTCCTACATGTATGCACATCCTCCTCATGTCATGCATAATCAATATGTTCCACACAACATGCATGTTCCTAAGCATACATATCACTCTCGTATGTCATATGCATATCCACCTCCTCATGTTTATGCTAGAAAGAATGTCCTAAGAAGCATGCACCACATAGAAATTCAACAAGTATGCATGCAACTAGGAAAAGGACTCCCAAGATTTACACCGTTTGGGGTCCTAAGAACACTAGCCTAAATGATAGGAATGCTTATGTTGACTCCTATTTCCATGATGTCATTAGGAATAGTAATTATGTTGGGAAGCGGAAGTCCACTTGGACTTGGCTTCCAAAGGGCTAATCCCCTTGGACCCAACAAACATTGGGTACCATGAGCTTATGGCATATTATATAGGTATCCAAGAGAAAGAAAAAGAGCAATAAAAGTCATATTAGCTCTAAAGGGAAAGGATGGATTCTTGATAGTGGTTGCTCCAAACACATGACGGGAGATCCCTCTTTGCTCTCCGAAGTGATTAGCATCAAGGATGGTGCAACGGTCACTTTTGGAGGAAATCAAAAGGGAACCATCATTGGAGTAGGTATCGTTGGTAATCCTTCAAAACCCTTAATTACTAATGTTTTTCTAGTTAGTGGTTTGTGTCACAATCTCATTTCCATTAGTCAACTTTGTGACAAAGGTTACAAGGTTAACTTTGGAGAAGGATTGTGTACAATTGTTGATTGTGATTCAAATGTTTTATTTTCCGGTATTATGCGTAAAAATATTTATTATTTGAGCTTGCCTAAAACCGTAAAACATTGCTTAGTTACTAACACAAGTGAACAACTATTATGGCATCGCCATTTGGGTCATGTTCACTTTAAGCACTTATATAAGTTAGCTAAGCATGATCTAGTCAAAGGTTTTCCTAAAATCGCTTTTAATAAGAAAAACTTTTGTGATTCATGTCAACGAGGTAAACTTAGTAAATCTTCCTTTAAGCTTAAAGAATGGATTACTTCTAAGAGGCCCCTAGAACTTCTTCTTTTAGATTTGTTTGGGTCAACTAGAACCGCGTCTTTAGGTAATGCTCATTATGGATTAGTTGTCGTTGACAACTTTTCTAGATTTACTTGGGTTTCATTCTTAACCAATAAGAATGAAGCTTATGAAGAGTTTACCAAATTTGCAAAGAAGATTCAGAATTTCTTAGGATCCACCATAATCATTATCTGTAGTGATCATGGAGGAGAATTTGAGAATGAATCTTTTACTAAGTTTTGTGATGACACCAGGATAACTCATAATTTTTCCTTCCCTCGAGCACCACCACAAAATGGTGTTGTGGAGAGAAAGAATATGACTCTTATTGAGTGTGCACGCACTATGCTCCATGATAGTCATCTAGGACTACAATTTTGGGCAGAGGCGGTGCACACGGCATGTTATGTGCTCAATAGGATCCTAGTGAGACCCTGAACGAACAAAACTTGTTTTGCATTGTTTTATGACAAAAAGCCTCAAGTAAAATATTTTCGAGTTTTTGGTTCAAAATGTTTTATTAAGAACACTTTCGGTAATCTAGATAAATTTGAGCCAAGATCCGATGAAGGAATTTTTGTTGGATATTCCACACGTAGCAAAGCCTACCGGATATACAACAAAACGTATTCAACGATTGAGGAATCACTTCACGTATCATTTAATGAAGATTTTGATTTTCCTCGTGTTGATGATGATAGTGTAGATGTTTTGTGTGATCCTCTTAGTAGCGTTAAGATTAATGATTCGATTATTGATACTAACCCTACTAACGAAATCGTTGAAGATGTTCCTAGTGATGCAGGAATACCCAAAGCTTACCCGACCGTTCGCAACCATCCCCATAACCAAATCATTGGAGATATTGGTGTGGGTGTTCGAACGAGGTCGAGGATTGAAGAATTCTCTCATTGCGCATTTGTCTCTACCATTGAGCCAAAGAACATCCAAGAAGCTTGTGAGGATAGCCCTTGGATAGTGGCAATGGAAGAAGAACTAATGCAATTTGAGAGAAATGAAGTTTGGTAACTCGTTCCTCTTCCTAGTGGTCACCAAGTCATTGGGACCAAATGGATCTTCAAAAACATAACGGATGAGAACGAGGTGATCACAAGGAACAAAGCAAGGTTAGTAGCTCAAGGCTACCGGCAAGAGAAAGGTATTGATTTCGAAGAATCTTTTGCCCCCGTAGCTAGATTAGACGCTATTAGATTACTTTAATCTTTTGCATCCCATAAGAATTTAAACTATTTCAAATGGATGTTAAAAGTGCATTTTTAAATGGGAATGTCAATGAAGAAGTATATGTTTCTCAACCTCCCGTTTTATTCATGAAAAATTTCCAAACCATGTTTTCAAACTTAAGAAAGCATTGTATGGGTTGAGACAAGCTCCTAGAGCTTGGTATGATCGACTTAAGACCTTTCTTTTGAATTTAGGTTTTAAAATGGGAGAAGTTGATTCTACACTCTTCATTAAAGATTATGAGAATGACATTCTCTTGATTCAAGTTTATGTGGACGATATAAATTTTGGTTCTACTAACTTTAATCTTTGTCAAGAATTTTCTAAGTCAATGAAGGATGAATTCGAGAAGAGCCACATGGGAGAGCTCACTTATTTCCTTGGACTGCAAATTCGACAAATGGAGAATGGCACCTTCATACATCAGACAAAGTATACAGGGGAGCTTATCAAGCGATTCGGGATGAAATCGTCTTCTTGCAAAAGGACTCCCATGAGTACTACTACCCATCTATACAAGGATGAAAGCGGAAAAAATGTAGACGTTCGTCTATATCGAGGTATGATCGGTAGCTTACTTTACTTAACCGTTAGTAGGCCCGATATCATGTTTTCTGTATGCATATGTGCTAGATATCAAGCTAGACCTAAGGAGTCACACTTGATTGCGGTTAAACGAATATTTCGTTATCTCAATCAGTCTCTAGATTATGGGTTACTTTACCCTAAATCTAGCACATATGAGTTAATCTCATATAGTGATGCCGACTTTACCGGATGCAAGTCCGACAGGAAAAGTACTAGTGGCACTTGCCATTTCCTAGGAAATTCCCTAATTTCTTGGTTTTCTAAGAAACAGAATTCGGTGTCATTGTCCACGACTGAAACGGAATATATTGCTGCGGGTCTTGCATGTGCACAAGTTCTTTGGACGAGACACACTCTTATGGACTATGGTGTCAACTGTGATACTTGCCCGATCATGGTTGATAACCAAAGTGTTATATGTCTTTCCAAGAATCCGGTACACCACTCCCGTACCAAACACATAGACGTGAGACACCATTTCATAAATGATCATGTAGCTAAGAAGGACACCATCTTAGAGTACATTGAAACCCAAAAACAAATTGCCGACATTTTCACAAAACCTCTTAAAGAAAATTCATTTCTGAGGTTGCGTGGAGAATTAGGAATTATGGGTGAATCTGAAATCTAGAAGCTCAACTTTCATGTTATAACACCTTTTTGAGCTCATTTCATCATATTGTCTTTCTTCTTTTGCTATATGCTATATATGTGTTTAAGAAAGGCTATTGTGATTTATGTGATTTCGTGATTTATTTGAAATTGTTTTTGGAGATGTATGCTACAATTGATTTATCATATTACATTGTTTTTATGATGAGTTTGTGATTAGAGTATAGGTCCTAGGGTGAGTGTTCTTATTCTCGGTATTTCTATCTCACTGTGAACTTTTGGACCAGGACAGACGACTGTCTTTCCTTCGACAGTCGACTGCACTACTCTATCTCCTCAGTCTGAGATTTTCTATCTTTCGCACAGCCGACTGATGATTGTTTTACAGTCGACTGTTATTTTAACAGGCGACTGGATTTTAGTCATCAGGCGACTGTTCTCTCTGTCAACTTTTCTACAGAGCTCTCTGTATTTTTTGGTGAAGTTTATTGTTTCTCGGTCAGTCGACTGCTGTGTTATGTTCAGTCGACTGTCCTTCGGACAGTCGACTGTATGTTACCCAACAGTCGACTGTCTGTCTTCCTGAGATTAATTCGTATCACTTCATCCAGTCGACTGACTTTTATTCATCAGTCGACTGTCTTCTGTTTGTGTCGGTTCACTGCTTTGATCTGAGCCGTCAATTCTTTGATCCAACGGCCCAGATTCATTCCCTCTTTCATATATTCGTCGAGACAGTTCATTTCCCCACGTTTGTTTGTCTCTCCTCCGATTGAACCGCTTCGTCTTCCCGCTCTTTTCTTCAGCCGTTGCCGTCGATCTCCTCCTCCTTGCAAGTCGATCGTTTCGTCGTTGCGTCCTCGCATGTCCTCGACTTGGTTTGTCTCTCTCTCAAGTCTTTCGTTCGAATTTTTGTTGATTTCATCGCCCATTGTTTCTCTCTCTTGATTCCATGGCACCCAAAACCAAGGGAAAAGAGAAGATCATTGCTCCTAAGCAACCTAGGGCACCCAAGAAACCTATAGCCAAGAAGAAGAAACCCTACAAAGCCCCAACCAAACAAGCCGAGTCTCCCTTGCATTCTTCTTCGCAAGGATATTCTCCTTTAGCATCTTCTTCCGACGCTCAGCCCCTGATCAAGCGTCAGCGCAAGCCCATTGGAGTTCGCATCAATGAGCCTGCTGCTGAGGCCCCTCATCACTCTCCTTCTGCTTCGAGTTCTGCAGAAGAGTCTCATGTTGTACCCCTTACTGATCCCCTAGTTCCTATTTGCCGAGATGATCTTTGTTTGGCAAAGTTTCACTCTCTTCTAGGGATCAAGCTTCTTAGGGAGCGGTACAGTGCTTTTCCCGCCTTTACTGCTGAGAGACTTTCTAACATCTTATCTGCTACTCACCTGGCCGATCTTTTTCGCTTCTCTCAGAGCGATTCCCCTAGAGCCTATCCATTCCTGCTGAAGCTCTTCTATGCTAACCGCGTTCGCGGTAAGTATTCCTCTACCGGAGTTCTTGATACCGTTGTTCAGGGAACCACATCCAGATTACTCCCACACTCTTAGGGACCATTCTTAGGATTCCCTCTACCGGTTCTCTTCCTTCTGATATATCCATTTCTGATATTGACGAGTTTGATCCCTCTGTCCTTAGGGATATGTTTCGTGAGATACCTTTAGCCCTGGATTCTGGTACCAGGTCTTCTATGTTTTCGGCTAGAGGTTGGGCAGTTCACCTAGTGGTGAAGTCCAACATCCTGCCGAGGTATGGATCATCTGACCAGCCTTCTCAGGATATTCTGAAGTGTATGTATGCGATTTTCTCTGGGATGTCTGTGAACTGGGCCGGTGTCCTCCTTGACAGGATGGACAAGGTCGAGTTTACTTCTTCCTCGTCGCACGTTCCATATGGTGGCCTTTTGACTCCTGTTTTCCGTCATTTTGGCATCGATTTGTCTCCTTACGAGCCCATGCCATTTGCTCCTCTCCTTGATGCTTCTGCGAAGTCGAAGTCCTCTTCGGCTCTGCAGTCTGCATCAAAGAAGAGGAAGTCTGCTTCAGCCCCATCTTCCTCCACAGTTCCACCTGCTGACCAGCCTTCTACATCCGCTCCTCCCGCTTTTGACACTCTTCTTAAGATGGTGTCAGGACTTTATGAGTTGGCTTCTATTTCCTTCCAGCATCAGGGAATACCCTTCCCTGAGCATCTGAGACGCTTCGTTCCTCCTCCGCAGCCCATCGTCACTGATGTCGTTGAGCCTCCTGGTTGGGCCTCCACTCAGGATGCTGATGATGTTGTTGTTGCTGCTGCTGTTGCTGCTGCTGACCCTCCTCCAGAGGATACCCCTGCTGTCACAGAGCCTCGTTCTTCCTCTGCAGCACCTGGCGACACTCACTCTTAGATTGTGTTTTAGTTTTTGAGTGGTGTGTTGGAGTTTATGTGTGTCGATGTTTGGATACTTTGGATTTTGTTTGGATATTTATTTTGTATGATGATGTACGTTGGTACCGTGATGTATTTTTTGGGAATCATGATGTACATTTATTTTTTTGTTGGACATGTTGATGTCTGGTTGCCATGTACTCACATCTTTTGATATATATATATATATATATATATATATATATATATATATATATATATATATATATATATATATATATGATGCTGTTGATGAATCTCATGTGTCACACCATGTTTGATTGATTATCTTTTGTGTGATGGTTGCCTCACTGTCTCCTTGAATGATTTATTCCCTTCTGATGTTTTGTTGAGACAATGTGGATTTGATATTGGATTTTTCATGCTATCTCTGATGTGATGCATTTTTGAAATTATTTTCGTTTTGTATATCTAAAATGTTGATATTGGACTTTAAATTCCTCTATTCACATAAGTATATGATGTCCTTTTATGAGTTTTTGATTCTCTATATCTTTATACTCCTTGATTGTTGTTAGTTTGTATTTAGCACGATTATTGTTGTTATTTACTCCCACCTTTTTAGATAATACCTTAGAGGGAGAGAAATAAACATACAAGATTCATAATGAATGTGCTAAGTATGTTCTAACACATTGAATCTAAGATTGAAGTTGCCTTAGATTCAGAGGGAGTAAGATTACAATGAATATGGATTTTAATTCCTAGATTTCTTGAATTATATTCATGCACATCTTACTCATTTGCTTTAATTGATATGTAGATGCCCTATTATTTATTGACTAACTTGATTGGCATCTATGCAGGGAGAGTAAGTTTTCATTACGCACAATTATTTATCTTTTTGTTTATGTTTGTTTGTCATCATCAAAAAGGGGGAGAATGTTGAGTATTGGACTTCTCCCTACTTGGTGTTAATGATGAGCAAACATAAATACTTGTGACTAATCCCCTATTTTGCAGTTAATCCATTGCCTAAGCTATTTATGAAGATCTACTAGCAATGAATGACTCACAAAGATCATTAAAGGCAAATGAAAATGGATTGGATGATCGTAGATGTTGATTGAAGCTTCATGAAGACTTCAAGCTCATGCGATTGATAGAAGAGAGCTTTCGTAAATGTAAATTTCTTTTATCTCTTCTAGTATGTAGCTTAGAAGTAGAACTTTGATGGAGCACTCACACACATCTTTAATTCAGTCTTAGGACATCATTAGATCATTTGTCCTTAGACCTCAAGTCATTTCCTTAGTGATTGTGCTTAGATTGTTTATAACAGTCGACTGCTGAACATTTTACAGTCGTCTGTCTCAAAAACAGTCGACTGTGTTTTGTTATACAGTCGCCTGTTATGCACAAGCTTTTGCAATATAGTTTTGGGCCTATCTGTTTATTTCGCACAGGCAACTGATGAACGATTCACAGTCGCATGTCCTAATGACAGTCGACTGTGTTTTGTAAATCTCGCATGTCTATCCTTATGCCCAAACTATTTTGATCTGACTTTTACGGCCAGTCGACTAATGTTGAATATACAGTCGACTGTCCCTTGGACCAGTCGACTGTGTATGCTGCAACGGTCGTCTGTCTGTGAGCCAATTTATTGACTCAGCTCTCTGGAAATCCTCAGGGTATCTGGCAGTCGTCTGTATAAGGATTTACAGTCGCCTGTTCTGATTAACAGTCGACTGTATTATCCTCATCAGTCGTCTGTCCTGTTATCTTACAGGATTTCCAGATTTCTTCAACTTACCATTCTTTCGGCCAGTCGCCTGTAGAAGTAATTACAGTCGCATGTTGGTTTAACAGTCGACTGTCTTTGCTTCATCAGTCGACTGTCCACGTGGTAACCGTTATGAATTCTTACCTACCCATGCTGACTGTGCATCAGTCGACTGTGGTTTCTTCAACAGTCGACTGTTGGGGGTTCAGATTCTATCCACTGAGATTTTTCTCATGGATTCAATAAGTGTTTTTGCCTAAACTGTTTTGTGGATTTGAGAACCCTATAAATTGGGCTTCTACTGTTCCATTGAGAGGTTACACTCATTCATCCTAAGCTTTCATTTTCTAAAGTCTAAAGCTCTCAAATCCAAAGCCCTAAGAATTCCAAATCTTTGATCTTTTGCTCTCCAACCTAGAACCAAAGAGTGATCCTCTAGGCATTTGGTGCAGTCAAGAGAAAGGGCTTTCTCCTCTCTTCCAAGAAAGTCTTCAACACACATCACACTTCTCCTTCAAGTTCTACTTCAAGGCATAGGTGATTGTAAGTGTTGCTTTCATAATTCATTTACTTTCGTAAATTGATTTTGCTCTCGGGTTATGAGAGCGGTTTGCTTGCTCCCAAGTTGTGGGAGTCAAGGACATCGATTGTATTCGATTTCACTTGTAGGGTTGCTACAAGTGGGTTTTAAGGAAACCTCAAGTTAGGGTTCTAACTTGAGTATCCGGAGGTATCCGGGTGGAAGGGACGTAGAATTACCGGGAACAAGTCGAGAAGTGACTTGGGTAATCCGAACCCTAGAAACATAATTGTGTTTGCATTTGATTCTTATTGGGTTTAATTCTAATTCCACATTATATTGTTGGTTAGCATTTTAATTTGGTGTAACTATCGTTTTAAATTGCTTAAACATTATTCAACCTCCTTTCTAGTGTTTTCTCCATAGACAGGATCCTTACAGTACGTCACCTAAGTTGACAACAGAAGTTGTACCACAGCTCAGAGGAGTAGACAATACTTAGCCAAACGACAGTATGATAATAATAGAGCAGAAAGGAAACATGAGCAGTACTGCAATAAAGCCTGTGATAATCATTTAATGTCTTACTACAAAGAGGGGGAAACTGCTAATGTAAACCAATCCTACGTCGTGTCTTATGAAGGGGAGCACTGTATGCAACTGGGAGCTATCTGGACCGCGAGGGTGCGATCCCGAGCCGAGTCCAAAAGAAGAAAGTAATGTATTGTAAGAGATGTACCACTGTGACCTGTCTTGGAGACTCCATGACCCATCAAAATGGTCGTCCCTATCTGCCCCCGAACTCAGGACCCATCTGAATGATGGGCGTCCCGCTAACCTGGGGGCTATAAATCAGGTCCCAGTCACTCCCGCACTCCCTCGATCATCAGTTTTCCGAAACCCAGTGAGACAAACAGAAATTAACATTTTATTACTTTTAGTGTCGTGATGTGTCTTAAGTTTAATAATAAACAAACCGTGTAGTCAAGTCATAGGTCAACCTGTCATGTCAAGAATCAACCTCAAGATAGTCCACTGCCATACATGTAACCCAAGGAATGCGCAATTTAATCATAATATTAAACTTCATGGCACTAGCAAGCTCAAGAGACAACATGATAATGAAACTGGTATGTGATAAAGTAAAGCCATGGATGTTTCTCATGGCATGATATTTCAAACTGAAGTGAAAATAAAGCACCAAACCGTCTCATGCAATGAATTAGTAAACAAGAAAACAACACATCTGTTTAATAAGGAAAAACTCAAAAGTCAACTCATAATGGCCCTAGGCCATTTGGGATCAGATCGTGTGTCTTTTCATCACGCAGTGGATGGACCCGTGCCTACGACAAAATCCACGGGGTCTCTAGCAAGGGGCTAAGGACTACTAGTCAAGATAACAGAAGAACATGGCTCATATCCCAAGTAAACATCAACAACCCAAAACAGCGAACAAATCCCTCAGCCGAATCAAACAACAGGAAACAGCAAGCCGCAAGCACAGTCAGCAAGGGGCCATAGACCGCAAGCAAGAAGGGGCCGCAGCACCCCATTTTTCAGTGAGCAAGAGCCAAACCGTAACCAGCAGAGCCATCGAACCCTCCAAAACAGCAAGCAAAGGAGCGGACCGCAGCCAGCGCAGCCCAAGCGAGGACCCCGATACCCTACGACAAGCAGGCGAGGGAAACCAACCACACTAAACTACCGTATGGACTCAAACCCTACTCCACTCCCTAAAATCATCATTTTCCGTCTGTAAAAATCCCATTTTTATTCCAAAAAAACCCCAACAAATTGCCTCAGAACAGCATGCAAGAAAATCAAACGAGATATGAAACGTAAGGAGATATAAGTCTACCGAAAACGAAACCGAAGAACCAACAGACAAGAATCGAAGCCACAGCAAATCACCCAAGAAATCAGCACGAAATCAACCCAAAAGAGCCGCCGAAATCGCAACTTCGAAGAAAATTGAAGAGGGACTTATTGTGCATGCAACCGAGAGAAGAAGGGGAAGAGGGGTTGAGTAGCCACCGAAACCCCCCTAGAGGGCTCGCAGCGAGGTGACCAGGGCAGCAAGGGTCTCAGTCGCTTCGATGGAGGGGAGAGGGAGACGAGACGCGTTGTAGAGAAGTGACGAGGGCGGCGAGGGTCTCTATCGAAGGGACCCACCCGATGGGAGAGCAGGAGAGAGAGCGGAGAGAGGCCCCAAGCCCTAGTGGGCTTCGTTCGAGTGGAACGAGGGGGAGAGAACCAGTAGCGAACGAAGCGAGCAGAAGAGAAGCATGAGCGGGCTTCACTTGCGTCAAGCCTGCAAGAAACAACGAAAGGGGGGTTTATTAAAGGCCCAAGTGGGCTGGGCCTTACACAAAGAGACACATTCATTGATAAAAAATGAATGGAAAGGCTAAATCTTTTTGAAAATATCATTAGATTGAAAGTACCAAGCTAGGAGGGCAAAAGATTTGCTGCAAGTTGAAGTTTTGCTGGAGGAACCACTAACCAAAATTATCAGTTGGAAAAGGTAGAGGTTTGAAAAACAAGAAGATTCAGGACAAAGTCTTCCTCCATCTCAAAGTGATGTGATAGGATCCGATAGAAAGATCTGATTTTTATTAAATAAAACTAAAAATAATAATGGCAATGGCCACGTTCGAGAGGTGGACCGCTCTTCTAAGTCTCTGATTCAAGAGGCCGGTCGCGCTTTCCCATACATGAGGGAATTCTCTACATCTCTTATGATTTCTCTCTCAAAATAAGCATAAGAATTCTCTTCCCCTACCATCAATAAATACTATTAAAAAATACCAAATTGCAACAAAAACCCCAAAGAGACTAAAAATTACGAAAAGACCTATAAAAATCCGAAAATTACGAAAATGCCTCTGATGGACCAAGATTGCATATCTATCATTACTCCGTCCATGAAGAACAACCTAATAATCAAATTGGTGCATCAAGTCTATAGCGACCTTATTCCAAGTGGAGATGATCATCTTCCCCTGCTCTTCGTCCTCCGCTACATCCTCCACGTCCTCGTCGACTATTAGCAACTGGAGCTTGCGCACTCCACAACGGTGCCCCGAAGTAACCTCATCACACTGAAAACATAACCCCTTCAGCCTCTTCTCTCAAATCTCTGCATCAGTCATCTTTTGAAACTGCTCTCCTAGTTGTGGCTCTCTGCTTTTCTCCTAGCGGGCTTGATCTATCCCTGATGATGCCTAATGTCCTCCTCTCACTAACCAGCTGTGAAAAGAGGAGCCGCCCACAGTCCCTCTAGACCTCTGCTCCTCTACGAGACAATCCTCTACCAGCTGGGCCAAGTCCATAGTCTCCAACAATCCATGAGGTCTCTGTATGCGAAGCTCAACAAATATGCTGAGCTTTAGCCCCTTCGTAAAGCTTCCCTTTATTGTCTCCCCTGGGACCCCTTGCACTCGTCCTGATAGTGCCTCGAACTTCTCCTTCACTGTTCCCTCTTGCCTGAGCAACAGTAACAGTTCCTAGATATTCTCCCTTAGTGTCCCAAAATCTGTGGACTAAACAGTCCTTGAGTTCGTCCCATAAGAGGAAGGGTTGCCCCTGCTCCCTCCACTAAAACCACGAAAGTGTCTTTCTTTCGAAGTATATGACCGATGCCTTCACCTTGTCCTCATCTGACAAGCACATCATCGTGAAGAATCTCTCAGCTCTGTAGATCCAGCCATATGGGTTACCTTCCTCAAAGATGGGCATCTTCAGTTTCCTCACTCGACCTTCCACCCGAAAGTTTTGCTGATCAGCTAATCAACCAACATGCCAAGGATGATGATGTTGTGTTGCGTCCTGCAATTCGGGGTTGCAGCATGTTTCACAAGGTTGACAGGTCTTGCAGTTAACCAGTGTTAACAATCTCGGTTGACAGGTCCTGCAATCCGGTGTATCTGGGTTATTGTTTGCCTCTCGGCTTTTCTTTATCAATCAGTTATCATCTTTTCCTTCCTTCTTGATTCATTGCATGGAACAATTGGTGTTGCTTCCTTTTCAGTTCAGCTTGGGATATTTTACCATGAGAACATCCATGCATTTACTTTATTGCATGACCGTTTCATTATCATGTTGTCTCTTGAGTTTACTAGTACCATTAAGTTTAATATTGTGTTAAATTGTGTAGTCTTGGGTTGTTGCTTGAGATGGCACGTGCTACTGATTGGCTAGAGGATTTGAGGTGGAAATATCATGACATTACAGGATTATTATTGAATGCATGACAAGCTTTTGAGGTGGAACTATCATGACCGATTACTATTGCATGCATGGCAGGATTGATGTGGACTATTACAATTGCAGTGGATCTCAGATCTCCCTTGACTACGTAGTTTAATCAAAATTGAACATCACGACACAATAACTAATAAATTGATTACTTTCTGCTTGACTCACCGGGTTTGGGTAAACTTATGATTGGGGGTACGGGAGCGACTGGGACCAGATCAGAAGCCCCCGTGTTAGGGAGACGTCCATCATTTTCGATGGGTCCTGAGTCCGCGAGGCAGACAGGGCCGGTCATCTTGATGGGTCCTGAAGCCCCACTACAGGTCACAGTATCACAGCTCTTACAGTACGGTACTTTCTTCTTTTGGGCTCTGCCCGGAGTCGCACCCTCGCGGTCATGGTAGCTTCCAAATGCTTACTGTACTCTAACTCATAAGTCACGGCCTAAGATTGGTTCACTTTTGCTAGTACCATCTTTACGGCAGTTTTGCTCATTTTAATCATCATAACATGTCTCTCTTCTGTACCCTTTCTAGCTGCTGTCACATCACCTTTTTGTACCTCATTACTCTTCTGTTGTGTGGGTTTGTTGATTGCCAGGTCAGATACTTCTTTGTTCAGTACTATCATATTTGTGGCTGTCTTGTTTCCTTTTTGTGCACACTTACTTTTCTTGTCTCTTGTTTAGATATTGTCTACTCTATTGAGCGTGGTGCGACTTCTATTGTCACTAGGTACGACGTACAGAATCATGCAGAGGTGTTTGAGCACGAGGAGTTGGAGCTTTCGGTACAGGACCTTGAGAGGAGTCAGAGCTTCCAGCGCAGGATGGTTTGAGCCTTGACGTTGCGGCAAGAACGTTTTCCATTTACGTTTCAGCAGTAGTGTAGCTTTTTCTTGTCTCTTTCATGTTCAGTACTGTGTTACCTGTTTTGATGTCTTTACCTGTTTGTTTACTGTCTTTTCCTTATTTAGAACTGTGTTACTTGTCATGTCTAGAGTGCCCTTCTTACTTTTTGCACTGCTCCACATCGACTTCACTGGCACCTGCGGGACCTGCACACTCGTGTTTCACTCGTAGCGGCACCGGCCAGGAGGCGAGGCGTTACAAAGTGGCGGCACATGCAGGTCCGTGCAATCGTCTCGTGAACAGTGTAGAGTAGGCAGGAAGTGTGATACTCGACTGACTCGATCCATCTTATGAGAATTCCGAGGATGAAATTTTTCTAAGGTGGATAGAATGTAACGGCCCGACCCAGCCCAGCTCTCTCTCTCTCTCTCTCTCTCTCTCTCTCTCTCTCTTCCCTTTTTCTTTTTCACTTTCTTTTGTTTCTTTGTGTGGCCCACTCCAGGCCCAAGCCGACTGGACTTTTCCCCCTTTCCCTCCCCCCTTTTCCTTCTCTCTCACACTCGACGAATGCCCCCATGGCTTCGCTTCGTTTCATTCACCACCGTGCCCCCTCGTTTCGTTCGACGAGAGACCTTAGGGCTTCGACCCTCGCTTTCACGCGCGCTCTCTCGACAACATCACCACCCCCTCTTTCCCTCTCTTACACGTTCGCGGTGACAGGGCCTACGTGGGCTTCCTTTGACGCAACGCAGCCCATCCGTCCTTCTCTTGCTATTCGTGGCACCCCTTGCTCATCGATTAGGGTTTGTGGCCCCTCTTTGCTTGCTGCCTTAGCCCCTTGCTTGCTGATGGAGTACGATGGCTCCTCTTGCTTACAGTCTGCCCTTCTTTACTTGTTGTTGGGTTCGTGGTTCCCCTTGATTCGGTCTGCTCCTTTGCTCGCTGCTTTGAGGGTTTCTGTGGTTTCTTGGTTGCGGCTTGTTTCCTGCTGTCGTTAGGTTCAGCTGAGGGTTTGGTTTGCTGTTTTAGGTTGTCGTTGAGGTTTGATCACCCTTGCTTGCAAGGTACTCTTTTCTTGCTTAAACTTGGTTCGGCTGACTCTCTTACTTGCGGGTTTTGGTCTTCTTACTGTTTTAGGATTGCGGCGACCCTTCTGCTTGTTGTCTGTTCCTCCTTGCTTGTTGCTGGTTCCAGTGGCTCTCCTTACTTGTGGATTTGGGATCCCTTGTTGCTGATGGTTGTGGCTTAGGCTTCTGCTGATGATTGGGCTTCGGATCTTAACTTCCTCTTGGTTCTTCGACTTCGGTTTCAGGTAGACTCTATCTCCTATACTTCAATTCCGATTCCTTTGCTTGTATTGGGGTTTGTGTCTTATTTGCTTACAGGTTGGGCTCTCCTACTTGTGGGTTTGAGTTGTCTCTTGCTTGTTGTTTTGAGTTCGTAGCTTTCCTTGCTTGGTCTTGGGTTGGTTGGCTTCCTTGCTGTTCTGGGCTTCATCGCTTGATGGAGTCGGTGGCTTCTTCTGCTTGCGGCATGGGCTCCCCTGGCTGTTTTAAGGTACGGTGACTTTACTGCGTGCAGGTTGGGGTTTTCTTGCTGTTATGGGGTTAGTTGGTTCCCTTACTTGCGACTTTGGGCTCCATGCTGATTGTTGAGTTGTGGTTGGCTTTTCTGTTGCTTGTTGGGTTTGACTGAATCCCTTGTTGTTTTGGGATTTGTGGGTTGTCGTTGGATGGTGGCTGGCTCTCCTTACTGGATGTGTGTTGTGGCTGGCTTATTTACTTGTTTTGAGTTCATTGCTTGACAGGTTTGGTAGCTTCCTTTGTGTGCTGTCTCGGGTATCTGGATTATTGTTTGTCTCTCGACTTTTCTTTATCAAGCAGTTATCATCTTTTCCTTCCTTCTTGAGTCATTGCATGAAACAGTTGGTGTTGCTTCATTTTCAGTTCAGCTTGGGATATCTTGCCATGAGAACATCCATGCATTTACTTTATTGCATGCCAGTTTCATTAACATGTTGGCTCTTGAGTTTACTAGTACCATTAAGTTTAATATTGTGTTAAATTACGTAGTCTTGGGTTGTTGTTTGAGATGGCATGTGCTACTGATTGGCTAGAGGATTTGAGATGGAAATATCATGACATGACAGGATTACTATCGAATGCATGGCAACCTTTTACGGTGGAATTATCATGACCGGTTACTATGGCATGCATGGCAGAACTGAGGTGGACTATTACTATTGCAGTGGATCGCAGATCTCCCTTGACTACATAGTTTAATCAATATTGAACATCACGACACAATAATTAATAAAATGATTACTTTCTGCTTGACTCACCGGATTTGGGAAAACTTATGATTGGGGAGTACGGGAGCGACTGGAACCTGATCAGAAGCCCATGTGTTAGGGGGGACATCCATCATTTCCGATGGGTCCTGAGTCCAGGGGCAGACAGGGACGACCATCTTGATGGGTCCTGGAGCCCCACCACAGGTCACAGTGTCACAGCTCTTACAGTACAATACTTTCTTCTTTTGAACTCTGCTCGGGGTCTCACCCTCGCGGTAATGGTAGCTTTCAGATGCTTACTGTACTCTCCCTCATAAGTCACGACCTAAGATTAGTTCACTTTAGCTAGTACTATCTTTACAGTAGTTTGTGCTCATTTTAACCATCATAACATGTCTCTCTTCTGTACCCTTTCTAGCGGCTGTCACATCGCCTTTTTGTACCTCATTACTCTTCCGTTGTGGGTTTGTTGATTGCCAGGTCAGGTTACTTCTTTGTTCAGTACTATCATATCTGTGGCTGTCTTGTTTCCTTTTTGTGCACACTTACTTTTCTTGTCTCTTGTTTAGATATTTTCTACTCTATTGAGCGAGGTGCGACTTCTGCTGTCACTAGGTACGACGTACAGGATCATGCAGAGGTATTTGAGCACGAGGAGTTGGAGCTTTCGATACATGACCTTAAGAGGAGTCAGAGCTTCCAGCGCAGGAAGGTTTGAGCCTTGACGTCGCGGCAGGTACGTGTTCCATTTACGTTTCAGCAGTAGTGTAGCTTTTTCTTGTCTCTTTCATGTTCAGTACTGCGTTACATATTTTACTGTCCTTACCTGTTTGTTTACTGTCTTTTCCTTATTTAGAACTGTGTTACTTGTTATGTCTAAAGAGTCCTCCTTACTTTCTGTGTTTTCCACATTTACTTCACTGGTACCTGCGGGGCCTGCACACTCGTGTTTCACTCGTAACGGCACCTGACGAGAGGCGGGGCGTTACGAAGTGGCGGCCCATGCAGGTTCGCGCAATCGTCTCGTGAACAGTGTAGAGTAGGCCGAAAGTGTGATACTCGACTGACTCAATCCATCTTATGAGAATTCCGAGGACGGAATTTTTCTAAGGTGGGTAGAATGTAACGACCCAGCCCAGCCCAGCTCTCTCTCTCTCTCTCTCTCTTCCCTTTTTCTTTCACTTTCTTTTGTTTCTTTTCGTGGCCCGCTCCAGTCCCAAGCCCACTGGACTTTTCCCCTTTTCCCTCCCCCTTTTTCCTTCTGTCTTACACTCGACGAAGGCCCCCAGGGCTTTGCTTCGTTTCATTCCCCCACATGCCCCCTCGTTTCGTTCGACGAGAGACCTTAGGGCTTCGACCCTCGCTCTCTCTCGACAACATCGCCACCCCCTCTTTTCCTCTCTTACACGTTCGCGGCGACAGGGCCTACGTAGGCTTCCTTTGACGCAACGCAGCCCCTCCGTCCTTCTCTTACTGTTCGTGGCACCCCTTGCTCGTCGATTAGGGTTTGTGGCCCTTCTTTACTTGCTGCCTTGACCCCTTGCTCGCTGATGGAGTACGGTAGCTCCGCTTGCTTACAGTCTGCCCTTCTTTGCTTGTTGTTAGGTTCGTTGTTCCCCTTGATGCGATCTGCTCCTTTGCTCGCTGCTTTGAGGGTTTCGGTGGTTCCTTGGTTGCGGCTCGTTTTCTGCTGTCGTTGGGTTCAGCTGCGGGTTTGGTTTGCTGTTTTGGGTTGTCGTTGAGGTTTGATCACCCCTTGCTTGCGGGTTAACTTTTTGTTGCTTAAACTTGGTTCGGTTGACTCTCATACTTGTAGGTTTTGGTCTGCTTGCTGTTTTAGGATTGCGACGACCCTTCTGCTTGCTGTCTGTTCCTCCTTACTTGTTGCCGGTTCTGGTGGCTCTCCTTGCTTGCGGATTTGGGATCCCTTGTTGCTGATGATTGCGGCGTAGGCTCCTGCTAATTATTGGGCTTCGGATCTTAACTTTCTCTTGGTTCTTCGGCTTTGGTTTCAGGTAGACTATATCTCCTATACTCCAATTTCGATTCCTATGCTTGTGTTGGGGTTTGGGTCTTATTTGCTTACATGTTGGGCTCTCCTACTTGTGGGTTTGTGTTATCTCTTACTTGTTGTTTTGAGTTCGTAGCTTCCTTGCTTAGTCTTGGTTGGTTGTCTTCCTTACTGTTCTAGGCTTCATCGATTAATGAAGTTGGTGGCTTCTTTTGCTTGCGGCATGGGCTCCCCTAGCTGTTTTGAGGTTCGGTGACTTCACTGTGCGCAGGTTGGGCTTTTCTTACTGTTATAGGGTTAGTTGGTTCCCTTGCTTGCGACTTTGGGCCCCTGCTGATTGTAGAGTTGTGATTGTCTTTTCTGTTGCTTGTTGGGTTTGACTAAATCCCTTATTGCTGTTTAGGGATTCGTGGGTTATCGTTGGATGGTGGCTGTCTCTCCTTGCTGGATATGGGTTGTAGCTGGCTTATTTACTTATTGTTTTGAGTTCCTTGCTTGACAGGTTTGATAGCTTCCTTTGCGTGTTGTCCCGGGTATATGGGTTATTGTTTGTCTCTCGGCTTTTCTTTATCAAGCAGTTATCATATTTTCCTTCCTTCTTGATTCATTGCATGGAACAGTTGGTGTTGCTTCCTTTTCAGTTTAGCTTGGGATATCTTGCCATGAGAACATCCGTGTCTTTACTTTACTGCATGCCAGTTTCATTATCATGTTGTCCCTTGAGTTTACTAGTACCATTAAGTTTAATATTGTGTTAAATTGTGTAGTCTTGGATTGTTGCTTGAGATGGCACGTGCTACTGATTGGCTTGAGGATTTGAGGTGGAAATATCATGACATGACAGGATTACTATTGAATGCATGGCAAGCTTTTGAGGTGGAACTATCATGACCGGTTACTATTGCATGCATGGCAGGACTGAGGTAGACTATTACTATTGCAGTGGATCTCAGATCTCCCTTGACTACGTAGTTTAATCAATATTGAACATCAAGACACAATAACTAATAAAATGATTACTTTCTGCTTGACTCACCGGGTTTGGGTAAACTTATGATTGGGGAGTACGGGAGCGACTGGGACCTGATCAGAAGCCCCGAGTTAGGGGGACGTCCATCATTTCCGATGGGTCCTGAGTCCGGGGGTAGACAGGGACGGTCATCTTGATGGGTCCGGGAGCACCATCACAGGTCGCAGTGTCACAGCTCTTACAGTATGGTACTTTCTTCTTTTGGACTCTGCCCGGGGCCGCACCCTCGCGGTCATGGTAGCTTCCAAATGCTTACTGTACTCTCCCTCATAAGTCACGGCCTAGAATTGGTTCACTTTAGCTAGTACTATCTTTACAGTAGTTTGTGCTCATTTTAACCATCATAACATGTCTCTCTTCTGTACCCTTTCTAGCTGCTGTCACATCGCCTTTTTACCTCATTACTCTTCCGTTGTGTAGGTTTGTTGATTGCCAGGTCAGGTTACTTCTTTATTTAGTACTATCATATCTGTGGCTGTCTTGTCTCCTTTCTGTGCACACTTACTTTTCTTGTCTCTTGTTTAGATATTGTCTACTATATTGAGCGTGGTGCGACTTCTGCTGCCACTAGGTACGACGTACAGGATAATGCAGAGGCGTTTGAGCACGAGGAGTTGGAGATTTCGGTACAGGACCTTGAGAGGAGTCAGAGCTTCCAGTGCAGGATGGTTTGAGCCATGATGTTGCGGCAGGTACGTGTTCCATTTACGTTTCAGCAGTAGTGTAGCTTTTTCTTGTCTCTTTCCTGTTCAGTACTGTGTTACCTGTTTTGCTGTCCTTACCTGTTTGTTTACTGTCTTTTTCTTATTTAGAACTGTGTTACTTGTTATGTCTAGAGTGTCCTCCTTACTTTCTGCACTGCTCCACATTGACTTTACTGGCAACTGCGGGACATGCACACTCGTGTTTCACTCGTAGCGGCACTTGTCGGGACCTGCACACTCGGGAGACAAATATCAATTGCTTAAAACATGAATTAATAGCATGGCAACAAATAACTTGGTAGCATTCATGTTATTAATTAAACAAACATTGACAGATATTATGAAAAATCTTTCATATGAGCATTAATTGAAATAAAGCACTAATTAAGCACTAGATACTTGAAGCTGAGAGTCATGCAACGATTGGTACTTCATCTTGAAGTGAAGGTGGAATTTCAATTGGAAAAGTGTCATTATTAGTGATCTCAGGTAAATATCATCATTGATCATTTTTACGGAACTTAACCATATATTCATGATTTTAATTTCATCCTTAGGCAAACATATGGACTTAAGTATCAAAACAATAAGTTCATGGTTTAATTTTATGATCCTTCAAGCATCCATATAGGGACCTAAGGGTCGGAACCCCCAGCCAACATCATTGGGTATTCTGAATTTTAAGGGACAAAGTGTATAACATAGCTCAAAAAACAACCAATCATACAATAATTCATGATTTATGAGTTTATTGTCTCCATGGAACAAAAGAGGGTTCAGCCATGCTCAAAAAGATATCGACAAGATCATGTCAATACCCAAAAATTGCTTCACAGGGGAAAACAGAGCTAAGGAAAGCTTGGCTGAAATTTTCAGAGCCAAAAGGCTTAATCAGTAATGAAAAAGGTGCGACAGAGCTAGGGCAGCGGCATGAGTTGCCACCAAGCCTAAGAACACCCAACTTATGCTCAGAAATCATCAAAGCAATGAAACATAAATATCTGAAACCAAAATATTCAGAAGTTGAAAGTGATTTACCTAATATCTGAAATCATAGGATGAACACGATAAAAATCCAAACAACAAAATTCAGATCAGTCCCCAAGCAAGAGAGAAAACCCCCAAATCGCATTAAAAGGGCAACTTTCCTTTGAAAACGAAATTTTTTTTGGTAAAAAGCTGAAATTTTTGGACTTACCCAAGCTTAAATAGAGGAATGGAAGAGTCTAGATGGCTTGCACAAGAGATGATGAGGTGCCACGAAGATTTTAGCTTCAGATCTTAAGCAAAACAAGTCAAACAAGATTTTAGCTTCAGATTTTAGGGTTTGGGTTGCAACACGTGTAGTATGAGGTGGAGGGAAGAGGAGGAGCTTCGATTTGCTCCCAAGGAGGTTTTGGCACGTAGAGGAGATCAGATTTTCTTTCTCTTTTCTCTTTTTTCCTTTTTTTACGCCGTTTAAAGCGAACGCGCTGATGTGCGTTTTCTGCCAGAGAGATACAGAGGGGAGAGATCAGGGGAGAGGGAGAGAAAGAGGGGTTAAGTTATAGGCTTTGCAGGCTGGGCCGAAAACAAAAAAAGAAGGAAAAAAGAAATAAAGAAAGAAAGGTGAGAAAAAAGGCTTTGGACCCTTTAAAAACATGGGCTTCACATGGTTGTATCGCCACCGGTCCTTATGTCACTCCAATCATCTCCGATGACCTTCATCTCGAACCACAAAGCCACCCCAGTTCTCGTCGCCTAAAACAAAGCCTTCGTCATCCTCCTCCTGCTCCCATTCTCTGCCACCGTCCTCTGGGTACACCCGTAAATCGGAATCAGATGGCATCGCAATCTCTGCAGTGCATCGGGGGCGTAGATCCCTTGATAATCGTCCACGTCATCGTCATGCTCCAATCCATACTCTGGAGGGTCGCCGGTGTCTCTGTAGGTCATCGGGGGGCCACGGTGCCCCTAACGGTCTCGCGGGAAGTGGACACGGCCGCTAGCGCCCTGCAGGAAACACTGCAGGGGCTAGGCACCTCTGCCAATGCCATGAGGTGGGCTGGCGGCCTTGCAGGGCCATTGCAGGGGGGTTGTCCGCCCCTGCAGGGGGTTGTCCGCCCCTGCAAGAGGCCCGCAGTGGCCGAGCGGCCTTGCAAGGCCACTACAAGGCTGTCCACCCCTGCCAAGGCTCTACAGGGGCTGTCCTCCCCTACAGCATATATGCAGGGGCTGGACACCCCTGTTGTTGGCTCGCATGGGCCAGACACCCCTGCAGGTTGACTGCAGGGGATGGTCGGCCCCCTAGGGGGCCACAGGGCTAACGACGTGGGTTCATGTCCCTTCCAACGTCTTCCGCTTCTTCTGCAAAGCAGTAATCGGCGTCATCAAGACATCCTTCGATGAAATCTTTCTCGTTTTCGTCACGACCCGTTTCCGAGGGCCATCACAATTTACAATTAATATACAGATCCTGTTGGATACCAATGAAAACAGAATAGAGCTAAGTAGAAAATAATACTGAAATTAAACTCATACTTGTATGAGCAATATCAAAAAACCTTGTGTACCATGAAAGCTAATCTCTAGTGCTAAAGTCCTCCTACTGAACCTGTAGAGGATAATATGATAGGGGATTAGAAAGTAGATTACATCTAAACCAAGCTTACAGTTTATATACAGACAAACCAGTTACAATATCTCTTAGCAAGAGAATGATTTACGGAACTGAGGATGGAACTAGTTATGAATTTCTTTCAGTTTTGGTTAAGTTGAACTAACCATTCTAGGTCGTGGCTCATGTCCAAGAGAGTGATGTACATTAATAGGTTTTGTAACCCCATTATTTGTGTAAATAGCGAATAATTGAATATTGGAAACATCTCGTTCCACAAGAAAAAGGAAAATTGCAGTTGACCCCTCGTTCCATAGAAGGATGAAAATTGCAAATGGCCCCTCGTTCCAAAAAAAGGAGGAAAATTGATTGCTTTTGTATCATGCCCCACTTCCATCAGGAGAGTGGTAAACCGAATACATTATCCATAATCACATTCACACCACTTAGACAGTGAGCTAAGTGTAATGTCATTCTAATCGTTGGGTTGATGTCATGGATTGTCAATGTCTAGTGTTCATCGAGATCTCAGTAGTCCACATTTTCATCGAGATCTCAGTAGTCCACATTTTAATCCCTAAATTACGTAGCTAGGGAGACCACTATGCAAAAGACCAATGTATCGGTAATGATGTCAGTAGTAATAGTAATTCATGTGCCAATTAACAATGTCCAACAATGGTGTCAATATCAATAGTTTGCATATGTCCTACTACATAATTTATGGGCATACCTAGCAGTTCATCAATGCATGAGAAACAATCAATTTCTGGTCTAAAGATTTGCATAACGAATTAACTAAAGCAATAAAAGGAACATGAACGATTGTTTACCATTACAAAACAAAAGATTTTATAATTATAAACAAAGACTAAAAAGTAATAATGAAGAACTCAAGTTGTTTTTAAAGAGTGGTGAGATCGGCTTTCACATCTTGACAACCCATTAAAGTTATATAGTCTACCAGCCAAGGGGAGTTCTGTCAAAATCTAATTATAGGAACAGTAGCAAACCATAGGCTTAATTATACAACATCAAAGCAGAACAGGAGGCTGAGCGTATGAGACTAAAGGCCCAACAACGAGCACGGCCCAAATCAGTGACAAACTCAAAGAGGAACGACAACAAGATTGAGCCGAGGGAATCGACTCAAGGCCCCACGATGAACATGACAGTCGGCAGGGCTCGCCCGCGGGTAAGATCACGACGGCGGCAAGGGGCAATAACTTCCCCGGCGACTGACTATAGCCCAAACAGGGATTGAAAAACGACGAAGATCATGGTGCAGTCAAGGGTTGCCAACCGAAACGATGATTCCTCGAGGGAGTTCCTCTCGTCATAATCACAACATCATATCCCAATAAATTCAAAAATATAAACCGAAAGTTGGAGAAGAAGCAATCTACCTCAACCGAAGCAATCGAAAGGATCAAAAAGCCCCGAAATCCAACCAGGATAGCTCAAAAAATCCCAGATCTAAGTTCAGAAATTTAGAGAAAGATTTTCGTACGAAAAACCCTAGAAAAACCATCGTGATATAAATAGAGGGAAAACGTGAGAAACAATTCGAATCGAACTAGAAGACCGAGATCTACGGAGGAAGATCTGATCGGATCTGATTTCGTGGGGCGGCTAGGGTTTTCGAACCCATGGAGAGGATGCGGCACCTTAATCCCGCAGAGAAAGGGGGTAAGGTTCTGTTTGATGGGTTTGATGAGCTGAAAGGATATAAGAGGGGAAAGGGGGGAATTATGTGTTGGCTTCTAGTAAAGGAAAACGGGCTTTTGGGCCCATTTAAAAGAAAGAAATAAATAGATAGGAGGAGAAGAGATGTGGGCCGAAACTTAGGCTTAAGGTTAGTGTTGGGTTTTGTTTTAAAATAAAATAAAACGAAATGAGATTAAGCTGAGTGGCCTAAACAATTTTGAAGAGTGGGTCGGGCTGATGGGCTTTAAATGAAAGAAGAGGTTAAAATGAGGGAAATTAGAGGAAACATCTTTATAAAATTCGGAGAAAATGTTGGAAAAATTATCAAGAATATGGGTTTATTTCTGAGGTTTTCAAATCCGATAAGATCTCATATCTCGTGTCCCCTCACACATTTCTCTCTTCTATTTATACGCATCAGTTTTTAAGGTTTTCTTGTGCGAAAAATTGATTTCTTCTTTCTGATTGAGTTCAATTGATTTCTGATTACTTCTGCATTTCTTTGGGTGATTTTGGCTTGCCTTCTACACGATATGTAGACCTTTTTTACTTTAAATTTCAATTATACTCTTTTGTGCTTTGATTTTGTTGCGAAAATCAGGGTTTTTGAGTTAGAAGATGATGACTTGTTATTATACGAAAGGGATTTCTTTCCTCATGATTACTAAGGCGTCCTACGAACAAGGTGGTGACATCGCCGCTGCCTCGTGAATATCGATTTGGGTTACTGTGGTTTTAGGGTTGGCCGCTGAGGGATTTTCCCCTTTTGACAGCCGTCGGCTGTTACGGTTCACCTTTGCTTTGTGGTTGTTCAGCCGGCTGTGCTTCTTTTGTGGTTTTCAGTCCTCTACGACTGGTCCCTTGGTTGTGTTTGTGCGACTGAGGTTTCTTTGCAGATAATGGATTTACGACTGGGATCTCTGTAAACTGCATACGTTTTCTGTGGACTTTTGTTTTACAATGGTAAACTGATTTACTGTAGCATGTGGACTAATTTTGTGGGATTTTAAGGAGATGACTTTGTTAGATCCGTGCGCGGCTAAAGAGGAGAGGAAAATACTTTGCGCACAGCAAGTCATGGAGAAATTACTTTGTGCACAATAAGTCATGGAGAAATTACTTTGCGCACAACAATGAGGGTTTTTCTATTTAAACTAGGGCTAGCCGTCATTGGTATTTTCATGCTTGATATTGATATCATTCTATTGAGCGTCATTAGGAGTAGTTCTTAGATTAAACGAGCGCGGACGTCCTCTAGGCGTCTTGGGAGGAGAGCACACCTCTTTTGTGCTCAAATATCTTGTTATCTCTTTGAATTCTCTATAAAATCGTCTTTTTATCTTGGATCCTAACATTTTGTTATCTCTTTGAATTCTCTATAAAAATCGTCTTTTTATCTTGGATCCTAACAGACTTACTGCTTCTACTTTCATATTTATGTCGATGGAATCCCCTTGAGCTGGTAAACCCTAAAAACCCATCACGGATGCCTAAATATGAATCGGATCCTATATCAGTGAAATACTTTTATCATTGCTTTAATTTCAGATTTTAACTGTTTAAAAGTCTTGTGTGTTTATAAATGTCTTGTATTGGATTGTGTAGTGATTTTCCTTGCTATAGGAATTGATAGAAATTGGTTGATGGATTCGTTACAGTTAGAGATTAAATTATGTAATTAGAATTGTGCATATAGAGTTATTGTTTTGTGAAATATTGATACATTGGAATTAACACTCTAGACACTACAGTTTTGTGCACTATTCTATTTTACATAGTTTAGGCAATAAAGAACTAGTGAGTAACTGAAAAGATACTGAACCAGTTAGAATGACATGGAGTTTTGGGAACTCATAATTAAAGTTAGAAATGGTGGCGGAGACTACGCTCATTGACAGAATTATAAAGACTTGATTTGGTCCTTAATGATATCTTGGACCAACAAAATTTAGTGCACAGTTGAGCTCACCTGTGAAACCCAATGTGGTTCTTTAGCCCACTTTTTCCCTTCACATTATGAGTATAATATAAGAACTGAAATGTTTTAGTCAGATAGATACACTCTAGTACTTAGTGTTATTGGCTTGTTTAGGACTATGGTTGCATGAAAGTTATAATTGTTGTTTATTGTAAATATTGTCTACTTCATCCCCTTTAAATGTTTTCTCAAACTGAACCAGAGTACGAGGAGGCTCTAGCTTTTGAGGAGTCTGAACTTCCAGTGGAGCGCGCTGATTTTTTATACGAGAATTAGTAAGGAGAGTGTTTACCTTTTTGTTTAGTTGTTTCCTTTATTGTCTGGAATGAAATACTAGTTGTTTCTCTTAGTTATGCTTTTGTACCTCTTCTGAAGGATGAATAAAGTTGTTCCTTTTATGAAATTTTCTTTATAGTTCTATTCTGTTTTCACTGGTACATTGCAAAACCTGTACAGATAACGAGAACTGTAATGGTACTTCTCAGTAAAGTTATCACATTTGAAAAGCTATAGGAAAGATAAAAGCATATGACTAGAGATAAACTACTAGGACACACCTTCAGTTACTTTATTTAATAGGCAGTCTGTAGAACTATGAACAATAAATATAGAATCAAGCAGTTGAATAAAGAAACTTGAATAAAGAAGCTGCTCACAAGAGAAGTTGATGCCTTTGCCAATATATAGTAGTTGACCTTTTAGATAAGCCCCCAATGTGCAATTAGTGATCCAGAATAATGCATAAATCTTTCCCCTGACAAACTGGACATCGTAATAAGTAATTCCTTTCTTTCTGCCAAATTGTCTATTTAAAAAAGGACGCTTTTTGCATTTAGGCTTTTTCTAAAAAATATTAAAAACTGACTAACTAAAAAACTAATTCCCAAAACAGACCAAGTTTGGTCCAGCTCAACGCGCGCGAGTGTGGGAGGACGATTTAAACCTTACCGCGGTTTGAAACAGCGGCCAAAACGCAATTTGGCCGTTGTTTCAAACCACGGCCAAACATGCATTAACTATCATTTTCATCTAGTTATGTTCCTGTAATTAAATATTTTTCCCAGTTTATCCTAATCCTTGAAACAGATAATAGGCCTTAATCCTTCATTTGGGGCCTAACCTTCAAACCTAAGCTGTTGATTCTCATCGTCCCCGAGGAAACTCAAAGGTTTTTACTTCTGGGGCTCTATCTCCTCCCCTCGCTTTTTTCTTCCCCCTAGACTAAACAAGATTAAGAATCAAGATTCGGTTTCTCTTTTGGCATTGACAGACTCGATCAAAAACAAACACCATATGATCTGATTTGGGAAGACTTTGAATTGCTATCTAAAAAGGTATCGAAAAACTTCCTAAATTTTGTTATTGAAACTTTGTTCTTCAGTTTGAATACCGTTCGCTTTTTCTGCCCTATCTTTTCACTTTGGCCGTTGTTTGAAACAGCGGCTAAGCTGTGTTTTGGCCGCTGTTTCAAACCGCAGCCAGGCTTAAATCACCCTCCCACACGCGTGCGCTGAACTGGACCAAACTTGGTCTGTTTTGGGAATTAGTTTTTTAGTTAGTCAGTTTTTTTAATATTTTTAAAAAAAGCTTAAATGCAAAAATCGTCCTTTAAAAAACAATCACTAACAAAAGAATTGGATATCACTTTAGAAATATGAACGATCATAGCCGGTAGGAGATAATTTCTAAGTGGAAGCTTTTTCAATGGAAAGGTAAGTTGATGGTGGAATGGTTTCCCATGTTATTCAAGCAGCAATACCCATAAAATGGACATCGCAATGAGTAATTCCTTTGTTTCGGCCAAATTGTCTATAGAAAACAGCAATCACTAGCAAACGAATTGGATATCATTTTAGAAATATGAACGATCATAGCCGGTAGGAGTAATTTCTAAGTGGATGCTTTTTCATTGGAAAGGTAAGTTGATCGTGGAATGGTTTCCCATGTTATACAAGCAGCAATACCCATGTTTTACACAGCAATAACTTAAATGTGCAAAAAATTAATAGGTACTCTAGATCTTGTCTTTGTGGAAAACTGATTCACCTATAGAATTTATTACGGGTTCATTAAATTTCTACTCAGTCAACCGGAATAGTAGATAACACTAATTTCCAAAGAAAGTGAATCAAGTAGACTCAATAATATCCCATTATTGGGTCTCTACTGGAAGTTATGGAACAGAATGCATCAAATGTTGTCCAGGAAAAAGATTCCATTAAACAAGAGGGATGCTGGCAGCTGCTTTGGTGGGTTCTAGAAAAAAGGAAATCATGCAGTTAAGGGTTGATCTTAGCTCAACCAAGTTCATAGCTTCTCAAACAAACTAAATATAATCCACTCTCCAATATTTTTAAACTCAAGCAGTGACCATGCCAATGAGTTTAAGTCTTTGAGTTGTCAAAGTCAACCACTTTAAGATGTATTAAATCAAATAATTTCTAGAATGCATTTTATATGAACAGCTAAAAACATCAACTGAAAAAAGTTAATAAGACATTCCATCAATACTTAATAGAGATCTATGGTTATGCCAATAAAGATTCTCCTAATTGAAGCGAGATCATAACTGGGTACCATATAGCAGGAGTGGACCAGAAAGGAGTTCTGCTTACTGGCTTTTCCTGCCTAAGAGAATAAGATCAATATAGTCTAGCAACAGGATAGACAAAGATAATAGCCAAAGGAAAGGTAGACAGATAAGGGGAAGATGATTCGGCTGAACCGAAGCAAGAAAATGATGTAGAGATGACATTATGAATCATCATGCAGTCAGGAAACCTCCAGTGTTTAATATTAGCACTGAATCATCCAAAAAAGGTGACATCTGAATTTTTCGATCACCATTTAATGAATTTTCACCTATTGATCTTATATACCATATTTTAAAGGGAAAATACAAGTCTTTTTAAAGTTAAGATCAATGAATTTTAGACAACGATTGTGTGAATTAAGAAGAAAATGCAAATGCAAAGTTTGAGAACAGGGTAGGAAACAACAGCATCCACATATCATCAGAAAAACCATCCCAAATATTTTTGAAAGAGGAATGCAACCTGATCCTTCAGAAAAACAAACTTGTAAATGTTCTCGTTGTTCATGGGAAAGGTCATGCTCAAGCCCTCTTGTACCCTCACCCACCCTTCCAAAATCAAAAAAGAAAAAGGAATAAAAAAACAGCACCTTCCAATCCCCCACCCCAAAAAAAAAACCCGGCACAGAATGGAGGCTTGTGCAAAAATGAGAAAGTTGAATAAACTGAGAAGCATAAGAAATGTCGATATAGAATACTTGGATATAATCATATGCAAATAATTGAAAGGATGCAATATCAATATGTTGGCATCTAAATTATCACTCAAATAACCCTGAAGGAGATTAGACAGAGGCCAAACTGTTATGAGTACACTTGGGCTCTCATCCACACTAGTGCCATTTAATTTCGATATGTTGGCAGCTAAATCATCACTCAAAAGAACCCTGAAGGATTCTAGACAGAAAGGTCAGTAACCAAAATTTTAAGGCAAACTGTAGTGAGTACACTTGGGCTCTCATCTGCACTAGTGCCCCTTTATTCAGTTTGTCATACAGCAATTCTCCAATTCAGGATACATGAAAGTATGAAACGTGTCTAAAACATAACATGTGAACAGTCATATCCAAATATTTAAATTAGTCTCTAATTTAAAACGTGTTTTCCGTGACTAGAAAATTTTATGAACTGTTGGTGGTAAACTGGAAAAGGATCCGAGTAAAAATAATTGTTATGTTTCCGCTACAAAAGACTCCAAGACTCCCCCTTTGAAGTATCCCATCTTCATAGATTTAGAAAGAGTTTTGCACTCCAATATTGCCGAGAATGGCAGCCCATTGCAATTGAACAACATATCAATAGATGTGCATGATTTTGACCATAAAAAATTGATAGGAAAAGGCTAGGGTTTGAAGAGATAAAACTAAGATTTTTATAGAAGAAAGTGGAATACAATATACAAGTTGATTTCTTTCGAGAGGAAATCGCTCTCCTAGCCTTTAATTCAAGAGACAATGCTTAACTCTTCTCTATCTAGAGTTCTACTCTACTTTTAGGATTTACTCTATTAGTTTCAACATGAAGAACATTAACCCCAACCTCCAAATATATATATATATATATAACAGATTTGTCCAGATTTACCAAAATACCTATGAACCCCTAAAAATTACAAAACCACCCCAGGGCTAGTTAGTCGCTCCATGATCCGATCTACGCCGCCTCCTCTGATACGGCACGATCCCATCATTACTCTCCCAAAAGAGCCACCTTGTCCTCAAGATAGAAATATGAAAATTGTTGTGCAACAACTCCAAAAGGCTCTCAAGTGGTCTCATGGTCAAGAAGACCCATCCACAGAATCGGCACCTTCTGTGTCCATGCATCTCCTCATTGAACCCCCTTCAGCTCTGTTGGTTCCTAAATCTCCTTAATATTCTCTGTCAGAGTCGGTGGTTGCGAAGAAAAGGTGTAGTCCTCAATGGCCTGACGAAGCTGCGATACATGAAACACCAGATCCTGGTATGACAGACTCTGGTGGCAACTTCAATCTATATGCAACCTAGCCAATCTTAGCCTTAATCTCACAAAGCCCGAAGTAGCGGGGTGACAACTTTTCATTCGTCCGGTGCGCCAACGATCACTGTTAGTAAAGCCGTAGCTTCAAATATACTCTGTCACCCACTGCGAACTATACCTCTCGCATATGTCTATCGAGCTAGTCTTCATAATCTACTAGGCCCTTGTCAGATGGTGTTTCAACTCCTCCAGTACTTTGTTCCTCTCCTCCAAATATTGCCCCACCTGTGAAACTGATGTTGTGGTCGTAGTGAAGTAGATGCGAAGAGTCGCGTCCATATAGAAATCGAAAAGGCATGGTCTGAGCGGCAATATAGAAAGATGTGATGTACCAATACCACGTCCATGCCAGCCACTTCGCCCACAGCTTCGGAGCCTTTGAAACAAAGCAATGCAAATAGGTCTCGATGCTCCTATTGATAACCTCAGTCTGACTATCTGTCCATGGATGATAAGTTGTGCTCATCTTCAAAACTGTCTCATGTATCCTGAATAGCTTCCTCCAGAAATGAATAAAGAAACCCAATATCGATCAGACACAATGGATTTTGGGACACCATGCAACTTCACCACCTCCCATATAAATGCCGCCGCCACTATTACTAAGGTGTAAGGATGACGAAGTGCCACAAAGTGTGCAAACTTGCTGAGCCGTTCAACTACAAGAAGGATGATTGAATACCCATCAGATCTCGACAGCTCATCAATAAAATCCATCGTCACATCCTCATAAACCCGATCTGGTAAAGATAGGGGCTGTAGCAAACCCCCAGGAGCCATTTTCATATATTTATGACACTGGCAGATGTCACACTTCGCCACCATCTCCACGATGTCATTCCTAAGTTAAGACCCAGTGTCACGCCCTATTTCTCATTCTACTGGAAACGAGAATGCGAGCGAGCCTGCTAAGGATAAGTATTTTTTTCTTCTTTTCTTTCTCCTTGGTTTAAACACATTAAGCGTCTGTGATTAAAACTGCAGGTTCTTTCATGCATGCTTGAGAAACGGCATAGATAACACTATTACAAACCAAATCGTCCTGAAATAAGATACAACCATAGGCCTAGTATGGCCAAATCAACACTACACACAAATTACATTATTACAAATCAAAAGCACTGACGCGAAGGTAATAGTCGCTCTAGTCTTCAGTAGGCTGGAACTCAACGTAGTCCTCGAGCACTGGCTCGATCTCTGCAGCAGGATCCTCAATAAACTTACTATCAAGACCTGACGGACATTTCATAATACAACACAAAATAAAATGCCCGTCAAAGCGAGGGTTACTCGGTAAGTATTTCTCCATAATAGAAAAGATAAACATAAATATATATATATAAGTGACGATGATTAGCATGATATGAATAAATGAGACACAAAGATAAGTATAATATGAGCATGGTATGAGCGTGGTATGAGCATAGTACAAGCAAGGTATGAGCATAGTAAGAATATGGTATGACATGTAAAGACTGAAAATGATACTAGCTAGCAGTTAGAACTTTTAATAGGATTAGCAAAATGTAATGAAAAGACTGCATGAAATATTAAATCAATATTTCATAACCATCAGTTCTAGTGTCAAGTCCACGTCCAAGAGTACGATATGTGGCTAAAATGCGACCCGCCATCGGGAGCTACCTGTGGCGCTACTTACCGACCGCATACCTCGGAAGACGGTCAAGTTGATTGCCTCCCTTTTATGTGTTAGAGGTATCCATTGAGCGGATCCAGACACTCACATATCACATGTGACCATAAACTACCCCAATATCCACAGGTCAAGTCAAGTGCTAGATTAATAGTACGTGTTCTATTGATTAATAGTATACATCACCGTATAGTTCCATATGAACAGTTGCATCATATCAGATGCATCTAACCAGTCCATAGTGTCTCATAAGTTCATGCATCAGTTCAACATAATTTCATGGCGAGTGACAAGTCGCCAACACATAATATAACCATTTTACAATTATTGAATCAGGCATTTATAATATAAAACGAATTCAAAAATATTTAAAACGAAGCACATGTGTACATCTAGGTAGGAAATAATTTTTCGAGTCTAATAGGCATTTTTCATAATTTTTAAACAATTAAGTGCCCATAATTTTAAGCAAATTTCCTAATTTTAAATGGCCAAAAACTAATTTTTGAATTTAAAAATTAATTAATAAAGTTGCTCCACAATTTATTTAGAGAAAACTACAAGTCAGAATTTTATGCAAAATATGTCAAAATATTTGTTGTAACTAGTAGAATTATGGGCTATTTTATTGCATATAAGTTTATGTGAAATTTGGAAGCAGTAATTAATTTAGCGACATTAGTATAAATGGCAATAAACTTTAAAAATCTATTATGGGAGAAATACTTGCCTCAAATATACGAGACAGGCGCCTACGCGTTTGTGGCGATACGCTGGATTTTTTAGTGGTCTCCATTTATTTTTCAGGTGTCTATATTATTTTCTATAATTTGTTATCTAACTTTTCTCCTCTAACCCTCGCGCGCAGCGGCTAGGGTTGATGAGGAGGCTAAGGCTGCAGTGGGACAATGGCACGAGGGAGGGCGTGGGAGGGCGGCAAAAGAGGAGCGGGCGTGGCGACGCTCGCAGCGACGACTGTGGGCTAAGGATGCGGGGCGCTGCGGGGCGTCGGCTCGAGTTGTGGGGTTGGCATGACGGGGGGCGCTCGGAGGTGGCCGTCGGGGCATCGACATTTTCGTCAGCATGAGGTGAGGTCAAAGGGGCTAGGAGAAGCACCGGAGGTGGCTCGACGGGTTAGCGGGATGTGCACTCTGGAGGAGAAGGCCTGAGGCCTCGGGGCTGTGGCCTTAGGCGTGCAGGGAGATCGCCGGTGAGCGGGGAGCTTGGTTGTGGTGCGGGGAAGCCTCCAGCGATCGTGACAAAGGAGGCTTTGCCAGCAGTGGACTGCAGCAGCGGTGGTTGGGACGAAGGAGAGTGGTGCATGGGTGTTTAACCGCTCTGTGTGTTGTGAACGGTGAGTGGAGGGCTTATATAACATATAAATATTAATTTAATAATAAGTGTTATTAATTTGGTTAATTAATGATTAGGTGGGGGTTGTTTACTAAGCCCACAGTTGTGTTTCTCTTGGGATGCTGCCGACGAAGGAGGAGTAATAAAGTGGTTAATTACGTTAATACAAGAGTGTTAATGATAATCGAAAAAGGTTAATTAGTAAAAAATAGTATTATTTTATTATTAAAATATCATTTTTCTCGTCTGTCTCCGAAAAATTTCAGAAAACTTACCACTGGTTCGTATCGTCGCGAGGATCGTGAAAATAATATCTGTTTTAGGTTTTGAGTTATGGTAAAATGAGTTTTGGGCGAAAACTTGTTATCAGTCGTGGGTTGTGGGTTCACGAGTTCGCAGGTTCTAGGTTGATTTGACCTCAGAAAAATATGTTAAAATTATAGAGAATTATTAAAGATCATAGAATCATATTTATACCAGCTTAAAACTATTTTGATAACATTTATATAGGAAAAATATTTAATAAAACCATTTCAGTGATAGTTGTATAGAAAAATATTTTAAAACATATAAACTATTTATAGCCATTTTGATAATACTTAAAATTACTAAAATATATTATATAATTTTTGTGAAACCATTTTTTATAATCGTATATGCATAAACTATTTTAAATCCTTCAAACATATTTGAAATTATTTTAATAATAACAATACGAAAATACGCGTAGTGATAGATACGAGCCATCACATCCAGCAACCCCTGTACAAGAGATGTCCCTCCAAAGAATGCCCTGGATATTCTGCCGAATCCTGTAGAAGTGCGGACCAAATCTTTGTCGGTCCCTCATCCTCAATCTCATGCATCAAGGACTCCCAACCAATGATCACAGGTACCGATGAGACTGGAAATTATGGATCCACTCCTCATCGTGATAAAGCATCGGTCGGTTAGATTTTTGACAAAATTTACAAAACCGAAACCGAACTGACCGGGCATGAAAACCAACTGAACCAAACCGAGAGGGGTTGCTAGATCAACTGAGCCGAACAAAACGGTTCGGTTCGGTTTCGATACGGTTGACAAAGAGTAAGCAGTAGTCAACAATTACAATGACAGCTGATTCAGCTGTCTGTAATAGCATTAGTACTAGGTTAAGAGTAATGGTTTTATAAGTATCTTCTTCAAGCAACAAGCTCCTATTTCTATCAAACCCTACTGCCACACAAGTCAACAAGTTAACAATGTGCTGTTCTGGAGCATGGAAGGCAGCACTCGACTAGTCCCTCCAAACTCTTTTATTCGATCGATTCGGTTTGGTTGTCTAAAGTAGCCCGACAACCAAACCGAAACCGATATTCTGCCTATCAAAACCGAACCGACCGAATTCAATAGGTTCGGTTCGATTTCGTGTTCAGTTCGGTTATTCAATCAGGTCAGTTTTTCGGTATTTTTTTCGCACCCCTACGTGCTGCCCAGGTCGAGTGGCAAAAAATCCTTCACGGTCTATATCCCCTAAAGAGTCAAAATCAGGCCGCGGCATACACCTCTGCTGCACTCCACCTGCCCAGTCCATATCATCACTCTGAAACCTCCAGTGTCTGTCAGCTACAATCCATGCTGCTTCACCATTCGGTTGGATATGAAATTATGGATGGCCTCAATATCAATCAACATTGTGACCTCTTGCTCTGAAAACCTTCTGGTAAACTTCATAGTGTGGTTCGGAGTGAACCCACACTACGAAGTTGAGTGAGACCTCTGCGACGTCCAAGTAGGAGTGCTTTTGCTCACCTTCCCTATCTTCATCCACCTCCATACCCTCGTCCTCGTCCTCGTCCACTAGTAGCACCTGGAGGGTGCGGTCTCAGCAACAATGTCCAACTGTAACTTTTTCATTACATCAAAAGTACAACCCATTTACCTTCTTATTTTGCATCTCCGCCTCCGTCATGCGACTAAACTGTCCACTTGGCTGTGCACTGTTGCTCCTCTCCTTGCCAGACTGGACTCTCCCAATCTGGGCTTCCCCGTAAGGGCCCTCTGTCCTCCTGAAGGTGCCTAGTTATGGAAAGTGGAGCTGCCCCAAGATCTCTTGGCACACCGCTCTGCTATGTGTCTATCCTCTACCATCTAGGCCAACTCCATCACGTCCATCAGCCCATCGATCTTTATTGGCGAAGCTCGGCTCGGATATCGGCCATGTCCCTTCATCGGTGTCGACACCGATATCCCCCTCACACGGCCTGAGAGTGTCTCGAACATCTCTCTGTAGTCTCTAACCATGTCATCCTGCTAGAGTGCAAGGAGCTGCTCACGTAGATCTCCGCCCTGGGTGTCTCGAAATTGATCCAATAAGCAGTCCTTAAACTCCTCCTACGACCTCACGGGTTGCATTGTTTTCTCCATTGGAACCAGGACGCCGTCTTCCCTTCCATGCAAATACCTGTCGCATGCAGCTTCTCCAACTCCATCAGGTGGTTCACCGCAAAATATCTCTCCGCTCGATAAACCACACATAAGAATCCTTCCCTTTGAAGACCGACATCTTCAGCTTTCGAACCTCGCTTTCAGGATCAAACACTCATCTACTGCTCTCCTCGGCTGGCCGAAGTGAAACAAATTTGCGGAGCTCCTCCATCTCCCCATAGGCATCATCCTGCTTCACCATGGTTCTCCCAGCCTCCGTTGCCCCAACCTGGGTCTCCGCCATCATCTGCCACGCCCCAATGGTCTTCATCACGACCACCATAGCCCCTGAAGGGTTCACCACCTTCTCGTGCTTAGTGCCGAGCGTCGGAGTCACCGTTCCAAGTCCCATGGGGTTATGGGCTTCGAGGGGTCAACGCCCCTAGAATATCTCCAGGGGCCAGCGGTCGTGTCGTCGATCTGACTTGGAGCCCAGGGGCCTCTGCGGTTGCGCAGGGGCCAGTGAGGCCCATGCAGCTATGCAAGGTGCTCGTGCCCCACCTGCAGGTGCACCATGGGCAGGGCTTGTGAGGCCTCCAAGTGGTTGTCGAGGGCTCGCGAGGCCCCCACGTGAGTTGTCGGGGACTCGTATGGCCCTTAGGTGCTTGTCGGGGCCTCGCGAGGGTCAGGCGGGGGTGTTGAGGCCCTACAGGTTATAACCAGGGGTCGTCCCCCCCCCTCCCGCGAGTTAGGGTTTTAAGGGCCGACAGCCCTCCAGCAACTGTTGTCAACGCCGGACGCCCCCAAGGGCTGTAGAGGGGGTTTTGATCCCAATCTTGCCATTCAGCATCCCCTTCCGTAGATCACCTTCAAAGATCACACCTTTTCCCTTGTCCTTGTCCAAATCTTGCTCCTTTCGCCCTAGATCTGAGGGATTACCCTCCAAGTTGTCATTTTTTGGTGTTTTCTTCTCGTGATGTGGGTGACGATGGATCTCTAAGAGCTCCTTCATAATAGATTCCACTGTAAAAAAATCTTTCCTTGAGAGACTCCATCTCACTCCCCAATTATTGATTTTGCTCATTTAAGGTTTCCACCTCACTTCCTAATTTTTCCTTCAAGGCATGAACGTTCCTTGCCGCCATCAAATCGAAGAGCTATGATGCCAATTTGATATGGGAAAACTAGGGGTTGAAAAGAGATAAAACTCGGATTTTTATGGAGGAAATTGGAATACAAGATACAAGTTGATTTCTTTCGAGAGGAAATCGCTCTCCTAGCCATTAATTCATCTCTATATATGGCTCTACTCTACTTCTATGGTTTACTCTCTTAGTTTCAAGTTTCAACATGAAGAACATTAGCCCAACCCCAAATATATATAGGACAGATTTGTCCAGATTTACAAAAATACCCCTAAACCCCCAAAAATTACAAAAACGCCCCTATGCTAGTTAGCCGCTCCATGATCTGCTATGTGCCGTCACCTCCGATACGTCATTATCCCATCAAAAATGAAAACAAAGAAAACCTGACTTCATCTACAAAACTGTTAGATTAAGTGATTTTTCAATTCTTACCTCTGAAGGCTTTGAATTGGCATCCTGACTAAGGGCAGTATGTTTCCTCATGTGCCCTCCTGCATTACTGTATTTTTTTGACGGCCGAAGCTGCACAACTGCATCAACTGGATTCAAGTGCAACTGGAAGATGACAAAGAAAGCAATCTTATTTTCTAGAATTAGAATAACAATATACAGAATGAAAGAGATGTTATATTACAATTAGTTGCTGGATATGCAAATCAGATAAATAAGCATAGGTTTGCTACTGACCAATATAATCAAAACTAAGATTGATACATGCTTTTTCAAAAAGTATGTGAACATGTGCTTTCAAAAACTAATTAAGATCGACATAACTGTGTTTTCTATATAGAGAATCCATAAGCATAAAACCATTAAAGGTATGTTACTGAAGAAAGGATTGATGTATTTAAGCAAGGTTGAGGCTATCATCGGATCACAATACGTTGTGATCCGTATCGCACAATATATGAGATGATGTGCTGCAGAATAATGCATGACACAACAGTAATATAATGATAATATAGCAATACATTTTGAGAAGCACGTATTAATCCACAGGGTATAATTTTCCAATTTCATGTCAAACAACAAAAGGTAGAAACAAGCTGCAGGCCATCTCAGTCTTAAAACTTTAACCCCATGCAAAAGTATAAATGTTCATTCTAGGTAATCCTTTCCAAAGAAATTAAAGAGCAGTGTGAATATCTTGGGAAAAGCTTGCAACTAATTTAACTTGCTAGGTTGTAAAGAGACATACAACTATAAGTTGGCCTGATTTTAATCCCAAATGCGGGGAAGTCAGACACACATTTCCTGTAACTTTGCAAATGGGCATAGTTTTCTTTAAAGCCTACTATTCTTTAAAGCCTACTATTCGGATTTCATCTTTACAACCTCTACATTCGTTGTCATGTTGTAATGATCACTCTAGATCCTGCACCAACCTCTCCCGCTATTTCTAGGCCAATCAAGAATCATCATATAATTCGCCATCGTTAAGTCAAACTCGGCTTCACATTTAAACTCATGCTGTCACAATTTCTGATCGGCATGTACATTTCCAATAAAGGCATGGTCTTTAAAGCTGTAAGTTTAAAAATAGCTGGTAAACATACTCTCAGCCATATAAAGTTTAAAAGTTCCTTATCATCAAAAAGTTCGATAATATGCCAAAATCATTTCTGTTTCATGTCTCTTATGAGGCTTTTTTCTGTATTTCCAATTCCGACATCTCTCCAGCAACATGATTCCAGTTCATATTCATAAATGACAAAATGGAACCGCTTTTACACAAATGGAGCAGTAACAAAGCATCTTCATAGTGGAAGCAACAAGCCATATGTGCCAACCTACTTCCTTGATAACCATGTTTAATTGATGGATATTACTTCTACATTTTGCTTCAGAGTCAAAGGCCACTCAACACGACCTGGATAGTTGCCCTCCTCAATATATTACTCTTTGTCAAGTCCAATACCACACATCCCTGAGGACTTGCTCAGATGGTTCTAGGAGCATGTATGAGTGAATGTAGCTGGGAGGGAAAAAAAGTTCAAGCCCACACCAAAAACAATTTGTACCAATTATGTCACCAAACTGGGCCACACTGCCACGCCTTCTGACCCAGTGTTGTCTGACTTACCGATATTTTGAATGTTTTCTAGGCATTGGGAAAATATCCTTGTTCATGCCACACATGTACCTCATGGTAAAAGTAGTTCATAACTTCATACTTAGCTCCATAAAATGTGTTTAGGAATGTTCAAGTTCGCACCCCCCCCCCCCCAAAAAAAACAAAAAAAACATCAAAAGTAAAAAAGAAAAACCACACAAACAAAAGCACAAGTATGTGAGCATACACGACACCAGTATAGAAGGGACATGCGCATGCAGCATGCGCATACATGACATGGATATAGGAGAGAAGAGCAGCTGCTACCAGAAACGGCATACAAGTACACATAAGAGCGCATGGTAAACATTCACGTGAATGATCTACACCATCCAGGGCATTTTCCCTTGAAGGGTCATTCATCATCAACAAAGTGATTTGGAAACATCTTCCCATTCATCAAGTGTTTGCAAACTGGACTGCATTTCAATAACATGAAATTGAACTAATTTGACTTGTGTGTAAAGATAATGATGAATGATGTGTTTAATCCAGTGAGATGACCCACCATATATTTTTGACGTGTCGAAAACTAGTTCACAATCTTGAACACAAAGGTTCTCTTTCCATAACAACAACCAGATTCCTTAATACTCTAAGGGGTGAAGAGAAACGAGTTATAAACCCACGGCAACGCCAATGCAAGGGGGCTCAATAAAAGAACAATAAAGCCAAAAATGTTGATCTAAAACAATTTCAATGTAGATGTGGAATTTCACCTTTTTCAGAAATATCCAAAATCAAGAAGTAGGGTGGTGCGAACAAATAAGGGTGGAGTATTCTTTTATTTGGGAACCAAAGAAAATCAGGCATGTTCTAGAAGATTCCAGTATGAAGAAAGAATAGTCTTATAATGTTTTTCTTTTTGGTTGCTTATTAAAATTTGTGTTGAGTTAGAAATTTGATAGGAACCAAAACAAAGATTCGATTTTATTAATAAAACTAAAAATAAAAGATACCTGGATCACAATTAAAGGGGCGATCACCCTCCCAAGACACCAATTAAAGAGGACGTCCGCACTCTCCCAAAGAACGAGGGATAATCTCACCTCTAATATCAATATTCTCTCAAATTCAACGTAAGAAATCCCCAACCCCTCCCACCTATAAATAAAGTTCAGATCTAAACAAAATTACAAAAACACAACTGAAATTCCCCAAAACGTCCCTAAAAATTCAAAAATTCTCAAAACGTCCCTAATGGGCCCAAAACACAGAAAAGTGCGGATCTATCATTACTCCGCCCCCGAAAACCACCTTGTCCTCGAGGTGGTGCATGAAGTCAGCGGCGATCCTACTCCAAGTGGGGATGTCCATCTCCCCCTAGCTCTTCTTCCTCCACTATATCATCCTCGTCTTCTCCCACTATCAGTAGCTGAAACTTATGCACTCCACAATGATGTCCTGGGGTGAACCTCTCGTCGCAACTGAAGCACTGCCCCTTCTGTCTCTTCTCCCGCATCTACGCCTCCGTCATTTTCCTGAACTGCACTCCTTGCGGTGGCACCATGCTCTTCTCCTGACTGGACGAGTATGTCCCTGTCATGGTCTTCTGATGTCCTCCAATCGTGGGCTGGCTG
Organism: Scilla litardierei; assembly: GCA_030789695.1. Lineage (NCBI taxonomy): Eukaryota > Viridiplantae > Streptophyta > Magnoliopsida > Asparagales > Asparagaceae > Scilla > Scilla litardierei. The sequence goes on along the minus strand of CM061139.1, from coordinate 182,774,258 downwards.
TGGGAAGAGGAGCCGCCTCCAGTCCCTTTGGATTTATTCTCCTCCATCAAGCGATCCTCCACCATCTAGGCCAACTCCATGGCATCCATCAGGTCCTGGGACCTCTGTATGCGAAGCTCTGTGTGAATGGTGGCCTTCAACCCCTTCATGAAGGTGCTCTCCAGTGTCTCATCAGATATCATACGTACACGTTCTGACAGTGCCTGGAACCGCTTCATGTAATCATGCACCATGCCGTCATGCCTGAGAGAAAGCAATTGCTCTATATGAGTCGTGAAATCTCACCACTAAGCCATCCTTAATCTCCTCCCATGAACGAAACGGACGTCGTTGTTTCCTCCACTGGAACCATCCGAGGGCCTTTCCTTCTAGACACACCGTCGTCGCCTCCAGCTTCTGCTCCTCAGTCATGCTGGACACTTTAAAAATCTCTCGGTCATGTATATCCAAGCAAAAGGATCATCCTCTTCTGAATACTGCCGTCCACACCAAAAGTCCCATGATCTACTTGTCTGCCTGTGTGACTGGGCTAGTGGGGCTGGTAGTAGTGCTGACACCTCTCCATGTGCCGCTCCAATCCCCACCGAGTGCCTCCATCTCAATCTCCATAGTCTCCCCACAGTCACCACCGCCATCATAGAAACCATGATCATCCTGCTCCTTGTTTCCCTCTCCACTGTCGTCTCCTGGGTACTCCTCATAAGTCGGGGGTGGGCGGCGCCGTCTCTGTGCAACATATCAAGGGCCGTGTGGCTTTCAAAACTCGTCTCCGTCCTCGCCGGGCTCCCACAAGTACTCCGGAGGGTCGTCATCATCGTAACGCATCGTCGGGGGTCTCGGGGCCCTCGTTGGCCTCCTGGATGCACGTCGAATATGTCCCTCTGCTCCTGGATCTCCAATTGTTGATGTTATGGGTCAGATCGGTGCTGAAACTGCTTCGGAAACCCACCCTGACGATGTCCTACGCCCAGGAGGGGCTGTCGCCCCTGCTGGTGGGGCGGCAACTGCTCAGGGACGCCCAGGAGGGCATGGTGACCTTCCAAATTCATGGACATGGGCAGCAGCTCTTGCAGTGGGCTCTGCAGGGGCTGGCGACCCCTGCAGGTCAAGGTGTTAAACTGGCCCGGCCGGGCCGGCCCGGCCCGGGCCCGGCCGGGCCCATTCAAAACCCGGGCCGGGCCGGCCCGGCCCGGGTGGGTAGAACCTGGGCCCGGCCCGGCCCGGCGGCCCGGGCCCAGCCGGGCCGGGCCGGCCCGGCCCGGCTGTTTTCTCTATAAAACGGCCCCGGGGGGCTTTTTTTTGCCCGAAAACCCGGGCCGGGCCGGCCCGGCCCGGCCCGAGGCCGGTTTCCTCGGCCCAGCCCGGCCCGGGGGCCGGGCCCGGGCCGGGGCCCGGCCCGGGTACGGGCCACCGGGCCCGGGCCGGGCCGGGCCGGCGGGCCGGCGGGCCCCCGGGCCGTTTTTACACCATGACCTGCAGGCCCCATATAAGGGTCCTGGCAGGACAGGCAACCGCTGATTTGCTGCCGCGCTGATCTTCAACCCCAGTTTTGTCTTCCTAGGATTTCGGGAGTTGATTTCCTCCATCATGGGCTCCTCCTCTTCCTCCATGAAGTAGTGGTCGGCATTGGAAAGTAGCCCTTCTTCGTAATCCTCCTCCTTCCCCTTCCCCTTCTCCAAAGATGACACCTTTTTCGCTTGATTAAAGTTTTCGCCGTCTTTGGATATATTAGCCGCCACAAGCCCGGCTATTTGTTGAGAGATCTGCGCTAGGGTTCGCTCCACGCTATCAAATCTCTGATCAGATCTTTGCTCCGTAGAGTCCGCCTTAACCCTAATTTTCTCCACTGTCTTTTTCAACTCATTGATCTCGCCGTCAAACCTTTCATCTAAAGACTCGACCTTTTCCTTGGATCTCGTCACCGTCGACATGGATCTGATGCTCTGATACCAACTAGATAGGAACCAAAACAAAGATTCGATTTTTATTAATAAAACTGAAAATAAAATATACATTAATCACAATTAAAGGGGGTGATCACCATCCCAATATGCCAATTAAAGAGAATGTCCACACTCTCCCGAAGAACGAGGATAATCTCATCTCTAATATCAATATTCTCTCAAATTCAACATAAGAAATCTCTCAGCCCCTCCCACCTATAAATAGAGTTTATATCTAAGCAAAATTAGAGAAACCCCCTAAGACTAAAATTTTCCAAAATGCCCCTAAAATCCGAAAATTCCCAAAACATCCCGAATGGGCCCAAAACGCAAAAAAAAAATGCATATCTATCAAATTTTTCCTTTTTTAGAGTTTTAGTTATTAGGAAACATTTTTAGCTCTATGTATTAACACAAGTTTCTTTTCTTTAAGAATTATAGTTATAAGAATTAAGTTTTTTTAGACTTTAAATTTTGTTTTCTTATAAAACCCACTTTATGAGTTATTGTAATATAGACGGTGAAGAAAGTTGATAATAAGATATACTTTATTTTCTAGTAAAGATCTGTACCATGTGATGTGATTTTAAGTTGATGGTTTTGATTTGGCAAGCAGTTGCTAGGCTATGCGGTAGAAAAATCTTTTGCACGTGATGTGTTGAAGTCTGTGATTGAGATGATCTTTGGGGTGACAAGATCAAAACCGAATCCTTCATCCATTAGTTTAGATAACTCTAGTTTAGTTCTTCTAAAATTTGTACTACAAATACTAGACCTAACCCTTTTGTTGTCAGGTTCCACGACATTTCGTATTATAGCCAAATTACTTATTCATCCAAAATCAATCATCTTCTTTTTTTTATATTTAATTAATCAAGTTTAGAATTCTTCAGTTTAAAAAACTAGTCGTCTACTAGTTCATTTTCATGTTTTTTTTAAATCTAATTTTAACCAAAAAAATTAGAAAACAAAAACACAGAAATATGAAAATACTTTTTTAAAATGATCAAAATATAGAATAAATGAAAAAAAATAGAAAACTCTTATTTCAATATAACACTCGTGTCTGCTACATGCATCTACTATAGTAATTCTTACATGCAACTAAAATAATTTTGGGTATCTAGATTAAACCGGTTTTAAGTCAAATTTTATAAAATTTTATAAGGACCACTACTACTAGTGATATAATTGATGTTTAAATTATCTCAAAGTGACGCGTTCAAAACTTGCTTCATTTTTTGAGAATATCCTAATCATGATGCTTATGAAGATTGGAAATTTCGTTTTTTAAATGATCCTTCAACTTAACAGTAGATGAGAAGTTTGGTATTTAAATGTAATTTAATTGGTGAAGCTTTAACTTGATGGGCAAAGTATGAACATTGTTAAACCATTATAATTAATTTAAAACATGTTAAAATTGGTGAGAACATCAACTTGGTTGAAATGGTCTAACCTAAAAGCTTAAGCTTATAGGCCCAACTTAAAGTTTTTGAACACCATCTTCTTTTTCTTATCCAATATGAGACTACTATTCTTAACACCACCTAAAACTCAGGCAGAACCTTGTTTGCATAGAGTTTGTATTTAGACAATAACAATCAAGAATCAAGTGATGAAAGACCGAACTGGGTGACAAACGAGCCAAGTTTGTATTGCTTTTGTAATAAGACGATCTTGCTTGAAAAGCGGATGATGGATGGATGACTCGGTTTCCATGTTAAGCCATGCTAATTAAATTAAACCTAATCATATTAGTGAGGACATAGTCTTGGTCTAGATACTCTTACATAAAAGGTAAGTTTAATCGTAAAGGCCCAACTACTAAATTATAGACATCATATGTTTCTATTTGATCGAATGTGGGACTAATATTCTTAATAAACATATAATCAAATTAGAAAATCTAGCTTAGATAGATGAAAAACCTCATTTGATGACAAAAGCAGAACCAAAACCTCAATTGCAATCAAAGATCGAGACTGAGTCTAATTCAAACCTTACAAAGCCAGATGTGAATCCAAATCCCAAATTAAAGCCATAGAAAGTAACTACATTAGAGCCCCAACTTAAATCCAAGCCTGCATCCAAACTTAAGGTTGAGCCAATTGTTAATCCTGAGATATAGCCTGATCATGAGTTACATATCGTGTTGCTTTTCAAGATGAAACCACTTCCATTACAGGTATAATGACAGAACACATTAAGTTCATGATTCCTAAGCTTTCATAGCCTATTAGTCGGTAAGTGTCGCAATCGTTATTATCTACTACCTTGCTTTTGAAGTACTCTTCCCAAAATTATCATCTGAATTTCTTTATTCAACTTTATTTCAAACTTAAGGATGCATGTTCTCTGATCAAGGAGATTATTAGAGAAACACGTGTATGCTTACAAAGCCCCTAATGGGAGAAGCATCCACTAAGGTGGGAGAAAATACTCCTATATGGATGGATCAACTCATACTTTAACGCACAAATCATAATGAAACTCCGTGAATACTCAAAACCCCATGTAACCTTTGTGTGTCACAAACCCGAGTCAATGCATAAAGAATATGGACCCAATAATTTTAGTTCGAAAATTCTACCGCACATTGTTGATGAAAAGATTCGAACTTATAACCTCCATCAAAGGAATCATGTCTTTGCCTCTTGACCTAAGCTCGATATGCAAAGGGCGGATATTATTTTATTTGAAAATCATATACAATCATGCATATTTGACAAACATTTGCCGAGGAGCAATTGCTCCAGCGGCGCCTCTCCCCACTCCCTCCTGGGAGCCACAGGATCGAGCACGTGCGCGAACTTTACCGCATTCCAATGAATCAAAAAACATTCTAACAAGAAGAAAAATATTTATTGAATTTTGGTATTCTTTACAATTTCAGTGGTGTTCACAGCTTTCTTATTTTAAGAGTTTTAATTATTTTATAAGTCTTGTTATAGCCTTATTTATTACAGGCAAGTTTTTTTCCTTATAGGATTCTAGTTTGGATATGATTAAAGTTTCTTAAGCTTCAATTTTTGTTTTTAATAAAAAGGCATTTACGCCTTTCATTGTAATATAAAGAGCGAATAAGGTTGATTGATAAAAATATTTTAATTTCTTGCAAAAATATGTCATGTGATATGATTTTGAGTTGGCAAGTGATTGCGAGTGTGTAGTGTCCAAATAATTTTTTTTCACACACGAGTTTTTGAAACCATTGATTGATCCTATCTTCAGCATCCATATCCTTATCAGTTAGTTTAGACAACAGTAGTTTAGTTACTACAGTTCCCATCACAACCCCTATGTCTAACTCTTATATTACTGTGTTTTCTGTCATAAGTGAACAGATATATAGTTATTACTTGTACGTATATGCTCTTTAGCATATTTTCCTCCAAACATTGTGGCTAGCACAATGATATGACAATGGCATTCACAGCCTTAAAGAAATCAACCTACTGCATTTATTTATTAGGGGGAAAATGCCAAAATAAATTGGCAAGTGGCAAGGGTATACACCACCTACAAGGTGTTAGAAAATAAGAATGAAAAAGAAAAGAACATTATACATCTTAAGTTAACTAGTATATTTAGTCATTGACTACTTGATGCTAACGTATGAAGTGATGGAAAAACATGAGATCATGGAAATTGCTACCTAGTACATTTCATTTAAACTTAAATACATTCACTGTTAACCTTAAAAACCCCATTGCTCAGCAGTTTATCCAAAGCTTAATTTGTATCAACTTAATAGGAAATATATCCAGCATTTTAGCATAAGAATATCGCATTTATAAATGAGAAATTAAGAGGGGATACAAGTGAAATTCAGCACTTCAGCATATGAATATCACGTGAATTAATAATAATTTATGAATGGATACAAGTAAAGTTTGCACATAAGGACAGAGATCACCTGGTTACATATTCTAATCCCAACAGCAGAATAAGGCATAGAAGTGCCCCTGAATGATGACAAAGTCTGTGGGAAAAAAATAAAAACTGCAGTTAATTGTCACAAATAGACAAAACATCAGAAGTTAAAGATCACTAGCTGTTAGAAGCACGCATGAATGAGAAGAATAGTAATTGACCAAAATATATGCCACAATGTTCTACGTTGTATGAAATTATAGCAGCCAGTGAAAACAATAACGGTTTTAAACAGACACTCTACCCAAATAAAATCAAGGGCAAACATAAATCATTCAATTTTCAGGTTATAACTATGATTAGAAAGAACGTTGAAGTGACCTGTTAAAACAGTGCATCAACAAGAAGGAGACACTGTCTTTCCCATCTGTTTGGCTAGTCATAGACACACTTGGCCATTTGACACTATCAGCATCTGACAGCATGATGTTATTCCCACAAGATAATTTATCATCTTTTTCCCCCATTACAGCCTAGAAGAATTTATCTGCTGTCACGTAGTACTTATGATGTGGGCAACTCTTCATTTCCAGTTAATCTCATTGTGGGTGTGAACTGGTTGATTTCCCAATTAGGAAATATTCACTTGGAGTAATGATTTAATGAAGTCTACATCAACACTTTGTTTTGATAAATCATCCCTTGTTTGCTCAAATTAAAAGTATAGATCCTAATTGAGGTTGAGATTTTATGGTCATGAGGGAAGGAAACCCTAGTGTGCATTTAACTGATGACTATTCTTTTAAAAAAATCTCTAACTTAGTTCTTCATAACTATATCATGAAAAGAATTGAGGACATCTATTGCAGAGTGATGAGTGTGAAATAGGCACACGGTGGTAGGATTTGTGAATATTTTTTATAATAATTAGGCCTCACTGTTGGCGGCATTTACTTTTTGAGTGTGAGAGAGAGTTAAATTTTATTTTCCTCAAGGTGACGTATGGATTGTTGTAAAAGACCCGTTACAGAGTTGTCGAACACTTGCTATCATTCATAGCCATCATCTTACACCTTTAGTAGTTTGACAAGGTGCTTGATGATGAGTAGATCAAATGGCAAACAGAAACATGACGTATCCATGAAGAAATTCAAAGAGATAATCGATGGCCATCCCATGACGGGTTGTTAATGTTCATAATAGATTACCATGTTAAGATGCAGCCCAGGAGAATGTCACAGAATGGCTGTGATTTTGGTTTTTTGGTGACTCCACATATTCTCATCCATCAAACATGAACAAATTAAGGAGGCTCTGATACTTGTGAACTGTGTGTAAAGCTGAAAGGAGCACCATAAACATCTAAAAGCTGTGGTGGAATGTTGAAGTGATACAACACCATGGCATTAATCATGTTTCCATGTTAAGGAGGTTGAAATGTCGAAACATGAAGTAGAGCCCATGATAGTTTCGAATGATGCCATTTTGGGATTCATACAAAGTATATAAGTTGATTAGGAACTTTAGTCACGTTGAGCCTTACAGAAGCACAATTCTCCCTAAACGCTTGGGCACAAGTCCAAGAGCCAACTACAAAATTTATTACCTAGTCAACCTAGTGACAGCAGTATGAGCTGCACAGCTAGCAATTTCCACTTATCTGATAAATATACTATGAAAAGAAGTTGCCATCTAAAAATTTTAGACGAGAGATTCAAAAAAAACCAAGGGCCAATGTTATGTGCGGGATCCGAAAGTTGTACCGGGTATCATGTCTAAAAAACAAAGAAAAGAATTTAAAAAAAAGAATCGGAAAAAGCACTACATTGCTTGTTTCTCCATGCAAGTCAGAGAAGTTGGAATCAGTCTACCTAACCTATGCCACAAAGGTTTACCAGTCATGAGCATAATTGACAAAGTAATAGGGTCAGTTTATCCTGCCTGGGTGTAATATTGTAAATTACAGACAATTATGTAAAAGTGACACTTATATATATACACATATATATAAGAATAGGGCTGAGAGAAACAACAAAATTTTCTAACCATTTCCACTAAAATCTCTTCATTCTCTCTATTATCATGGAATCAAAGCCTGAACTCTAACCCTAATTTAAACCTTAATCCAAATTACTTTAGCCTTTGTAATTAATTTACCCTAATTACTTTGTAATCCTCAATCTTCACCACAAACCAATTTCACAACCTCTACCTCTACCAATTCTGTTGATCCACATCCAAATTAATCATGTCCTGACCATCGACCAAACCCAACGCCCATAATACCTCTCTGACAACAACCACCGATGCTAGATTTGATGACTCCGGATCCATTCCGACCATCCTATATCAGATCCAACCTTGTTCGATGTTGTTGCCGCCTCTTCGGCCAGATCATAAAACATCCAAATTGATTCCGACAGCCCAACATCTGATGTGATTGCATATGATGTCGTCCTACCATATTCACATCATCCCAATCATTTCCAACTACTCCTAATATCACCCATCATAATTCAACCAAATTCAATGACATTCGATGCTCCAACTAGATCCACATTATCCTGACCACTTCTGAGGCCTTCCAACTAACTTCAACCACTTCCAAACACTTTCAATGGCCTTCTGACCCTATTTCGACCACTTCTTCCTTCTTTGTTTATTCTAACTAATTCGCTCATGTTTCCATTGTGTCAATCATTTGAAACAATGATTGGATTGTAAATAAAAGATAGTGCATTAAATATGGTATCTTCTTGCGATAGCTAAATTTATGAGGACATATTCTTAAAGAATTTTTGTTTTTTCTACAAAGTATTTACACTTGATCTCAAGGACACCTACACTCGGTTATACCAATCTTCTTTAGGGATTGGTAATGATTATATGATTCCAGGAGAGGATTAGTATGACAGACCGAGAAGTCAAATATATAAGGATCCTAAAGGGGTTTAAAGTTTAAACAAATCAGATTAGATTCATGTAAAATCCAAACCTAAACCTGATAATAAATTTGGATTGAGGCTTGAGTACAGGCTGGAATCTCTCCTTTCTTATTTATTAGGCTCAGGTCAGGTTCAGTTTGAAGTTTTGAACTATGATTGTACAGATACAATAAAAAATAGTTTTAGTCATAGTTTCATTTTTATTATTTGAAAATTTATTTTTACTATACATATTAAACACATTATAAAGCTTTATTTCTATAAGGTTTGAGAACTCAGTTTCGATTTCGGTTCCTTTAGAAAAAATTTGGTTTCGCCATGTTTCACTAGTTTCATTTGTTTCATTTTAGGTATTGGTTGCGGATATATAACCATTTGTAGCAATTCATTTAACACAAACTAATGACCCAACCTCAAACACAATCATATTAACAATATGCATGTTAACCCCAATCTATAATCCAAATCCGTGCATTAAGTTTTCTAAATCCCATAACCCTAACCCAAACTCAACCTGAAACCCGCTGCAATATTCCCGCTTTTGTTTTTTTAGTTTGGGCCAAAACCACAAGGCCCAATGGTGGGATATTTTATATCCCACTATTTCTCTCTCAATCACTTTCTTGATCAAGATCCAAAGCAATAACTGAATGTGGTGAAGATGTTAGATCTTCCCACTCGATGCGACGAGGAAGACGAAGATGACCACGATGATGATGCTCAGGTAAGCATCATTCTCTCTCTTTAAATTTGAATTTTTTTCTGATCATTGTTCAGATCATTAGATTTAGAATTTATTTTTTAGAATTTACAGAATGATTTGCTTTAGATCATCTTTAATGTATAGTTTTCAATACAAAACTGAATTTTTTTTTGAGTTTTTTATGGTGAATGGCCAAAACTGAGTTTTAGGGTTTGTTTCATGAGACCAATATGAAACAGCCAAATCTCTCAAGCTTATATAACTTTATCGACTAGACTATAGTAATATTATTTATAATAAGCTTCTTTTCGATAAGTGTTGAGATCCTATGGATGGCAAATACAATGCTAGAGGTCTGTGAATAATGTTCTTTAAATAATAATAATAATAATCTCTCTAATAAATTCTACCTAAGTTATTAATTAGAGTTTACCTAATTAAAATTTAATCAACAATATCTTGAAATAATACAATAAAGCACAGCAGAATACTAATACAAATATGCAAGATAATAAGACAAAGATAGAGAGTGCAAACCACACAAGAAAAACGCAAACACGATACAATTTATCCTGGTTCAGGCACCATGTGCCCTACATCCAACACCCAAATCCCACTTGACTCGTTCCACTATTTCAACAAATAGACAACCACAACTAAGTAAACAATGATTGCCTCTACTGCACAATCACAACACATCTACCCTTGATGATTTTACAACACCAACACCTCTCCTCTTGAGAGCACCACCTCACACTTTGAGGTTTAAAACTTGAAGCTCAAATATTACAACTTCCTAAGCCTTAAAGATGACACTCATTATGTTTGTATTGTAGCTAAGAGTTCGGATTCTACTCTATAAGATATGGACAATGAAAGAGTAGAAGAAAGTTCAATAGGAATGGGGAAATAGAACAATGAGCTATGTAGGGCATTGGACTTTTTCTTCTTATTTTTCCTTTTATTTCTCATCTAAAACCACTTAGAATCATGCCTCAAACATTTGAGGTCATTCACTTAAATAACGGAAGAAAACTGCTCAAGAAATCCCCTAAAAAGCCTCTCCAACGATCAAAACCGGCAAAAAAATATGACTGTTGTAGTCGATGAATAGTGCAGTAGTCGAATCCCGTACAAATGGTAGCCGAATCCTGCAATGTAGCAGTTGACTCTTTTGAGTACAGGAGTCGACTCTCAGCACAAGTCAGTAACTATCTGAGACAATATAGGTCATAGTAGTCGGCGAGAGTTCATCTGGGAGTCGACTACTTTTCTGATACGCAGATATGTATCAGAAAACACTAGGATATACTATATAAATGGATTTAAAACATTTTATGGGTGTTCCTAAGTATGTGTGAGACATCTTTAAGGCATTACAATAATTCTAATGACAAAAATAAAAAGATATAACAAATTACATATTATGTCTTCAAGCTCTTAAATTGATATAGACTTGATTTCTCATCCTCTTGCCATTATATCCATGAACTTCAATTCTTCACCTTGGAGTCACACCTCCATTTGCCAAGGCTTGATATGATATCATTATCTTCTATACTTGAGCAATCTTGAACAAAATCACTTGGTCTAATTTATCATGTCACACTTAATGAAATTCATTAGACCACTAAACGATGTATGTACATCATCAAAACATGTATTGGGGTATCCAATACTCAACAATAAGTGTCTTTCTATTTTTAAGATATTTAGGTTTATTATCGGATTGTTTAGATTCGACAAGGTACCAAACCTATCCGGTAACGATTCAGGTTTAAAATTTAAGATCTTAACCAAAAAATTACGAAAACGATCAGAACATGTTTGGATTCTCAAATACCATTTACAATCCTAATAAAAAAGAAGGATCATATTAGTGTTGATGTGAGGATGGGATTCTAAGATATTATCATAAGTAGGGGTTGTTAGAGTTGCAGATCTCAAGGGAAGATCTAATCGATGACTTCAGATGAGTCATGGTTATTATAGCTGATGAGTCCAAGTTAGATGTAATGTTAGTGATTCATGAATTCATTTCATGGAAAATTACTAATCAAAAACTAGCTACATATGGGGCCAAATATTTTTGGTGGAAAATGATGGTTGAGAACCACATTCTTAGTTGGGGAAAGAAAAAGGACTTGGCACTACATATTCTTCCATTACAAATTACAATGACTAATAAATAGAAACAAGATGATGTTAGCCTCTTCTAGTTGTTGAATAGTATGGAGTTCATGAATGGGATACAACATTGCACATCAAATCATTCAAGGAGACATGGGAGTGATTGGCCGAGCTATATTCAAGATCCAACAATCTCAATAGTCCACATGATGTGATTCATGAGCTATTTTGGTACGAGAAACTATCGCCACAATTTTATGAAGATTTTAAGAAATTATGTAATAAGATGAAGACATTGTACCTTGTCAGTAGCGACATGCAGAAAATGAACGATTGGAATATGAATTTGTTTTAGCATTCCTTGGATGATTGTAAATTGAATACACTTTTGCATGCCTACATGGATTGAAAACAATAAACTCTGTCAAAAATGTTTAGTTCTCTCCATAAGATTTTTTTGCCAAGGATTTTCAAGTTTCAAGTAAGGAGGAATTGCAGTCACGATCAGCTGTCTGCTCAGCGAAAATGGCCTTTGGGGTAGAAGAGCATGGAGCAAGTTCATTTGGTAGATATGGCAGAGTTCATGGTGTTAGAAGAAGGTATAGATATCTTATTGGTGTTGGTCATATAAATTATGTTAGTGCTGGCAAAGGAAGTTTTGAGAGATCATAAAAGGTGCATACTTGCTACCATTGCAAGAAGTCAATATATATAGTAGCAATATGTTGGGAGTTACAACCAAGGCTTCTACATTCCAATCAGATGCATCTACTCAAATAGCTCACATTGATTCAACTCATAAGGAGTCAACATCAAATATATCTAGTATGCCAGTGTCTAGAGAGGAGTACGAGCAAATTTAAATGGTTAGAAAGTTCCTAGCTTCACTAATATCACCAGCATCAGCACCTACAGCCATACTTGCTTGGACAGGTTATTCTATTGTCTTTCTTTCTTCTTCAATACGTTGAACTTGGGCAATGGATTCGGGAGCCACTGTCCATTTAACTAAAAACCCATGTATCCTTTCTAAATTTGAGTCTATTACGTCTTTGTCTTGCTACATTAGTGCATGTTCTTTTGCATGGAAAGAGGCTGAGAAAGTGATTTTTGGCACTGTTCATCCACTTTCTCAATCAACTTTTCTTGAGTTTGTTCTCTTGTGGGAAAGTTAAAAGTGGAAAGTTTGCTGACGTGGCACTTCGAATGACTGTTTTTAGGATTATTTGTAATCCTCAAGAAACCATGGGAAAATTGTGGAAAGTTACTATTTTGTGGATCCCACTATCACATCTCTCTCACTCTCTCCTCCAACTCACCAACTTTTCACTTTCTCATTCCTACTTTCTACTACCAACAGAACACAAGAAAGTTGGGTGGACCCCACTTTACTTTTCTAACCCAACTTTCCATCCAACTTTCTATCCAAAAGAACACAAAACTCCATTTTCTCTCTCCTCAGATTCCAAACTTTCCCAACTTTCCCATTTCTTCTTTCCTGCAAAAGAACAGGCCCTTAGCTAAAGGGTATGAGCCTACTGTTCATGGAGTTGGCATTAAAAATGACACATCTCTTATGTCCTTATCTTTTGGTTTTATCTACATAATTTTTCATTCAGCTTATTATCTTTTACTTAAATGGTTAGGCCTTGAACTGTTCAGGAACCCTTTTTACACGTTGTTTTCTTCAAGAGATCGAGACGCAAAGGATGGTTGGCACTAGCTGGTTGTACCACATGAATGGGTTTCCTAAGTTTTTGCATTATCTAGTGCACTGTCTCCTATCAGCAAGCATAATTGGTTGGAATATCAAACTGCTCAAGTGTTGGGGAGTTCGGCGTTTTTTTCTCTAAGTTCAATCTAAGTGTTTCTTCTCTAAGTTCAATCCAAGTGATGCACAAAATCAAGTTGACTCGTGTCACCACTAAATCATCTAAAGAGTCCCTTTACATGGTAAAAGACCATGCCGAATCTCTTGTTTGTTAAGTTTTTTTGTGTTCAAGACCTAGTGATGATAGTCATGATAAATGTATTTGCTTCCACATGTTTTGAAGATGATCTAAAATTAGGAAATAGCAGTTGCTATTCACTATGGAGGTCACTTATTCCAATTCAAATTTGGCATGTTAGACACTATTGGACACAAACACATGTTTATTCGTGTCAGACACTTCTAAAAGTGCAAAACATTTATTCACATTAAGAATAGGTTAATATAAAGGTGATATGCTCCATGTGACAAAAGAAAATGGTGTTTGCACATTTTACTATTAATTGCTTTCTTTAAAAACCAATTGCATACACTTACATTGGCTAAATACATGTTTGTTAATAAAAACATGCATATATGTATCTTCGTGTATAGGATTCCATGAGTGCCATGTCTGACACCCTGTTTGGGTCAAAGTACGGCACCAGTGTTTGTGTCTACGAATCATATGATATGCAATTGCAGCCTCAAAATTTAGAATCTTTTATCACGGACTTAACCAAATCCCTTTAGTATGAAAATGATGTTTCCGTTAGATTCTTTTTTTCATCTACTTTCGTACAAATCTGATAGTGTTGTTACAGTACTCATCTACCTCTAACTATCATCATGGCTTTATATTTGCTATGAAAGTGCAAGAAATTCTTTTCAATGTGAAATATAATGATAGCTTAGCCTTAAATTACTATATTCTTTGGATAGATTTAATATGCTGCTTGATTATATTAAATAATAAGACATGTGTTTGTTATGATTGTAAAATGTAAAGCTGCACTTTACAATCCCAATGAGGTCATGCAGAAAATAATGGTCAAATATAATAAAATAGTCAAAAGCTAACGTCATACAATTGCAGAGCAGATATAAAGTTCTGTAATTGTCGAAATCCACAAAAGAATAGTTTGTGGAAGAATTTGGTGTGTAATTAATTGTTTACATCCTGTGGCATACGCAAAATCTCCTTTGAATGTTTAAAGTATCAGAATTCGTAATTTCCATGAGAACATTCATACAAAGAGACCATAGCATGTATTCACTCAAATACTCTCACCTGCTTTTGTAATCCCAAAGCAGCCACATCTTGGTCATAATTTTTACTATCAACATCCAACCTCAAATCAACTTCTAGTTTTAATTGCTTAGGCTTCACTCTGACCTAAGACAATAAAACAAATTTCAATAGGGCAGGTGAGAAATAAACTTGGAGAAGAAGGAAGAATACAAAGATCAAACAAATAAATAAACGTAAACAGAAGTTGAAAATTGATCAAGAATGTTATATTATCCATATAGCAAGATCCGTACCTCTTCACATCTTTCATTCAGATCGTATGGACGCCAAGAAGATCTAAGTGGATACTGCATAACATACAACTGCAAGAATATGATAATCAATAAATATAAACTTCAGATGGCAACGGGAAAAACAATCATATATGAAGATTAAATTAATGGCTCGCTTCGCAAATCTGAACCTATTAGACTGGACAAAATAGATGATGTTCAAATTGAATAAAGCACAATGACAAAGCTCCAGCCAACAACTACTCCCTGCCTAAATAAGTATATTGAAATAGTTTAATATCATGAGGGGTATCTTCTTTCCCAAGGATTCAAAATGAATAACATCAAAGACCACAGGTTTTACAACGCATTTTCAACCTGATCTAATTTGTTATTTGTTCTTTATGAAATGGTTTAGCATTGGAGCACTTATTCAAGGTGGTAAACTTCAAGAGTACAACAATTATCCATGGCAGAAGTTGATTTAAATTTTATAAAGTGATTGAATCTAGAAGTTGTGATGGGATCAGCATACTGAATATAAAAATCCAAAATCTTCAGACTGTTTACAAATGTCTGGCTGTCTAGGCAACAACATCAAATTAATAGGAGAATGGGTAATAAATGAAGTAATAATGCTAATTAGTTTAGTTGGCAAGTGCAATGCACATGAAATAAGACACAATAGCATCATATTACTGTTATTTAGAGCTCTAGAAAGCAACCAATTTAAATGATACTTTATAAATCGATTAGGCACTGCTTTTCCAAGGGTAAAGGCCGGTGTTCCCACGCCATTCTCCTTCAAATGGAAGGAAATTCATCCTCTTTCTTGGCACTCTTCAATCCTTGAACCTTTGACCACTTCTGTCATAAACATCATCTTAACAACTAGCTCCTAGCAAATAATGAGAATACTGTTGCAAGCATTACCTGCTAGCTTTATGCAATGTTGTCACTTCCCTCGGTCTTCTCACTGTTGAAAGAATATTCTGCAATTTACCAGGGTATAGATGCATTGCAGGTTTGTCATTTTATAGAGATGGAAAATACCAGAGCTTTTAGAACATATGAAGTCATGATTATCCAAGTATTTCCCACACCATGTTCACCTATAGTTTCTTTCTCCATTTGCTGCAATATTGTAAAAAAAAATAGGCTTAATGGGCTTAATCATAGGCGAATAAATAATCTGCGGCCTATGGCTGCATAAAAAATGGTGTAATCGGGATATTTATGCGCCCAACCCACATAATAGGATTATGCTGACCTATTATTAAGCCCACTAAGGCCCGCATAATCCATTTAATCAGCCGATTAATAGTTTAGGCCGGCCCTTTAAAACTCAAAGAAAAAAAGTGCCCTTGTATTGAGGATGTTAATGTTTATATGATGTTGATTCCGAGCCAGGTCCAGCTGATGACAAAGTTTATTAAGATGACAATGAGCATGGAATTAGGTTTCGGTCATTTCATTTTGGTTTGGAAGGTGGATGATATGAAACTGCATTCGAATCTCAGTTTCGATCGGCTTCGGTTTGTTTTGATCAGTTTCAATTGGTTTTGGTCAATTTTGGTTGGTTTTGATCCGTTTCGATTGGTTTCGACCGAAACCAATTGCAAACAAGCTTGATGAGCTGAAAAATGATTGAATATGGGTTTGGCTTTAAATAAAATATGGGTTTTTGGTTTAAATACCCAATCTCATTTGAAATCGAAGCTTAAGTTCAATAAAGTATGTGTTTGGGTTTAATTGTTTGAACCCATTTGAACAATATAGATAAAAAATATTTATTAAAATTCTTAAAATTCATTAAAACTCTAAAATTTATATTATAAAAATTATAAAAGTTCTTTAAAATTCAGAATTATATTATAAATGCATTATTATAGAAATGTATACATAAAAAATTCAAATAAATCCGAATCCGAAACTCAAAACGAAACGTACGAAACGAGCGAAAGTGACCGAAATCTAGAAATTTTCGAACTGTGAAAATCGAAACCAAAACCGAGTTCTTAAACATTGGCAATGAGGATGAGGAGATGGAGGATAGGATTATTTTGTTAGTTTGCAGAATGAAGATGATAAACATGATTTATCTTAAAGTTTTGGATTTGGATGCAGAACTACTAACTTTGTGGTTTCTAAAACGCATAATGATGTATACTTTTGCTTGTGGATTGCTATTTTTCTACATGCTTATGTTAGTTGTTATATGTGTCAGATTATATGAAATTTCAAGTATTGTTTGAGTTTATTGTTTTCTAAGTATTTATTTCCTTTAAGTTTAACAAACTTCTTCTAATAGTTGTCTCTAAAGTTAATTGTTAAGTGTGCATGGATGATATGAAATTTCAAGCATTAATCATGTTTATTGCTTTCAAAGTTTTTTTCATTGAGTTTGATAAATTTTGTTGTCTACCCTGTGTTTATATGGATTATTGGTGGTAGTGCAAAAAGACAAGTTCTTTAATTTGTTTTTCTAACTATCGCAAGTGTCTATGTTATTTTTGGCATTTAATAAGCAATTTCATGTGTGTGTGTGTGTGTGTGTGTGTGTGTGTGTGTGTGTGTGTATGTATTACGTATATTACTATGATATAATATCTAAAATTCAACTTCCATGTAACCAACGTAATTTGCATCATTGACATGTAAATCATTTAATCTCTATTAAATCCCAAGACCGAATGCGTAATGAAACCTTGTTTTAATACATAGAAATTAGACACTCTTTTAGCATTTTCAATTTTTCCTTCATTTTTGGCAATAAGGATAGACAATCGCTTTTAACAATAAAAAAGGCAATTGAACAACTTGCTAAAAATCAAGCCTAAGAATTTAAATTGTTGATAGAGTTTTGGTCTTGTAGACTAGCGAATGGAATCTGTTGGGAATGGGGTGCGACCACCTAGTAGAATTTTGGTAGTTCTGGGCTAGAGTGGCAAACTTGTTATTTTGGGCCTTAATGGCAGGTTTTGTAATTTTCATTCCTTTATATAGTGAGGGAGGGTGAGGGCTAGGATCACGTTGATTTTGACGAAAGAAGAAGACAGGCTAGGAGTAGAACTTGAAGATTTAGCCCTTTATCTTGAATCAAAGGGTATGAGAGTGGTTTTCTCTCTAATTGAAACCAACTTTCTTGTATTTTCTCTTTATTTTATATAAAAATCATCTTTTCTTTCACATCCATAAATTTCGTCCACTCAAACCCTAGAATTTCCTAACAAATTAGTATCAACGCTTTATGATCCATGGCGATGATGGAAGCAAAGAAAAAGATTGAAAATTTGACAGAGAGATTTGATACCGAGCTCGACGAGTTCGAGAAATCAACGGATGAGAATTTCTCTTTGATGAATGCGAGGATGTTAGCGATGGAGGAGAGACACTCGCAATAGATCTATCCAAGTTGGCCCTCAAATTGGTGCGTCTATGGAAATTTTCATGAAAAAAATTGCAGAGAGAAATAGAAGCCCTAGATCTAAAAGAGAGGAACCCAACAAATCCAGATCGGAAGGATGATAGGAGAGGCATCTGAACCCCCAAAGCACAATTACAGGGGCGACGAACCCTTGCAAGCTCGTCAAGGGATGCACCATCCCTAAGAGCCATTGACAAATGACGACGAGGCCGTGCGAGATCGCCAATGGCCGCAACGCACCTAGAGGCCTTGGGTGGGGACGGCAAGCCCCTGCAACTCCTCCAGGGGGCCACACCTTCCCTGGGAGGGCTGGGAGAGGGGCGGTGACCCCCGACAAGCATCTCAAGGGCCATCGAGCCCCTAAGAGGAGCCGCCTGGGATGGGCGACCTCTTGCGACTCCACAAGCCCCCGATCCCACTATAGGAGGGCTGCTCGGGCCCTGTCGATGCTCGCACAGGCCGCTTGAGGCTTGGCGACCCACTGGCAGCCCGTCGATGGCCCGGCAAATATCCAACAAGTCGCCAAGCCATCGCGGGGCTTACCTGACTGTCGGAGGAGATTTCTGTCCCCGCATGAGGCTGTTTTTAACGGAGGGGGTGATTACGGGCATCGACAGCCGGCCTCAGGCTACAGCGATCCTTCCGTGGAGATTGGCGATGGTTAGGGCCCCTATCAGGGCTTTGATGTGTATAGCGGGGACCACGATTAGGGTGACAAATGCTAGAGGAACCACTGTGAAGCAAGAGGAGGCACATGGGGAGATGGAGGAGTGTCGCAGAATGCCTATCAACAGCTCCACGTTGGCCAGCCGAGAGGAATAGCAGTCCAAGGAGTGTTTGGGGTCGAGCGCATGGTCCGGAAGCTGAAGTTGTCAATTTTCAAGGGGAGTGATCCCTATGGGTGAGTTTATCGTGCGAATAGATATTTCACAGTAAATCAGTTGACTGATAAGGAGAAATTGTGAACAGTCGACATCTGTTTAGAGTGAAAGACATTGTCATTGTAACTGCAGAGGCAACAGTGACATCGTGTGCGATCGTGGTAGGAGTTCAAGGACTGCTTGTTGGACTGTTCTGGTGACACACATGGCAGTAATCCACACGTGCAGCTCCTTGCTTTTCGATGTGATGGCATAGTCCAGGCTTTTAGGAAGAGATTCGAGGCAATTGCGGGTCGGGTGAGAGTGATTTCTAAGGCGACGTTGGCGGAAAGTTTCATGCACAGACTCAGGCCCGACATCCGAGCCGAGCTCTGCTTACAGAGGCCGAGGGGATTGATGAAGATGATGGAGCTGGCCCAATTAGTTGAGGCCAGTCTTATCGTAGAACAACGGTCTAAGGGAGCGAACAGCGGTGCCACATTCTACAGTCAGGTGACCGAGGAAGCCCAGAAGCCCCCAGCCAATAATAGTCCAGACAGCATATGAAAAGAACGATGAGTCTCCAGCTGACGGCAAGTACAAGTACATCACGCAAAAGGAAATCCTAGATAGACGCGTCAAAAGGTTATGCTGCCGATATGGCGAGAGATTCAAACCAAGCCACCATTGACGGGATCGTGCGCTGCAGGTGTTGATCATCGAAGAAGATGAGAGCACGGTCGTTGGAGATGAAGAGTCAGGAGGGGCGAGCACCCCATTTAGCGCACCCACGGACTTCATGCATCGCCTTGAGAACAAGATGGTTCTTCGAGGGTGTAGTATTGAGAATGGGGTGCAACCACCTGTGGCATTTTGATAGTTTTAGACCCTAGTGGCAAACTTGTTATTTTGGGTCTTAATTGCATGTTTTATAATTTTGGACAAAGCAGCCATTTATATAGTGAGTGAGGGTTAGGGCTAGGATCATGTTGAATTTGAAGAAAGAAGAAGGTAGGCTAGGAGCAGATTAAGAATTGATCCTGAAGATTTAGCCCTTTATCTTGAATCAAAGGATATGGGAGTGTTTCCTCTCTAATTGGAACCAACTATCTTGTATTTTCTCTTTATTTTATATAAATATCATCTTTTCTTCCACATCCCTAAATTTCTTCCACTCAAACCCTAGAATTTCCTAACAGAATCTTCATCTGATAGCAAAGAGGATATCATTCATCATTCTTGAAGGACAGCTGCCACATGATACATTGGAAGGCCCCTTCCTGTAGTAAGGAGGAAGGAACATCAATATGAGAAGGCCGAGTAAGATATAAATAAGAAGGCAAAATTTACTAGGAGAGACGGGCAAATGTCAGTGTAGTCAAAGAAATGGAATGCAAATAATTTTCCAACATGTGTGGAGGATGAGAAGCAGGATGAGGGTGTGGAAGGTAGACGGAAAATGAGGGGCAAGGAAGAGCTTGAAGATGAAAACAATGTCTCCCTCTAGAATTTTAGCCATACTAGGGGGGTAAGGACTGTGAGACGCTAACTTCCTCTATGCTCCTATGTTGCATGGACACGGACAAACACGGATACCGACACGACATATTTTGTAAAGTACAAACAAAACAAAATTATTGCATTTGAATATCTGATACATGTGTCGGCGCTATGGTAAAAAAATTTGTGCTACATGGATTCCAGATATCATAATATTGAAGTACATAATTCTAATAGGTCTCCATTAAATCTCAGCTTACAAGTTCTAATATCAAATGCTATGACACTAAAACAGGAATTCAATTTCCATATCTAGAATTTTGAAAATAACGTGGGGCTAACGTCTTTTTATAGACAGGAAGATCAGATTCAGATGGACCAAAGACAATACTAAGATCTTTGAACTTGTCAGGGAAAAATTGTTGTCGGGAATGCAGATAATGACATTGGCACATCCTTCTAGTTTGATCAATAAATAAGAATGAGAGTTCAGGTATCGCTATAGAAATTAAATAAAGGACTACCATATCAAACTCTACGGTTCTAGGAACATATGAAATCGAGTGTCAGGACTCTCTTAAACTCTGTAATGGTGCAAAGTTTGGATGAACATACTGCTAGAACATTATCATCTATGTTAACCCGTAGTAGGCTCTTCGTTATAAAGAGATAACCAAGGGGGTCTTTCACTGTAGGAGTTCTTGGAAGGGTACAACAGGTGACAGCACAATAACCTGAGGTGCAGTGACTCAAAGAAATATGGAAACAGTATTATGTTTCGGCGCTTGCAAAGCACCATTGGTCAGACATTTAGTCAAGCAATAGAGATGGTATGGGGCTAGTAAATAGCAATTTTCTGAAGCATGTAAAGTGGAAACAGAAAATATAGAACATGTGTCCTTCCATTTGTGGAAATTTTTGCAAATTCTACAAGAAATAGGAATAGCTTACTGCCCTCTCCGAAACAGAAAGTAAAGTCATGGTTTGAATATGTGGCAATACAAAGAATAGAAGATGATTGCAAGAAAATAGAATGCACCAGGCATTTAAGAGATTTTATGAAGATTATACCATTCAAAATGCAAATCGCGGCTTCAAGACCTGAGCTATATGTATATGCTTAATTCTTAGTTCTCCTATTGATATCCTCAACAAATTGAAAATTATAACTATGGAAAAAGAGAATAAATTGGACTAATCAGCACATGCTCCAGCCGACAATTTACTACTTTGGCTTCTTCTTAAAAGAGAAATTTCTTTTAGTATGTCATATTCTACATGTTAATGAAGATAAATCTTACAAATTGTACATTTTCTCCAAAGCATAGCAACTAATTATAAGGAGGCCGACCCATACTTTTGCTCATGCCGGTAAGAAGTGATATCCTTGCGTGTTTAACCATCTATTTATTGACTATGTATTCCGATATAATTCCCAAACTACATTTGTAAACTAATTAAGCCTGCAAAAAATTATGCCTACACAACAATCCACTAAATTTCTTGGTTTACATTTTTAAAAAAATGTAAATTAGGCCAGACAGCAAACTCGCGTTTTGATGTGAAAAAATCTATTATCAAATTAAATGTCACCTGATACAGAATATTATATATTTCAAATCAAATTTCGAAAGGGGCAACGAGTAAAAGATACCGATGTGTCATCGGCGAGCGGATGTGCATTTACGTAGACGTTAATCTCTTGAATCACCGCGTCATCCTCGCTCTCTTTTTCATCATCATTGACATAATCATCATGATTATCATTCAATCCCATTGGATCATCATCATCATGATCATCCTTGCCATTGACGAAGTGATCCTTCGAGGGCTCGGATTCGCACTTCTTGATCGTAGGGATTGGGATCGTTGGCTTAATTTCGGCGGGTTCAGGTTTGGGCACAGGGATCTTGATCGGCTTGCCCTTCTGTTTGGGAGCGAAGCGAGAGGGGGCGGCAGTTATGGTGGTCGTGGTGGCGGATGGGGCGTCGGAGAGATCCCCGATATCGAGGTCCATTCCGTCCATCTCCATCGCGATTCCGCCGTCTCTCTCTCTCCCTTCTCCCTCTCCCTCTTAAACCCTGGCGAAGACTGCCGAAGTTTAACGAGGAAGAAAAGGGGTGTGGTTTTATTATTTATAGGTTCCGGTTCAAGTCGTGCTCTCCGCCCAAATATTTTGGGCCTAGGGTTTAAGGGAATTGAGTTGCGAGTCCACCGTTTTGATCAACGCACGTACCGCTTAAATTATTTACACGCGTGCGTAGCAATTATCTATCTATTATATAATTCATGAAGTTTGTTCCACGTGACAGTTTTGTCCCAGTCATATTTTTAGTTGTTGATTGGGACGCCACATGGGGGTTGGGTGTGGTTCTGGTCTTGGGTTTAGGATGGGTTTTTGGTGATTTTTTTTGCGTTTTAGTCCATGCTTTTCCTCTTTTTGCCCCCGACCCTCCTCACACACATACCCACACTTTTTTCACTTTGGCTACCACTTCTCTTCGCATTTGCGCCCGGACGACGATTGCCTCCGTGCCCTCCGGGCACGGGTTATGACTAGTTATTATACATTTGACAACCTTCTGATTAGGACAAATATGTTAATAAAAAGACGGCTCAGATTTAATCTTGCTGAGTGAATGGTTGATATGATAGTATGTGAAACTTTTGGGGGGAACTTTGGGGAGAGGAATTCGTTTAAATTTAATGCATAAAAAGTTGTGCTCTGTCTTTGAAACTTAGGTCATTCTCTTTCAAAATTTTAATACTAAGAATTTAATGCACAAACTGTTATGAGATGGGGCCTACTAGGCCTATTGGGTATCCACCCACAGTGTTTATTATATATATGAGGCTAGGGTTCTCCTAGTCGTTAACCCTTGCTCACAACAAGTTATGTATAAATATAAATAAATAAAATCGTATGCTATAAGTAACACGCTATAGCTTAGAGGTTTATTTCGTAGAAACCAGGAAGTAATCAAATAAGGTGAGCTTAACTCACTTACAAAGCTATTTTAACTGATGCATCAGGCTCCCTGGTCATAATTGCGAAAACCATGCGATTGACAAAGAAAATTTTAGGATATGTTGATATGCATGATGTGACAACATACCCTTACAAATTTCCTCCTTATTTGCATGTATAGATTTTTGGGACTTCTACCCTATGAAATCATCATCTAGAAGATGAATTATCATTCAGAAGATGAAATCATCATCCAGAAGATGAATTATTATACAGAAGATGAATTATCATCCAGAAGATGAAATCGTCATACAGAAGATGAAACTATCATCCTGGTTCCTGAAGATGTAAACATCATCCAGAAGATGAATTATCATCTAGAAGATAAATTATCATCCCGATAATGAAAAACATGTGACTTTAAACTTCATACACTCGAAGTTAATGAATAAACATGGATAATTGCAATCCACTAATACACCTATTGGTTGTATGGATGCACATTAAGACCCCGTCCGTTCGCTGGAAGAGGAGAAGGATATCATAGGTCCTGAAGTACATTACTCAAGTGTTTTTGGTACACTCCTTTATCTGGTCAACTACACGCGACTCTAGAGAGCATTGGCAGTAAATCTGTTAGTCAGATACAGTGCAACGCCTGCAGCGCACAACTGGACCAAAGATTTGTAGCTTCTGCGCTACCTCTAAGGGTCATGGATCTTCCAACATGTTAAATGTATTTACAGATATAGGTTACAGATCATCGCGATGACTACAACAAAGGAACGACCAACTCTTGGAGACCAACAAAGCATGCTTCCAAGGCAACATCAATCCCACCATCCCGAGAGACTCATCATCCAATAAGCAAATCATAAGTACGCACAGCCAGGTCCTGCAGTGCCTCGCAGACACAGTGACGACTAGGTCAGAGACGTGGAGCTACCTACCAAGTCTGCAGACCACTCCTCTTCGGAAGAGCTCCCTCAGATTAAGTAGCTGCCATTGATGAGCGATACTTATATAGATGAGCGATATCTTGTATAGATGAGCGATGTCTTGTGCTTTATACTCGGAACATTGTAAGAGATTGATGTATAGTCGCCTAGGAGATCTGCAAGCCTGCAGCTTGTACAGATCAGTGGGAGTCAAATCTAGTGTTGTATTCTTTTTCCTTGGCTATTGGTTTTTCCCAATAGGTTTTTCATAGCTAAAGTTTTTAACGAGACAACCTCATTGACTCAGAATCCAGAAGTATCCACCCCTAAATACATCCACCAATCAGTGGATGTTATGGAAAACTGTACTCTTTTCTCTTGGCTATTGGTTTTTCCCATTGGGTTTCCATAGCTAAAGGTTTTAACGAGGCAGTTATCCCTAACTTAGGATCTGGAAGTATCCACCCCTTTTGATACTCATAAGCATTATGGATCCTATAGTATTCATATGTCGAGTATACAACGATGGTGGAATAAGGGGAAGTGTTATGAGATGGGCCTAATTGGCCTATTGGGTATCCACCCATATTGTTTATTATATATATGAGGCTAGGGGTTTCCTAGCCATTAACCCTTGCTCACAACACAAACCAATTAATTCAAAAATCATTGCATATTAATTTTTTCATGCATAGCTTTATGCCAAAGTAAATCTAAGACGTCATAGTTAAATTGCAAAATGGAATTTCGAAATTATTTATTGGTTATTAGGAATTTGATAAGTCTCGATGACTCTCCAATGCACAGCTTCATGCCAAATTAACTACATGACATTACTATTGAAATTGCAAAAGGGAAACTAAATGGCAAGAATTGGGCTTCATGCCACATTCGTACTGTCACGACCCGCTTCCCTAAAATGGAGGCGAGACGTGAAAAGGTCCGCACGAGAGTGGATCTGTGAAGCTCCAAACACGATAAGCGTCAATAAAACATAAGCAGGTCCCTGTAACCACAACGGAACAACAATAATAACACAAGGAGAGACTGAAATAAAATCTCACATCTCATAAATTGTCAAACATGAAAATAAGTCCAACATCCAGAAAAGCCACCAGGCTAAAAGAAAGAGTCTAAAGGCCCAGAACAAGGCCAACAAAAGCAACGACATAACAAAGTATATGTGCTACGCACCGATAACAAAACAACTGTCTAAACAAAAGTAAAACACAACGAAGACACTAGGACTGGTCCCCAGTGTCCACGTACTCCCTGTCAAACACAAGCTCGGGCTCGGCGTCAGCAAACACCTCGTCCTCAACAAGGTACTCGGGCTCGGGATCTAACATGTGTCACCCAAAAGAGTAAAGGGGCACATGTCAGCAAGTCTAAAAGACTTGGGCAAGGAAACTGAAAGTAAGGCAACTAGCAACCTAGCAGTTTAGTATGCATGACATGGCAGTTATAACATGAGTGCACAATTAAGACATGGCAAGACAATTTGTACAAGGGAACAATTTATCGGGACAAGACAAGTGTAGCCACGCTACTAACAATCTCAATCAATTCACTATTCACGTTTCACGTTGTTTTGTAGATGTTTACGCCCTTCAGCTGAACGGTACATCATTCACACTGATCGGCACTAAACACTACCCCACCCCAGAGTTTACGTCTTACAACTGCAGTTGCTGATCAGGCAGACCCCCAGTTGAATGACCGCTTAACCCTTACCCCATCCCACACGTAAACAAGCCAGGGTCCCTGTACATGAGCCCAGCAAGTGAGCCAGGGTTGCCCCGCACGGGAGCTTGTTTTCCTATTTCACAATTCAATGTCGAGCGTTGGGGTTTCCAACTACAGGGCTCGCTTCTGGAACACGAGCCAGGAACACAGGCATTGTAGCGAAGCTACGCAATCACAGCAACACTCAAAGAATGCAATGACATGACAATTAATTCGCGTACCGTTAATGGAAAGTAAACATGACATGGTAATTGTGCAACATGATATATGTCGGAACTAGCTTCGTTGTCAAGCTAGTTCCCCAATTTGCGCCTAGGCGAGTATCATTTCGTCGCCTAGCCTCTTTTACGCCTACAACAAGCAAAATGGCCTAAAACATGGCCTAAACCCTAAGTGGCAAGTTTCACTTGCCTAGCACCGGGGATGACGATCACGAAGGTTCGTCTCGCGGATGCTAATCTACGGGGAAATCGCTGTTTTGGGGAAACAATCATCAAACAACATGAAATTTCATTAGGGTTTCATAAAAATACCAATAGGTTATGAAAACATCGAGAGATCGATTTCTTACCGAGAGGAAGCGGAAGAAACACTCCGGAGAACCCTAGGACCAGATCTGGAAACAAATGGAGAAGTTTGGAGGGGTAGGGTTTTGGGGGATTTTGGGGATTTGATGGAGATTTGGGGAAAATGAGAGGTAGATAGAGTGGATGGATGGGTTGGATGATGGATTTAGGGCTTGGAATGGAGGAATAGGGCTTGGAGGAAGATGGGGGCTCGATGGGGGAGATTTTAGGGTTTTGGGTCGAGTGGGGGAAGAAGAAAACGTTTGGGGTGGGTTTAAATAGGATGGGCTGGCGGCTGCCCAGAAATTAGGGTTTTAACACATATTAGTCGGTCAAAGAGCAACCACTGACCGACTAGTTTGGCAACTAGTCGGTCGGTCGACCAACGCAGACCGACTAAGTGTAAACAGTAACTTCTGAACGAAAATAGGATTTAGAATTAGTCGGTCCATGAACAAATACTGACCGACTAGTTTAACATCTAGTCGGTCGATGAACGTTCTTAGACCGACTAAGAGTGAACAGTACTGATACAAAAATTTAGATGATGAGTTAGTCGGTTAAAGAAGCATTGCTGATCGACTAGTTTGCAACCTAGTCGGTCAACCAACGTTCTTAGACCGACTAACGATAAACAGTAACTCCTGAGAAATTTAGAAAACCAACTAGTCGGTCCAAGGAGGATTGCCGACCGACTGGATCGTCATCTAGTCGGTCGGTGCCCCTTCTTATACCGGCTAATAAGCACCCAAAAGTTCCGATACGGAGCGCGGGGCCCCGGGATCGATTCCTAAGACTCCTAGGCTTGATCTAATAGTAAGATACGACCGTTATGAAGCCCGACACGAATGACATACTTCGAAATCGACGATCCTAAGGAAGAAACGAGAAAATACGACGAATCGATCGAAAATGAAAGCTACGGAGACGAAAACCACACATGAGGAGAAAATCCACCAAAACATATATTATATTATAATAAATCCAGATACATGAAAAGCAGTCGTTACACGTACGACCGAATGCGACTGCCAAATTTTTTTACGCTATTTGGTTGTTCGGCGTCGAAGGCGCCCGCGCCGAATTTCTACGCTAATTTGTTGTTCCGCGTCGAATTTATTGTTTCGTGCCAAAGGCGCCCGTGTCGCTAAATATTTTTACGATAATTTGTTATTCTTTTAAATTTGAATAATTTTTTGGGGAACAAAGATTTTGCGGTGGAAAATCTTAAATGAACTGTGCTCACGGGCACGAGTTATGATTAGTCTATTATATATTTGACAAGCTTTTTTGAATTTTAGGGCTGACTAGGACACGATAAAGAATGGCTGAGATTTGATATTGGTAATTCAATGGTTGAAATTGGATTTTGTGAAAAAATTTAGTGCGAAAACTTAAATTTTGTTGGGAAAAGTGTCTTGGAAACCAAAACTTTGAAATTAAAAGTGTCTTGGAAAAAAGTGTAGAGATTAAATTTTGCGGGGAAAAGTGTCTTGGAACCTAATACTTTAAAATTAAACGTGTCTTGGGAAAGATTATGGATAAACATGAACCATTAAATTAAACAAAGTAAAAAAAATAGCTTAAAAAATTTAGCGGAACAACAAATTAGCGTAAAAAATTTAAGTTAATACACTCACCGAAAAATACACTGAGATTTGTTGTTCCGCGCCGAAGGCACTGGCTAAATTTTTTAACGCTAATTTGTTGTTCTGCGCCGAAAACGTCCGCATTGAATTTGTTGTTCCGCGCTGAAGGCGCTCTTGCGTTGTTCCGTGCCGAATTTGTTGTTCGACGTCGAATTTGTTGTTCCGCTAAATTGTTGTTACGCGTCTTATGTGCCCACGCCGTATTTGTTGTTTCGCGCCAAAGGCGCCCGCGCGTTTTTCCACGCCGAATTTGTTGTTCCGCGCCGAAGTCGCCCGTGCCGAATTTGTTGTTTCGGTCCGAAGGCGCCAGCGCCGAATTTGTTGTTCCGCGCCGAAAACGTCCACGCCATATTTGTTGTTCCGTGTCGAATGTGTCCGTGTCGCTAAATATTTTTAAGCTAATTTGTTATTCTTTTAAATTTTGTTTGTGAACATAATTTTTGGTGAATAAAGATTTCGCGGGGGGAAATCTTTAATGGACTGTGCTCGCAGGCACGGGTTATGACTAGTCTACTATACATTTGACAACCTTTTTTGAATTTTGGGCCTGGCTAGGACAAGATAAAGAGCAGTTGGATTTGATTTTGGGAAAGGGAAGGTTGAGATGAAGCTTTGGGTTGCTTGCAACACTTTATGAAGCTTTGGGTTCCGTGCTCCTAATTGAATGATAGATCACTATTACGGCTAAATCAATAAAACCTCACATGGCTCAAACAAAAAAAACAAAAGTAATGGAATAACTTTAATAATTTCTATTTTAGTCAATTAATCCGTACTTTCAACAAAAGTAACGGATTGTACAATTACTTCAATGTTTAGCATTTATATGGTTATTAAATACGAAATGTTGTATATACGTATGAATATTAAAAAATTCAAAAGCCTCGATGTTTGATCTTTTCATACAAAGCCGAAGCAGCACGGGCACCTTCGGCGCCACATTAGGCTTAGAGGAGCCCCTAGAACTTAATACTCGAATCATCTAAGTTTTATTTTCTCTCTTTTTTTGAATGCACTGCTCATTCATCCACCTTTCGACACAAATCTCCAATGCTTCCTGAGGCACAAAGACCCGGCTAATCAATGAACTCAATGGAACGATGCATTCTTTTCTTTTCTTTTCTTTTCTTTTTTCGTAAGCAACTCAACACCCATTCATCGAACATAAACATTAGCAACAAAGACCAAATTCCTCTTCAACTTGAAGACTGTTCTAATAAATCATGTATACTTAAGCTTTTGCATCACAGTAGCATACATGAAATAAATTCAAACTATTTCAAGATATTAATCATGGCAATTAAAAGTTTTCATAAATAGCATATTATCGAGTAATTCCATGAAGGAAAAATAATTAACTTTAGCCATAAACAATTTTTAGAACTCAATCAATGCATAATCATCCGCAATTCTGGTATGTGAAGGAGTTTTAAATGATGTGGATTAGTACTTTATTCTTTTCTTTTGCCTTGTTTTTTTAAAAAAATTCATAAGGTCTCATACGCTCCCCCAACTAAAGATGGACATTGTCCTCAATGTTGAAAGGGGTACAAGTTTATTCAAAAGCAAGCATCATAGAAAGCAAATAAAAATATACTCTAATGGAAAGAACACACCGTGGTCAAATGGCGGATCACAGATCTTTAATGGTGGAGGAAGTTGTTCTATATGTTCCTTGCGCTCCTCGTCGAGTATTCTTCCTCCATTAGCTAAATAGGACCCCAGCCCCCCAGCAACACAACTCCAAGCATCTCGATGTAAAATAAAGTTAGGCATGTTGATGACTACTCCCTGAAAGATGTGCACTACTCTTGGTATGATGCTGAGTCATTGGGGAGAGGGATAAATGATTTTGGAAAAAAAACTGGGGGAAAGAGTGGCTCGGACTCCATAGAGATAGTCTCTAAACCCGTGTCCTTAGCTATCTCCTCCTCCTGTTCATCCAAAATTGCTAGCTCGTCCTCTCATTTGCACACGCTTCCTGCCATGTTGATATTTTTATTCATGACTTCATCGTGACATGACTCGATCGATATACCTACAATAGAATATGAACTCATATTAGATTCTTGAAATTGAATTTCAAAAGAATTACTTTTTTCTAAGAAAGCTGCAATCAGAGTCAGATTTTCAATGGATTGCTGAATTTGCCGACTCCGAGCAAGGAAGTTTTCTTGGAATTGATGGGATGTAGCCTCCTGTGTCTGAATGAGCAAATAAAATTTCTCTTTCAAGGATTGCAATGGTACATCTACGCTTTGCTTCCCTTAATCAAGGCATGAAGGCTCCGTTGGATCACGCTCTGAAGTCTCATTAATGGTCTGATCATTCTCATGTAAGGACTCCACGTACTTCCACGCCTCTGTCGGCGTCATAACTCCCAAAAAAATCATGCAGCTGTGGTCGTAGTCCAAATAGGAAGGACTCCATAATCTCTTTCTTTGTGTATCCATGCTGCAGATAGCTCGATACTATGTCTGTGAACCTCCTCCAGGCCTGAAAGAAAGTTTCACAATCTGTCTGATTAAAATTAACGATCTTGAGCTTCTCCATCCTATGTTTGAGTGTAATGTAGTACTCTGCATCATACCAATTGTTTGTGTAATAGAAATTCATGTATTCCATTTTTTGAATTTTTTTAAAGAGAAAACAAAACAAAAAACTAATAAAAATCCTAAACTATAAGATGGAAGGATCTCACCGAATGTTCCTCCATACGAACTGAAATCGTAGATCGCAAGTACTATTATCCTCAGCAACGGCGCCAAAAACATGCCTGACTCAAAATGTGTGAGCGCTACTCCCAAGTGTAGGAGATCGAACAAGCAATAATCCTGGTGAGTCCAGGTATCGAATCCATAGAATAACTGACCTTAAAACCACATATTCAAGTTTATAAAGAGTACTAAAACAATAATAACCAACCACCTATCAAGTATAAAGATATGGTATCAAGAGTTTGAAATAATAAAAGAAAATCCTACGATAATGACGGTGAATTCGATATTGGAGGTACTAATATGGAGAGTATGTGTTGGTTATGATTTCGTTAGGGTATATGCAATCAATGATTATTAATATCTTTTCTATAACTCAACGTTTCATCTGGCTAGCGTACGAGAACGTCGCAAGGTATGGTGATAAAGAGCATAAAATAGTGCCAAAAGGGTAATCACGTATAATGTCGATTTCATAGGGAAAATACGCACAAGTGCCCTCTCGGGTCACGATACATCCTCTCAGATCGCATCACAAATAAGTCCGCAAAGATCATATTCGATTCAAGCATGCCCACGTCTCCGTATAACATACCCAAACAAGATATATGTAGAAATCGACAAAATACGCGATTATAACATGCAAATATGGCGAAAAGATATTGAAATCAAAGAATACGACACCCTAACTACATCAAAACCAACACATATGAAGATTAACCATGCATGAAGAAAAAATATTCAGTATTCATAGACAAATACATCACCAAAACCTCAAAGTACGTGAATAATACTTCAAATACAAGCAAAATATGCAAAATATAAGGCTAAAGATAGGAAAAATGTCACCAATTCTCTCCAAATAGCCCCAAATCTCCTTCAGATGATAGATCTAGCCTCTGTCTATAGGGCCTCCAAATTTCATGCGAAAATACGGCTCCTAGAGCCCCCAATACGCCAGAATACACCCAAAACCCTAGAATACATTTATATAATGGCATTGCGGGGTTTAATCATGTTATCGGTTTCAAACCCGCACCCAAATCGCTCAAACCCAACCCACTAAGCGCTGCAAACGTCCGCCGTCCATCTCAGGCGGGATCTGACGTAAAGCTTCCATGTGTCCAAGTGATGCGGATCCGCGCTCGACTCCAGCCCAAGTCCGAATCCAAGTCGGGAACATTCTCATCTGTTCGATCAACCGACGTGCGATTAAGATATTGCCACGTGTCTCCAAGGATCGCTGCCGCCCGCTGCTTCGATCGATCCCAGTTCGATGCGGGGGAAATATTGGTCGTTGGTTCGAGCGGGCTCTCGACAAGATTGCGACACGTGGCTCCATGCGCACGCGCTCCGCTCCGCTTAGTTGAGTTACCGCTGACCATTCGATCTCGATCGAATGATTGATATCGAGCCGCGTCGTCTGCATTTTTGAACGAGTTCGATCAGAACAGAGCCGTTGGATCATCGATCAACGGTGGGGAAAC
This sequence comes from Scilla litardierei, assembly GCA_030789695.1. Lineage (NCBI taxonomy): Eukaryota > Viridiplantae > Streptophyta > Magnoliopsida > Asparagales > Asparagaceae > Scilla > Scilla litardierei. The sequence continues at coordinate 182,741,529 of CM061139.1, read as the reverse complement.
GGCCGCATCTCCTGCATCGCTGCATCGTCAGATGAAGAATGAGCGGTGGAGATTGCGCCACATGGCCAACCTGATGGTGCGGAGCATGTATTTACGGCGTATTTACGTCATATTTACGACCGTATTTCTTCATTTAAGGTGTATTCTGCATTCAAAAATTCATAGTAATTAGCACAGATCTCAGAAAAATACAAATAAATAGTCGTTGGAATCGTGAGATCGAGATCTAGCCATGAAAAATATAAAAAGTGCATAAATAATCAGTATATTGCTGTTTTGTGCATAAAATAGGAGTTTGCTCTAATAAATGAGGTTATTCAAAATTCGATTGTATTAGAGACCAAATACGTATTATGTATGCACAAAATAGGGCTAAATGAGATGTTAAATATGCGTTATTCAACCCGAATCAGCCCACTCGCTAATTTGTTTTTCCCGTCGAATTTATTGTTCTACGCTAATTTGTTGTTCCGCACCGAAGGTGTCCGTTCCAAATTTGTTGTTATACGCCTAAGGCGTCCGCGCCGAATTTATTGTTCCGTGTCAAATGCGCATACGTCGAATTTTTTATTCCACGTTGAAGGCGCATGTGCCTCTAAATATTTTATGCTAATTTGTTGGTCATTTACATTTTGGATGAGGAAATAATTTTTTGGGAAACAAAGATTTTGCGATGGAAAATCTTAAATGCGCCATGCACGGGGATCAAAGTAAACCCCACACACATGAGGCGGAAACTGCACACAGCCGAAAATAAGAAGGGAGTGTGGGTTTGTGTTCGGGAATCATCGGGGGGCGCCCCTGTCGAAGCTAAATTTTTGTTCGTTTAAATGTTGGAGAGTGGAATAATTTTGGGTAGAACAAAGATTTCGAGGGATATCTTTAATGAACTGTGCCCGAGGGCACGGTTTATGACTAGTATGTATGTATATATGTATATATATATAAGATAAGTTTTACATCAGAGCACAGCCAAAAATGTCGAAAATATTCGAAGGCAAACACCCAAAATCAATTCCATGTTATTATTCTTTGTAAACAAACAATTTTTTCGAACAATTTTACGGCACGAAAAATTTATTACATATATGTACATACAGAAGGATGATGTGAACCGTGCTAAAATTCTTTCGACTAATTTTAGGACACGAAAACCCGAAATTCTTCGATTTCGCAAAAAAATTTTAGGGCCCGAAAGGTTTTAGAGAACGAAAATCTGTCAAGAAATATTCGGATCTTTGTTGGATGTAAAGAAATATTTGAAATTCTTTTGAAAAACGCAAAACCAAACAGTTTGCTTTCTCAACCCGAACTCACATATGTCCGCAATGAGCAACAATGGATGGGATGTAGGTGGTGAGTAATTTTGTATGTGTGCGGAGTAATTTCGGTTGGCCAGTTGTTTGCGAGCAGCAAAAAGGGATGGGATGTAAGTTGTGAGTCATTTTGGTATGTGCATCACTTTTTGCTCACCGCGCAGGATATGCAAAGGCAAAAATTTTGTCTATTGTGCGCAATAAAATAATTTTGTTATGTGGATCACTTTTTTCTCACCACGCACAATAAGCAAAAAAATTTGATTGTTGTGCACGATGAGTAATTTTGTTATATGCATCACTTTTTGCTCATTGCACACAACAGACAACAAATTTTTTTGCATGTTTTGCACTGTGAGTAATTTTGGTGTGTGTTCACTTTTTGCTACCGCGTAAAATAGACAACAAAAATCTTGCATATTACTCATTGTGCACAAACAGGCAACAAATTTTACTCATCTCGTACAACACGTAAAAATTTGCTCGTCGTCCCGGAGGAGGGGCCGGGTGAAAATCAAGAGTGGGCTATGGAGGTCGGAGGAGGGGTGGGAATGGTGAAGGGGGGAGAAGAAGGTGATGGGGGGCTAAGGGGATTGGAGGACGGTATGGGGATGGGGTGGGGCAGAGGAGGCTGTGGAAAATGGGAAGGGGGCTGGGGCGGGCGGAGGAGGAGGGGAAGGGGACTGTGGAGGAGGGATGGGCGGTGGAGGGGGGCTGGGGACGAGGGAAAAGATCTAGAAGTTGAAAAAAATTAAATATTCATTAACAAACTTGTAAATAAGCTGTAGGTGCGTAGAGCAAAACGGTGGGTTTTCAAAGTAACTCCCCAAAATCAATCACAAGTTGATGTTCAGCCTTTTGTGGATGGCTCCAATTCCCGATACATATCTGAAACATGCAATGCTTTAAGATCTTTTAGATGTGTTTCAGGGTGTTTTCTCGCCGCTGGATGGCAGTCCGAATGTCCGAGGGTCGTCGTTGTACTGAAGGGCAGGGACGGCCTTCGGGGTCGATCGACCGAGCGTTCACTTGGGCAGGAACCGCGGACCGAGCTACGATGCACCGAAGGGCAGTTTCGATGGGTCGGCAGCCTCCAGGATCAGTCGGACGAACGGGCTCTGACACGATGGTGTTAGGATTCGAGCGATGGAACATCGAAGGGAAGCTTCGGCGAGATGACGTCTCCTTCGATCTGCGAAATGAAGAACTCGTCTGGTGGATCGTACCTTGGTTCCGACCAAGTCTACTCCAATGCCTAAGTTAGATCTTTGACTGAGAAATACTTCTATGGAATCAAGCTTGGTTCTGTCACGCCATGCTTTCCATTAAGCTTGGGAGCGAGGACGTGAACGGGTCCGCATGTGCAAGGAGGGGGTACTTTTGCTTTTCTTTCCTCCCTGACTTAACACAATAAGCGTCTGTGTGAAATCCCGCAGGTTCTTGCTTGCATTACTCAAAAACAACACAGATAAGTAAAATATTATTACAATCTCATTTGTCTCAAACATAATTACATTAATGCAGGTACAGAAGAGTGGGTCGTATGACCCATACAACAAATGAAAGAAATACAATGAAGGTTCACTAGTCAACAACTCTAGATCCACTGATTCAGCTATCTCAATTAGTCCTCCTGGTGCTATAGCTCAGGATCTGACATACATCCAAAAACATGAATGTATGTCAGCAAGGGTCTGCAAGTAGAGGTTAGAACCAAAGGCAAGATATACAAAATTATACTGAATTTATGAGGCATTTATAAATTAAATGTGATAATGACAACAAGTTTAAACATGCTGAATATAAAATGAGATAAAGTAAAATACTCCTATCATGCAGTTCTAAGCAGTTTAACAAGTAAAGTAAGACTTTTCTTTTGATTCATTAGCATGTCAATTTAACTGAGATAACAATTTCAAGTATGTAATAAAGTAAAATATTCCTATCATGCAGTTCTAGACAAAAGTAAAGTAAGCAGTTATGACATGGCAATTATAACGAATTAAAAATAAGCACTATAAACATGGCAATCCTAATGTGCGAGCAAGTGACAACGATTATTACAATTACAATGCAATGCTTTTTATCATGCATAGGGTTCACGCCTTTAGGTCGTGATGAGTGAGTCGCCCTTCTCACGGAGGCCTTCTATGGTTGGCGCTAACCCACCGCATGCGGGTGGTGTCCTTGAAGAGAGTATCCTTTCATACGCCTAGTGGCCGCTCAACCCTAACCCCGCCTAAAAATGTTGTGCTGAACACGAGCCAGGCGCTAAACCGACATATACCGGAACACGAGCCAGACTAGAAATGTGAACCTACTGGAACACGAGCCAGACTAGTCACACATGACCGACGTAGTAGCCATATTACAACCACGAATTCACAAATTTATTTGTCAACTCACATGACATCACGAAAGTCACGATTTCGCCTTCGAGGCTCATGATTTCACGATGTCACACATTTGTTAATTATTCCAAGACATGTAGCAATTAAATAATATTACCATTTATCTTTAAACAACATTTTCCATGATTACAAGAGTGTCGAGCAACATTTATGATAATTTAACAAAAGTGTTGAACATGAGAATTTAACGAACATGTCAAGGAAAGTAATTTTCTTTGCTATTGTTCTAAACTAAGGTATATCAAGTTATATACCGTTGGATCACATTTTTAGTCAAGAATGTCATGGTAGTAATTTCACGCGTCATTTCACATGCAGATATTGAGTTATACAACTTTACATGCAAAAGACTAAATGAGCATCTACCTTCAAAAATTCAATATAATTTGTACACTTGCCTGATTTCAGCGATTTTGGTGTCGTTGGGTTCGTCTTGACGGGTACTACGTAATGGTATGTCTGGTTCTCTGTTTTGGTTAAATACATCAATGAATTAGATCGTTGCAAGATAATCAAAATATCAAGTTAATCCCTGAATTGGGTTCGTCTAATTTTATTGGGTTCTCTGTATAGGGTGATGTTTATATTGTATATATCATTCTTATATTTAACATGGCAAGCTTTATTATTCTAATTTTATTATCCTAACATGTTAATACTAACAAGTTAACTTATTAACACTAACAACCTATTAACTAATTAACCTAATTCAAGCTAATGGTAAGGTTAACATGTCATGTTTAATAGTACACCTACTACCCATATATTAATAACATACATATCTCTTACAAATTAATACCCTACCCCTTTAACTCTCTCTCTCTATCTTTAACTCCCTCTTACAACCTGGCTTTCTCTTTACTCTCTCACTCTCTGTCTCATCTCTATCTCTCTGTCTTTCTTTCTTTTTCCTATTACATGATGTTTCCTCCTCTCTTCATTTCATTTCTTTTTTTTTAATTTCATTTGGTTGCAGCTGGGACACTTACACAAGCAGGGGGTTCACGCACGGGAGAGAGGAGGAGGTTCTCCGGTGCATCGGCGGCGGCTTCCAGCGTCACAGGCGCGCACGCGGCGGCGGGGCGGTGCTGGCTGGGCGGCGCGGCAATGAGCTGGGCGACGTGCGCAGGGCTGCAACGAGGGGGAGCTCAGGAAGGAAGGGTTTGAAGGAGATCTGAAATTTTGTTTGAGATTCAAAGTTGTTTGTTTTCAGATCTAAAGTCGGTTTCAGAATCTGAGATTTGCCCCTCCCCTTTCTCCATATAGCTGATTTCAGATTTAGGCTTGATTTTGAATTTGGGGGATTTGTTTGAGGGCTAAATTGTTTGATCAAGGAGAAGGGAGTTTGTTTCTGGTTTGGGGAGAAATTTGTTTTGCTGGTTAATCTTGGGAAGATTTGCTTGGGAACTGATTTGTTGATCAAGGAGTGATTTATACGAATTTGTAATGAAAGTTTAGTAGTGCTTAAGTCAAAGCTTCTTTCAGCTTTAATTTCATTTCATTTGTCCCATGCAGAATTTTGGGTTTGTTTGTCTGTTAGATTAGTCAAGGCCAATTAATTAGATTAGGTTTTGGATTAAGACTGAATTAATTTTGTTGTTGACTTGAGCAATGGGGATGCATCATGTTTAGGCAACGTGTTTGTTTTGATCAAAGTGGGATTTAATTGTTTTGTTGACTAATCTCTTTTTAGGGAAGGAACCCGGTTCAAAGAATGTGTTGGTTGTCTTTAGTGTTTAGGTAAGAGATTAAGGTAATTAAGCAATTAAGTAAAATTAAACGTGATTAGTAAAATAAATGAATTAAAGTAATTAGTAAAATAATTAAAGTGGTGAGATAAATAAAGTAATTAGTAAAATAATTAAAGTGATTAGCAAGTTGTAATTTAGTAAGATAATTAAGTTAAAGTAGTTTTGTTAAACTTGGTAGTCAATTAATTATGATACAGTAAAAACGAAAAACAGAGACGCGCTCGCGTCGAATCGTAGCAAAGAACGTACCGACGAAAAATTATCCGACTGACTGAAATAAAATACCGGGATGCACGATCTAAACACGTCTAAAAATACATGCCGTTACAGGTTCACCGAGAGACCAAGCGCGAGTTCTCGGCCGAGCTGTGGAGGAGAAATATGAGATGGAGGAAAGGTCAGCACAGATTCGGTATACATGTGTGTCAAGTATCCAGAATTCGATCCTTTGGCCCTCTGTTCTTCGGGCCTTTTATAGGAATCCTGCATGTCAACGCCTTCATGTCGTTTATCGTTCCTCCCTTCGTGCCCGTCCGCATTGATGGTCTCTTCAATGCTGATCAAGGCTGTCAATCTGGGGAGCGATTTTCTCCTTCGAGCGAGGTCGACCGTTTGTCGGGTGAGAACTGGGGAGTGGTTTCCCCTTCGAGCGAGGTTGACCGTCTTTCGGGCGCAATCTGGTGAGCGGTTTTCCCCTTCGAGCGAGGTCGACCGCCTATCAGGGAGCGATCTTGGGCCCATGTACCCTACCTGCTCACGGGCTCCTTTGGGCCAGAGCTAGGAACGGTTTTGGGCCTGGCGATCGGTTCACCTGTCTCCGGCCCATTTCGAGGGCTGTATCAAGATGCATACATTCAAAGCATCTCATAATAATGCATCCTCCAGTTTCACGCCCCTCTCAAAAAAATTTTGGCATCCAATTCGTGAGCCAAACATTCCTATTTGCCAATGCCTGTATTATTTTATGTGCGAAAGCATACCAGAATATGATTAGAACTGAAGTATAGACAGTATGGGTGGCAAAATGAACCCGATCCAACCCAACCCGATCCGAACCCGGCCTCCCTAACCAGGTATGGGTATAGCTCTATCCGGGTCGGGTTGAATCCGGATCGACCCGACCGGCCCGGATAAAATTCGGGTCGAGTCCGGATTTGATTCGACAACTCGTATTTGACCCGATTTAGTACTGTCATGCCCTATTTAGCACTATACATGTATTCTACTGAACACACGTGGTATTTCTACCTACGGTGCATACGTAGGTATGAAACAAACGTGGACATCAATGTATGTAATGTAGTACAAGGGGGACTGGGCCGTAATGAGTGGCTAAGAGTCAAGAAAGCGAGATTGAGTGCGGGAGAAGTGTGAAAGACGTCGTGGGTGCGAAACAACAGGAATGTGTTGGACGTGTGTGTGTGGTGCATGTATGCATGTGCAGGCATGCATGGGTATGTGTGGGAAAGTCACGCAAGTGTGAAATGGGTTATGGGTCAATGGCAACCCCCGTAAATTTTTAGAAAGGTTAGGGGAAAAACGGTCATTTGGACTAAAGCTGCTGTGCGTGCATACTGAAGTGGTGTGTACATAAAGTAATGGCAAACTTGTAAATACTTGGATAAGTAAGGGGTAGTTTGGTCATTTAATAAATGACATGGCTTATTGGATAAGCCATGGAAAACCCTACTCTAGATTTATCTCTCTTTCTCTCCTTTTCTTTTCTTTTCTTCTCTTTTCTTCACTTATCCTTATCTCCTCTCCTCCCACTCAACTCACACCCCCAATTTCGTGCTCTCCCCTCCTACCCCTCTATGTTGTCCCAAAAAAAAACAAGAAGACGAAGACGAAGAAGAAGAAGAGGAAGAAGAAGAGGAGAAAGAGGAGAATAAGAAATGGGTTCTTTTGAGGTAGGGATCTCTTGGATTTGGAATTTCTTTAATTTGTTCTTGCTATCATGATTTTATAGCATGATTTACTGATATGAATTAGTGGTAGTTAAATTAATTTGCTTCGATTCAATTTTCATGAATTTCCCCTTGAAATTCTTAGCAAAATCATCTCTCTTGAAATTCAGAAATCCTGATGTTTGTTGTAGCTTTGATACTGGTTACTGTAGCTCGAATTAGGTTTCGAAAAAAAATATATCCATGTAGATATTGAAGTTATACCCCAAAATCATATAAATTTTGATATATGTTCAATTCAGAAATTAGGAGCAAAAATTCTATCTTCACAACATATCTGTTTGATCTTCAGTCTTGACATAGTTCAGACAAATTGATCTAAATAGCTGCACATGCAATGGAATTTTATGTTCTTGGTCTCGTTGGAAACTTAACAAGTTTATCTATAGTTTCATCAGAGTGCGTATATTTCGAAATTCTGACAAAAACATGCCCAAAAACAACAATCTTTATAGGCTCTGAAATCTGTCTGGAAAACAGACTTGACACACTTTACCAAATAATTCACCATAAATCACCTACTTAATATTTTTGCATGAAATGTTATCTGTGATTCCAGAACTAGTATATCTATAACTTTTATTTATGACATATATTAGATTAATCAATAAAAACTGATGAAATGTGCCCATGTATTGCCACTTGCTGCAAATTCCAGCAAGCTGAAACATTAAAGTGATGTTATGAATTGTGTATTATTGCTAATTCACTCTCTATAATTCATGATTATTTTTGTTACTTGAAATATAACTTATTTATGCAATTTTCAATGGAATTTGTTGATATTGCGATGATCATGGCTGTGTTGCCTACCAAGTGTTTGTGGAAATCCCTCAACGATATGAAAATGAGAAACATCAGAAATGAGTTTGTTAACACATGAATCATGAAATATGTTGTGAAATAGTAATGATGGGGTCATGAAAAGCATGGTTTCATATGTTATGAATGATGAATTGAAATGGCAATGTTGAAGGGCAAGACACTTGGGTGCATGACCCATTGATATGTGATTTGATTACGATGGAGGGCAAGGCACTTCGGTGCATGACCCATGTTGATATGAGTGTGGAATGTGAAACCATGCAACGTGTCCCCTTCATTGCTATATATAATGTTAAATAAGGTTTACAATGTCTCAATCCTCTCCAAGGAGGGTGAGTTAGCAATACCCGGGTTTTAGGTGGGAGTTGAGTAAATTGTGGATATGAGGCCTGGACTGAGAAGTTGGGAGAAATGATTATGTGATATGTGATATTTATACCTACTCACCTTTACAGGGAGTGGAGGGAATATTTATACACACTCGCCTTTACCGGGAGTGGAGGGGACATACTGAGGTTGTGTTATTATGTGGAGATCCTCACTCCTGCCAGGGACGGGGGAGCTGAGAGGCCCGGTGTTATACAGTGCCCGTGTCCACTGCGTCGTGTGCTATATCACCCCAAATTTGGGGTGATGTCCAGGTCCTAGTATCACGCAGTCTACCCAAGTTCCAATTAATTCAATTATAAAATAATAAAAATAAGAATTTGCGTGTTACTCCTTCTGCAGGCAGCACTTTCCCTTCCCTTTGCATGTTCCTTTGTGACTCTGTTTCATGCCTAAGGCACTTGCACTTATCTCATTAGATAATGGTTGCCTGAACACTTGTGTTATTATTATTATTATTATTCGTGCTAACCCTTTTCTTGCAGCAGCTCGACCTTGGACCGTAGGTATGATCCCCTTACTTAGCAATTTACTTTTCATTACGTTACTTAGTTTGCATGTCTTAGTTCCTTGTCTTGTCTTGTGGATTAATAACCTTAAAACGGTGTTCCAAATCCAAGTTGGTTCCTACTGGGGCACGCATTGACGTGCTCCTCCCCATTTTCCAGGTATTAGGGTCAGCATGGTTGGAGGTGACTTGGAGTTGGGTTTCAGGGGTAGTATTTGGTGCGAGCTGTAGCTGGTAGAGTGACTTGGTTGTCTTGGGAGGTGGAGAGTGTTGGTGTATGTGAAATCATGTATTTGAGTTATGTATATAAATGAAACTTGTTATATAAAATGTGTTGTTGTTGTTCTATGTTATTATGAGTTGTTTGATATTATAGTGGATCTTCACGTGTACTATCACAGCATGTGCGCAGTGGCCTACTTATTCAGTTTCTTCTTTCTCTCTCTTTTCCTCTCTCATCACCCCCACTCTTCAGGATACTTGGAAGAAGAAAAATTTAACTGTCGGATATTCTGGGGAACAGGGCGTGACAAGTACACACACACATATATAATATATGTCAAACACACACATCGTTTGTAGTTGGGAGTTTGGTTAGCAGGTTTGATGGGTGCGTTGCTCTCTCGCAGAGGTTTAAGTTTCGAATCCCACTATCAACGTTGCATTTTTCTCATTATTTAACATGAGTTTGGAATTTACATAAATAAAATGTTGATGTGCAACTCCCAAATGAGGATGTTAGCTCAGTTGGTAGCCTTGTGCTATCATTTCCCACAAGTTTGCAGTTCTAATCTTGCATTCGGCAATTAATTTCCAACAAAATTTTTAAATGGAATGGAATGCGGGTCGAGTTCGGGTGACCCGCCAACTTGTCGGGTCGAGTTCTAGTCTTATGTTTCCGATCCGGATTTAATCCGGGTCGGGTTCGGGTTCACCCCTAAATGGGTCGGTCAAACCCAACCCAACCTGTTTGCCACCATTAGACGGTACAAGAATTTCAACTGCATGCAGGAATTTTTATATACACGATAATAGAAAATAAGCACCTCAGAGGGATATAAGAAGTTAAAGGCTAACCATCACCAAGGCACGAGGGTGTTAATGGTAATTAGTAGATATAATAGCCCCATCCACCAGTTTTTACTCACGGCCTACAACATCAGTTGACTAGCAGAAATTTTGTAAATAGTTGCAAATTGCTATATACATGATATATCCAAATTGTTGGAAAACGAATAAACGAACATCGGAAGCAAAAGGTCCCCTTCTTAGCGGATAGCTACCCAGCAATTGCCATGCCACGATTTTTCAGAGATAAACCACAATAGCACAATATCCAACCAAAACAAGTAATATGAAAAGTAACGAAGCAAGATAGCACAAATCAAGTGACACAGAGTTTACCCTGATTCGGCCCACTAACGGCCTACGTCCAGCTTTCCGATGATGGTTTCAACTAAATTATTAGAGAGAATTACACCGACTCATTCAATCTTGTAACGGCCGGTACCCACTATTCGTAATACGGCTGTGCGTATAGTAATTTTGGGTACCTGATTAGTTTTGTTGCTTTGTGTGTGAGTCATGTTGTTGAGTCGATAGGGCCGTAGCACCTTGGTTGCATCCTTAGCAAGCCAACCCCCGACGTGTGCCCAACTTGGGATTACTGTCGCTTTTGGACCCCGTATCCTTTGTACGCTTTTCATACACATAGTCTTGTTCGTGCACGTATTTATTTTAGACCTTGTCTGTATCCGAACCCTATAGTGTGATATACCGTTGTGACCCTCTCGAAGAATATTAAATTGTGGTATTAATTTAGAACGTCATTTCACGGGTCGTTCTCCCACGATTTGACCTTATTTGAAGAGACGTCACGATTTTCACTTTTGACGTGAGGCCTTTCTATTTTTAATTTCGTTTCTCATCTTTGAAATTGTGATCCGTCTTCTAGTTGTGTTTCTCTCGTCCGTGCGGTCACTCCAGTATTTATCTTACGATTTTTGAGCTTCATTTGACCTACTTTCACTTTTCTCCCCCAGTTTAATATCGGTTTAACCTTAAATATCCCTTGGCATCTATCCCCAATAATTATTAATACTTATATTAGCCATGTTGACTTAGCCCTATCCACTTTCTCAGCCTTGGCCGCATACATCAGGTAGGAGAGAGAGAAAGTGTAACAGAATTTGTTTTTGATATTTGTTTATAACAATTCTAATAATAAAAACAACCCTAGCTAAAACCAATCCTAAACCTAGAGCCCCTACCCACATTCTAGCCCTAGTACCCACGTGAAACAGCCCTCCTCTATTTTTAAAATGACCTAGGGTTATTTTTTCACAGAAAACCAAATCGCTGCCGCCAGCCTTCTATTTGCTCACGCAACCAACACGAAACCCCATCACCGGCGACTTAACCACCCTCCGATCAGCGCCCCGACCTACTCTCCCCCACCTCCGGCGTGCCCTCGCCCCTCAGGTCGTCGTGGACCTCGCCCTAGACGTCGTGATACCCGCAGCCTGGGGTTCTTTCATCGCGTTTCACCTTCGTGCGCCGTCACTCCCTCGCGTTTAAACTCCGACACTGTCTCCGACGACCCCTCGCTGTTCAGCCTCCCTCCCATCAACCTCCTCTCGTTGGCATTCCTAGCGACCGGATCTCCGCCTGTGCTCCGCCAACACCCCAATCCGCGGCCTGGGTTGCTGCAGCACAGCAACGCTGCTCGCTGCGCGGCTGCCACGGCAGCAGCACCATCCACGGCACCGCCAGGCGCCGCCCACACATTAGACCCCCTCCCCGAGCGATGTTCACACCGACAGACCCCCCGTCGATCTTCTCTCCGGTGAACCGCTGGAATCCGCCGATAACCGCTGTCCAAGGCACCGACAACACGGCAGCGACTCACGTCACGTGGCATCGATGCACGACAGCCCCGGACCTCTGTCGACCTTCACACGTGCCACTCCACGTCCCTCTAGCCGTTGACGACTCACAACGACCCTCGATGCTCCGTAGAGGATCTCCTCGCTACGATTAGTATAAGTTTATTAAGCGTTATTGAGATCTATGTGCTAATGATATGAACAGTAAGATAACCCCAGTTAACTAGTTAGTAACTTAATGATATGGTGTTTGCATGCTAGTAACGTTCTATTTTGATGTTAACTTGATAATCTATGGAGTAGATAACTTGTTACACAACTTCTAGTTAACACGTTAGCCTAAGTTGCTTGATAATAATTGTTGTGTATTTTTCGTACTAGCAACTTGATGTAGTTAATGTGTTAGAAAGTTAACTTCATTAATATTGATGTGAACCCCATTGTAGGATTGAGAACTTATTAAAATCGGATCATTAGACGTCCCATGTTTTCTAATAATTTCTTGTTCCTTCGTAACGAACTCATTCGTGCTCGTGATTTTATCACAGAGTATCCGCCTTCCCATACCGTATGCACCATAGGAATCCAATCCCTGATGTCGCTACCCGACGTCAGAGTAGCTCTTGCGTCGTGTTGAGGTAAGATCTGCACCTTAGGACCCCCAACCCATGCATGCTAATCAAGATAAAAATCGGTTTCTTAATTGTCTGGTAAATCACTAATAAAGATAATTAATTTGGGACTGTAGGCTGGTGATCTGAGCACATAGGTAGACTGCACTGATTGGACGGTGTTTGAAGAACGGTTGCTTACATGCAAGTGAAACTTGCCAGTTCTTTGTTTAGGCCATGCTTTAGGCCATTTCTTGTTTTAGGCGTAAAAGAGACTAGGCGACGAAATGATACTCGCCTAGACGCAATTTTAAGATCTAGCTTGATAACGAAGCTAGATCTGTCACCCTGCCATGTCATTCATGCATTTCTGCCTGTCACGTTTAAATTTTCATAACTGCATGCTCTTTACGTGTGCACTGCCTGTCACATTTAAATTCCTTATCTGTACGCACTTAAATTATAACTTGCCATGCCATGTCATCCATGCTTGAATGTTGCATTCGTAGCACACGCTAAATACTTCCTTGTTCAGGCTAGGCACCTGCGTTGCAGGCACAACCCTATGCCAAATACACTTCCTGGCTCGTGATCCAGAAGCGGGCTACATGTGTTGATCAAAAGCCAATGTCCGATACACGTGGAGGGGTAGGGATAAGCGATCACTTGAGCGTAGGAGTTGGCCCGTACAGCCACTCCAGCCAAAAGGCGTAATCTCTGTGCACGACGTGTTTACTTGACGTGTTTACTTGACTTGTAAAAATCCATGTGAATGATTTCCCTTGCCATGTATAACTTGTTGCCATGTCATACTTGACGCACTTTACTACTTGTTGCATCCATACTTTAAAATGCCATGTCATCGCACATTTTTTAGAACTGCTAGGTTGTTTACTTTCCTTTTAGTTTCCTTGCACAAGTCTCTTGTAGACTTGCTGACATGCGCCATCGTCTCTTTTGGGTGTCGCATGTTAGTTGCTGAGCCAGAGTCCGTTGCTGAGGACGGAGTGTTCACAAACGCTAAGTTTGAGTCCACCGTTGACGTGGAGTACGAGGACACCGACGAGCAGTCGTAGAGACGTAGTTCTGTGTTACTTTCTGCTTAATCTGTTGTTAGGTTGTCGGTGCGTAGCACCCTTCTTTCTGTACGTTGATTATTTCTGTTGGCCATGCTTGGGCCTTTTTAGACTCTTCTTTTTAGCCTGGTGGCTTTTCTGTGATGTTGGAATTTATTATGGATATTTTTAGATTGAAATAATTTTATCTGTCTCTTTTCCTTATTATTATTATTGTTCTGCTACGCATTTGCAAGGACCTATACTTGGTTTTCCAGATGCTTTACAGACTGGAGCCTCACAGCTCCAAGTCTGAGCGGACTTCTCACGCCTCGCCTCCATTTTAAGGAAGTGGGTCGTGAAAAATCTTTTTCAGCAAAAGCGAGCACCAATTACTCCAGACGTGGAGTTCAAACTCTTCTCACAAAACCCGATAGAGATGTCAAATCTCACCAAAAGAAAAGAAAAGAAAAGCTATCAGCAATTACATCTCAACCCGAAAAGAGAGATTCAAAGAAGAAGATTACAATGAATTTCACAAAGAAATATGAATAAGTTCACTCACCAATTCATGTCCCAAAGCTCTAAGACGCGCGAAGAAGAAGAAACTTGATGACTGCACGTACTCTCTCTAAAATAAACCATAATATGGGGTTTAAATAACTGCTTGGGTCGTGTGAAATCTCAGCCGTCAGATTAGATTAAGTTTCAGATCTAACCCCTAACCTAGATCTCATATTTGGGCCGACTACAAGAGACACGGTCGTGCCGCCGTCCGTGCTGTCGTCCGTGTTACAGTCTGACTCTCTGTTTTTGGTGACACGGTCGTGTTGCCGTCCGTATTGCAGTCTGACTCTATGTTTTCGGTGACCTGACCGTGCTACTGCCTGTGTTGTAATCTGAATCTCTGTAAATAAAACACGCCCGTGCTAACAGTAGCACGGCCGTGTCAGGCCCAAAACAAGAAATTTGAAGCACAAAACAACAAACTCTAATGTGCCCCAAATTTCTTCCAACAAACCTTGTCATCAAAGGCTCTTCACAGCTCTACCCAGATTACATACCTCTCCATCTGATAAATGAAACACCAACCTGTCATAGGGAATCGTGCCTTTCAATGCATCAACACACCAAGAGACCTTTCGAGCCCAAACACCTCTTGAGCTCGAAGAACTGAACCATGCACACCACCCCATGTATGACGTGTTGGATCCTTTGGATGGAAAACAACACTGGAAGGGGGTTGAATATGGTTGTTAACAATTATAGATCTTTTTCGATTAAACAACTATCCTTCTCAGTGTTGCCTAAGTATCAACTTGAGTTGCGTCAGATTTGAACTTAATCTACAATTATATGCTTGTAATGGTTAAGAGTTAAGAACAATGGAAATGAAAGCGTACAAGCAATAATAAGTAATGAATAAGAGAATGAGAGTCACAACGAAAACACACGATAATTTACCCTGGTTCAGATACGCAAGTCCCACTTGCCCACTATATCATACTCCAGTATCAAATATACTAGCTCTCAACGAGAGCAAACCTTGTCTCAAATAAAGAGGACTTTGTACAACTACATAGCTTCACTTGTTAGGAATTTCAGTACCTAATTACACACAACTCGGATTTCCATTAGTCTCTTATCATATGGGAATTTACAATCCAAAGTCTTCTTCAAAGACTTACAACAAATATGAAATGAAGTACAACAATTTTTCCTATAGCCAATAGTATTTGTGAGTAAAAGTGTGGCTAAAGAAAAATTCTCTTTTGATCAAATATATGATATGGAATATGAACACGATTTGATCAAAAATTTATTTTGAAATTTGATTCTCTAAAATGTAGCACTTGGGCTTTAGAGATTTAAACTTCAAGTATCTTAATCTTTGGGGCAAAAAATATAAGCTTTAAAATCGATATAAAGATTAAAATAAGAAAGCTTGTATTTAAAATCTTAAATAAAAAGCAATTAGAGCTTAGAGATCAAAATATCAAGTCTAACAAGAAAGGCTAAAATGATTACTTAAATAATAGATCTTAGAAAGATTAGAACTTAGATTGAAACAGTAGCCTTTTGAACTTTGAATCTCAAAGATTGATCAAGAGAGAGATTTTGAGCAATTAGAGAGTTTTTCAATAAGAATAATTGTGTTTAAAACATATGAAAACCTCTTCTATTTATATGCAAAGAGAAGCTTGAATTCTGCTCAAAATCAGCATAAAATCAGTTCTTAAAGTCACCTCAAACGGATAGTTAACGGCTAGCTCGAATCAAGGCAAATTTCCAAATCTGGTCTGTGTTTACCCAGATAGTTGGATATCTTCCCAGATAGTCAGATATCTTCTCCAGATAGTCAGCTATTATAATGAATAGTTCGCTATTATTTTGACAGAGAGTGTTTACAAAATCTTTGTACAATATAGTCGGCCATCAATTAATATAATCGGCTATTTTGAGATACTATATAATATATACTTCACAATATTTTCAAATTAATTTTCAACAATTATATTTATGAAATATACTTAGTAATGTAATTTAAAAACATTTTTAGAGGATTTTAAAATGTGAGAGAGAGACATACTTTTGGCTTTACAAATCTAAGTAGAAACTCACACACTATATGCTTATTGATCTTGAGCTAACTCCTCTTGTCCTCAGATCTTCATTAGCTTCACGATCTAAGATCATTATGTGTTTCAATTTGTAGTGTTTCTTGATCATAGTTTGAAGTCTTCAATTTGCGTCATAATGGCTCCAATCATTGAATGCGTCTATACACACCTGAAATAATATTATTAGTCTTTATATTACTTGTGCACATCATCAAAACCACTGGGGTGGGTCTCAATATCCCAACACTCTTCCCCTTTTTGATGATGGCAATAAATGATATTGTAAGGCCAAAAATGACTAAGACAGTTGTTAAGCTGGTGTGGGCCCTTCACGCTAAGTTGGAGCCACGTCAGCGAGTGAAGTGGGACCCTAGGTTGGAAGAACATGGGTCGAGTGACGGATGTAGATGATGATGCGATACTCGATCGACATTTGATAGTCGATGCGTCGATCGTTCGAGATTGGGAAGCTCGGAATGACCCTCGTGGAAGATGACGGTTCGTCGATTAACACCATAGAGACATGTTAGGGGGGTCGAATCTTGGTCCCAACCCAAATCCCCTCCAATGCTTAAGTTAGTGTGCGAAGTTAAGGATGAGAGGGAGCTTGGAGCAGCTGAGATCGACCAATGGAGTTTCGTCTCAGATCAGACGTCGCAAGCTCTATAATGTAAGAAATATATGCTGAGAAAGTAGAGTTCTATCTCTTAGATCTCGTACCTTGAAAATGGGACCCTCCTCGGTAGTTATAGGCATTCTGGGTCCCTTTAGTGATGTTGGGGAGATAACGGCCACCCATTTTGGGACAATGATCTTCCCTCTTTAATAGGAGTGAATGTCACACACGTTCTTGCGAATTACGAGTTCGCCTCTACTCCCACGTTCGAGTGATGGGAATGCAACGGTCGACTGGCCAATGGGCTTTGACCGAGTCGATATCGGGCTTCTCTTGAGGACCCCGTGAGCCTTAGTCATCCGTCGGCCGAGTCATCTCGAGTTTCGGCCCAATGATTGTTAGTGGTTTTGCCCTAGGCCAAATATTTGGACCTTTATGTTATGTCATTTTCATTTATAAAATGTTCTCTTATTGTTATTATTTTATTGCTTGCATGTTTCTTTATAATAATGTTTGAATAGCAGGTTTATGTTATTCTAAGCATCCCTTGTCATTCATCGTTAAAGGTTTAATAATGAATTAAGACTAGTATGAGTTTGGTTGATAATTATGAGACAAATCAAACTTATAGGTACTTGTTGGAGAACAGGTACTGGATAGACTTGCTATGAGATCATTACATGGATTAGTGTCATAAATGATCTCATAATAGTTATGTCAAGAATCCTTAGATCTGAGATCATCACAGTTTCCTACATAAGTAACATCATATTTTGACGTAACCAAATATTATCTTTAATCAGATAATCATAAAGGTTATGATTGAACATGATGTGAATTATGTAGAGGAACATGAATGAACAAGATGGAATTTGTCACTCTCCTATGAGAGAGATATCTAATGATCCCCTCGATAATTAGGACTGAGAAATGCATGGCCGTGCTCAAATGAATGTCATTTGATTTTATCAGTCTATTTAGAAGGCGAGAAATTAAATGTTTGAACAATATAAGTATGACATTGCCCATGACTTATATTCAAATCAGATATCGTCTGACAAAAGGATTATGACATGTTCTATTGGTTGGGTTTATATCGGACTAACGATATTCATATTAATTGGGTAGTCATAATTTCTTGCTAGAGACCAATTATGACTCGTGGGCTTTTAATAGGATCAGGCCCACTGCCAATTTGATATGAGCCTATTGGGTCGCACACAAAGAACGTAATTGATATGATAGGGTTTAAACATAATTTTGAATTTGATTTGAAATTCGTAATAAGGCGAAATATCTTAACTGTCAGATATTGTATCACGTTAAGATATTATCCCTAAGATATCGCCGCGTAACTGAAATGTGTTAAGGGGTTAATGTGGGATTCTTATCCCTAAGATATCGTCGCGTAACTGAAATGCGTTAACGGGTTAATGTGGGATTCTATATAAGATATAAAAAGAGGATTTTCAGTTTTTTACGATTTTCAATCTATCTCCTCAGTTTTTGAGAAAAACAAAGAGCGAGATAAACCCTAGTTGTGGAGAAGGATCTAGCATCCTCGTAATTTCTGTTCGTGATGTTCGCGTGTGGATACCGATTGAGGGTGGTCGTTCGTGGAGCCGCACCTGTAGTCCAACACATTCAGATCGTCAAAAAGGTTAGTAATCTATTCGAATCAATCAGCAACACATGGATCTAGGTAAGTTTCTATTTTCCGCTGCGTATAAACTAGTTATGCATGATAGAAACCCTAACAGTGGTTCTTGCAAATTCAATTGATTTAAATATGACATGTTCATATGTATGCGATGTCTATAAATTCGTTGGCATGATTTTAACATATATGTATGTTGGTGCATAAACACGATTACATGTTGTTAATTGAAAAAGTACAATCTGTTTAATCTGTTTGTATGAGATACGAAGATATTTGATGTTTAATAATATACATGACATGTATATGGCCACAAAATTATTCACTGTTAATTTGATCAACATGATTTATGATTACACTGTTATTAATATGATTAACGCGTTTATTGTTAATGTGATTAACATGTTAATTTATGATTATTGTTTAATATGATTAAACTTACGCTAATCACTGTTCAATATGATTAAACTTACGTAGATCATTATTTAATATGTTTAATGTGATTAAACTTATGGTAATCATTATTTAATATGATTAAACCTACGCAGATCATTGTTTAATATGATTAATATGATCAACTAACGCTGATTAATGTGACTGTTTAATATAATTAAAATAACGCTGATTTGATCAGCAGATTTTGAGTAATGACTGTTTAATACGATTAAAATGAAGCTGATATGATCGGCAGATTCATCATTCAGAATTTAAATAGGGGGTTTAAAGGCAGAAAATCATTAATGAGATTAATGATAACTCAAAGCGTCGAGTGGTAGCGGAACCACCATTTTCGTTGTGCCTTATATGTCATGGAAGATATTAAGTAGAAATTGCTTGCAAATCCATTAGTTGCCATCTTTATTAAGCATTCTGAAATTTCCAGCAAACTAGTATCATGTTCTGTTGTGATTCCTGATCATATTAGCTCGAAAATAAATCAGACAAAAATATATTCATGTAGATCATGAAATTCTACTCCAAGTTCATAATTTGATATATATTTAGTTCAAGTATTGGGAGAAAAATGGTTTAGTTGGCAGCAAGGCAGATTTCAGCCTGTTACAACACCCCATACCAAAACGGCAATAACAGCCACGATACTTAATGAAATTAGATGATTTGGGATACTAATGAAATCACAAAAACCTGATCTACAACTCTCATTTTATACATTTTACCATGTTTTGACTGTAGCTATGCGTAATACACTGATTTAGTTGAGACAGTTGTGCTGTTTTTCTGTAGATTTGCTCTCTGTTGTTTGATGAAGCACCACAAATCACATACACATGATTATTTTTTAAAATTTGGTGGGCATATGTAAAACTGCCATATTTACAACTTTTATTTACATTGCATTGTTATGTTCCATACAAAAATATGGAGTAAAATGCCATTAGACCTGACTGTTGTGCAATTTCCAACAAGCCGAAATGTTTTCTAGTGTTTCAAATGATGTGTTGTGGTTAGTTTTGTTACTATCATCAATGAATGTTATCATTAACTAAAATGAAGCTTCATGATGCTATTTGTTAATGACATTGTAGTGTGTTAATAACCATGTTAATAATGCCCCTCAGGTGTTTGTGGAAATGTGGAGGTGAAATGGTTATTAGTCTTATGTTTAGTTGAAATGTTTATTAATATGTTCGTGTTGCTATTAGTCTCATATTACTATTAGTTTCATGCTATTGGTTTCATGCTATTAGCTTCATATTGCTAGAAGAGGATGCCATCTTGCTAGTAGTATTATGTTGTTTTCAATTGAATCGAGGACTTTGTCATTATGCCATCCATGTGTTTGTGATAATATCTACATGTAGTTAAGTATGAAATGAGGGAGATGCTTTGCATAATTTGACTACGGGTGAATTGTTGTGGTTGTAATATTATATGTGTTGAGAGGATGGCGTGATGAGGTTGAAATGGTTAGTTCCATATGTAGAAATGGAAAGAGTAATGTTTCATGAACATGTGAGAGTGAGATAGCGTTTCAGTCCTCCTATTGGAGGGTGACACAGGTTGGGGGAATTCCAAAGTATCGGGTAGGCCTATGGGATGGACTGGTTGTGGTGTCTTGTGGTTTTTTGTGGTGGGTACACTTGCACTCCTGACGGGCTAGCGCGGCGGGAAGTGTAGAGTGGTACCCGAGGCTCCTGACGGGCCAGTGCGGCGGGGAGTCCTCTTTGCTCTCCAGCACAGTTGGAAGAGGTCCATTTCCATACGTCGTATTCGATATTAGGGTTCCAAAAGCTAACATTGTATGTAATTGTTTGACTGACTCTTTTTTGCGCTTTCGGCGTACTTGTTGTTAATTGTTGTACTATCGTCACCCCTCCCCTTACACCCCCTACTATGGTTCTGTTCTCATTTCCTACGTGTGGTACTATTGTTGCTTTCTTTTATCGCGTATGCCATGTTTATTTGTAGCGCTTCCTCGTGCAACACTATGCATCCACTAATGGCATTAGTGTGTGTTGTGTTTAGGTTGGAGTATGTGATTCCTACTGGGTCACGTGTTGACGTGCACCCGTTGACTTTTCAGGTGTGGTTCTTGGTGTAGGAAGCAGATGGAGCTGTAGTGATCTCTGGTTGAGCCTAGAGCGTGGGGTGGTGAGGGGATAGAAGAGATCTATGTGTACTTTGGGTTTTCTTTTTGGGGTGAGAGATGCTTGCACTATATGAATTGATGCATTGGAATGCTTGAGATGTATATGAAATTTTCCAATGTTTGGCTTTTAGTATTTCTCTGTGGCTTGGTCTCGTTCTGTGTTTATTGATTGGCTGTTTTGTTGAACACTACATTTACTATTCCCAGCAGCGTACAGTGGCCTGCTAGTTTCTTTTGTATCCTCTCTCTCTTACTCATTCGTAACACTAGCTGCTCTGGGAGAACCTGGGACCGATTCGTACTTCCCGGGTATCCTGGGGAGCGAGGCGTTACACTATGCATTGCAATACTAACAACAAACACTCTAGAGGTGGGGTGAATAAAGTAATGGCAATAAATTGTGCAATTAAAATTTAACTTGCAAATGCGGAATAATAAGTGCAAGAGGAATTTATCAACACAATCAATCCAAAAGCAAACACAAGATTTTACACTGGCTTCCCAAATTGTGTACTTCCAGCCACACCAAATATTCACTATGAATCATACACAATGTAGTGAATAAATCTCTACACAAGGGATACCCTACACAAGGAATTTTCCCTTCACAAGGACTTAACGTAACCTACACAATGGTCTAACTCCCACACAGAGAGAAACTAATTTCCACACAGAGAATTAAGGTTATCCGACACAACGACACAATCACCCTTACAAGGGTCAAACTCTCACAAAGAGAGTGATCAACTCGCACAAAAAGAGTAACTAATTCCCACAAAGAGAATTAGGGTTTCAAGAAAACAAATGAAACAAATGACTCTTACCTATGCCTTGAAGAAATGAACTTACTCAATGAAGAATGCTGGGCATGGCAGAGGATCTCCAAGTATTGAGATGCGATTGATTTCACTTGGAGGATTTTTCTTGAGCTAGCTTCAATGCATGAAGAGGATTAGATCTCTAAGAGTGAAATGAGAGAGTTTGATAGTGGCTTAATGATTCTCAAAGATAGGCACTATCAACCAAGAGTTCTAATAGAACTAAGCCCTCTCCTATATATAGGAACACCAAATAAACCCTCAAACCTAAGCAAAAAGCCCAAATGAATAAATATGCAACGGCTAGATCTTGGCAGTTTACGCTTCGGACAATCGACTGATGAATAACTGACATTCGACTGGTCAACATCTATAAAAATCCCAACGGCTGTATAAGGTGCCTGTAGAAGACTATACAGGCGCCTGAATATCCTTCAACAGGCAACTGTCACATGTGATGGAAAGGAGATGAGAAAAACGCAACTTTCGCACTAGCGCCTTCAGACGATAGATGACTAATTCTCAGGCGCCTGTAATTTGACAGGCGACTGAAAACCTCTCATCAGTCGACTGACTTGCAAAGTGGGTAAAAACCCAGAAAATGCAAGTTACGCACTTTGGCACACAGACGACTGGAGAACAAATCCCAGGTGCCTGATGGAATACAAGCGCCTGTAAAATGAATGTCAGTCGTCTATTTCCAAGAGCTCAAGAAAGAGTCAAGAAATGTTGACTTGAGCTGTGCACATCAGTTGGCTGTAGAAGGCTGGTCAAGCGACTGGAGGTCATCCGGTCGCTTGTTATGCCTTTATCAGTCGACTGTGTAAGAGCCAAAAACTCCAATTTGAGTATTTGGCAAGATGAACCTATTGGGATGATTTTTATGATAATCATAAGGTTCACTAAGATGGAAAATACATATGCATAAATGAGTTAATCCATCTATCAAGGCATTACATTAAACCTAAACTCTAAAAGAGAAAAGGGAAGTAAATGAAATTACATGGATTACATTGATTCTTTAAGAGTCTAATCTTCAACCTTGATGCTCCTCATCATCTCCAAGCTTTAGCACCCCTTGGGTCCACGCTTTGACATTGCTCCTCTTGATGTACATCCTTGTACCAAACATTTAGTATCCAAAAATGATATTCTTCATTTGTTAACTATGAGACTAAAACAAGAGAGACATTAGGAACAACATAATGTTGTGATAATCATCAAAATAATATTGGTATGAAACACCAATACCTAACAGATATCTTATCTATGTTTTAATATTGACTTGACCAAAACGTCTATGCCATAGCAATGGATCATTTGAAGAGACAATTAATCCTACTTTTGAATCATTATCATTACAAGAAAAGGTGTAAATATTTTCTAATCTATTTCCTTGTACTAGCACTTTTTTCATAGAATTATCATAAACTAAACATGCTTCATGGGTAAAAAGGACTTTATAGCCTTTATCACATACTTGACTAATGCTTATAAGGTTATGTTTGAGTCCTTTTACTAAGCTAACATTTTCGATAATGGGTTTCGAAGGATTACCAACGTTATCGATTCCGAATATCTTCCCCTTTTTGTTGTCTCCGAAGGTTAATTTTTCTCTGTTGATCATCTTTAGGGAGCTTAGCAGTTTTGCATTCCAGGTCATATGTGTGGAGCATCCGCAATCCATAATCCATAGTTTCTTGAATTTTTCCTGAAAAAAATATCTCAAATGCATTGGTACCACTAGATACTGGGTCCGGAATGTTAGTCCTAATTTCCTATTGCTATTTTTGAGGTATCAACAAAATAATAATCATTATGTGCTTGGATATTCTCAAAGAAACTTTAGCATATAAAATCAATGATTTTGAATCCAAATTCTATTTGGATTTGATTTTCCATGTATAAAAGAACCATGATGAAATCCATACATACTTCTAACAAAGTTACGAATATAAGCATTCTTGTCATGCAAGCCAAAGTGTATATGCACCCATAATGTATTATTTCTAATATTGTGTGCAATGTGTGGTTTGTGCACAAAATGTGATTTTTGACGAATGTTGTGTATGTCATTCTTGTGTACCAACATATGAGCATGGTGAGATGTAGTATGTGATTTATTAGCATTTCTACCGTACATAAAAGCATGGTTGTTTTTAGCATTCTTGGTTACATAAGCATAGTGAGGTGGAGTGACAAGCTTAGGTGTATGAGAAGTTTTAACTTCTCCTCATGTTTAAGCTTGCTAGCATATACATCAATTTTGAGGGTATTTACACGCTCATTTACAAGTGAAACACATAATACATGCTTTTTATTTAAGAACTTAGATCCTGCTAAGATATCATATGTATCTTTAAGGTGTTTAAAATCATTCATCAATGAATTGTGTCCATCACTATTATGAACTAAGATGCTACGTTCATTTTTCAAACAATTATGTTCATGTACAATGGTGTCATATCCCGTTTCAAGGATTTGTATTTATTCTCTAATTTTTTGTTTTTCTTCCTCAATTTTTCGAATTCATTATACAAGTGTTCATATTCGTCTTCAAGCATAAATTCATCTTCAGACTCACCTACCTCGATGTCGTCTTATTGATCCGCCATTAGACATATTGCATTTCTGAAGTGTTCTTCATTGCTCTCTTGAATTACTCGTGTCTCCATGTGTTGCTCTTCATTTTGGGGTTCTCCATATTTTTTGTTCAAATTCTTTACGATGAGTTGTGCGGTTCTTTCTTCTGAAATAACATCAAACACATCATCAGATAAACATGAGTACAATATATGCATTACCTTGATGTTTACTCCATAGGTTTCTTTTTGATCGATGGTCCAAGTAGCTCGTGGAGTAGTAGGAACTTCATATGGTTTTTGTAGGAATGGTCTCCATTCACGATTGGTTGCTGTGATGAATACTTCCACTTTATTTTTCCATCTCCGAAGATTTGTTCCGTTGAAGTGAGGAAGTGCGCTAATGGAGTGACTAGATCTGATCACGTCTGTTGATGCCATCGCCTTTTAGCCTTGCTCTGATACCAAGTGTTGGATCCTGTGGATGGCAAACAACACTAGAAGGGGGGTTGAATAGGGTTGCTAACAATTATAGATCTTTTTCGATTAAACAACTATCCTTCTCAGTGTTGCCTAAGTATCAAATTGAGTTGCCTCAGATTTGAACTTAATCAACAATTATATGCTTGTAATGGATAAGAGTTAAGAACATCAGAAATAAAAGTATACAAGCAATAATAAGTAAGGAATAAGAGAATCAAAGTCACAATGCAAACACACGATAATTTACCCTGGTTAGAATACGCAAGTCCCACTTGCCCACTGTATCATACTCCAGCAACAAATCCACTAGCTCTCAATGAGAGCAAACCTTGCCTCAAACGAAGAGGACTTCGTACAACCACATAGCTTTCATCGCTAGGAATTTCAGCACCTAGTTACAACACAACTAGGATTTCCACTTCTCCCAACAAAGGAATTTACAATTCAAAGTCTCCTTCAAAGACTTACAACAAATATGAAATGAAGTACAACAATTTTTCCTATAGCCAATATTATTTGTGAGTAAAAGTGTGGCTAAAGAAAAGTCCTCTTTTGATCAAATATATGATATGAAATATAAACACGATTTGATCAAAGCTTTATCCTGAAATCAAAATGTAGCACTTGGGCTTTAGAGATCGAAACTTCAAGTATCTTAATCTTTGAAAAAAAATATAAGCTTTAAAATCGATACAAAGATTAAAATAAGAAAGCTTGTAGTTTGAATCTCAAATAAAAAGCAATTAGAGATTGGAGATCAAAATAACAAGTCTAACAAGAAAGGCTAAAAAGATTACTGAAATAATAGATCTTAGAAAGATTAGAACTCAGATTGAAATAGTAGCCTTTTGAAATTTGAATCTCAAAGATTGAAGAGAGAGCTTTTGAGCAATTAGGGGGGTTTTCAATAAGAATAATTGTGTTTAAAACATATGAAAACCTCTTCTATTTATAGATAAATAGAAGCTTGAATTCTGCTCAAAATCAGCATAAAATCAGCTTTCATAGTTAACTCTAACGGCTAGTTAACGGCTAGCTCGAACCAAGGCAGATTTCCAAATATGGCCTGTGTTGACCCAGATAGTCGGCTATCTTCCCAGATAGTCAGCTATCTTCTCTAGATAGTCGGCTATTATAATGATTAGTCGACTATTATTTTGATAGAGGTCTTACAAAATCTCTATACAACATAGTCGACTATCAATCAAAATAGTCGGCTATTTTGAGATACTATATAAATATACTTCAAAATATTTTCAAATTAATTTTTAACAATTATATTTATGAAATATACTTAGCAATGTAATTTAAAAACATTTTTAGATTATTTTAGAATATGTGTGTGTGTGTGACATACTTTTGGTTTTACAGATCTACGTAGAAACTCACACACTATATCTATAGTTCTTCATTTTGCTCATTGATCTTGAGCTAACTCCTCTTGTCCTCAGATCTTCATTAGTTTCACGATCCAAGATCATTATGTGCTTCAATTTTTAGTGTTTCTTGATCGTAGCTTGAAGTCTCCAATTTGCGTCACCATGGCTCCAATCATTGAATGCGTCTATACACACTTGAAATAATATTGTTTGTCGTTATATCACTTGTGCACATCATCAAACCCACTGGGGTGAATATACCAACATGACGATCTCTCTCTTTGAGGTTGACACCGCAACCTCATTTTCCATCATCAAATGAACTGACACCCAACCCATGTCTCCCAAAATACCGAAGTCGATCCATGGCTGCACTCCACAATAGTCACCTGAGTTGATCCATCTATACCCTCTTAGAAAGCATCGGGCACCGCCTTCCCCAAACTTGAAGTGAGAGCAACATCTTCATGTGGCTTTGACGACCTCAAAACTCACTACCTTTGGATTTAACTCTCCAACAGGACTTCACCTTAGCACCACCACGATCTCTGTGAGATCCGCTGCTCCTAGTCATCTGTGAGCCGCTGGCTATGCGCACTCCAGATGATCCCATGGACAAACCCTGTCTCGTCCACCTTGAGCCATGCCACCCATGCCGCCAGCGTGAATGCGCATCAGTGTGTTGCAACTGCTTTACCCGCATACCCAACTCTTCCTTGCACTCAGCAATGCATCCTCCTAAGGATTGCAACTCTACCCTGAAGCCATCTGCTTCCCCGTAGACAATCTGAGCCACACTTGGAGCTGAAGCACGATGAGATGTACTATGGACTCCTTCTCCTAACGACCCCTCGCTACATACTGCAGCTATCTCATCCTACAACCGACCACGCTTCTCTATCACGACGTCCCTATGAGTCCCAAATGCTCCTCCACTAGAGCTCTCTGGTGCACATGACTTCTAACTCACCATCGTCTGACCCTGAAGACTATAAAGGTTGCCAATCTTCCTCGATGCCATCACAAAACGACCTCCTCTGGACACCGGTAGTCGCTCTCCCTTGAGCACCACGCAACACCCCACACCTGTCAGGGCCCCAATTGAAATCGAATTCCACTGCAAATTTGGTACATGTCTAACACCCGTAAGTGTTCGAATGGCTCCATCTTCCATCTTGAACCGAACTGTACCGACCCCAACCACTCTTGACATTGCTCCATTCCCCATGTATATGTCTGGTCCATCTCTAGGAGTATATGTCGCAAAATGACTCTGCAGCGGAGTCATGTGGGAATCACACCCTAAATCAAGAATCCATGAAGCCCGATTGGCTTCCAAAGAAGACACATCCAATATTTCTCCATAATCATCATCTATGCAATCAACTCCAAAAGCTGATACTGGCTGAATAGACTTTTTACCATTGACCTTCAACAGTGAGCACTTGTTCTTACAGAGTCATGCCTTCTTACAATAATGGCATGGCTGGTCGTTATTAACTTGACCCTTGGACGTGGGTCTCTTAAACTTGGAAATAGATTTGGATCGCCTTCCTGACGACCTCAAAGAGAGCCACATCCTGATCATCAGTACTTGTGTCGCCCCTCGACATCTTCTTTCTAAGCTCATGCAAGCGTAGAGATGCATTGACCTCCTCCAAAGAGATTTTGTCCTTCCCTAATGTCATGGTTTGGACAAAGTGTGAATACTCATCAGGTTGAGAACAAAGCAGTGCAATTGTTTGGTACTCATCACTTATATTCTCTTCCACGGCTTGCAAATCCAACTCCAACTGATTCAGTTGATCAAGATGAACCTGTAACGATGTCCTCTCTTTCATCCTGAGCATGAACAAATTCTGTTACAAATACATCCTTCATGTGAGTGACTTCGTCATGTAAAAAGATTCAAGCCTGTTCTACAACACCTCTTCAGTCTCCTCTTTCGTAACCTTGCAAAAGATCTTGCTGATAGTGCCATCTGAATAGCGTTGTGTTCTTTCATCTCTAGCTCGGACCTCATGTAGTTTGTGATAGATTCTGGGATAGATTTCCTGTCAAAGACTATCCTGTAAAGCCCTTCGTGCTTGAGCATAGCCTTCACCCTCATACACCAAAGAGTGAAGCTATTCTTTCCGGTAAACTTCTCGATTTTGTACCCATATATTGAATATGTCTCTGCCATTGTGTAACCTCTGACAACCTGAAAGCTCTGATACCACTTGTTGGGAAAACGAACGGATGAACATCGGAAGCAAAAGGTCCCCTTCTCGGTAGAGAGCTACCCAACAATTGCTACGTCGTGATCTTTCAGAGATAAACCACAATAGCACAATATCCAAACCAAAACAAGTAATAAGAAAAGTAACGAAAGCAGGAAAGCACACATCAAGCGACACAGAGTTTAACCTGATTCGGCCCACTAATGGCATGCGTCCAGCTTCCCGATGACGGTTTCCACTAAATGATTAGAGAGAATTACACCGACTCCTTCAATCTTTTTCAACAAAAGAGAGCCCCAATTACTCTAAATGTGGAGTTCAAACTCTTCTCACAAAACCTAAGTAGATATCAAATCTCACAAAAAGAGAAGAAAACGAAAGCTCTCACCAATAACCTCTCAACCCAAAAAGAGAGATTCCTAGAAGAAGATTACAATGAATTTCACAAAGAAATCTCAAGAAGTTCACTCATCAATTATGCCCCAAAGCTCCAAGACACGCGAAGAAGAAGAAACTTGATGACATCATGCGTCCTCTCTAAAATAAACCATGAGAGGGGTTTAAATAGCTCCATGGGTCGTGTAGAATCTCAACCGTCCGAATAGATTAGGTTTAAATCAAAACCCTAATCTAGATCTCGTATTTGTGCTGACTACAGACGACACCGCCATGCTGCTATCCGTGTTGCATTCTGACTCTCTGTTTTTGGTGACACGGTCGTGCTGCCGTCCATGCTACAATCTGACCCTCTGTTTTTTGGTGACACGGTCGTACTGCCATTCGTGCTGCCGTCCATGTTGCAGTCCGACTCTCTGCTTTTGGTGATACGGCCGTGCTGTCGTCTGTGCGGTCGTCTGAGTCTCTATAAATAAGACACATTCGTGCTAACAGTAGCACGGCTGTGTCAGGCCCAAAACATGAAATTTGAAGCACAAAACAACACAAATTGGTATAGGAGAACTGTGGCAAAACATGAAAGGAAGTCTCCTAAGTAAAATATGCTGCCTAGACAAAAACATAATAAACAGATACAAAATCTTTCTTATCCAGATGAATGTCTACAATATATAGTATATTCGGGTGTAACGAAATCACTAACGTAGATAGCAAAAACAGAACTGTAACCTTGTTCATCATGTGTCTCTCAATGTATCAAGACATGCAATAATGTTGTTAAAAACATTGGAACCCCCGCGGAACAACAAGCCCTAACAACTAGTTAGGGAGCTAAAGCTTGAATTATTGGGTCACACAACACACCAAACAACCAATCCCTCTACGGATCTTGCGTAAGCAAATTAGTAAACGAAATGCGACAAACTCAATTTGCAGAAAATAAATGAGGTGGAGGATTTTACCCTGATTCGGTTGCGAACAACCTACTCTAGCATTCCAAGATGATCCACTACTAATCAAAAAGAATAAACGAGCTTACACCAACACCTTCTTCTTCACACTCTTGTGAGTAACAACTTGGAAATTCCAAGCACCAACAAATCTCACAAAGTAAGAAGAAGTGAAAGAGAAACACTAGAAGACTACTCTCTTCTAAAGACTCACAAGCTCTCAAAGCTCACTTTGTTTCTCTCCTCAAGCTCAAATGGCCGGAGCACCTTGCTGAAAAATTTCAGCCCAAGCTCTCTAGCTTTCACGCACTGAAAAATGGAAGCCTGCAACTCTCTCTGGAAAGGCAGCTACACATCCTCTTTGTTTTTCCTCAGCACAAGAAGAGACAGCCACCCACTCTTTTTCTCTGGACCAATCAGTCAAAGAGAAAGGGGACAAACACACTTAAGTCCCAACAACCGTAATAATGCTCATGGCCCCTTACTCACTGTGTGTTGGAGACTTTGTAGCACTAAAAACAACACTCTACCTTGCTACAAAATCTCCAACACTCTATCCAAGCTCTACCTTGATCACAACTCCTTGGTCACTCCACGGACCTCCTCGTCGTCTCGGAATCCGTGCCCTTAGGTGTCACACTCAAGCCAAACAGATCAAGCTTAAACAAGTCTTGAGCTTGATGGCAGGAACCATCTTAGTGAACATATTTGTAAGGTTCTTCTTGGTCGGGACCTTCTGAAGATCTATCAACCTGCTCTCCTCCTCTAGGAAG
Source organism: Scilla litardierei (assembly GCA_030789695.1). Taxonomy (NCBI): domain Eukaryota; kingdom Viridiplantae; phylum Streptophyta; class Magnoliopsida; order Asparagales; family Asparagaceae; genus Scilla; species Scilla litardierei. Next base: position 182,710,705 of record CM061139.1, on the reverse strand, counting down.
CAATCACGTACCTCTATGTGCTTCATCCTTGAACTGTAAGCCTGATGCTTCACAAGATGAATAGCACTCTGGCTATCACTGAAAACCAACGACAATCTCTGCGGCATCCCCAAATCCTCAAATAAATCCTCAAATAGACATCTCAGATACTTGTCCTCCTTCACTGCTTCCACTGCGGAAATCAACTCGGCCTTCGTGGTTGACAACGCAACCACTGACTGTAGGACAGATCGCCACAGCACTGTTGTGGTGCCCAATGTAAACACGTAACCTGTGGTCGATCTCCACATGTCCCTATCGCCAGCATAATCAGAATCACAGTACCCTGTTCGCACCATACCGTTACCTCTGACAGTGCAAACCGACACCAACTGTGCCTCGCAGATGTCGCAATATCCACTTGACAGCCTGCACATACTTCTTGCCAGGGTTCGCCATATATCTGCTCACTACTCCCACGACCTGTGCAATATCTGGACACGTGCAAACCATCACGTACATCAAACTCCCAACCAATCTAGCATATGGCACCTGAGACATAGATTTCCTCTCATCCTCTTGCTCGGCGACTGTAAAGCCGAAAGCTGAAAGTGAGCTCCAAGAGGTGTCCCCACGGGCGTCACACTCTCCATTCCATAACGGACGAGCACCTTCTCAATATACTCCTTCCGTGACAACCTCAACTCACCCTTTCTCCTATCTCGGGATATCTCCATCACGAGAATTTTCTTTGCCGGGCCCAAATCCTTCATATCGAACTCCTTGCGCAACTTCAATTTTAGCTTCTTGACATCCGACATGTGTGAGGAAGCAATCAACATGTCGTCAACATAAAGTATGAGGTAGATGTGCGAGCCATCATCCAATGTGCGCACATATGCACATTGATCCTTCACGCTCTGCTCAAATCCTACACTCAGCGTGAAGCTATCAAATCGCTTATACCACTGCCTAGGTGACTGCTTCAACCCGTACAAGAATCTCCTCAACCTACAGACCATCCTCTCTTTGCCTTCCCCTAAGAACCTCTCTGGTTGGTGCATGTACATCTCCTCATCCAAATCACAGTGCAGAAAAGCAGTCTTAACATCGAGTTGCTCCAACTGTATGTCCATGGATGCTATTAGTGCTAACAAAACACGAATGGAAGTGTGTCTCACCACTGGAGAAAATATCTCATTGTAGTCCTCTCCATTCCTCTGTACAAAACCCTTAGCCACTAGCCTTGCTTTGTACCGTACATCACCACCATCTTCGGTCGAGCTTTCCTTGACCTTGTTGATCCACCTACATCTAATGGCACGCTTCTCATGTGGTAGAGGTACTAACTCCCACATGTCATTGTGGTGGAGAGGCTCCATCTCTTCCTCCATAGCTCCATGCTAATTCGTCGCATTACTCGAGTTAATGGCTCCACCGTAGGTCATAAGCACACCGTGCTTAATGTTTAAGGCATACGACGCCATGTCGTCAAAGGGAAATGCAGTGTAATCCCAAGCTCCAAATCTCTCAGGTGCCTTCTTGGTTTGCTTAGACCTCTGCACCTCATCTGTAATAAATCCATCACGTACCTGAGCTTGCTCTAGTGTCTGCATATGGTCCTCAACATGAACATCATCATGTCCTGCAACGGGGACCTCGACCATCGGCTCCTTGCCGGGTCGCCTCTGGAATGGGATCGGGAGATCAATCGTCTCTGGCGTGGTTTTCTCGGGTGACTCTTCTCCCTTCCAATGAGTATGCTTCGTACTGAGCATCACAGACTCATCGAAAGTGATGTGCCTACTCAAAATCGTCTTGCGGCCCACCGGGTCCCACAAGCGATATCCTTTCACGCCATCGCCATATCCAAGGAAAATGTACTTCTTTGCCCTCAGATCCAACTTGTCACCCCTCTCATGTGCATATACCGGGCAACCAACGATGCGTAGGTAGGAGTAGTCACCAATTTTTCCACTCCACTTCTCTTCAGGAATTTGGTAATCAATCGCCGCCGATGGAACTCGATTCACTATGTGCACGGTGGTAGTGAGTATTTCATCCCAAAATTCCTTCTCCAAACCGGCAGAGTGCCTCAAGCAATGCACTCTCTCCAACAACATCCTGTTCATCCTCTCTACAACCCCGTTCGACTGAGGATCCCCTGGTGTAGTAAAATGACGTCGTATCCCATGGGATCTGCAGAATCCTGTGAACTCCCTTGAGGTGTACTTGCCTCTGTTGTCGGATCTAAGGACTTTCACCGCCTTGCCAGTTTGCTTTTCAACCATCGAAAGCCATTGCTTGAACATTCCAAAGGTTTGATCTTTCGTCTTCATCAAGTACATCCAAACCGTTCGAGAATAATCATCGTTGAAGAGGACATAGTATCTTGCCCCACCTCCTGACGCTACATGACACAGCCCCCACACATCGGAATGAATGTAATCCAGTGGACCTCGGCTAGTGTGCTTCCTCGTGTTGAACTGCATCTTTGTCATTTTCTCGTACACACAACTTTCACAAAACTCCACACTCTCATCGCTAGCTCTAATCAATTTTATTCGACGGAAAACATCGTGGGTCTTATCACATGGGTGACCCAAACGATAATGCCATAATCTCGCTGAATCTCCGTCACGAGCTAGTAGAGGTAGCATCGGTTTCGCCTTCTACTGTGGTACCTTATTGGGCATATAGATTCCCCACCTTTCTTCCCTTCATCACAACCATAGCTCCTTTGGATACCCTCAGCTGGCCATTCTCTACAACCGACTTGCATCCAACATTATCCAACGCACTGATGGATATCAAGCTCTTTCGAAGATCAGGGACATGCCTCACATCTGCTAGGGTACACACTATGCCGCCGTGCATCTTGATCTGGACAGTTCCAATACACATAGTCTTACACGACGCATTGTTCCCCATGAGAATAGAGTCTCCGTCTTCTTAGGAACGATAAGTGGAAAACCAACTCCGATGTGGAGTCATATGAAAAGAACACCCACTGTCCATCAACCACGCAACTTGTGCCTCACCGGACCCCTCGCTGCGAACATCTCTGGATCTCTACCCCTTTCATCGTGGTCTCTGTCATCACGAATCTGCATGTCCTCAAATCCCAATGAAGCTGAACCAGAAGCATCCTTGTCTTTCTTCCCAAATTTATTGTGGCATTGGTTCCTCCAATGGCCTCTCTGCTTGCATATGAAACATGAGCTGTCTTTCCTATCACGGGAATGCCGTGACTTCGAGCGGTCCTTCTTCTTGAAATGGCCTTGACCTCCTCTCCTGTTCTGCCTTCCTCTCACATGCAATGCTTCATCATGGGTTCCTCCAAAGTCTCTACCTTGGACCTTCTCACATATCATCTCGGTATGGAGCGCCGCCTTCACCTCTTCCACGGCGAGCGTCGTTCGTCCATAAATCATGGACCGAACAAATTGGGAGAACTCCTCAGTTAACGAACATAACAAGATCATTGCTTGTTGTTCTTCTTCGATGTTGAAATCCATTTCCCACAACTCCATCACAATCTGATTCAACTCATCTATGTGGTCCTTCACCGCTGATCCGGGCTTCATCTTCAAAGTGTATAGCTGCTGTAATAAGTAGAGACGGCTTGTAAAGGATTTCTTCATATACAACCCCTCTAGCTTATTCCACATATCCTTGGTTGTAGCCTAGTCCAACACCTCTCTCAAGACGGTGTCGACTAACGATAGATGGATGATGCTATACGTCATTCTCTCCATCTTGGCCCTCTGTGATGCCGTCACACCATTTTCAATGTTTTACTCATCAAACACAATCTGAAAACATTTCGTCTGCCTCAAATAATTTTTCACACTCGATTGCCATAACCTAAAGTCATTACGGCCGATGAACCTCTCAATGTTGAGTGTCGCCAAATTAACCATCCTCGCTACTCAATTTTTCCACAAACAACCGAGAGCTCTGATACTAATTGTTGATATAAAAAAACGTTGAAACCCCGTAGAACAACAAGCCCTAACAACTAGCTAGGGAGCTAAAACTTGAAAAATTAGGTCACACAACAAACCAAACAACCAATCCCTCTTCGGATCTTGCGTAAGCAAATTAGTAAACGAAATGCGACAAACTCAATTTGCAGAAAATAAATGAGGCGGAGAATTTTACCCTGATTCGGTTGCAAACAACCTACTCCAGCATTCCGAGATGATTCACTACTAATCAAAGAGAACAAACGAGCTTACACCAACACCTTCTTCATCACACTCTTGTGAGTAACAACTTGGCAATTTCAAGTCCCCACAAATCTCACAAAGTAAGAAGAAGTGAAAGAGAAACACTAGAAGACTGCTATCTTCTAAAGACTCACAAGCTCTCAAAGCTCACTTTGTTTCTCTCCTCAAGCTCAAATGGCAGGAGCACCTTGCTGAAAAATTTCAGCCCAAGCTCTCTAGCTTTCACGTACTGAAAAATGGAAGCCTACAACTCTCTCTGGAAAGGCAGCTACACATCCTCTTTGTTTTTCCTCAGCACAAGAAGAGACAGCCACCCACTCTTTTTCTCTGGACCAATCAGTCAGAGAAAGGGGACAAACACACTTAAGTCCCAACAACTGTAATAATGCTCATGGCCCCTTATTCACCGTGCGTTGGAGACTTTGCAGCACTAAAAACAACAAATAATCCTTGAAACTAACTTCAAAAGATCCACCGTCTTATTTCATCAAAATTTCATGTAGAAGATGAGTACTCAAAAATAATTTGCTTACACTTGTAAGAGACATGGGATTTGGGTGCCAACTGAAACATTTTAAACCGCATAGTAAAAGATATGTGTTTGAGCAATCAGCATGAAAGAGGTGGTTAGTTGGCAATCAAGCACCTCTTGCAGGCATCCATAAAAAATCGAGGCATTAGCTATCCCAATTCAGGATGTTGTATGTGGCGATTAGGAAGTTTCAGAAATAAAATGTTCATGGAATACCAGCCGGAAAGTACAAAAACTGCTGTCTTAGGCAAGCATGAAACAGCAAGTTGAATTAAAAGAGATTGCAGCAGACAATTGATACAACACAAAAATATAGGGATTAATGTAGAGCAGGTGGCACCTTATCCAAAGGATCATGTGCAAGACACAAAGGGATGGGCCCCAACGAGTACAAGCCTATGTGGAGGCTTGTACTCTCCATCTTTTTTGTGTCTTACCATTGGATCAGGTGGCAGCTTTTCTACATTAAATCCAAAAATATATTCAAGATATTTAACAAAAAGATAATACAGGATTAACTGACATTGCTAGAGGAAAGCAAGCAAGAATGAAACTTGAAATACATTACAAAAATTTAGCAGTTGTGCTCCTTTAAAGGTGACCTGCCAGGAACGTGTCCTGCTTTGTTCTTTGAAGGTGAAACAAGGTTTCTGCCATCTATTTTTCTGGAGTTAAACAGAACCTCAACATCCGTACCATCATCTGTACCAATCTGCAAGACCCTATCCCAGTTTCGCTTGACCTCCTCGCCTTTCTCGGCTATATTCCCCATGAGATCACCAAATACCATCATCTGATTGACCAACTCTCCTCTATCTGATGACAAGTGCAAAATGGACTCTTGCAGAGCCCTGTTCTCAGATATCAGCTCTGCTGCTTGGGCTTCCAAAGCCATTTTCTCAGATTCTAGCCCTTCTATTTGGCCTTCCAGAGCCATTATGCTGCCAAGTGAACTTTTCAGTTCATTCTCAAAATGAACCTTCTCTTTCCCCCTTTCCAGCAGCACTGTTGCAACATTGGCTTCAAGTTTTTGTATGTAATTCCTCAGGACAAACGAAAAAATTTCTCCAGATTCAGCCTCCAACTGTAAGGCATGAACTTCTTCTTCCAACTCCGCTACTTGAACTTCCAAGGCCCTTTTCTCGGATTGTTGCTTTTGTGATTGGACTTCCAAAGTCATTTTGCTGCTTAGTAAACGTTGGATTTCATTTTCAAAATGAACCTTCTCCTTCCCCTTTTCCAGTAGGACTGTTGCAAGCTTGGCATCAAGTTCATGTACGTAATTCCTGAGGATAGATGATAGATTTACCCCCGCTTCAGCCTTCAGCGGTAAGGCAGCAATAACTTCTTCCAACTCTGCTGCTTGGGCTTCCAAAGCCTTTTTCTGGGAGTGTAGAGTCTCTACTTGAACTTCCAAACTATTGAGTTCATTCTCAAAATGAACCTTCTCTTCCCCTTTTTCCAGAAGAACTGTTGATACCTTGGCTTCAAGTTCCTGTATGCAACACTCCTTCATATTTAAGGCATGAATTTCTTCTTCCAACTCGGCAACCAGTATGTTTCTATAGTAGATTTCATGCTCATCAAGAATGTGACGCGCCAATGTCTTTTGGAAAACTTCAGTAAGTGAACATTGCTCTAATTGCCCATCTCTGTGTTTGCTTGAAGCAGCAACTTCAACGGACCTTGCAAAATCTTTTTTTAAGGTTAAAATTTCACGCTGCATATCAGCATTCACTCTCTCTTTCGCTTCCATGAATTTTTGAAAACCCATTTTGTTTTCCTCGAGTTTTATTACCATTTCAATCTCTCTCAGGACATAATTTTCTTCAAGAGAATCAACTACTGTTTGAGTATATCTTAGTCTCCTATCCATGTCTTCTACAATTCGGAGAAACCTTACCTTTTCTTTCTCCCTTGCTTCTAATTTGGTTTCGAACTGTAGGATATCTTCCTCAAGCAGAACAAGGCGGCCTTGAAGGTCTTCTATTTTCTTCTCCTTTTGATTTAATGTCTGGAGAAAGCTCTCCCTTCTTTCCTCGAGCTCTTTCTCGGCCTTCACCTTAGCATGCAAGGAGTCCTCCAGATCCCTTCTGATCAATAGACTTCCATCGCGAACTTTATTCAATTCAGCTTCCAATTCGTATCTCAACTTCTGCATCCGCTCCACAACCAACTTAGATTGCGCAAGTTCAAACTCGACATCGCTAAGCTTATTGCTCTTCTCAGCAAGAGCAAAATTAGCCCGATCAAGATCCGCCAGAGCTTTGTTGATATCCTCCAACAAGTCCTTTTCCCTTTGAATAGCTTGCTGTTCTAACTTCTCAAGTTTCTTGGATGATCCTTCAACCATCTCTTTATATGATTTAATATCCTTCTGCATCAGAGAGTATTCTTGCACTATAGATTCCGAATGATCCAGCTTTGACAGCAATGAGCTTACTATTTCACGCTCATGCTTAATCTCCGCTTGGCATCGGGCAAGATCACCCTTCTTCATTTCTAGTTGCTCCATCAGAAGGTGAATTCTATCTTCAGTTTTTTCTCTGTGCTGTTCTGACTCGTGTTTTGAGTCCTCAAGAATTCCGCAGAACTCCGGAAATTTCGATTTCAGTACCATAAGAATCACAGCTACCTCTTCATTTTCCAACTTCTGCTGTATCAACGAGGAGTGGCCAACTTCTAATTCAGCCTGCAGATATTGTAGCTGTTTATCTCTGTCGTTTAACTTGGCCAAGCAATCATCTAACTCATTGCTAAGCTTTTCTGTCTCTGTTCTCCATTCAGCATCCCTTGCTTTGAGTTTATCAGAACAACCTCGGTGTGCCTGCTCCAAAGCTCTAAACTTATGCTGCAAAGTCTTGAAAGAAGCAGCAGCACCCACCCCATCAATTTGAGCTTCACGCAGCTCCTTCAGCGAGGAGCGCAACTCTTCATTATCTTGCTCCAGGTGGGCTGTTTTAAAATCAAGCTCTTTAGCAAGCGTCGCTTTGGTAGCCAATAAATTCCTCAGAGAAGCAATCTCATCGTCTCTCCTCTCCGCCAGAGACCTGATGTTCAGTCTGGCATCCTCATACTCCGACACGACATTCTCATACAACGCCTTCGATTCGGACATCTGATTCTCGAGCAACTTCCTTCGGCCCTCTTCACGGGCCAGAGCTTCATTGCACAAACGTAAACGAGACTTGAGATCCCCCGCAACTCTAGTTTGTGAATCCAAGCTAGCCTGCAATGAAGAAGCCTCGTCGACCAAATTGGCCCTCTCCATCTCCCATTCTTTCTTACAGACCCGAAACTTCTCTTGGATCTTATCATGTGCATCCTCGAGATGCCTAAACCGTTCGCTCTTCCACTTGAGCTGCTCTTCGAATTCCCCTTTATCGCGCTCCAATTTGGCTATCATCTCATCCCTCCTCGTCACTTCTCTCGAAGCCTGCGCCTTCCTCTCAGCGTCAATGCATTTCTTCTGCGAAGCAGACAAAAGCCCTTTCAGCTTTTCGATCTCTTGCTTACAAGAAAAAACCATCGCATCCTTCTCCTCTTCTCTCACACTGGCTTCGTCCAAAGCAGAAACAAGCCGTTTATTCTCGCCTTCGAGCCTCGCCAGCTTCTCCGCGAAACTAGCCCTCAGATTCTCATTGGCCGAGCTCATGTGCTTGAGGGCCGATTCCTTCTCGCAGAATTTAGATCTGAGGTCGTCGTACATTTGCTTGGCGACAGAAATCTCCTCGTCCTTGGCATCGATCTCCTTCGCTTGCTTCTCGACCTGAGCCCTCGCCTGTTGCAGCCTCGCGAGCTGCTCGTCGTGGGCCCGCCTCAGGCTCACGGACAGCGCAGATTTTTCTCGGCAGTCGGCGGTTAGCGCTTCCATCGCCGACCTCATATCCTCCAACTCTTGGTACACTTGCTCCATTTCTGCCATTAATGGACCTGGATCCAAAATCAGACCAAAAGGGGTGGAAAGAACCTCTTTTAGGAATTGCGTCGAACACTTGGAAGATCTTGTCACAAATTTCACAGATCCATGACTAAGATTCTAAAAAGAATAATGAAACAGCGCTGAATAATGGAATACCAACGGGAAATTGATGAGATCAGGACAATTAATCAGATGCAATTAAGTTTGAAACAGATCAACTATTTCCACAAATTTTAGATTTGTTATTTTATGTAGAATTGGGGAGCAAAAATACTGACCTCTAAAAGGATAGAGCAGTTCAATTGATGGCTTCTGGGCGGGCAGTCCGCAACTTTTTTCAGATTTCAAATTTTAGGGCTACGTGGCGTCGCCGTCGTGCCCTTTGGGTCGAATTAGGGCTTGAAACCGCGTCGGGTTTGGGCCAAATTAGTTGGGCCTCCGCCCAGAGACGCTAGGATGCCTCATTTATTAAACATTGAAGCTTTTTTAACATTTTATTTTGTTTTTTTAAAACAAACAATGCGAACTTCATCTACTATGTACAACACGAACTTATACATGACATCGTCGGCGAATATGTAACGTCCTGCTCTTCAAAATACCTGAAATTTCTCTTTTCTTTTTTTTTTCACATTTTTTTCCAGGAATCTTGAAGAGGCAGAGGTAAAGGAAGAAAGATGCGAGAGAGAGAGAAAGCAAAGGCAGGCCACTGCGCACATGCTGGGATAGTACAAGTGAAGCTCCATAAACATACCCAAAAACAACCTCATAGTACATAGAACAACAACACCAATCATATATATAACAGCTTCCATTTATGTACATAGTCCGGGTGCGACACTACACAAACACCACCACTCACCATCTCCCAAAACAACCCAGTCACAATACAACTACAACTCTCACCAAATGCTACCCCTGAAAACCCTACTGCAAGTCACCACCAACCATATTGCCACTGCTACCTGAAAAATAAGGAGGAGCACGTCAATGCGTGCCCTAATAGGAACCAACTAGGATTTGGAACACTAATTTAAGGTTATTAACCACAAATCAAGGTAAGATAGATAAGACGTGCAAACTAAATAAAGTGACGAAAAGTAAACAGCTAAGTGAGGAATCATACCTGCGTTTGATGTCGAGCTACTGCAAGAGAAGGGTCAACACGAATAATAATACATGTGTTCACAAAACATATACAAAAAGAGGAATCATAAGTGCCATGTGTAACCCCAGTATCACAAGCAAGCAGGCAAAGGGAAGGGAAGCGTTGCAAACAAAAGAAGCAACATATAGAACACTTGTCTGTTAATTTATTTAGTTGGAAACTTGGGTAAACTGTGTGATACTAGGACCTGAACTTCACCCCAAATTTGGGGTGAATATAGCACACGGCGCAGTGGACACGGGCACTGTACGACACCGGGCCTCTCAGCTCTTTTCCATAATAACACAACCTCCGTATGTCCCCTCCACTCCCGGTAAAGACGAGTGTGTATAAATATCACATATCACATAATCATTTCCCCCAACTTTTTAGTTCAGGCCTCATATCCACAATTTACTCAAATTCCACTAAAACCCGGGTTTTGCTAACTCACCCTCATTAGAGAGGACTGAGACATTTAAGAGTTTCATTTTTATCCCTTTAGTAATGAAAGAGTCATGTTGCATGGCGTCACGTACCACATTCATACCAAGGTGGGTCATGCACCGAAGTGTCATGCCCTCCATCATAGCCATATCAACCCATCATCACATCACATATGGTACCATGCATGACATGCTCCCAACATCACATGTTTATGTCAAATCTCATATCTTAACCATAGAATTGAGTATTTCACACATTTCTGGCATTTGCCTTCACTTAGGCATTTTCACAAACACATGGTATGCATCATGTTCTACATATCAATCATATTAGCAATTTAATAGTATATCACACCAATCAACTTCCTTTTATGAATAACAACAATCATGGATAATAGGAGTATAATTGGCAATATTACACAATTCATGTCACCATTCAAAGGCTTCAGCTGGCAGAAAACGTACATACTGTCATAAATAGTGGCTGATATCACCCATTTATATACAGAATTTAGAAAGACTTCTTGAATGAAACTTGTATATATGATAGATATGGATTCACATATAAATTTTCATGCAAAAATATTAAGTGGGTGATTTATGGTGAATTATTTGGTGAAGTGTATCAAATCTGTTTTTCAGAAAGATTTCAGGGTCTGTATTAAAAGCCAATTTTGGGCATGTTACAACCAGAAATTCAACATTTAAGCACTGTGATGAACTTTTAGAAAAACTTATTAACTTTCCAACAAGACCAAGAACATAAAATTCCATTGTGTGTGCAGGTGTTTAGATCAATTTTGCTAAACTGTGTCAAAACTGAAAATCAAACAGACATGTTGTAAAGATGGAATTTTTGCTCCTAATTTCTGAATTGAACATATATCAAAATTTATATGATTTTAGGTATAACTTCAAGATCTACATGGATATATTTTTTTAGAATCCTAATTCGAGCTACAGTAACCAGAATCAAGGCAATAACAGGCATCAAGATTTCAGAATTTCAAAGGGGATAATTTTGCTAAGAATTTCAAGGGGAAATTCATGAAAATTGAATCATGGCACATTAATTTGATTACCACTACTTCATATTGATAAAACATGGTATAAAAATATGATAAAATAAAACCCTAATTAAATTTCTAAATCCAAGTTTGATTCCTACCTCAAGAGTGTTCTTTCTTCTCCTCTTCTCTTTCTTTTCCTCCTCCTCTTCTTCTTCTTCTTCCTTTTTTTTTGAAGAATTTCGGCCATGTGTTAGGGGGAGGTGGCCGGCCATGGTAGGGGGAGAGGGGAGAGAGAAGATGGAGAGAAAATGAAAGAAAGGGAGAGAGGTTTCTAGTTTCATCTCTCCTTTTCTTCTCTTTTTCTTATTCCTTTCTTCTCTTCTAAGAAAGGAATATTCCAAGGGAATATTCCATAAGAAAATGACCAAAATACCCCTCCATCATCTAGGTATTTACAAGTTTGCCATTACTTTATGCACACACCACTTTAGGATGTACGCACAACAGCTTTAGTCCAAATGACCGTTTTGCCCCTCGCCTTTCTAAAAATTTACGGTGGTTGTCATTGACCCCTAACCCCTTTCACACTTACATGGCTATTCCTACACACATCCACGCACATCCATGCATGCATACATGCTTCACACACACACGTCTAACACTTTCCTGTTGTTTTACACCCACGACGTCATTTGCACTTCTCCCACATTCACATTTCGCATTCTCTTCCCTTAGCCACGTATTACGGCCTAATCCCCCTTGCACTACATCACATACATCGACTACACTTATTTCTTGCCCGCGTATGCATCGTAGGTAGCAATACCATGTGTGTTCAGTAGAATACCTGTATAGTGCAAAATAGAGCATGACAGAATAGGTCCGATGGGCTGACTCTGTCTTATACTTGAAACGTGATTTGCACATTACAACCAACAATGCCTTTAACGAGTTAAATCTGATGTATGGATCATGTCTTCGGTTCCTCCAATGTTCAAGTTAGAACCTAATAAAGATGAAAAACAACTTTAAGTTATAGAAAGTTGACGCTAAAATGAATTACTTTCTCACTTTGAAAGAAGCACTGTTATAAAGCGTGCCAAATGATATTTTCATCTTTTTATGCTGGTCTAAATGGGCTTTATGACTGATTGGGCCAATGAGCCTTTGCTGGGTAGAGCATATTACATGTTAGTGTAACACCCGCTTCCCAGTATACCCGGAAAGTAGGAATCCGTATCAAGTATTTCCAGAGCAGTGAGTGTTACAAGGAAAGAGAAAGAGAAAGAATATAAGAAGAATATGTAGGTCACTGCGCACATGCTGGAAAGTACAAATAATGATCCAACACAGAAAACAAGAGACAATAATGTAAAAGTTCAACATTCTTTTATTATTAATACAAAGGTATAATCTTTATATATATCATCTCAACACCCGGTACAAGTGGAAAATAGCAGAGAATCCCAGAAATCACACAAAAGACGAAAAGGTCCACATCGGTACAAACTCGCTCCCTAGACTACCCCTTGAGAATCAACTAAAGAGGGTGCCCTCTGTAGACTCCATCTCTATCATTAACTAGAAGCGGACTCGTGAGTCAGGTCTGCTCTGGCTGTATTGCTCCTAAAGCTGGAAAAAGTAAATTGGACACGTCAACACGTGACCAAGTATAAAATCCTAACATCACTATGTAGGATCCAGTTTTAGAATTGTTCTACCTAACTAAGGTCTGGTCTCTAACGTTAAACATGTCAACTATAAACTACTAAAGGAACAAGTGTTTGAACAAGTGCTGCAAGGAAACACTTCTGAATTAACATACAGGAAAAGTAACAACATCACAGGCAGGTATTGGAAACGCATAGAGAAATAAATATTCAGATTAGTACCGAAAAGAAAGACTACTGAATTATTACACATAAAGAAAGATAACATCACAGGCAGATATTGAATGTAATAACTGCAGAGTTGAATAAGCGTAAAGTAAAGGCAGATAATCACAGAAATGCACGTGATGCACACATGAGATGATTATGCGTGCGTTTGCAATGCCTAAGGGATCCCATCTATGCCAGCATGCCTACAACGTACACATCTCCAATGTGGTACCATTGGGGATTCAAGAGGTGGCTCCCGACGATTTTCCCTGACTCTTATCATGATACCTTTGGGGATTCAAGCATTAACAGTCGACTGTGCCATTGGACAGTCAACTGTAAATACAACATCAGTCGACTGGCACTAGAATAAGAAATATTTCAGAGAGCAAGTCATGCAGAAGAATCATGGACATGCGACTGTTGAAGCATTTACAGTCGACTGTTCTTTGGACAGGCAACTGTAAATACACCATCAGTCGACTGACCAGATGAAACTGAGAATGATCTTAGGCTGAAGATAGACATGCGACTGATTAACAAATCACAGTCAACTGTCTCATGGACAGGCGCCAGTGAAATGTATAGCAGTCGCCTGAAAGAGTTAAAGCTCAGAAAGCCCAAAAATCAACTGATTAAGTATGTGCATAACAGGCGACTGTAGAACAAAGCACAGTTGACTATTTTAAGACAGGCGTCTGTAAATCGTTCAGTAGCCAACTGTTGAAATTACAACATGCACATTCTTGAGAATTATGAATTGGAGTCTAAGGAAAATTTATCTAATGAATTCCTAAGATTGAAATGAAGATGTGTGTGTGCTCCATCAAAGTTCTACTTCTAAGCTACATACTAGAAGAGAAAAAGAACATTACATTTGTAGAACTCTATCTTCTATCCAAAGTACGAGCTTGAAGTCTTCTTGGAGCTTCAATAATCATTTTTGATCATCCAATCCACTTCTCTTACTTTCATTGATTTTTGAGTGTCATCCATTGCTAATTGATCTTCATGATATGCTTAGGCAATGGATTAACTACAAATATGGGATTAGTCACAAGTATTTTTGTTTGCTCATCATTAACACCAAATAGGGAGAAGTCCAATACTCAACAGAGAGGAGGCTGCGTTGAGTATTGACTCCCCGGATTTGGTTTTGGATGATGAACAAACATAAATAAATCGTGAACTAACTCTTTGTGAGCGCAGTTATGGAGATCGTCACCAAACTTCTATGAACATCAAAAGCGACGTCTCGAGACTTATCAACGCGCGTGATCGTATGCCTAAAGCTTCGTTGAAGCTTATGGACCATTATTGAAGTCATGAAGATTCGAATTGAAGCTTTTGAAGACGGTTCGTCATAGTTTATTTAATGTCTTCTAGCTTCATTTCGTAGAATGTTAAGCCTTGAGTAGGTCTTACGTTTTAATCTTCATAACGCTCATATCTTAGAGCTATGATCTTAGTAGAAGTCCATACGAACTTTCCCGAAGCTTCGCGCTTCGATTCGCGACTTCTTGTGCATGTTAGTTGGTTCAAGAAGAAGAACCAACCGACTAGATGGTGATCTAGTCGGTCAGCAAAGCTTCTTGAACCGACTAGTTTGCCTCCTTCAATTCTAAGCTCTTTACTGTTTACAGTTAGTCGGTCTACGTTGACTCACCGACCGACTATTTGGTGAACTAGTCGGTCAGTGATCCTTCTTAGCCCGACTAGTTGAGCTTTCCCTATACATGCCTAGTTACTGCTTATCGTTAGTCGGTCAAAGAACGTTTGTCGACTGACTAGTTGATGAACTAGTCGGTCAACATTTGTTCTTAAACCGACTAAATCAACTTGAAGACAGCCTTCTCTATTTCGACTGTTAGTCGGTCAAAGAACATTCACCGACCGACTAGTTGTGAAACTAGTCGGTCGGCAAGTCTTCTTAGACCGACTAGTTGTCATCTCCTGTACTTCGACCTTTTGGCTGTTCAACCATTAGTCGGTCTACGTTGTATCACCGACCGACTAGTTGATAAACTAGTCGGTCAGTGATCCTTCTTTGACCGACTAGTCTGGTTCAGAATAGAGCCGTTGGAGCTTTAATTGAAACGTTTTCTCTCTCTTTCCTCTAACCTATAAATACTTGGAGTGCTGCATTCATTGCACTCAAGGCTGATATTAAGAGAAGTTTAGAGATCAAAAGAGAAGCATTCAATCTCATTCAAAGCTCATTCATTTCTAATCTTGAATCTCTCCCTCACTCTTATTCAAAAGAGAGATTCATTGATTGCGAGCCTTCCAAGTCAAGTGCTTGATTCTAGGTCACCAACATCCACCTAGGACTCCATTGCTGGTCATCTACTTGGAGCTAGGGTTTGGTGCCTCTTCATCTTCCCCAAAATCCTCTTTGTCCTAATTCGTAAGTATACTCAAGGCATAGGTATTTTGTGGTAAGAATTTCTATTTCAATTTACATTGATATTGTAAGTGTTTCACTCGCGGTTGTGAGAGTTTGTTTGTGATCCCGGTTTGTGGGAGTCACATTTCGATTTGTGTATGATTTGTTCTTGTAGAGGTTTTCTTCAAGAATTTCATAGTGCAAATCTTGAGTTAGGGTTTCTAACTCAAGTATCCGGAGGGGATCCGGGTGGTTGGGACGTAGGATCACCGGGAACAAGTCGGGGAGACTTGGGTGGATCCGAACCCATTAACATCGTTTGTTTGCGATTGTTTTCTTTGTTGTCTAATATTTACATTTCCTCATTTCTGCATTGATTGGTAGAGTTTGCAAGATAGTTAGGAATTATCTTCTTAATTATTTTAAAGTACTGTTCACCCCCCCCTCTAGTACTTGTGCAGTAGCTTCGTAGGGCATTACATTTAGTATCAAAGCCAAGTCTATAGCTATGTCTGCCAACGACAACAAGACCGTTCGTCCACCTTCAGATTACAGCACCTTCAAGAACCGTGAAGGAGCATCTTCGGTGATGGAAGGACAATCCTCGACGAGGCCTCCTTTCTTCAACGGTACCAACTACGGGTACTAGAAATGCCGGATGGAAATTTCCTCCGGAGTGCTTCACTATGGAGGGCCACGATGAAGGAGTATGTCGAGCCCGACGAAGAAGATTTCGAGAAGTGGACTACCGCAGAGGTTGCCGCGGAGGTAAGCAATGCCAAGGCAATGAACGCCTTGCAATGTGCTTTGGAGCCCGAGGACTTCAATAAGATATGCACATGTAAGAGTGCATATCAAATATGGAACTTCCTCCGCATCTTGCATGAAGGGACGAGTAGTGTAAGAGACTCCAAACTCGTAGTTGTAAATAAAGATTACGAGTTATTTCATATGCTACAGGGTGAGAAGATGAAGGTGTACTATGCTCGCTTCGTCGACATCACCAACGAGTTGGAGGCTATCGGTAAGACCTACACCCAAAAGGAGAAAGTCTCGAAGATCATCGATGGACTTTCTTCTTGTTGGGAGAAACGTACCTTCGCCATCGAGGAAGGTAATGACATGAAAACATATACTGTCGTACAACTAATGGGTACCTTAATGTCTTATGAGGTACGCAAGGATAGCAAGTTAAAGTTGCAGGACAAGATGAAGTCCTACTTGAAGCAAGACGAGCCAAAGAAGAATGTTATTGCTTTCAAGGCCGCTCCATCCACATCCACATCTACCGATGATGAAGACTCGGAAGACGAGTTGGACTTGGACTCCATGGCCCTCATGGCAAAGAAGTTCAGCCGGTTCTTCCGGAAAGGTAATTTCAAGAACAAATCCAAGTTTAGTTCTTCTAACGCCTCCTCTCCTTTGTGATTTAAATGCAACAAGTCAGGACACATGAAAGCGGATTGTCCTCAAAATAAGCAAAAGGAAAAGTGGAAGGCGCCAAAATTCGACAAGTCCAAGAAGTACAAGAAAGGGTACAAAAAGGGGCTTGTCGGCACTTTCACCGACTCCGAGGATTCCTCAAGTGGAGAGTCAGACGATGAGCAAGTGGAGCAAGCACACATGTGCTTCATGGCACGAGAGGAGCAATATAAAGATTCCTCTTCCGATGATAGCGACAATGAAGGCGATGAGGTAATAATGGATGACCTTAGAAATGCTAATGAGCAATTATGGTCTAAATACACTAAATTAGTAAATAGGTATACTAAGGTAAAAGATGATTTAGCTAGCATCCAAACCTCGCCTAAACCTATCATCACCAACAACGACACCGTTGTTGAAGAGTTGAAAAATGAGATTGTAAATCTCAAGTCTCAACTTGAACGTGTTAGCATTGAGGATCCGGAGGAACACAAGATAGCGGATTTGACTTCTCAAAACTCGACTTTGAGTATTGAGAATGAAAATCTCAAATCTCGTGTTTATGTGCTCACATCGCAAGTATCCACTTTGGATGCTTCTATGCGTTCTCTCACCGAGAAATATGAGTGCACATTAGGCCGAATTAATAAATTCAATAAGGGTAAGGACCATTTGGATAAAATCCTAAATGACTTATTTCTGGCCAATCACCACATTGGCTTGGGGTATACGATGGGAAGTTCATCCAAATCGTCCACTACCTTTGTTAGGCCAACTTCTGGTGACTCAACGAGTGGTAGCAAACACTCTATTGGTAGTTCATCTACCAATGGTGCTTCCACCTCGTACACACTCTCATTTGGAAAGAAACCCACTTTGGGTGGACCTCCATAGAAGGGTCATGCCTACATGTACACAAATACCATGCCACGTAAGAACACACGTCCTACTCCACATGCTCACACATATGATGATTTTTATGCACCACATCCACGGGCACGTGCACACCAAGTGAGACACCCTCACGCATGTGTTCCCCCACATGCATATGTTCATCCACATCATCATATGAATAATTCTCATAATGCACCATTTCATCATGTTCCTTATGCCTATCCACGACATGCATCACGTAGAAATCAACAACGCATGCATGCACCCAATAGGATTAAGGCTCCCAAAATCTTCACTATTTGGAGCCCAAAGGACACAAGCATGAATGAAAAACAAGTTTACATGAATGCTTATTTTATGAATGTAGTGCATAGTGATAATTATGTGGGGAAGTCTAAGTCCAATTGGACTTGGCTTCCAAAGGTCTAATCTTTTGGACCCAATGACCTTGGATACCATGATACGATATTTTCTATCTTTAGGTACTCAAGAAAAAGAAACGGAGCAACAAATTTAAATTTAGCTCCAAGAGGAATTGGATACTCGATAGCGGGTGTTCAAAACACATGACAGGTGATGCTCAATTGCTCTCTGGAGTGGTTCCCATTGCAAATGGAAACCGGGTAGTCTTTGGAGGCAACAAGAGCGGAACCATCATAAGTGTTGGAAAAGTGGGTAATCCTTCTAAACCTCTTATAAAAGATGTTTACCTTGTTAAAGGATTAAACCACAATCTCATTTCAATAAGCCAACTTTGTGACAAAGGTTACAAAGTTAGCTTTGCGAAAGGAATGTGCCATATTTTAAGAAAAGATAATAATGACTTATTATTTTCCGGCACACGCCATAAGGATATATATATCCTAGATCTTCCAAGATCACATGAACAATGTCTCATTGCCAACACAAGTGAACAACACTTATGTCATCGACGTTTTTGTCATGTGAACTTTGGAACACTATTTAAACTTTCCAAGTTAAATTCTATTAGAGGCTTCCCTAAGCTTGTCTTTCAAAAGAAAAGCTTTTGTGACTTGTGTCAACGAGGCAAACTTCCAAAATCGTCTTTTAAACCCAAGAAAAGCATTTCTTCTAAGCGGCCACTAGAGCTATTACATCTAGATTTATTTGGGCCAACTAGAGTTGCTTCATTAGGAAATGCACGATATGGACTTGTCATCGTTGATGACTTTTCTAGATTTACTTGGGTATTTTCATTAAGTAATAAAAATGATGCTTTTGAAAACTTCACAATATTTGTTAAGAAAGTACATAATCTCATTGGAACCACCATTGTCACTATTCGTAGTGATCATGGAGGGGAATTTGAGAATGAGTCTTTCTCAACTTTTTGTGATGAAGTTGGTATTACTCACACCTTTTCATTCCCTCGCGCACCTCCTCAAAATGGTGTTGTTGAGAGAAAGAATAGGACGCTAGTGGAGTGTGTTCGCACTATGCTTGATGATAGCCAACTTGGCCATCAATTTTGGGCAGAAGCGGTACATACCGCTTGCTATATGTTTAATAGAATACTTTTGAGGCCCGGCACTAAACAAACTTGTTATGAATTGTTGTTTGGTTGGTTGCCTCAAGTTAAACATTTTCGAGTTTTCGGTTCAAAATGTTTTATTAAAAACACATATGGTAGTTTGGACAAATTTGATCCAAGATCCGATGAGGGGATATTTGTTGGATATTCATCCTGTAGCAAAGCCTACCAGATATACAACAAACGAACCTCAACGATCGAGTAATCACTTCATGTCTCATTTACTGAAGGATTTGTTCCGACTAGAATTACTAATGATGATGACTCTATGGATGTCTTATGTGATTCTATTGGTAATTCTAATTTTAATGATTCTATTGATACTAACCCGACTAATGAATCTTTTGAGAATGTTCCTAGTGATCAGGGAATTCCCAAACGGCTTCATACCGTTCGTGACCATCCTCATGAGCAAGTCATTGGCAATATCATTGATAGTGTCAAGACGAGATCTCAAGTCAACTACTTCGCTCATTGTGCCTTTGCCTCCTCGATAGAGCCAACGAATATTAATGAAGCGTGCGAAGATGGTGCTTGGATCTTAGCCATGGAGGAGGAATTCATTCAATTCGAGAGGAATGAGGTTTGGGAGCTTGTTCCATTGCCATCGAAGAACCACACCGTCATAGGGACAAAGTGGATCTTCAAAAACAAGACCGACGAAAATCAAATCGTCGTCCGGAACAAAGCTCGGTTAGTAGCTCAAGGCTATTAGCAAGAGGAAGGTATAGATTTCGAAGAATCCTTTGCTCCGGTAGCTAGATTAGAATCAATTAGATTATTGTTATCTTTTGCATACCATAAAGATTTTAAACTCTTTCAAATGGATGTTAAAAGTGCGTTTTTAAACGGAGATGTTGTTGAGGAAGTTTATGTTTCTCAACCTCCGGGTTTTATAAATGAAAAATTTCCAAATCACGTTTTCAAACTTAAGAAAGCACTTTACGGTTTGAGACAAGCTCCTCGAGCTTGGTATGACCGTTTAAAGAATTTTCTTTTGGATTTAGGATTTAAAATGGGAGAAGTTGATTCTACATTATTTGTTAAGTATTCGAATAATGATATAATTTTAGTTCAAATTTATGTTGATGATATCATTTTCGGTGCTACTAACTTCACTCTTTGCGAAGAGTTTTCTAATGTTATGAAGGATCAATTTGAGATGAGCCACATGGGTGAGCTCAAATATTTCTTAGGTCTCCAAATTCGCCAAATGAACGATGCAATCTTCATCCACCAAACCAAGTACACGGTGGAGTTGCTAAAGCGATTTGGAATGGAGAATGCCTCCGGGAAGAAGACTCCAATGCGCACGACTACACATCTTGATAAAGATGCGGGCGGAAAAGATGTAGACATTCATCTATATCGAGGTATGATAGGTAGTTTACTATTTCTTACCGCAAGTAGGCCCGATATTATGTTTGCCGCATGTGTATATGCTCGTTATCAGTCTCAACTTAAGGAATCTCACTTAGTAGCAGTAAAACGTATTTTCCGTTATTTAAGTTACACATTTGATTTTGGATTACTTTATCCAAAATCTAGCACGTATGAGTTAATCTCCTATAGTGACGCAGATTATGCAGGATGCAAATCCGACAGGAAAAGTACTAGTGGCACTTGCCATTTTATAGGAAATTCTCTTGTCTCTTGGTTTTCCAAGAAGCAGAATTCCGTATCACTTTCAACCACTAAGGCGGAATATATTGCCGCCGGTGCCGCGTGTGCTCAGGTTCTTTGGATGAGACACACTCTTAAAGACTTTGGTATAAACTGTGATACTTGCCCTATCATGGTGGACAACCAAAGTGCAATATGTCTCTCTAAGAATCCGGTACACCATTCCCGTTCTAAACACATAGATGTTCGACACCATTTCTTAGATGATCATGTTGCTAAAAAGGACATCATATTAGTGTACGTTGAAACCCAGAAGAAAATCGCCGATATTTTCACGAAACGCCTAAAGGAAGACTCCTTTGTGCGGTTACGTCGAGAATTGGGGATTATGGGTGAATCCGAGATTTAGGATTCATTTTATTCAATAATCTTGCATGCTTTTCAATTTCGTTATATTTGCACATGCTAGATTTATTGGAATTTTCTGGATTTTTGGTTGAATTTTCGGAATTTATGCTCGATTTATTCATGAACGTCAAATTTAAGATTTTCGATATTTTATGGGGTAGTATAATGATATATGAGAGTATTACGATGTTTCGTCCAAGTGCGATTAGGAGAGAACTCAAAATTTCAAATTCTAAAATTTTTGAACTCTGTTAGTCGGTTCATGTTCATTGACCGACCGACTATATCATCATCTAGTCGATCAGTGAATGAACTTAGACCGACTAACTCATGCCCTAAATTTTGGCTTCAGTTACTATTTGCACTTAGTCGGTTCAAGCTCATTGACCGACCGACTAGATTGTCATCTAGTCGGTCAGTGCTTGAAGTGAGACCGACTAAGTGCCCAGGGACAGTTGCGTCTTTTCTCATTCCGATCGTTTTTAACTCCCTCACACCGACTAATCTCACTTCTAGTCGGTGCGATTTTCTCATCTAAGCCAAAACCCCCGAAATCCTTTCGACTTCCCCCTCTCCCTCTGCCGTCCGATTGACTTTTCCGGCCATCCCCGCCGCTTGCCGTCGATCCCCAGCCGATCTTCCTCCTAGGTATCACTCTCTTCTAGCATCTAGGGTTAGATTTCAGCTCCTAGGGTTATGATTTATCTAGATTTCAGCTTCTAGGGTTCGGTTCTAGGGTTTCAGATCTTCCGATTTCTAGTTGATTGCTCGTGTTCGTCGCGCTTATGGCGAGAACACGCATCCCGATCGATCCCACTCGTCCGTCGCCTATGACCGTAGAGTCTCCGCCTTCGGACCCCCCGCATCCTAAACGCCGATCAAAATCCACCCATCCATCGTCGTCTTCGCCTCCTCTTAAGAAGAAGAGGATGGCGGTTGCCAAGCCTAGATCACAGCCTAAGCTTAGGAAGCATCCCGTTTCTCCAGCTTCATTCCGTGCTCCCACTCCTCCTGATGATTCTGACACGAAATACATTCCGGAGACCGAGCACACCGCTCGGGATCCTACTCCTCCACTCCGATCTAGCACCCGACAGCCTAAGGGGATGGGTCCGATGCCAGTTGGCGGTGTCGATATCTCTTTATGTCCCGACAACCCGATGTGTCTCGCGGCATATAACCGTATCGAACACTGCCCGCTGCTGTTGGAGCACTTCGTACAGTTCTCTGACTTCCCAGGCCTAGCTGATCTTCTGTCGTCTAGCGGTCTTATCGATTATCTTCGATATGACCCTAAGGCGAATCCACATCCATACCCTCGCCTTGTCAAGCTATTCTACGCCAATAGGGTTCGCGGTCAGTACGACGAGACCCATTCGATTGAGACTACTGGCTTGGGGACACCGATAGTCCTCACGGCAGAAATCTTAGGAGATTTGATAGGTGTCTCCTCGTCTGGCCTTCTTCCTTCTGATATTTCAGTCGACGATATTTCTGAGCTTGATCAGGTGTTGCTCGCCGAGATCTTTCATGAGATTCCTCCTGCCATGATTGGCGTCCCCTCGAAGTCCTTCAAGCCGAATGCTTGGGTACTTAATCTGATCTTGAAGTCGTGCCTCCTTCCGAAGTACGGCTCATCTTCCTTGACATCCCAGCCATTCCTCAAACTGATTTACGCCATCTTCATGGGGAGCGAGATTAACTGGGCTAGGATCATTATCGATAAGATGGATTCTTTCGAGTGTATCCGAAAGTCCACGAAATCTGCTCATATCCCATATCTGTGTCTTCTGACACTTGTTTTCCGTCACTTCCGTGTCCCTCTGCCCCCTGATGATGAGCGTCCCCTCGGTCCCCCTCTGAATGCGACGGCCGTCAAGAAGTCTCTTGCAGCGCTTCGTCATGTTCAGAGGACGACCCCGTCTGCTTCAGCCTCTGCTTCTGCTCTGCTCCACGTCTGCTCCAGCTGCTTCTGCTCCCTCTCCTACTCTTGCTGACCTCGCACGTTCATTGAAACGTGTGGAGTCTCGTTGTGCTCGATCTGAGGAGATTCTTGCTCGTATCGCTTCTCGTTTGGGTATTGATATCCCTCCGTCTGTTTTTGACGAGGAGGAGTTGGATGAGGAGGATATCGAGGAGCTTGTTCGTTCTGCTGCTGCTCGTGCCCCTGAGGGTACTTCTGGTGCTGCTGTTTCTTCTGCCGGTGATCCTGAGAGCACACCTGCTGCCACCGTTCCTCCGGTGGATGCTTCGTCTGTTGCTGCTCCCGAGACCACTCCTGTCGTGCCAGAGATTTCCACTCCTACCGTCCCAGTGACCACCTCCACTCCTGCAGAGCCTGCTGCTGCTGCAGATCCTCCTGCTGCCTCCTGAGCTTCTTTGGAGGACTCTCCTATGCACATTGGATGATTTTTTGTAGTCGTGAGAGAGTTGGGTTAGGATAGATGGTGGTTATGTATTTTGATGTATCTCTGATGGTGTTTTGATATTTTTGTATGCTTTGTGATACTCTGATATATGCTATGATATGATGTTGTATTTTGTGCTTCGATCTGAGGATCGTTTATGCATGTTGGCGATGTATATTTTTGATGTACTCATGGTTCATATATATATATATACACACATCGATGTTGACATTTCATTCTCTTGTGCACATTATATTCTTTTTATGTCTCTGATGTTTGATTTCGTCGCTCGACGATGATAACTTGGTTAAATAGAAATTATTTCTATGAAAACATAGAATTGTTTTCCATGCACTAAATTAACCAAGAATGTTGATATTGGAGAGTATATTCCATAACTCAATATGTTTCAGTGATTTGAGTTTTGATGATTTCGTTTTTCGATTTTCAACTATGGTATCATTGACACGCTTTGATTTAATTCGTTATTTTCCTTTGGTGTCATTTGAACCGTGGTCGTATTCTTCGACTCCCATGCTTTTATTTAAGCCATTGTCGTTGTCGTTGTTCTCCTCCCGCTCTTTTTGCTTATGCCAAAGGGGGGGGAGAATTAATAATGACGATGCACGACATGATAATTCAAAGCAATTTACCATGAATCTAATTTGTTGTGTTAGATTCAGGGGGGAGTGAAGATATATAAATGGATTTTCAAATCCGATATTTCAAATATTTCAATGATTGGATTCTCATTTATTTCTTCTCTCGTCTACTTGATGCATATGATTATTGTTATTAATTGGAATTAACGTGTCATCAATGCAGGGGGAGTAAGTAAATTTCATTTGAATCATTATTTTTAATTATTATTTATGTTGGTTTGTCGTCACCAAAAAGGGGGAGAATGTTGAGTATTGACTCCCCGGATTTGGTTTTGGATGATGAACAAACATAAATAAATCGTGAACTAACTCTTTGTGAGCGTAATTATGGAGATCGTCGCCAAACTTCTATGAACATCAAAAGCGACGTCTCGAGATTTCTCAACGCGCGTGATCGTATGCCTAAAGCTTCGTTGAAGCTTATGGACCATTATTGAAGTCATGAAGATTCGAATTGAAGCTTTTGAAGACGGTTCGTCATAGTTTATTTAATGTCTTCTAGCTTCATTTCGTAGAATGTTAAGCCTTGAGTAGGTCTTACGTTTTAATCTTCATAACGCTCATATCTTAGAGCTATGATCTTAGTAGAAGTCCATACGAACTTTCCCGAAGCTTCGCGCTTCGATTCGCGACTTCTTGTGCATGTTAGTTGGTTCAAGAAAAAGAACCAACCCACTAGATGGTGATCTAGTCGGTCAGCAAAGCTTCTTGAACCGACTAGTTTGCCTCCTTCAATTCTAAGCTCTTTACTGTTTACAGTTAGTCGGTCTACATTGACTCACCGACCGACTATTTGGTGAACTAGTCGGTCAGTGATCCTTCTTAGCCCGACTAGTTGAGCTTTCCCTGTACATGCCTAGTTACTGTTTATCGTTAGTCGGTCAAAGAACGTTTGTCGACCGACTAGTTGATGAACTAGTCGGTCAACATTTGTTCTTAAACCGACTAAATCAACTTGAAGACAGCCTTCTCTATTTCGACTGTTAGTCGGTCAAAGAACATTCACCGACCGACTAGTTGTGAAACTAGTCGGTCAGCAAGTCTTCTTAGACCGACTAGTTGTCATCTCATGTACTTCAACCTTTTGGCTGTTAAACCATTAATCGGTCTACGTTGTATCACCGACTGACTAGTTGATGAACTAGTCGGTCAGTGATCCTTCTTTGACCGACTAGTCTGGTTCAGAATAGAGCCGTTGGAGCTTTAATTGAAACGTTTTTCTCTCTCTCTTTCCTCTAACCTATAAATACTTGGAGTGCTGCATTCATTACACTCAAGGATGATATTAAGAGAAGTTTAGAGATTAAAAGAGAAGCATTCAATCTCATTCAAAGCTCATTCATTTCTAATCTTGAATCTCTCCCTCACTCTTATTCAAAAGAGAGATTCATTGATTGTGAGCCTTCCAAGCCAAGTGCTTGATTCTAGGTCACCAACATCCACCTAGGACTCCATTGCTGGTCATCTACTTGGAGCTAGGGTTTGGTGCCTCTTCATCTTCCCCAAAATCCTCTTTGCCCTAATTCGTAAGTATACTCAAGGCATAGGTATTTTGTGGTAAGAATTTCTATTTCAATTTACATTGATATTGTAAGTGTTTCACTCTCGGTTGTGAGAGTTTGTTTTGTGATCCCGGTTTGTGAGAGTCACATTTCGATTTGTGTATGATTTGTTCTTGTAGAGGTTTTCTACAAGAATTTCATAGTGCAAATCTTGAGTTAGGGTTTCTAACTCAAGTATCCGGAGGGGATCCGGGTGGTTGGGACGTAGGATCACCAGGAACAAGTCGGGGAGACTTGGGTGGATCCGAACCCGTTAACATCGTTTGTTTGCGATTGTTTTCTTTGTTGTCTATTATTTACATTTCCGCATTTCCGCATTGATTGGTAGAGTTTGCAAGATAGTTAGGAATTATCTTCTTAATTATTTTAAAGTACTATTCACCCCCCTTAGTACTTGTGCAGTAGCTTCGTAGGGCATTACAGGCTGCTGATGGAGGAGGCGTTGTGCTGGGTATTGCAGGAGGCTGTCGGAGAGAAGGAGGACAGTGGTGGTGTGGAGGTGCTGTCGGAGTTGGGAGGCGGGGGATGGAGCTCAGGTTCTATCGGTAGGGAGGTTCGGCATCGACGAGAGGTTGGAGGGGGTCTACAGGCGAGGGTGGCGGAGGTGCGGTGGGGCTGGAGGAGGCGGGAGGAGAGTCAGAGTTTGTGGAGGCGGGGTCGCCTGGCTTTTGAAGGAGGAGGGAGAGTCAATGGTAGAGAGATGGGTCGGGGCTTATGAAGAAGAAGGAGAGAACAAGGAGATTGTGTGGGTTGAGGGAGATTCCACGCACGAAATCCTGCGTGCATGGGGGAGGGAAGTTGCATGGGCGGTTGCTTTGAGTTGGTTGCGTGGGATCCCCTCGGATTTGCGGGGTGAGTCGCGTGGGTGCGGTAGTTGCGGACGGGGATCCGCATGGGAACGTTGGCGAGGGAATTTAGATTTAGTTAGGATAATATATAATTTAGAAAAATCAATTTGGTTACTAAATTTTTTAATATAGTTAAAATTATTGATATAGTAAATAATCAGTTTTGTTAATCAGTTTAGATGTAAAATTTAAATTTGAAAAGATATTAATATAGTTAAAAACATTATTAGATTCTACAACTTCGCCCCTCGACATCGATGACATACAAAAATTATAAGGAAAATGCCGGAGCGATCGTGGCGTCATGAGAATCGTGAATACAGGGTCCAATCATGAGTCTGAGCTAAGGAAAAATAATAATAAAAATCAAGATGTAAATATACACATAATATGATGCATTAAGAAAGTACTTACGTACGTACGAAATACATACGACAGAAAGTGACCGCTACAAACTATCTCTGATTATCTCATTTGAGGAGGAACTTCCTTCTAATAGGTTATGCTTTGGTTATATATATGATTATGGCATTGGCTTTGCATTATACCAATCATTGTTGGCAAGATATTCTTGGTAGGGTCTTCTTGTGATGGCGAATCAAAGGTACTTGGTGATGGTAATCGACACACGACATGAGAACCGAAGGACATGACTAAGAGGAAAAGAGAGGATGGCATGCATGAAAGGAACGCCAAGTAGAAGAAAACTGAGTGTGATCATGGCATCATCAAGAAAGGCCTTGGGAGCTCCCCATAGAATCGCAAACGGGATTGGGAAAGGCATGGCGAGAGAGGAAGTCATGGGCCCATCCTTGGCCACACACCTTCGCAGTGCAATCCAGTTCAAGGCCTCTCCAATTCACAAAGGAGCTTGGGACACGCATACCCCTTCTCATAAGGTAACCCTGTTCAAAGCCACACATATTCACAAAGTAACCCTACATGCGGGCACCCCCCAGGTCACAAGTGTTAGTTATTGCAATACTCCTAAATGAGTTTTGATGATTAAGCAACCAGTTATGTTACTAATTGTGTTTTAAGTGGATTTGTGAGTGTAGGTCAAATAAAGTCAACAAATGGTCAAGCTTGATGGTTGGAAGAAGATTAAAGTCAAAAGTTAATAATGAAGAATAAAGAGACTTGGAACTCATATTTGAGATCAATTTCCCAAGCCAAGGACTCATGAGAAGTGCAAATTCTCAAAGACAAGGAATTCAAGTTCATAAAGATGCTTCAAGTTCACCAAGATTACTGAGTGATGTATCACATTTTTGATTTTGGTCTAGGATTGTTAAAGTCAATAGATGAAGCTTACACACACATTAAATAATGTTTTAAACGTCACAAATGTTTTAAATAAGATTTAAAATTATTTAGAATTAATTTCATGGAGTTTTCATTGCTTTAAAACCCCATATCAGAATAGTAGCCGATTAATTTTCAATTTTAGTCCTCTAATTTGAATGGGAAATGAGTTCTTCATTCTGAACCCCAAAGTAGTCGATCGCAGTACTAAGATTAGTCGATCGCCGTTGTCAAAATAGTCGACTACCTTTACTATGGGAGCCGACTACTTCGTGTAATAACACGGTTCCAAGTTTTCCGGAGAGCTGTCGATTTTACCATTTGAGGGACAGTTTTGTCCTAGATTTTCAACGTGTTTTCAAGTGTATTTAAAGAGGTTTAGATGGAGATTTTTGGCACCAAGCATTGCATAATTTTTGAGATTTTCAAGTTCCAATTTTCATCTTCAAGCTCTCAAACTCTCAAGACCTAAAATTCTGATTTAAAATTCTAAAGCTTTTAAGCATTTGGGCTTTTGTGATTTTGAATCTCACTAAGTTTTAAAGTGATTCTCTGGTATTCTAATCGGATTTCTTTTTGATCTTCTTAAGTTTTAATCTTTCATTTCTTTAAGATCAAAAGATTTTACTCCTTATCCACTTGAACACACAAGAGCATAAAATGATATAAAAATTGTAAATAATAACATGCAGATGCAATTATAAAATGAATAGATTAATTGTGTGGATCGGCCAGTCGCCATAAAAAAATGTCCAAAGTCCAAGTTATATAGTCCCTTTTACATAAAGAAAAAGAAAGAATACAACTTTGGAAACTTCGTGAGTCCCATAAGAATTCTTCTTCGTTAAGGGTGGCCTTTGCCTCCATAGAAATGGCCATCGGTCTTGTGCATTACATAATATTTCTCACTACAATTTCTCTCAAAAAGAAAAGAATAGTGCGGGAAAAATAAATGTGGGACTTAAAAAGGCCAATCCAAAAGCACAATATAGTCATTCATGTTAATTTGTGCTTAAAAACATGTTCAACACATTTAATCACATATCACAGACATCACAGATTCACATGATTTAAATATTTTATGCTTAATAATTAATTGGACCACAGGGCGATGTCATACACCGTTAGGTTAGGTAACTAACGGCAGAGAGGTCACATGTTCCTCATAATTATTAAACGAATGTTAATGAAAATAAGCAGAAAATTATCTCAGAATACATGCCAGAAGGTATGTGATATGAAGCATATGTATATAATTCTAAAACAATATGCAGCAGAATTACTAATCATGCACTTATATTATAATCAGAGTTGTATTCCCGCTAATAATACTTGTATTATGTGACACACCCCCAAAATTTCTTGGGAATACAACCTAAAAATGGAATTATGGACCGGGTCAATGTAGTCTAGTTCAAGAAAAAAATTTAAAAACTGAGCTATGCCCCATATATTATTTATTTATAAGAATTGTTTTTATTATCTTCTTCCCTATTTTTCTTTTACTTTTCCCTTTTTTATTTTCTTTTTTTCTTTTTGGGATTTTATGGTCTGCGGGCTACATGTCCGCAGCCATAAATATACACTTTTTTTGATTTTGTAAAGGCATGTGGGCCAAACCCATGACTGGTCTGCGTGCGTTGGCCCACAGACATAGTTTTTTAAATTGTTGTGGCAGCGCAGCCTTTAGGGGTTGCGTCGCCCGAGGGGGGGGGGGG
This sequence comes from Scilla litardierei, assembly GCA_030789695.1. Taxonomy (NCBI): domain Eukaryota; kingdom Viridiplantae; phylum Streptophyta; class Magnoliopsida; order Asparagales; family Asparagaceae; genus Scilla; species Scilla litardierei. Next base: position 182,680,766 of record CM061139.1, on the reverse strand, counting down.
GGGTCGACGGGGCGTGGAGGAGGGCAGGGGGTGCGACGACCCAGTTGTCGCCGCCCCCACAACGGTCCAGCGGGCGGATGGCCGCCGACCGATTTTCCCATATTACCCTATTTTTTTAAAAAATGGTTTGGCGGCGATACTTAATAAGATTTCTTGTTCCATTATGAGTTTACTACATATATGTATATATTTCATTTTCATTGCTTCCTCGAACCAATCATATACTTTATTGAGAAAGGTAATCCAAAAGGACTCCCCCCCCCAGAGAACCGTATATGAGAATTTCATCTCATACAGCTCAAACAGAAACACACAAATACTGATTTCAACGGATATGCAATATAGAAAGTTCAAAACTTCTTAGCCACTAAGGGGATAGGGCTAAGCGAAGCAAAAAGGGTTTTCCATGAGATGGAAAATGAAAACTATTAGCCCCACACAAGGTTTGTGAATAAGTGATTGTCTGATAATGAGCAAGGAATATCCGTCTTTCTGCTAAACAGGATCTATTGAACTCATAATTCATTAGATACTTTTTCTGAATGTCAACTAAGTATCGTAAGTAAATTGATCCCGGTTGTTCAATCATTTGATAACCCGTGGGAAGGGGCATATAACTGTATGGTCGTTGCCCCTTCAAGGGCCAAGCGGATTGGCCGCCACACATGGAGGTCTGGCGGCCCAAATTTTTGTGTGTGTTTGGTTTTCTTTTTTTCCCGATCTATTTCAATCTTGGGTGTTGTTGTTCGACGAGTACCATGATCATGTAAAAAGTGCTGTGTTTTTATGTATACCTTAAAATCGAAGAAGGTAGACGCGAGGCTTTGACTTCTCGTCCACACCCAAGCAATCCTCCGTTGTCCTTCAAAGTTTTCTCAACGTCCGGGCATTCTCTATCAGGAAGATCGTGCTGATAACGTGTTGTGAAGTACCTCCTAGGAAAGACTCCAATCCTTTATTTATCGGGGATAAGAAGAGTTCATAAAATGATATAAAATGATAGAATAGAATGTTTGGATATGATACAAACTCCTAATCCTACGAGAGATGATGTATTCATAACGGTTTTTTTAAAATACTCATCTTGTTAGAGAGTAATCAAACTCAAGAAGGAAAATAGTGATAGGAATTCTTAGAGATAGAATGAGTAACCATGGCCATATGCCATGGTTATCTATATATTAATTTAGTAAGGGAGATGAAGAGCCCCTAGGAGACCAAGAGTCCCCATTACCCATAGTAATGGGACTAATGAGTGGGTAATGAAGGAGGGGAGGCCAAGATCCTCACTCATTCATAACACTCCCCCTTACCCATTCATCACTTTGGTCTCAGTATCTGAGGCAAAGAGGGGTGGATGCTTCTGGATCCAGAGTAAGTGTGTTTGCCTCGTTAAAACCTTAGCTGTGGAAAACCCAGTGGGAAAAACCCAACAGCTTAAGGGAAAAGAGTGCAACCCACGGGTTACTCCCCCTGATCCGTACAAGCTTCAGGCTTGCAGGTCTTTCAATTGTCGCATACCAATGTTCTTTACAAGCTTTACAAAAGTACATTTGGGCAAAGACTTAGTAAAAAGATCAGCTAAGTTGTTGCAGGACTGTATCTGCTGAACTTCGATCTGCTTGTCCTCGTTTAGCTCATGTGTCCAGAAAAACTTGGGAGATATGTGCTTCGTCCTGTCGCCCTTGATGTAGCCCTTTTGAAGTTGAACAATGCATGCGGCGTTGTCTTCAAATAGGACGGTAGGCTCCAAATCACCGGTCTTCAGGCCAGTAGATTGAAGAATGTGTTGGACGACGGATCGTAGCCAATAACACTCTCTACTTGCTTCATGGATCGCAATGAGCTCCGAATGGTTGGATGATGTAGCTGTTGTGGTTTGCTTTACCGATCTCCAGGAGATAGCAGTACCTCCGTAGGTAAATACAAAACATGTTTGAGATTTTGCCTTGTGCGGATCAGAGAGATAACCTGCATCAGCATAACTAAACAATTTGGGGGAGGCACCTCTCTGGTAGTAAAGTCCAAGATCAATGGAACCCTAAAGGTATCGCAGAAGATGCTTTACTCCGTTCTAGTGGCGCTTTGTGGGCGCTGCACTGTGTCTGGCTAGTAGATTAACTGTAAACGCTATATCAGGATGCGTACAGTTAGCCAGATATAGAAGTGTTCCAATGGCACTGAGGTAGGGTACTTCAGGACCCAGTATCTCCTCCCCCTCTTCCAGTGGCCGGAAGGGGTCCTTATGTACATCTAGTGATCTTACGACCATAGGAGTACCTAAAGGATGACATTTATCCATATGAAACTTGCGTAGAAGTTTCTTTGTATAATTAGATTGGTGAATAGGATTCCACCTCTTAGGTGTTCTATCTGTAAACCAAGACAATACTTTGTTTTGCCTAGGTCTTTCATTTCAAAAGTATGTTTCAGGCTTTCAGATATCTCTTTGATCTCTGCAGGAGATCCTATAAGATTTAAGTCATCTACATATACAGCTATGATGACGAATCCTGTTCCCGTTCTTTTGATAAAGATACACGGGCAGACTTCATTATTCGTGAATCCTTGCTGTGCAAGGAAATCACTAAGTCTGTTATACCACATCTTTCCCGATTGTTTTAGACCATATAATGATCTATGTAGCCTTACAGAGAATACGTCCCGATGTATCTCTTTCATCTCTGGGGGTAGATTAAACCCATCAGGAAATCTCATATAGATATTTTTATCTATATCGCCATATAGATATGCAGTCACAACGTCCATGAGCTGTATTTCTAGGCTTTCCAGAGAAGTTAGGCTTATTAAAAATCGGAAGGTGATCGAATCCATGACCGGGGAATACTCATCTTCGTAATCAATCCCCGGTCTTTGGGAAAATCCCTGGGCTACAAGGCGTGCCTTATAGCGAACGATCACATTATTTTCATCTCTTTTTCTTATGAAAACCCACTTATATCCCACAGGTTTTACACCTACTGGTGTTTGGACTACTGGTCCAAAGACTTTGCGTTTCAAGAGTGAGTCCAGCTCTACTCTTATTGCATCGTCCCACTTTGGCCAATCCTCTCTGCGTTTACATTCCGCTAGAGATCGTGGTTCGACGTCATCGTTATATTCAGTGACGTGAACGGCAATATCGAACGCAAAATCGTCGACGACGACTATGCTATTTCTGTCCAGTACTTCTCCAGTACGTACAAAATTTAATGATGTTTCTCCTATTGTTTCCTCTGCTGGGGAAATCAGGAGGGGAGAAGTAGCTGGTCTGAGCTCAGCATCCTGTGGAGGTATAATCTTAGTATCACCAGGAGTCTTCCTCTTTCGAGGAACTTTATCTTTTTAACCTGGTGGGCGTCCTCTTTTCATTTAAGGTACAACCAATTCTGCTGCCGGTGGATTGCATCCATCTATGGGGATGTCAATCCTAGCTGGCGTATTGGCAGCAGGGACGTGTGAACGGACAATCTTCTGGTTGTCCGTGAATTTATCCGGTAAAAGATGTACTGTATTCTGGATGTGAAGGATCTTCAGGATCTCATCTTCACACAGATTAGTACGCGGATCATATAGGGACAAAGACTTCTGGTCCCACTAATGGTCTCAGAAGCTTCTGGCTTCTTAGACTGTGTGCCCAGTTTTGGAAAAATTTTCTCATTAAATTCACAGTCTACAAAACGTGCCTTGAATGCGTCACCCGTCAGGGGTTCAAGGTATCTGATAATAGAGGGCGAATCAAACCCAATATATATACCTAGACGACGCTAAGGACCCATTTTGGTCCTCTGAGGTGGTGCTATTGGGACATATACCGCACAACCAAACACTCTCAAATGAGAGATATCTGGAGGTGCGCCATATGCTAGTTGCATCGGGAATAAAGTTTGACCTCCAGAGGGTCTTATCCTAATAAGTGATGCGGCATGTAAAATAGCATGCCCCCAAGCATCCACAGGCAACTGGGATTGCATAAGCAATGGACGTGCAATCCATTGGAGCCTCTTTATAAGGGACTCAGCTAATCCGTTTTGGGTGTGAACATATGCTACATGATGTTCAACTTCAATACCCGTTGCCTGGCAATAGTCTTCGAAGACTTGTGAAGTAAATTCTCCCGCATTATCAAGACGTAGTTTCTTGATATGGTTATCGGGAAAATGAGCACGCAACCTTATTATTTGTGCCAATAGCTTTGGAAAAGCTAGGTTGCGGGTGTACAAGAGGCACACATAAGACCATTTGGTTGATGCATCAATCAGTACCATGAAGTACCGAAATGGGCCACTTGCGGGGTGAATAGGCCCACAAATGTCACCATGAATTCTCTCTAGAAAACCAGGAGACTTTAATCCCACTTTCAGGAGGGACGGTCTCGTTATTAGTTTTCCCTTGAAACAAGGGAGACATGGAAATTCACCCTTTTGAAGAATCTTCAGGTTCTTCAATTTGTGTCCACGGGATTCAGTGATGATGCGTCGCATCATTGCTGTTCCAGGGTGACCAAGTCTATTGTGCCAGAGTTGGAACTTTGGCAGTGATTGGCACGTCTGGTGCTCAATCATATTGGTTTCTACTGGTTGAATGTATGTTTGGTATAGACCCGACGGGAGTCCCTTGAATCGCTCGCAGATGATCTTCCGATCATCTTTTTGACGAGTTACAATTAGATATTCAACCTTATTTTCATCTCTGGTTTCTAAGTGATATCCGTTTAAACGGAAATCCTTGAAACTTACGAGATTTCTATTTGATTTAGGAGAGAATAATGCATTATTTATTTGAAGTCTTGTGTTATTTGGGAGCAATATAATTGCTTCACCAGTTCCTTCGATTATTTGGGACAGACCTGAAATTGTGATAACAGGACCGTCATATTTGTTTACGCTATTAAAATAGCAATGATCGCGAAGGATTGTGTGCGTCGAGGCACTGTCCACTAGGCACTCAGACATCATCTATATAAGCAAAAACGAAATTTTATTTGAGGGAAAATGTAGACAACATTCATAAATAAAAGTCCGAACTAAAGCAAATAACAGATGAAGATACATCGAATTCTAAATGCATAGATAAATGATGATGCTCAATCTAGCAGATCGTCGCTCTCGAAGTCTTTTGCAGTAAACATTGTTGGCAGCTGAACAGTCGCCAAGTTTGTTTCAGGTAGAGACTTCTGGCTCGCCTGGTATAAATCCTGGAGGTGGCGAGGAGTGCGGCAGTTTCTGGACCAATGGCCAGTCATGCCGCATCTATGGCATTTATCCTCCCAGTTCTTCTTTGGAAGTGACACTTGCTCGGTGTTCTTTCGCTTCCAAGTGAACTTTCTTTTTTCCTTTATTGTTTTTGTTTGTCTGGGGAGCTGCACCTCTTGGTTGCTTCATTACAGCTTGCCCTTTAGTGTTTTTAGCCTTCCTCTTGTTATTCCACTTCTGGGGAGAAACATGGTGGGCTTCAGGAATTGGGGCAGTGCTAGCTGGACGCAAGTTATGAGTTGCAAGCAGTAAATCTCGATTCTGCTCTGCCTTAAGTAGGCATGAGATCAGATCAGAGAATTTCGTGAAGTTGCGTTCACGATACTGCTGCATGAGGATTGCATCTTTCTTGTGAAACGAGGTAAACGTTTTTTCCAACATGCGTTGTTCTGTCACTTCTTCACCGCACAACTTCAGGCGTGAGGTGATGTTATGAAGTGCAGAATTATACTCAGCGACGGACTTATAGTCCTGAAGTCTGAGGTTTTCCCACTCATAACTGGCACTGGGTAATATAACATCAATTTGATGTTTATATCGTGCTTCCAGCGCTGTCCACAGGTCCTTTGGGTCCTCAACAGTTAAGTATTCGGCCTTCAAGGTCCGATCTATATGTTTCCTAATGTAGATTATGGCTTTCGCCTTATCTACATCGGATACAGTGGTTGTAGGGCTGCTGCTAGCTGTAGCAGAAGCTTCGGCCGCTGCTGGGGCCGAGGAAGGAGCCAAAATGGACCCAAGGAGGGCCATCGAACGCAAGTGGAACTTCAGGTCCACTCGCCAACTCAGGTAATTTTTCCCTGCAGAATCAAGGACTTCAAAATCGACGCTTGCCAATTTTGCCATTTATCTACGCAATTTAAAATGAGCATGAATTAATTAAAATTCAAAAATTCATGCATAAAGAAATAAACAAGTAAAAATGCGGGGATCGGCCAGATACCCAAAATAGTATACAGTCCAAAGTTCGTTTACAGTCCATAAAAGAAAAATACAACTTTGGAAACCCAAACTGGGTCCCTATATCTCCGTCTTCATATGCTATTGCACCGAGCTTTGGATTTTTATACAAATTTCCTCACTTACAAATTCTCTCAAAAGAAAATAAAAGTGCAAGGAATGTAAATAGGTATACAATGGCTGATCCCGAAAAACACATTTTTACTTATTTAAACATCCACGCAGTTATAAATATGCTACATGCATAAAAGTAAAAAACCACGCATATATCTCAAGCATAACACTAGAAAATATAATTATCTCGTAGACCACGTGAAAACGTCATACACCGTTAGGTTAGTTGACTAACAGCAGAGCGGTCTCAGGATCTTTAAGAAAATTCACTACTACAAAATGGACCTTTAACAGCGCTTAAATAAGGTCTTTAATAGCGCTTTACAAGTGCTGTCTATCTCGCCGCTGCTAAAGGGGGTTGGTTTTAATAGCGCTTTACAAGCGCTGTTAAAGGGGGCCTTTAACAGCGCTTCTTTAGTACAAGCGCTGTTAAAGGCCCCCCTTTAACAACGCTTGTTTGTGCAAGCGTTGTTAAAGGGGGCCTTTAACAGCGCTTCTTTAGTACAAGCGCTGTTAATGGTAGACCTTTAACAGCACTTGTAGTAAAAAGCACTGTTAAAGGCGGACCTTTAATAGCGCTTGTACTAAAAAAGCGCTGTCTATTGAGACCTTAGACATCACTTCTTTAGTACAAGCGCTGTTAAAGGTCCGCCATAGACATCGCTTGTACTAAACAAACGCTGTTAAAGGTCCCAGATAGACATCGCTTGGTTCAATTCAGTTTATTGTTTCTCCCTACGTTTTATATTTAAATAGATCCATTTAATATTCAAAATACTTAAATAAACCGCCATTAACATTAAATTACAAGAAACAATCATTACAAGAAACAATCAAATTAAATTGCTTTTATTCAACAATCACATAAATTAGACAATATGCATTGATATTGGAAGATGATCCGTAATACAAATAAGAAACATTACCACATATAAAACTTATCAGTCATTATCCATTAAATCACTCATTGAACAATACATTTCCCAACAGCAGTATATACATTTTCAGAGCGTTCAACCTACACATGACCAAAATTGTAGCAGAAAAAAAAATGGAAAAAAACACCACTGAGCCATATCATACAGGTCGTTGCATCCTGCCTCTTTACTTGATTGCATTCTGCAGATTCAGCAGAACAGAAACATTTCTCTCTCTCGTTCAATGATCAAGTAGACCCAATCTTACAAGGCATGCAGAACTTAGGATGGAATTTCCAACCCTAAATCAGAGGGTGACGACTCGTGCTGGCTTTGTTGGCCACGTTGCATGCGCCGACATGATGATGCCTACGATTACACCAAACAATCCAAGGGCACTGCCAAAGATCCAAATCACCAAAATCTTGACAAAGAGAGAGGAGTTCTGAGCATCGGAAAGGGCACAGCTGCTTCCAATTATCCCCACACAGATCCTGTTAACGATAATTAGTTTTTAACTGGATCACTGTGAGCCAAAGTTAAGGATGCTTGATTAAAGATTGCTTGGGTCAAGATTGAAAACATACCCGCAGACAAGATTTGCAAATCCGCCTATGATGCCTGCAGCAAAGATAGCATATCCAGCCCTCAGAGACTCTGCGGCGTATATCTGAGATGTTGGCACACTTTCCAGCTTGGTTTGTACTCCAGACTGACGTCGAAGACCTTTGGGAAATGCTAGCTGTTGACATGTATACATGAAACAAGAAAAGGAGATAGGCAAGAAGTCACACTTTTGGTTTTAAAAAAAGAACAGATCAATACAATGTGGTAATCAACATGGGTTAAGAACTCACAGGGCCAGGTATATAGAGCCGGCGCTTTTCTCCAATTTTCATGCTCAACATTCCTTCACCAAGTCCTTTGATCACCTGTTCCAGATAATCGAGAAGCTAAAGGAATTGTGGACAATGCGTACACGTAGCTAAAGAGAAGCATTTCCAGTTACCTGGCCAGGACCGACACGAAAGATATAGGGCATGCCTTTCTCCAAGGAGCTAAACACATGAAATACAACAAGAAGTTAGGGATACATGTTAAATATGTCGAAGCTTTCATCATAGTCACATACGTGGACATCACATTTTTACAGAACTAAAAATTACACCCGAGACCACAATCCGATCATTTCGGCATTTTTTTGGGTTTGGATCTAAAATTTTGAACCCGAATCCTTATCTGGTTGCATTTAGGTACCACCTTATCAAAACCAAACCATTGGATACAGGGTCACTAAGGAGTTTGATGACAACTCAAGTGAGTTGAGCTCAGATTGACATCCCGTGATAGGACTTTATCAATTGTATGAAGGAGCTCTCTCAACTGAGTCTTGCTCATTAGCCTACCGGCCCAACCTATTTGTGCTGGGAGAAGGCATGGATGATATGTCAATACTTCATATTTACATTCAGGCAGTAATGACTTGTGAATGACATTTTGTGTGTGCTTGCTTTACCTGTAAACTAGACAAATTTGCAGATACTTTCTTGAATATTAATTTCCCTTTGATCAAGTAGTTTAAAACTTCAAGGGTGGTTTTGAGCAAGAGAACGCTTTCAACCCCTAAAGCCATAGGAAAATCACATACAAAACATTGTTTCCGGTGTACCTTTGTTTTAATTCATTACCATCACCATCAAAGTAAATGGTGCCACATGTTCCAGAGTTGAGAGTTTACACTCGATAAGGTCAAAGATGTGGACCCTATAACCCAAATTTAAAAATGGGCAACCCAACCAGAAATAGTTGTGAACGATGTAACCCATCTAGACTATCTAAAAATGAAATGTCCAATGCATCAAGTGGTAACAAAGTTATCACTAGCATGACAGTTCTAAAATGTTGAGTTTTTTTCTCACCTTTTCCATGGGTAAAAACATATATAATGCCCTTTGGGTTGTCAATTTTAAAATTTGGATTGATAGGATCATCATATTTGATTGCATCAGGTGCATCCCGGTCAAACTATGTGCAACCACAATGAATCTGTTCAGCATTACCAAGCATGTATTTTCAGACAGAATATTAAAAAAAATAGATGGATACCTCTTTCTTAACTGGTTCTTCCTTCTCTGATAGGATCAATTCAATATGACAACGAGATGACATATAAGCTGCAATTAAGAAGATGATTATTTAGCAGCAGCTCAAGGCCTGAAATGAAGGTAAACCGATATGGACAAAAAAAACTAACGATTAATCTGCCCATAAGCACGGTATGTTCGGCGCCTCTGTTTCTGAGCCTGGTTCACTTGGATGTGTGAGATAGTTAGTTGTCACTTTCAGAATTATCCCATGCTCAGTAACATAGTAACAACAGCATACATGGATTTCCTACCACATATATATCACACATCTAGAATACACTCCTATCGTCTAGGTTGCATGGATACGAGTACGAGCATACAATACAATATAGATACACTCTATGATATAGATACACGGATACACAAAAAAACCAAAAAAATCAGTTTGTGCGGTTTTAAAGAATCAGATACATGTATCCAATACTAGTATCAGAAGTTATCGCAGCCATAACCACATAGTATGAAACATACATGGACATAATCCATGTTATCGAGACCAAGATGACCTGTAAGCTCAAAGAAAAAATCAGTTAGTGTTACAGTAACAAGTAAAAAGTGATATTAAGTAAATTATGAGCAAATAAATGGATCATACGTGATACTTGGCAACTACATGAATGGAATATGGATAAACAAAGGAACATAGAGAAAAGAGTTTAATATGGAAAATGGGTTTAAAATATAAGCAACCTCCTCTGAGAAGCTGAGATGAAGGCATCTACTTTTGGTGCAGAAATTGTGGCGCATAAAAAAGTGTGCCTACACCAAATCCCGCTATCTTGCTTAATGTAATGTTATCCATTCTTTAATCTCCTGAGCTCTGCAACTCCCAATCACCTATAATTCATATAGAGATCATCAGCAATCCCAAATTAACCCCCAGAGACACACAAATAATCAACAGAACTCCGCAACTCGAGAATTTCCCTACCACACAGGGCTCCGTAATTAGTTCGATGCAATCCAAAAACAAAAATTAATGCTAATTGATCAATGTCAACCATTCAGAAAATGATATGAAGTGACATGGTAGTAAAGCATATCATTAATCCTAAGACCATAAAACGAGGATTGATATAAAGTTTTCAACATCATTCTTGCACACAAAAAATACAAACTGCACGCTAATCAGAAGGCATCTTGTTAATAACGACGACGTCAAAATGGCAATGTCATTCCATATTACATCATTAACTTGCCACACATGTTGCCACATTTACACAAACACGTTGGCTACATCCATTAAGAGAATTATACTTTTCTCTATAAATGCCAGTACCTAGGATGGAGGACACATATGTTGACATCCATTAAGAGAATTATGCTTATCACTAGGAATGTATTTAGTAAACCTCATGTGGAAGCACATCACAACTAACCCTCTCTCTGAATTGAATCCAAATCTCTCGCATACATGCCCAATTGAACCTTGTTCTGATCTCATTTTCAGAACAAAAGGAGTAAACTAAATGTCAGGGCTTTGATTAAAAGAAATTATGATTAGGGCTAAGGGAGCATGCACCTGAGAGGAACTCCATAGCTCGAGGTAGGTAGGGGCGACGACGACGAGGAGGTTGACGGTTTTGATAAAGAGTATCTGATCCGATAAGGAGGCGAGGCAGCTGCCGGGGTCTATGGGGATCACCTGCGGCCACCCGTAGATGACAGATCCAGGCTGGTGGGGTCTTGGCGGATCCAGGCTGGCGGGTACGAGTAGATGACAGATCCGAATGGAGGGAGGCCATTTAAAGGGGGTATGGATCTGGGAAAGAGGACAGAGATGGACCCCCGACCGTCGCCACCGACGATCTCTTCAAGCTTCCGCTTCACGCACCGGTGCCACATGGATTCAGCGACCAGCCAACGAACTAGATCCCAAACTGAGAGACGAGGAAGAAAAAGAGGACGATGATGACGGGGGTTTTGAAACCCTAGATTTGTTTGATTTCTATCCGCAACCTTTTCTCTTTTTCACTTTTCGCTTGAGTCTGATCGGGAATCGACGAGGCAAGCGATTATATCGACGAGGCTGACCTTAAACAGCGCTCGGAGAAATAAGCGTTGTGTATCACATTTAGCTCTAATAGATAGCGATTGTAGAAAAAGCGCTGTTATTATCTGACCTTTAATAGCGCTTGCAGAAAGAAGCGCTGTCTATTATCTGACCTTTAACAGCGATTGCAGAAAGAAGCGCTGTCTATTATCTGTGATTCTAATTAACAACGCTTATAATTGACAAGCGATGTCTAACATGTGCTATTAAAGGTCTTTTTTGTAGTAGTGATTATATTTTAAAAAAAACATCCTAAAATTCCAGTAGAATGCAACAGAGTTATTAATATTGAAATATGAAGTGACAAGTTCATAACCAAGAAATGATATAGGTTAATAACTTAAAGGGGCGACAGACCCATAAATATTAATCTGTGTAATATTTGATTAATAATTGGGCTGCAGGCCAACCAAATATTGTAAATAAAAACTGCTAGGCTACATGCCATTACAAGTCAAAATAAAATTGTTATTAGTTGGGCTGCAGGCCCAATTACTTGGCTTCTGTCACATATAATGTATAAGTATTTGTGACACATGGGCTTCAGGCCCAACATTAAAAATTATATTATATAATATAAACAGAATTTATAATTTTAACAAAAATTCTAGGTTGTGAATTATCAAAAAGAAACCCCCAAACCCTAGACCCCTCAATTTCAAAAATATCCCAACCCCATCAACCCCCAATCAGCCGCCAGAAAAACCCCAAACGGAGGGAGGATCTTTTCCGGAGGAGAGCCCCCTCTGCTTGCCGGGGGGGGTGTGTGTCGGAACAGAGGGTACCCCCGGGGGGCGGCGCATCCGGATCGGCCCCCCCGCGTCTGGGGGAGGGCGTCGAATAGGCGCAGTTGGATCGCCCCCCCCCCCCCCCCCCCCCCCCCCCCCCCCCCCGCGTCCGGGGGAGGGCGTCGAACAGGCGCAGTCGAATCGGCCCCCCCGCGTCTTGGGGGAGGGCGTCGGCGACAGAGCCCCCTCGACCGGGGGGGGGGGGGGGGGGGATCGGCCCCCCGACGGGGGTTTTTTCTTCTTTTTCTTAATTTAATTTGCATTGTATTCAACAGATTTTTTTTTTCGTTTTTACAAGCCAAAATAGAGGTTGTAAAAATACATGAAAATAAATTGTATATCTACAGGAATGAAGAGTATACCTCTAGATCGATGATCTAGGGATGGCCGTAGATGAGAACCGTAGAAAATAAAAATCCGAGCTCCCGAAAAAAGTGTCGAGAACACCGCAACGCTCCAAACGAATCGCCGCAGCAACCAAAGATTCCTCGCGCGTAGGGGATCAATTTGGTGGAGATTTTTGGATTGGATTTGTGCTCAAGGAAGAACACGTGCTGATAACGTGTTAGAGAGTAATCAAACTCAAGAAGGAACATAGTGATAGGAATTCTTAGAGATAGAATGAGTAACCATGGTCATATGCCATGGTTCTCTATATATTAATTTAGTAAGGGAGATGAAGAGCCCCTAGGAGACCAAGAGTCCCCATTACCCATAGTAATGGGACTAATGAGTGGGTAATGAAGGAGGGGAGGCCAAGAGCCTCACTCATTCATAACACATCTATTTTTATTTATTTTTCAATCGGAGCCCATGGCCTGTGCACTATTTATTAGCGGGCGTTCTCTTCTCGTTTGGATGGTCCTCTGGTCGTAAGTTCATTGTCGCCCTTCCAAACAAGGACAGTGGGCCCCGCTGCATCCACAATTTACGGCACACCCACCTACTCAGCCCTCGGTCCTCCCTCTCAATCACCTACCCAGGCTACCCTCCATCGTTCGTTCTTTCTTGTCTCGTGTCAATATATTGTTCACAGCTAACGCAATAATACTAACTACTCTCATGGCACCGACACCCCTCTCATCTTCATCTTCCCTTTCGTCGCCGAACGCCGCCGAGCTCGACGCCCCGCTTCACGCCCTCGGCTTCGAGATCGGCCTCGTCTCGGCCACCGAAGTCAACGGCACCCTGAAGGTCACCCCCGCCTGCTGCCAGGTAACCACTTTAAAAACAAAAAAACAAAAAACAAAAATCTGGTAGTTGCTTTGGTCACTGCTAATTTGATTGATGAGAGCAGCCGTTCAGAGTGCTGCACGGCGGGGTATCGGCGCTGATATCGGAGTCGCTGGCCAGCATGGGGGCCCACGTCGCCTCCGGATTCCGAAGGATCGCCGGCATCCAGCTCAGCATCAACCACCACCGGAGCGCCAAGCTCGGGGACCGCATCTTCGCGCGCGCCGCACCCATCCACGTCGGCAAAACCATTCAGGTACTCCTAATCTCGCCCCTCTAAACACCCTTCTTAACCAATTATTTGCATATCATTAGTGCTGTGGTTTACGTTTAAATCGTTGACTTTTGCTCGGTTCGATAAGACCTTAAGGCCAGTAAGAAAAACAAATACAAGATAAACGATGATAAGGACACACGTGGCGGACAATTTTGGACCAAAAGCAACCCAATTTCTGACTCTTTTAAAATATAGAGAGTCAAAATTAGTAGAAACAAAATAAATAAATTTATAAAAAGATTTTTAAATAATTAATAGATGTGTTAATTTAGAAATTAATATCGTACGCAGAAATTTTTTAAAGATTTTTACAATTGTAATTGCATGATATGTATATTTCTCTACATAGAGATGCGCACATAAGAAACGGCTAATTACGAAAATGGACACAATACTAACAGATATTAGCTCCATTTTATGCCATTCGGATTGTGTACAACCATATCCGAATCCGTCTAAAATGAATGCGGATTCGGAGCGGATTCAGGTATTTCGAAAATCCATTTACACATTTAATCCTCTCCAACCTGATTCAGATACATATTCGAATTGTTGAAATTTTTTTGGATACATATATCAGATATTACCAATAACATTGTAAATTCCTGACTTATTTGTAGTTAATCCCATCATATGTGATTATTTATCCGTATGTATTTGTTCATTTCTGGACCATAATGGAATTAGAGAATAATGTGCAGACATGAGAAACATCTCCTCGTATACAAGACACAAGAAGTGGTATGGTACAAGCCCACAAAGGCTTGTACTTATTGTACCAGCACATTTTCTGTGTCTTGGTATATGGAGAGATGTCTCCCATGTCATATATACCTGTTATGTTTTGGCAATTTCTAATCCATATGTTTGCATTGATTCCTGCATTATTTATACCAAAGGGCAAATGATGTTGTCCATATCCAAATTCATACTTGCATCAATTTATGATTACCATATTACCAAATAGCTGCTGACACTAGCTTGGGGGCTTGTGATGTATCGCAGGTATGGGAGGTCCATTTGCGGAGGATGAAGCCGGGAGCCGCCACGCCGGAGGAAGGCGAGCTGATAGCCGCGTCAAAGGTCACCTTTTTGTCGAACATGCCGGTGCCCGAGGATGCCAGCGATGCCGGAGAAACCCTTAGAAAGTATGCCAAGTTGTAACCAAAGCTTGGTGGATGGAATATTGAAACGGCATTGTATACCGACCACCACTCAACGTAATGTTGAAATAGATAAAACACAGGGAAGGGATCAAGCGGGAAAGAACAAAAAGTAGGGATTGCACATGCAAACAAGAAAGATGCTTATGGTTCAATGAGATTGCTTATGTCTATAGCCGTTCCACTAGCAGTCTTAAACATGGCAGTTTCTAAATCAAGAATCGACGCGCATCTCTGTCCATTTTAACACACACTTTCAAGAGAACTCCTCATGTGTTGAGAATCCAAATATGAAATTCCTATCTGTTGTGATGCAGGTGACTCTAGGTGCAGCTGCCGACAATCCACGCTCACCCCCACCGTTATCAACCTCGTGTATATAATACCCCTGCTATTGATGCGCGGTGACACGACATCTCACCAACAGACATCCCCGGTTTCTGTTGTTGATCTACCGAATTTATTAGAGCCAACAGCAATGCAATCATCAGCATGTCACCGAGTATTGCAAGTAGCATGTATTATTTTGTCACTTGATTGTCATTAGACTAACAATCATTTAGTATCGCATGTCATGTGAGGCCCATTGATCTCAAAAACATCTTTCCCATAAACAAAAACCCCTCATGCTCAATTACAATGCTACCAAACTCACAACTAGTACGTCAACAACCAACCAAACGGCATTGTATATGAATTTCAACATGAGGTGATAAAGCAAGATAGAACTACTTTCAGCGTTCATTCACCTTATAGAGCAAAAATTGAGATTGGATTAACAAGGTTTAATAATCATATCTGATAAATTAAAAAAAAAACATCCACCAATTCATTGATGTAGAATTCTCTCCTCTGGCTGGGATATCTAATTAAATTACCTCAAAATTTCTCAAAACTCCACAAACTCATTTTTACAATGCTCACAGCCACTCCAGCTATATGTTTTCCCGTCAGAGAAAAGGATGCCGTGGCGGCAGGAGAAATATGATGAGGCCACCCCCAGTGGCGCAACGAACTCAATAGAAATCCAGTACTCCTGTTACAGTAATGGGAGGATCGATGTCCACCCTTGTGGCTTTACCTTCTGCATGGAGCTGTGGCAGTGTGTTCGCCTCTTTTGCTGGAATGCCTGGTGCAGTCCATAGAGTGGTATGCGGCCACTCGTTTTTTGACGTTATCTTCTCTCCATTTACTGACCCTAATCTTGCTTCTAGGGCAGCCATTTTGTCCGAGAAGAATAGAGCAGTAAAGTCCACGGGGACCTTTTGCTCGTGGTAGATGCCATAGCTAGCGACCGCTGTGACACCATGACTTCTTTTGTGAGCCAGAGTAACATGAGCCTTTTGAAGATTGTCCTCCAGATGGCTCGCTTGAAGAAATTCACTGGTTTTCGGGTCCTTACTGGCTAACTGTAAGAACGACAGACACAGATACGTTACTAGCAAATCGAAAGGAACCAACTGCCTATATTAACTGGGGTGAGAAGACTCGTAAGCTTTTTTCACTTGGCGGAATGGAATTCAAATTCAGACTAATGAAACCTGAATGTTAAGAACCCTTCAACAAATGATTTATCAACATTGAAGATCTTTTATTTTTTTATTTTTTTATTTTGTCATACCTTGCTCAAGAGAAGCTTTATATCCATCACGGGCAAAGTGACGGCAGCAAAAACAATGTTCCCAAACCTCCTCTTTTCTGTATCCGGAGTTCTATGCTCACCTTTTGCTACCTCTTTCAGTTGCTCCAGGACTCGTTTAACCGCAAAATCAAATGGCACCTGGAAGATGTACCTAATTAGAAAGACGGTGTTTTAACAAAAAAAAAAACCACCTGGTATTAAGTGTTATTTTGCTGCACATGCTAAGAGTAGGAAGAAGTTCCTAGCGATAAAAAAAAAACAAAAAAACTAAAAAGGTTGAGGATAGATGGGGGAGGACAAATACAACAACAGGAATTCACTGCCTCAAGGAAAGCCAGACATGATGTCCATCATTACATGGCTTAATAACATCGAAAATAAACTAATATCAAATAGAGAGCAAGAGGTCATACAAACTTCCCTATCTAAATCAACTATGAATTGATTCTGATCCAGCGCAGCCTTCTTGGTCCTATACCAACCTTTTGCCTTCTCAACGGTTTTGTTAATGTCTAATATCCAAGAGATCAGTTACTTGTCATAACCTCCACCTCACAATTTGTTTTGATGATTCGGACATTTGATACAAATAGTGTTTTAAATATCAAATATCAGGATTGTGTCAAATTACTGATTTTCATTTCTGATAGTGGATATCGAGGGGCATTGGAAAAACACGTTATGTTCAGATTGCTCATATAGGACATTAGGACATTATAAATATACAAATCTTATTAAGAGCAGCTATCCTAAATATTTATATTTGATTATATCATGAAAATATCATCTACAGGACTAACAACCAACATCACAATAACTCACTAAAATTAACCGATAACATATATCATACAAAAAAAGAGCATGAATAGAAAATGTATGAAATTTTTTTGCATTGATACAAAACTAAACAGCCATGAATTTCAGCTGAACTTGCTGCATTCACGTATAGAAGTATATAGTAAGCCATGTGCCTAACAAAAAAAGCATGGTCAAAGAGACTACACAACCTTATTACCGAACCTACAATTACATACCCGATATTGTGATGGCCCGTTACTCCCCCCCCCCCCTTTTCTTCTTTTCTTTTATTTTTGTTACTCGGCCCGTTCAGCAGGCCCAAGCTCGATGGGCTTCCTTCTCATTTCCCACCCTCTCAATCCCGCAGCAACACTGAGCCCTCGAGGGCTCTTCGAACGCATCCCCTCCCTCTTGCGACTCGCATCAGCGAGGCCCAAGCCTTGGGGCTTCATCGACACGATCTCTCCCTCTCACGCTCTCGTGGCGACTCGAGCCTTCGCTGAGGCCCTTTCGAGGACGCCCTCTCGTATTTTCTCTCGTACGACGATGCGACAGCAGAGCACACCCCATCCGTCCTCGACGAGCGACATCAGCGACGCCCTCCATCCTTCGCACATGACACAGTAGTAACTCCCATGCTTTGACGTCCTTCCTCTGGGGGCATCCGACTATATAAATCCCCTTTTCTCCTCCATCTTCTGGTTGGAAGCTCTGTAAGTATTTCTCCACTGTTTTCGGAGCCTATCGACTGGATTTCTTCGGCCTTCTCTGATCGATCCTTGCGGGATTTTGCCGTGGATTTTGGGTTCTTAATTTTATTCGATTCTTCGACAGATTTTTGGTAGACTCGTATCTCCCTTTTTGTTCAGCTTTCTTCATTCTTCTCTCATGCTTTCTCTGAGATGGAACGTTGGGATTTTGAGAGAGATGAGAATTTTACAAAGGAAAATGATGATTTGGGGAGTGGAGTAGGGTTCGAGCCCATACTATAGTTTAGTGGGGTTGGTTTCCTTCGCCTACTTGTTGTAGGGTCCCGGGGTCCTCGCTTGGGGCTGCGCTGGCTTGCGGTCTGTCCCTTTTGCTTGCTGATTTTGGGGTTCGGTGGCTCCTTGGTTGCGGTTTGTCCTTTGCTCGCTGAAATTAGAGTGCTAGGGCCCCCTCTTGCTTGTGGTCTGTGGCCCTTGCTGACTGTGCTTGTGGCTTGCTGTCGTTTGGGTTTGGCTTAGGGGTTTGCTTGCTGTTTTGGGTTGTTGAGATTTACTTGGGATATGAGCTCTGTTCCCCCGTTATTTTGACCAGTAGCCCTAACCCTTTGCTAAAGACCCCGTGGATTTTGACGTAGGCACGGACCCCCCACCGCCTGATGAAAAGACCCCCGATCTGATCCCAAATGGCCAAGAGCCATTATGAGTTGACTTTTAAGTTTTTCCTTATCAGACGTGATGTTTTCTTGTTTACTGGTTCATTGCATGAAACTTTTGGTGCTTTATTAACAGTTCAATTTAGAATATCATGTCATGAAAAACATCCATACTTTTACTTTATCACATGCCAGTTTCATTATCATTGTCACTTGAGCTTCCTAGTACCATGAAGTTTAATATTGTGATTAAATTTCGTAGCCCCCTGGGTTGTTACTTGTACGACAGTGGACTTTCTTGACTCAAGATAGGTTGACTCATGACTTAACTACACAGTTTAGCTAGTATTAAACTTGACACACGACATGACACTAAAATTAATAAAATGTTAATTTCTGCTTGACTCACCGGGTTTCGGCAAACTTATGATCGAGAGAGTACGGAAGCGACTGTGACCTGATCTATAGCTCTCCTGGTTGGGGGATGAGATGCCCATCATTCAAATGGGTCCTAAGTCCGTGGGCAGATATAGACGGCCATCTTGATGGGTCCTGAAGCCTCCTTATGGGTCACAATGTTATAGCTCTTACAGTACGGTACTTCCTTCTTTTGGACTCGGCCTGGGGTCGCACCCTCGCGGTCTAGGTAGCTCCCAGTTGCACAACGTGCTCTCCTTCATAAGTCACGGCATAAGATTGGTTCACTTTAGCAAGTACCACTTTACAGTAGTTGTAGACATTTAATTATCATACCATATTACTTCTTTGTTCAGTACTATCATATCTGTGACTATCCTATCTTCTTTTTGTGCACCCTTACTTTTCTGTCTCTTGTTTAGATATCGTCTACTCTATTGAGCGTGGTGCGACCTCTGTTGCCTACTAGGTACGATGCACATAATCATACAGAGAGACTTGAGCACGAGGAGTCAGACTTACATGTAGGGATCGTCTAACCCTTGCAATACTAACAACACACACTAGAGGGGAGGTGAATAGTGTAATGGCAATAAAATTGTCCAAATAAAATTTAACTTGCAAATACGGAATTATAAGTGCAAGAGGAATTAAATGGCACAATCAAACCAAACACAAACACAAAGTTTTACCCTGGTTCCCCAAACTTGGGTACATCCAGCCACACCAATATTCACTATATTCCCACACAGAGAAGTGAATACAAATCCCACAAAGAGATACCTCACAAAGAGGATTTATGCCCTACACAAGGACCCAACCAATCCTACACAAGGATCAAGATTCCCACACAGAGAATCACTAACTCCCACTCAGAGAATTAGGGTTAGTCCTACACTAGGACACTAAACTCCCACAAAGAGAGTTACTCCCACAAAGAGAGTATCCTAAGTCCCACAAAGAGACAACCTCCCACAAAGAGAGAAACTCCCACAAAGAGAGAAAGTCCTAATCTCACAAAGAGAAATAGGAAAACAATTTACACCCTGTAAAGTAAATACTCTTACCTATGCCTTGAGATGCTTACTCATGAATGAATGCAAGGCATGGAAGATGATCTCCAAGTGTTGGAATATGCTTGAGAGCACTTGGATGATTTCCCTTGAGCTGAACTTCAATGCATGAAGAAAGATGAATGCTCAATAGAGGGAAATGAGGGAGCTTGAGAGTGGCTTATTGATCTCTTGAGATTTTCTATAGAATCAAGAGTTTATCAAATGTTGTCAAGAGTTCTCAAGAATGGCAGCACACTCATATATATAGGAATCCTATATCAAGCCCCAAAACCCAAAGAAACAGCCAGAAAATCAAATCAGCAACGGCTAGAAACTGGGTGAAAACGACAGGAACAGTCGACTGATGATCATAAGACAGTCGACTGATCAACGGCTAGAAAATATCCAACGGATATAATCTGAGCCAGGACAGTCGACTGACGAAGTCAATACAGTCGACTGACAAACAGGACAGGCGACTGTTAATCCTTCAGCAGACGACTGCTGCAGGGGATGGATCGAAACAGAGAGCAGCACTCTTTCTCCAATACTTCGCACATGCAACTGGTGTTAATATTACAGTCGACTGTCGAATAGTCAGACGACTGTATATTCTTCATCAGTCGACTACTGTAAAGTATGGAGAGAAGACAGAGAGATGCAGAGATTGCACTTACGCTAGACAGGTGACTGTTGACCAAATCTCAGGCGACTGTAAATGTACAGGCGACTGGGAACTGATTGACAGGCAACTGTGCGTAAAGCTCAAGTTTGAGTCAATAGAAATGTTGACTTGAGCAGTGCATATCAGGCGACTGTAGAAGGATCTACAGGCGACTGGAAATCACCCAGTCAACTGTGTTTCCCTCAACAGGCGACTGCTAGAAAGAGTGAACCTATTGGGTTGGATTCTATGATAATCCTAAGGTTCACTAAGATGGTTAAATGCATGAGTATGAATGAGTAAACCATCTAGCAAGGCATTACATCAACCCTAGACTCAAAAGAGAGAGAAAGCAATAAAGTAAATTACATGGATTACAATGCTTTCAAAAAAGTCTAAGTCTTCAATCTTCATGCCTTGATTGCTCTCCATCATCTCCAAGCTTTGGCACTCCTTGAGTCCAAACATTGGCCCTTCTTCACATGATGTCCATCCTTACATCAAGTGATTAGTCTCCAAGAAAGATATCCTTGAAATAAACTGAGAGACTAAAACAAGAGATTCATTAGCAACAACATAATGTTGTGATCATCATCAAAATAAGATTGGTATGAAACACCAATACTCAACAATCTCCCCCCTTTTGATGATGACACACATTATGTAAATCATAAAGAATTGAAGCACAACGCTAATGATCTCCCCTACTTATATGCACCAATTAAGTAATGAGCTACACATGTAAATACTCATAAACCAATAACAGCATGGTGACATATAATAGGTATGGATTACATAAACCAATTGCAAAGTATAAAATCATGCAAACATGAATGGTTTATCTAATCCTATATATCTCTTCCCTATAGAGATATCTCTCCCCATATGCATATGTATATATCTCTCCCCCTATAGATATGATCACATAATGCATATATCTCTCCCCCTTGACATCGTCAAAAAGGTGGACATCAAAAACATCCCACTTTATCATCTTAACCAAGATGTGACAATATGCAAGAAAAGAAAGATATGTATGATACCAAATATAGAATTTAGTGGGTATCAATTCACTATCCCATGCTCCCCTTAGATCATAGAAATGGTCAATCTTTGACTTCTAGGATCTAATACCAATTAATTATTGGAGCCATGGGCCATAAGTGTATCAAAGCAATAGATATGGAAGAATCAAGCTTCAAAGATACACACGAATATTGCCAAAAACAAAGGTACATGAAACAAGTTGGCAATGAACAAGAGGTTTGGTTTGAGACCCAAAAATAACCAAATGTAAACAATGATCTCAAAACAAAAACCTCCGAAATGAGAGTTAAAATATGTCTTAAAATAATTTAAACATGGGTAAAGTGTTCCTAGGGTGACTCCTTAGATTCAATCTAAGGAGTCGCCCCCATTTTCCCTCATATCCCACAATTTTTTTGGATTTTATTTTTCATGGGGTTGTTGTTCACCTCATGGATGATCAACATACCAAAAATCAAGCCATTCCAATACTTTTAGAGCCACCATCTACCCCTTGCAACTTCAACGGTCTAAAAACGTGCTGAAAACTCATGAAGTTGCAAGGGGTAGATGTGGGCTCTAAAAGTATTGGAATGAATTGATTTTTGGTATGTTGATCATCCATGAGGTGAACAACTCCATGAAAAAAATGCTGAAAAAAATGTGGGATATGTGGAAAATGGGGGCGACTCCTTAGATTGAATCTAAGGAGTCACCATAGGAACACTTTACCCTTTAAACATATATTATATTAACTCCCCTATTGACATACACATGGATCATGCATGTAAGTCAATAAACCCTAAGGTCCCAATTTTCATGAAAAGAAATAAATTTGAAAAATATTTTCAAAATCATGAAACACACACAATCAATGGGTATGCATAAAATAAACATAGATGCATAATACCCATGCAATATGCAAATGTGTGAGGAACCTAAACATTAGGTAACCAAACCCAAGAGGAGTTTGATTTCCTAACATAATCACACGAGGTGATCACATCCCTAACTAGAGAGTTGATGTAACTATCTCTCTCTTGCACACTAGCCTTAGTGGGAATCCATAATCTCAAGGATTTCCTAGGCAAAGGTTTTGCCTTAGCAAGAGGGAAGGATGTGGCATGCTTAGGTGTAGAAACAAATTTCTTAGCAGGCAAAGAATGAGGATTTTGCTTCTTAGCAAAAAATGAAGATTCTTCATTCTTCCTCATCACCTTGTGATCTACATGCTTCTTGTGAGTGTTATTGTTGTACAAGAGAGCATAATGATTCTTCTTAGGTGCTTTAGCAATATTTCTTGAATTTGCACCGAAAGAAGAATTAGAGGTGGGTTTTGGAACCACATTTTGAACATAACCCAAACCTCCTCTATGATTTGCCGGATGTTGTTTTTCCAACAAATCGTGGAGTGAATCCCTAGAATACACAAAACTTATGAGCTTCAGGGATTCCTCTTCACATTTCAACGTAAGTTGTTGAATGTGAGCATCTAAGCTAAGGTTTTGAGCAATGAGATTTTCATTAGAAATGCTCAATTCCTTAACTTGAGAAAGAACTGTGTCTTTCTCACAAATGTCATAAACATGCCTTTCATCATGAACTATACTTGCAGATTCTAACTCATGCACCCTACTTATAGCATTATCAAGTTTAGCTTTCATTTTATCATAAGAATCGATGCACTTACTTGCCAAATTGGAGGCCACATTTAGTCGGTATTCAAGCTCCTCATAGGATGGTTTTTCCTCCTCGGCTTCCTCATCACTATCCTCCTCGTTTGAGCTTGATGAAGACTCTTCCCCATTAGCCATAAAACAACTTTCTTCTTTGGAGTTGCGCCATGTCTCTATCTCTTTATCGCTAGAGTTAGATGAAGTTGATGAGGAATCATCAAAGGCAACGAAACAACTTTGATCGTGCTCCTTGTCATCTTCTTCTTCATCATTCGATGTGTCCCCATCGGAATCATCAAATGTGCCACTAAGTCCCTTCTTTTGGTTCTTGACCTCGGACTTGGCCTTCCAATGTTTCTTCCCTTTACCCTTATAATAATCTATATTGGGTTTGGAAGGGCATTCGGTAGCCACATGACCTATTCCACTGCAGTTGAAACAAACCAAATTGTTAGACTGTGAAACCAACTTTGAAGAAGACATACCTTGATTTTCCTTGAGGAATGCCTTGAAATTCTTGAATTGCTTGGCAAGCTCGATGTAGTCATCGTCACTAAGAACTTCTTCATCTTCACTTGGAGCTTCTTGTTGGAACTGCTTTTTCCGCTTGAAAGACTCCTTTTCACCATGAAGAGCAATGCCCTTTTTCTTCTCGGGCTTGGTTGACTGAGTCTCTTCCTTATGTTGAAGTAGCACTTCATAAGAGATCTCCAAAGTATGCCAAATGCTGTTGGCCGATTTGCACATGGAGATGCGATCGAACTCATCCGGAGTGAGGTCACAGTGGAGAACACACATAGCCCTAGCATTGACATTGATCAAGTCCTTCTCCACTTTAATTCTCAAGGCCGCGGGAGAAGAAGGCTCCTCGAAGGGTGACTCCGTTATGTCCCAAAGGTCGTGACTCTTTAAGTAGACCATCATTCTGATCTTTCAACTCGGATAGTTGGTTCCATTGAAGAGCGGGGGTCGAACGGTAGAAAGACCTTCATGAGGCGCGGAAGTAGCGTTGAATGCCATCGTTGCAGTATGCTTTAACCTCGCTCTGATACCAATTGTAGGGATCGTCTAACCCTTGCAATACTAACAACACACACTAGAGGGGGGGGGGGGGGTGAATAGTGTAATGGGAATAAAATTGTCCAAATAAAATTTAACTTGCAAATGCGGAATTATAAGTGCAAGATGAATTAAATGGCACAATCAAACCAAACGCAAACACAAAGTTTTACACTGGTTCCCCAAATTTGGGTACATCCAGCCACACCAATATTCACTATATTCCCACACAGAGAAGTGAATACAAATCCCACAAAGAGATACCTCACAAAGAGGATTTATGCCCTACACAAGGACCCAACCAATCCTACACAAGGATCAAGATTCCCACACAGAGAATCACTAACTCCCACTCAGAGAATTAGGGTTAGTCCTACACTAGGACACTAAACTCCCACAAAGAGAGTTACTCCCACAAAGAGAGTATCCTAAGTCCCACAAAGAGACAACCTCCCACAAAGAGAGAAACTCCCACAAAGAGAGAAAGTCCTAATCTCACAAAGAGAAATAGGAAAACAATTTACACCCTGTAAAGTAAATACTCTTACCTATGCATTGAGATGCTTACTCATGAATGAATGCAAGGCATGGAAGAGGATCTCCAAGTGTTAGAATATGCTTGAGAGCACTTGGATGATTTCCCTTGAGCTGAACTTCAATGCATGAAGAAAGATGAATGCTCAATAGAGGGAAATGAGGGAGCTTGAGAGTGGCTTATTGATCTCTTGAGATTTTCTATAGAATCAAGAGTTTATCAAATGTTGTCAAGAGTTCTCAAGAATGGCAGCACACTCATATATATATATAGGAATCCTATATCAAGCCCCAAAAACCCAAAGAAACAGCCAGAAAATCAAATCAGCAACGGCTAGAAACTGGGTGAAAACGACAGGAACAGTCGACTGATGATCATAAGACAGTCGACTGATCAACGGCTAGAAAATATCCAACGGCTATAATCTGAGCCAGGACAGTCGACTGACGAAGTCAATACAGTCGACTGACAAACAGGACAGGCGCCTGTTAATCCTTCAGCAGACGACTGCTGCAGGGGATGGATCGAAACAGAGAGCAGCACTCTTTCTCCAATACTTCGCACAGGCGACTGGTGTTAATACTACAGTCGACTGTCGAATAGTCAGACGACTGTATATTCTTCATCAGTCGACTACTGTAAAGTATGGAGAGAAGACAGAGAGATGCAGAGATTGCACTTACGCTAGACAGGTGACTGTTGACCAAATCTCAGGCGACTGTAAATGTACAGGCGACTGGGAACTGATTGACAGGCGACTGTGTGTAAAGCTCAAGTTTGAGTCAATAGAAATGTTGACTTGAGCAGTGCATATCAGGTGACTGTAGAAGGATCTACATGCGACTGGAAATCACCCAGTCGACTGTGTTTCCCTCAACAGGCGACTGCCAGAAAGAGTGAACCTATTGGGTTGGATTCTATGATAATCCTAAGGTTCACTAAGATGGTTAAATGCATGAGCATGAATGAGTAAACCATCTAGCAAGGCATTACATCAACCCTAGACTCAAAAGAGAGATAAAGCAATAAAGTAAATTACATGGATTACAATGCTTTCAAAAGAGTCTAAGTCTTCAATCTTCATGCCTTGATTGCTCTCCATCATCTCCAAGTTTTGGCACTCCTTGAGTCCAAACATTGGCCCTTCTTCACATGATGTCCACCTTACATCAAGTGATTAGTCTCCAAGAAAGATATCCTTGAAATAAACTGAGAGACTAAAACAAGAAATTCATTAGCAACAACATAATGTTGTGATCATCATCAAAATAAGATTGGTATGAAACACCAATACTCAACATTACATTGCATGACTTTTTGAGACTTGAGCCAGCGGCAGGTGAGTGCTCTATTTACGATTTCAGCAGTAATGTAGTTTTTCCTGTTCTTACCTGCTTGTTATGAGTATTTCCTTACTTTCTGCATCACTCCACACTGACTTCACTAGTACATGCATGACCTACACACACTTGATTCAATTGTGGCGGCACCCACGAAGCAGGTCGTTATAAGTGGTGGCCTATACAGGTCCGCACAATCGCCTCGTGAACAATGTAGAGTGGGCAGGAAGTGCGATACTCGATTGACTTAATATTGTCTTGTGGATGCAGATGTGTATATACGCAAGAGACGTAGACCGTCTACGAGAGCGCTCAAGGATTCAGGATCAGGATCTGGGTTCGGTGGCGTCGGATCCAACACAGTGAATCAGATTTCAAACCAGGCTTTGCGAGAATTGATTCAGTCTATACGGGAAGAACTTAGGCAGGATGGAGGAGTGCAACAGTTCCGAATATACTTACAAATATAGATATATAGGGTGCATTAACTTTGACATATCAGGCGTATCAACCGATATGGCCAGTATCAACCGATATGGCCCGATATCAAGTTACGTTTTTAAAAACGACATCGGGCCATATCGGGTTAACTTTTTTAAAACGATATGCCCTTAGTTTGATGAATACGTAACTGATTTGAATAAAAAATAGTTTTTTTCTTTTTTATTTTAGATGGGGTTGAGTTAATAAACATATAACCATTTATGATCATGTGAAAGCAGTTTTCCGAAGTAGAAATTCTCAGCCAAGGGCATAATCCTTCCTGATATATTTCATGCTGAAAGTGCAATAAAGCAAATAAAAAAATGGATCTTCTGCCAAATAAATTGGTGCAGAGAGATACATTCTATTTTTGAAAGATATGTGATAACATTTCTTAAGATCAGATTGCCTGTTTAGTAAAAGCAATAATCCCTGGAAATGAAAGATGCAAAAAGTGAAATGAAAAGCTAATGCATTTCACATTGAATTTAATATGCTTTACCAATAAATCTGGTAACCAAAATCATTCACGATGACCAAAATTTTCACAGAAGTTTCTGATATGTTAATTAGTTTTGCTTTTTGAAAGATTCTTGATTGATATATGTATGAAATTAGACAACCAAATAGGTCTTCAAAAATTTTCTAATTTAGATCAATTTCAGACAGTAATACAACATGCAGAACCTCTCAATATGTCCCTAAAGAAAAATAATGAAACAAGTCAGAGAGCAGAGAAAATCTACTTGCCTGGACCGAATTGAGATAATCAGCATTTTCAAACAGAACTACCCGCAATCGTTTCTCCCATTCAACCCATTCTTTTCTATAAGAGCCCTTCAAAGGTTCCAACCTAGAATAATGTTACAGTTACAGTTAAGAATGAGCAAATTCAAACATATAAACATAGAAGAGACAATAAATATATGTAATAAAAATTGCAAAAGTTACTACAAACATTTAAAACGCTCCATCATACACACCAATCCATTTCATACCCACAAAATATTATTAAAATTATGCATACAATTAAAAGATTTAGGGAGTTGTGCAGGCCCAAAATTAATTAGATTAATGTCCTTATCTCATTAACAAAGGACAAACAATAGAGATATTGATGAAGAACGATTCATGATCAAATGCTTATGATTGTCTCCCTTCAGAGGCACTTTGAGGGGACACTTGATGACTAAAATATTTTACCAATTTTATTGGGCTAGCTTTAGTTTTATTGGACTTTTAAGGAAGAGTTTAAGTCACTTTGGATTTCTTTTAGTAACTTCTTTATTTAGAATTCTAAAATTTATAGCCTTATAAAATGGCTTTATGCCGTCTACTGTAACACAGATGATTGAATGATTTGGAAGCCAACTTTAGTAGATCCCAGTGTTTGGTTAAAATCTCTTATATGTAAAGTGCCTGAGCTGGTGAGCGATTCACCAAGGTGAGGACCGAATCTCTTTTTTCCATTTTATCAAGACCTAATTTCTTTTCCCAAATCCATTGAATCCCCTACAACAAAACCTTAACCACTTGTCTTGGGTCAAATTTTGTATCAGCGAGAAAACAATTCATAATTGTTAATCTTCATCACCTTTTTCCATATTCGCTTTTGATTTTTAGTATAAAATCCTAGCCACACTTTTTCGGCATAAACGCTAATTCATGTAAAATATTTATAACTGATCCAATGCTAATAGATTGTTACACTAATTCTGGCAGTACCTATGAGTCTATGACTGCTACAATAATTTTTGCAGACTGTCACAAGCATGTCATCTTCGATCAACTTCACACTCTTCTTGTGACATGCCTTCTTATGGTACGGCACTTTTGTCTTCAAAAAATATTGCTATGACCTTCACAAGTTATGCAACAAATTTAGTTTTGGGTTTCCATGCAGATGGTTCGTAAGGGTGTGAGAATTGGATGAAAATTTTGAATGATTTATTTTCTTATTATAATATGACCGTATGTGCAAATATATCTTTATGCAAAGATTAGGCTAAACGGTGAACCAGAAAATTGGTGGTTGAGAAATGGAACCAACACTCATTTTTGGAGACACATGCAAGTCCTTAAAGATCAATATTCTATTTGTCTAGACGAGAGATCTACTATTCCACATGATGTTATTGTTCTCCATCTAATTTCAATACACCGCTCTTCACGGTGATCTCAATATTTCTCATCTATTTGAGTTTGAAACCCAACCAGTGTAAACACTGAAGGCTATGCCAGATATAAATATACAACCAAATGTAGAGATAGAAACACATGAGAAGTTCAACATAGTAACATACGTTCCTAAGACCTTAGGATTACACTACATCTGTACATGAAATTGCTGCCAGAGAATCAGAATCAAAGCCTTGACCAAAATCAGAGTCAGATTTTGAATTAGAGGAAGAGCCTAGGTTAGGACACGAGCTCCATTTAGAGCAATAATTAAAACATAGTCCAAGCAAGAGTCGGATCCTAGCCAAAACATGAATCCAATAACCAGTTTGAGTCGTTAAGGAGACTCTACCCCCAAATTTCATGTTCTATTGCTACAAACATATGTTATATAGATTTTCCAATGCTTACATGCCATTAGGTACTGCAATTATCCAGCCTACTTCTTCGTTACTCATTGAACATTCCTCCATTAAGATCACTCGAGATTCTTTATCTTGCTCCTTACAAAACTCGAGGATGAGTTTTCTCTAACCGGGGTAGAATTGACGAGGAAACGATTCATGAGCGAGGACTACAAATTGTGTCTATTTAGAGTAACTTTGATTGGAATGTAGCATGGAAGGTTGGCTATTTTAGCTATTGTATTGGGTTAGTTTTAATTATTATTCTCTAGGAAGAGTTTTAGTTATCTTGAATTTCTTTTAGTGATTTTTGGGATTCTAGATTTTATAATTTTATTCTGTACCCTAATCTATAAAAGACATGTTTCTTTAGAATTCCAATTAGCATGGAATTAGTTTTCTTACGCTTTATGTTAGGTTTTCTTATAAAAAGAGCATTATGCCTTCTATTTCTAATAAGCAGATGATTGAATGAGTTGGAAATCAAACTTCTGTAAACCCTAGTGTTCGATCGAACTCTCTTGCATGTGAGGGGCCTGAATTGGCTTCTGTCCTGCATCATAAAAGCTCATATAAAATTCATTTGATTTATGTTTGTCATATTCTTTCTTCAGCTTCATATCTAGATGTGTTTATTTTTCTAGTGGGTACATTTGTTAATGCACCACCCACATAAATCCATTCAATTGTGTGCATTAGGCTCATACAATTGTGCACATTGTGCACAAATATTAAAATAAGATGCCATGTAACATGATTTGCTTGCTCTTCACCTAAGCATCACTTAGGCACAGCTGTAAAAGTGCACACCCAAAAGTCCCCAAAAGTCTATACGCCTTAACACGCTTCTCATTTTGGCACCTTATCAAATAGGAAGGCAGCCATGCATACATAATTGCACAGACACTACAATACATATTATATACCTTTTAAATAAATTTTAATCATCGCCTAATTGGAATACAATAGCATCTAAGAAACGTAAACACATCTGATAGCACATGACAAACAAACTTGCATTAACATACTGAGAAGATAAGATACCTCCCATGCTTGCTGCTGTGAAGCCTGAAAAGGCTGATCCCTTCCTTTAATATATCCTTCACAGGCTCAGGTAGTGGTTTCCTGATACAACAAAATATAAAAGTTTTACTATTTGATATTGGTACTTGTAGAAGCTAAAAATAGATATAGCATGCAGTGAGCCTGAGAGTAAATATTTGAGAGCATGCAAATTGCAAAATGTCAGGTGGTTGTATTATAAACAAGAACTGTACCTTAAAGTATGTCATACATGGGAAACTAAAATTGAAGGGAAAAAATTTATTCCACTATCTATTGGTGACAGTCTATAATGAAAGTAATTTAAATGCATAAAAAATGGAACCATAGCAATGCGTAAACATTAAGGAAAGAATTTTGTGCGGCAGAAAGACGTATAATTTGGCTGTTTTGTTGGTAACAAAATCGACCGCTTGTTGAGACGGAACTAGTTCTCTGAGACTCAAACACTATATAAAACAAATACGAGTAACCGGCAAACAAGAAGCTCTACATCAACTAGTTACCCTACTGCAAAATGCAGTATGTGTAATAATTATAAAATTATAATATAATACAACAGTGGCAAGTCTAGACAATTAAAAAGACAAATGTGGTAAGAAAGAGAAAAAATGATGCCAAGTAAACCCCATTAGAAGTCATGCACAACAGATAGTTAGAACAAGGAATCAACCTGTCAACAGTAGTTACTTCTAAACTCCATGACTAATTAAAAGATTCTGGCAAGGTTGTGATTGTCTTTTTATTTTGGATCCTAACAGGTTGTTTTTAATTTTATCCCATGTACTAGTTTCCATAAGGCCAAATTGTGACAACCCTAACCCCTTTCATATGGATTTTCATGCAACAAAATATTTTAAAATGTCAATTTGATCCCAAAAATTTATTTTAATTTATGATGATTATTTTCACAAGTGAAAAGATTTTTTGAGCTCATTTAAGCCGAAAACCCGTTAACAAGCCTTTAAACCCGCACTCGATAGCCCGACCGCCTTAAATATTTACATCTCTCTCTCTCTCCCCCTTCTTTTATTTTTCTTTCCCTTTCTTTCCTTCTGTTGCGCGTCATGCTCATGCGAGCAAGACACGACAGCCCTCACGCTCAATGACCCAACCGTGACCCGTCGATGTGCAACCAACGACGGCCGACGACCCCTCTTCTCTAGCTCTTTCGAAACTCCCATCTCATTATCTCAATCTCTCTAAAATCTATAAATCTCCAAATCCCTAACCTCGGAACTCATGAACGGATTTCTCTACCCTGGCCTTGCCTATATTTCTACCTTCTTCCGGCCATCCCCACAATTCGGTCCGAGCAAGGAAGTGGCAACTGCATCCACGATTAACAACGAGGTGGCACTGCCGTCATACTGCGACAATCGACGGTGGTTCTTTTTCATTTTTCTTGAAAGGTACGTCTCTTGATCTTTTATAGCCAATTTTCACTATTTATTTGTGTGGATTTTTGAGATTTTCTTGTGGTTAGTTGTGCTTTGGAAAATTGTTATTCGAACCCTCATTATTGGTATTTGAGGTTTTGCGGTGGCTCTGGGTCTCCTCTGAGCTGTTTGCTTCTGTATCACTACTGCCTTTTGTTGTTTTGTTTGAGCATTGCCTTTTGCTGCCTATTTGGGGCTCTACTGTTGTAATACCCTATTTTTAAAAACTAAATTGCAAATTTTCCTTAAATTTTTTTCATTCCCCCCCTCATTTTCTTCTCTTCTTTCCTTTACTTTTCATTATTTCTTTAGCCCAACAATCCAACCTCGCAGCCCGGCCCACTCCTTCCCTTTCATTTTTCTTTCACATTTTCTTATTTTCCCCAAGCCTGCAGCACACGAACCCCCAGCCCAACTCCCCCTCTCCTCTTAATTCCTCAGCCCTCACATGCTCACACCCACTCTCTCGATCGGGCAAAAGAAAAAAATCTCGACTCTCTCTCTCCCCCCGTTGCTCGACCAGATCCACTTTTCTCGAGTTCTTCGCCAAACATCATGCCTCGTCGCCCCCATCCGAGGACCCATTGACATCAATTACTCTTCACGGTGCATTTATGAGCTCTGACCCCGCTCTCTCCTCTCCCGACCAAGTTTCTTCGTTCATTTACTTCGATCGGTGAGTTTTTCCTTCTACACTAGAGTGGTCATCTTTTCACAAATTAATTTTGATTTTGCATGCAAGTGCTTAACAATGGCACAAAAATTCCGTACTGTTGCCGTATATATCTATGCACCATAATTTTCCCACCAATCCACCTAAATTTGTACTGTTTTAGAAGTAGGATATTTTTTAATCGGCGAAAGAGAAACAATGAAAAAGGTAAGTTACACAAAATTAAGAGATGAAAAAAATTCAGATTTGACCAACATAAAATCGGTCAATTTAACAATCAATTAATATATTATCAAGAAGTTATATATTGGGTCAATGTAAAATCAATTGAGTTGGCCCTTTGACTCTATTTATTTCTGAGTTTCTCAAGATTTTCTGCTACACATAGAAAATCATTCTTCATTGAAAGAAGACTTCTTTCTTTCCCCAGATATTGCACTAGATATTTTTGAATACTCGGACTACTTCTTCGATTCCTAGGGATTAACTTGTTTTACAATCAAATCAGTTGCGATGAATTTTCTCCCTATATAAGTGCTTTCACGCTTGATCCAGTTTATTCCAATGATATTTTACATGTTTTTTCCTGGTTCCGCTTTGATTCATTTTTTAAACCAAGGTTGTTTAGTTCTGTTTGATTGCATGGGTTTTGGAATTGAAGTGATTTAATTAAAAAACAAGCGATTCTATGGAAACTCCGTCTTCTCTCAATAGCTTCCTTGGTTAGTAATTCTGAAGCATTACTTGGACATCGATGCACAGAAGAAATCCAGTTAGTTTCTCAAATCTGATAGGAGAAACTCGTTGATGATGCATTTGATGGGGAAGAAAGTCTTTGATGAGCTGATAATGATGATGAGCATGAATCATAGAAAGATTCCAATAAATTCTTTGAATATAAACAAACCTAGGAGCATTTGGAAAAACTGATCTTTAAAGATTTCATAACAAGGTCTCGAGAAAATCATAGAACATATCTGAGTTACACAAGAAAGGCAGTTGAAATGGCTGATACTAATATCAATGCAAAGCTTTATTACCTATCCGCCTTAAGCAAAGGCATCTTAACCAATGCGCCAAAACGTTCATATAATTCACTTTCAAACTCTCTGCGGCTCTGCAAATTGGTTGTGATGATTATCAGGATAAGGTTGACGAGGTACCTAAATTTACATGTCAACCCACATCAAATCTAATCACCACTTACCTTGCCCTCATAAAGGTGGTAGAACATAAGTAAAACATAACCAGCATTCAGTGAAGCCTTGTCAAGATTTCCCTTTTAAAATAAGGAGAAATAACTGTCAGAATTCTTCATTAATAATAAACAAGAAATGTTCACAACAACATGAAATATGGGAAAAACAAAAAGGAAAATTACAGGATGATTCACTCGCTGAAGTACACGAAAAATAAAAACAGCCAGTGCATCAAGAGAAAAGGGATTTGAATCAGTGCCTGCACATTTGCATATACTACAAATTAGCAACTAAACTTGCATGCTGAACCAATGCTATAGAAAACTATTTGTTCTAATAATTAATACTATACTCACTTAATCTTTTCTTTCTAAGACATGGATGTAATTCATGATGTTTGATACAAGCATGATGCTTCAGTCATGGCAACATGTCAAGTGATTTAAATAGTGTAGCTAGATAAATTTAAACTAAAAACAATTTGTAATCGTCTGCATATAATTAGGAGTTGAAGGAATTCAATAGACCACTCTATTTAAAATTATGTTGATTATATATAGAACCTTCAGAGTCAGGAATAACGGGAACAGCAGATGCTTTTGTGCTCCTGCACATGTCCTCGATCTGAAAAATAGAAAGATTAGAAAGATGGGTTATAGATAAAGAAAAAAAATGACAATTTAAACTTAAAAATGAAAATGATTTGCTTATCGGAAAACAAGGGAAGCCATTACCTGTCTCCACACTTCTTCATTTGGAGCATTCTTGTCAGCTAGGGTTATTGCTTGTGGTTTTTTCCTGCGTTCATCAGCAACCTTTTGCCAATATTTTCCTGCAGAATATCACATCAGTGAGAAATAAATTTCTTTTGAATGAATTATGAAGTAAATTTAATTTTGACGTTTTGACACCATTAGACCCCCTCTCAATTGTGAATGCTTATTTACAGACTATTAAAAAGTAATTAATTATTCTTATAATATGACCATCCCAATGAAAAAATTGCCGAAGAGAAAACATTTATCAAGACAAGTTTGGTTATCATACTTGGTATTTGTATGTTTCCGGGATTTATGAAATTGAATTGCTCAATTGCAATCATATGAAAACTTCACCTCTGTTCTGCCTCATTATCAGTTAAACAAGCAACTATCATATCCTTCTTATTGCCTTGGTCCAGATTTGTTCTGGTCTCCCTTAAGTCATAGCAGCTAATTCAGCTGGAACCGTATCAAATTCCTACATAATGCACCCATCAGTCTCCGCACAGGAGCACACATGACATGGTTCCTCCGAAACAAAATTTTAAATATGCTAACTTTGAATTCTTGCAAATGCACAACTTTCTTATTTTATATTTGATCACATACTTGTTCATCCATCTCGACCATCTCAACTTCTCATTTCAACCACACATTGCTTGGACATATTTTTCATCATTGCCAACATCCTAACTCCAAAAAACAGCCGTAACTCCAAAAAACAGCCATAATTAGCCCATCAAAAATGATATTTCCCGATCATCTCTCTGATGGGATTGGCCTGCTTAAAATCCATGCATATAGAAGATATCTATATTGCTTATCATGAGTTTGA
Source organism: Scilla litardierei (assembly GCA_030789695.1). NCBI lineage: Eukaryota > Viridiplantae > Streptophyta > Magnoliopsida > Asparagales > Asparagaceae > Scilla > Scilla litardierei. The sequence goes on along the minus strand of CM061139.1, from coordinate 182,645,253 downwards.
CTTGCGCTCTAAAACTGTCTTTTTTAGGAAGGCCGGAGATCACCTTTATGACATTCTTGTGGATAAATCAGTCCATGAAGCTTTTTCTTATCCATGAAGCTTTTTCTTATGTTAGGCCAGGTTGTAACCATGAAGCTTTTTCTTATGTTAGGCCCGGTTGTAATGTGCAGTATTTTCACTATCAACTATGCAGATTTTCTAAAATTTTCTTTAAAATTTTTCATTGAGTTTTAAAAATTAAATTTCAAATTTTCTTCTTCTTATTTCTTTTCCTTCTCTTCTTTTTCTTTCCATCGGCCCAAAAGCCCACGTGAAACATCAACAACAACCATATCCTTTTCTTTCCTTTCCCTTATTTAATTTTCTTCCTTCATTGGGTGTGAATCTCTTCATTATACCATTTCTCTTCCAATCGAACAACTGCAGCCATAGATAAGCAACGCGGTAGGGCTTGATTGGTGATTTCGGTGGGTTTGGCTATCTTTGGTGCACGATAGATTATTTCTAATTCAAGATTATTTCGGTTTATATTTTTTAAGATTTAATCTTCTATTAGAAACGATTTATCTCTCTCTTTTTCTTCTATGCATAAATTGAGATTTGATGGAAATTGTTTGCAATCCTTGAGCAAGAAATTCTTGTTAAGTTGATGGGATTTTTGTTGGTTTCGGGGTGTGATGATTAGGGATTTATTGAGGGATTCTATTTTGTTTGAAACTTTAGGCCTTACGGCCAAACTATGGCTTTGCGGCGACCCCGATCGATGCCCCTCGTTGCTGAGTTGCATGTAATAGGGCTTCCGCTCATGGGTGAATTTGGATTTAGGGTGACATACCCCTTGCGCCCCTGGTTTGGTTCCACTTTTGGTGTTGGTTATGTCGTCTGGAGCTTTTGGCTCCATGTACGTTTAACCCCCTCTTTGGCTTGCCAAAAGGCTTACATTTAACCCCCTCTTGGCTTGCCTAGAGCCTTTTGGCTCCCTGTTCTGGTGACTGCAGTATTTCAGCCCTTTTTTATGACTGCAATCTTCGGCTTCCTTTTTTTTGAAGTTGACTGAGGAACTTGATCTCACTGTTTATTGTTGTTTGGGTGTTCTAGCCCCTGTCTCTCGTTGGTTGAAATTTCAAATCCATGTTTACTAGACTTGTAACCTTTGGGTTTCCTGTTTGCTTGCTTGACCTGAAGCTTTTGGCTTATCGTTTCTTTGCTCTTTGGGGATTTCAACCATGTTTTCTTGTTGAAAAGGAGTTCTAATTATTATTTACTGTTGTTGGAGAATTTCGGTTTGACATTTTCCTGTCAGCCACAGTCGTGATGTTAATCCCTAAGATATGATCCTATATTCATGTAAACTTGATTTCATGCACACACACATTTTAGATTTCAATTAATTTCACCTTTGATTTAAATCATATGTTAAATCTGACAGTGTGTCACTTCGTAGTTGGAAAATATGATTATATATTTTTCTTTTCTTTTTGCAAAATATTTAAATATCAGTTTTAAATCAATTTTAAGATTTACGTTATATTATGGTGCGTAGAAAATAGAAATTTATATCAGATTAGTTTAGTTGACTGGAAACTAATGAGAATATACTTTTAATCGAGAACATGCTTGACACCGTTTCATTGATTTGAAATGTGGAATTACTTATAACATGCAATGATCGTAATAACTCTATCTGACATCAACAATATGCGTAGTTTAGTTTAGGGTTATGCTTCTCTCATGCTAGACTTGTTGGAAACTGATACTTTGACTCTTAAAATGCTGGATCTATGAATCTTGAGATGGTACCCCTAGCTACGCATATTTACAAAGATGCGACACCTGAACTTTTTAGAGACGGTCTCATTCACAATATACATGGTGCAGGCTAGGTAATTTCCATAGTAAATGATTGGTGTGCTACAACTGATACAATTTTGAGTAATACATATGACCCATCAACTTATGTTATAAAACCATGAAAACATCATAACAGTAGTTAGAGTCCCTAAGTACTACAATTGATACTAAAATAAATATGTAAATGACATTACACTTGATTCATGGGGTTTTAGGGTAACTCATATTAGAGATTATGTGTGAGCGACTAGAGCCATCCTTCGGACCGTATCTAATAGGATCGCATTCATGTTTCTTGTTCCGACCTGGTCGTTTATGACCGAGACCTGTTATGTCGGATGGATCCTGAGTTCTTTCATGTTTTCTGTTTTGGACTCGGCCTGGGGTAGCTACTCGTGATATAACGTGATCTTTAGGTTGCATATCGTGCTCTTCAATATAAATCACGGCCTAGCATTGGTACAACTTTACATTCATATCACATAAACATTTACAACATAGTAATAAATTACAGCATCATATGCTTGGCTTTTTTGTAGTTTGTTACATGCATAACATGGTACATTGCAGTTCAATAGTTTACTTTAACTATTCATAAAATGTTACACCTTGTTCCGTAGTTTCCTTTTATGATATTTTTATTCATACATAAACCGTATGTTTGGATTAGATGTAGTCTTCTCTAAGCTAGCGATGCTTGTTTCCATTAGGTGCTGAACATGTATACGATGAGACTTCAATGTCTATGGTTAGCTTTAGTTTTTACTGTGCAGTACACACACTTTTGAAATCATTTACAAGTATGTTTTATATTAGGTATATTTCTACTTTATCATATTCTATTTTCACTGGTAAACTACAGGATCTGCAATATTATGAAAATAGTTACAGCACCCAGAAGTGAGGCGTGACACCGGTGGTATCTGCTTTTCTACAACATTTTAGTCACTACAAAGCTTGCTGAAGAAGAAGTCCAAATTGAAGGCTTTTGTCAACTCCACTGAATGTAAGGAGTTGAAGTTCTCCATGTCAGCTCAAGCAAGAAGGGTAAAACTCAAATATCGTATGTTTAATTTCAATTTGTTATTTGGTTCGCAAATTATCACAATTAAGAGTTAAATAACTAATTAGTATTTTTATTAGCTTTGTCCTTTGTAGGTATATACCATCATCAATAACCATTCATTTTGGAAGAACGTGACACTAAACCGGTGTTGCATGCTTTGCTACAACATTTTTATCATTGCAAAGTTTGTACGAGAAGAAGTCTAAATTGAAGGCTTTGTCAATTCCACTAAATGGGAGTTGAAGTTCTCTAGGACTGCTCAAATAAGAAGGATAAAAAATCAAATATCTAATCTAATTTGTTCTTTGTTTCGAATATTATTGCAATTAAGAGTTAACTAACTAATTGATATTTTTGATTAACTCTATACTTCGCAGGCATATAATATCCATTCATTGAGGAAAAACGTTACACTCGCATGAAACAATTTTTGATCCAATCGTTAACTGATGAGAAAATTAGGGTTTTGAAAAACAAAGATGAGATATTTATAACTTTAGAGAAGAGGAAATACAAGATGAGGGTTTCATTTGACATGAAACCAACTTTCAAGCTTAAATCGAAGAGAAAAAGCTTAATCTCACTTGCACTAGGGATTCTACTATCTAATCTAGGGTTTTACTCTCAAAATAAGCATGAAACTTAAATGAAACTCCTCAAACATATAAGGGCAGATTTAGCTCAAAATACATTAAGCTCCCTCAAAAACCCAAACTTTGCAAAAATGTCCAAAAAGTTCACAAAATGCCCTTGGCCTAAATGTTTACCCCACGATCCATCCTGCGTCACCTCCTCTGATAAGTGATGATCTCATCATTACTCCCCCCACATACCACTTTGTCCTCAAGGTGGAAATCCGGAAACCGCTGCGCGATCACATTGTAACACTCCCAAGATGTCTTATGATCTGGAAGGCCGGTCCACCTGATCAACACCTCTCGCGCTTCTGAGCTCCCCTGACGAACCCCCTTCAGCTCGATTGGCTCCAACAGCACCTCCATGTCATCTGTAAGCGTCGGTAATGATGAGAAAGAAGCATGGTCTCCAATGGCCTGACAGAGCTGCGACACGTGAACGATAGGGTGAATGGCTGAATCTGGGGGGTAATCTCAATCGATACGCTACCTTGCCAATCTTGACCTTCACCTCAAATGGCATAAAGTATCGGGGCGACATCTTCTCATTCCGCCTATGTGCCAAAGAGCGCCGTCTATAAGGTCGGAACATCAAATACACCATGTCTCCCACCGCAAACTAAACACCCCCGCCTATGCTCATCCGCCTGGCTCTTCATCAGCTGATGTACTCTCGTCAAATGTTGTCTCAGCTGGTCCACTGGGAGACAGGAGTGGAGCGGTGACCGTAGTGAAGCAAATACGGGAGATCCCGCCTATATAAAACTCTAAAGGGGGTGGTCCGGGCAGAAGGGTGAAAGGATGTGTTGTACCAATACTTAGCCCAAGCCAGCCACTAAATCCACTACTTCAGAGACTCAGAGACGAAGCAACGCATGTATGTCGCAAGGGTCTTGTTGATGACCTCAGACTGGCCATCCGTCTGGGGATGGTAAGCGGTACTCCTCTTCAGCATTGTCCGTTGTCATGAACAAATCCTTCCAGAAGGAGCTACGGAAGACCTTATCCCAGTCTGTCACAATTGACCTCGAAATCCCATGAAGCCTCACAATCTCCCTGATAAATATCGTCACCACTGTCATTACGGTATAAGGATGTCATAGAGCCACGAAGTGTGAATATTTGTTGAGCCTATCCACCACCACCATGATGACAGAATACCCCTCTGACTTCGGCAGGCCGTCGATGAAATCCAAGGTCACCTCCTCCCAAACTCGGTCGGGTAGAGAGGCTGCATGAATCCCCAGGAGCTGTCGACAGATACTAGTGGCGCTGGCATGTCACATTTATCCACTATGTCCGTAACGTCCTTCCGTATCCCCTCCCAAAAGAGCTCCCTAACCTGATAGGTCTTCAGGACCCCCCATCCATTGTGCTAATATGAAACTCATGTAGTACACTCGGAATATGAACCGAACCCTTGGTAACACCAGACGTCCCTTGTACATAAGACATTGCCCCTCCAGCGAATACACTGAATGTGCTGATGGGTCCAGTAGGATTGCTGCTCGAATCTTCGCTAGACCCTCATTCTCATCAATCTCTCTTAGCAAGGGCTCCCAATTGAGCAAAAACGACACCGACAAGGCCGACAAGTGTGAATCCACAGCTCTCCGCGATAATGCATCTGTCGCCTTGTTCTCGATCCCCAACTAGTACTGGATCTCAATGCTGTCTCCAAGCAACTTGGCCAACCACTTCTGATGCTCCTCAATGACCATTCTCTTTTCCATGAGGTATTTAAGGCCCATCTGATTTGTCCTCATTATGAAACGCCTGCCTAGTAAATAGGACCACCATTTCTGCACTGTCAAGACGATCGCCATCAGCTCGCGCTCAAACACTGACTTGAGTCGAGCCCTCACCGACAACACTTGGTGAAATAAGCCACTGACTTGTTCTCTTGCATCAATACTGCCTTTAAGCCATACCCTGACACGTCTGTCTCCACCACAAAGGACCGGCTGCAATATGAAAGTGCTAGCACTGGGACGCTCGTCATAACCCTTTTAAGGCCTCAAAAGTCAGGTGGCCTCCTCACCCCAATGAAAATTGTCCTTCAACTGCTCAGTCAATGGCCATATAATGGTACTGTATCTCTTGACGAACTTTCTGTAATAGCCAGTCAGCACCAAGAATCCCCGCAACGCCCGTAGTGTGGTAGGAGTGGCCAATCAACCATGGTTGCTATCTTCGAATTGTCGGTCGACATTCCTTCCGTCAAAACAATATAACCCAAATACTCCACACTCCGTTGGCCGAACATGCACGTCTTCTGGTTGGCATACATCTGATGCTCCTGCAGCTCGCGCAGCACGGTCGTCAAATGTTCCACATGCGCCTTAATAGACCGGCTATAGACCAAAATGTCGTCAAAAACACCAACACAAACCTCCTCAGATAGGGGCAAAACACCATGTTCATCAGCACCTGAAAGGTGGCAATGGCATTGGTCAAGCCGAGCCAAGAACTCGTAGTGGCCCTCGTGTGTCCTGAAAGCGGTTTTCGCCACATCCTCATCTCTCATCCAGATATGGTGATACCCTAATTTCAAGTCTATTTTAGAGAAAACCACCATCCCATGTAGCTCACCCAACAACTCGTCGAATTATAGGGATGTGAAATTTGTCTGGCACCGCCTCCTTATTAAATGCCCTTAAATGCCCTGTAATCAATACAAAATCTCTAGCTCCTATCTTTCTTCTTCACTAACAGGACCAGGCTAAAGAAAGGGCTCACACTCGGCTGTATCACCCACGCCATCCTCTCAATCTCCTCGTTCTATACATGTGGATAGCGATATGGCCGTTCACTAAAAGGAGAGACACCATCTCGGAGCACAATGGCATTCTCATAGTCCTGCGGGGAGGAAGCTCGTGATGAGTCTGGAACACACCTCGAATTGAAATAAAACCTACCGCAGCTCTAATGGAATGTCCCGCTCCAGCTCCTCCTCAACCACTAACCCTTGTAACTCCACTACGAAGCCTCCCCCTTCGGACTGGAATGCACTCGCCATGGTCTTCAAGGAGACCTTGTATCGGCACAAACTGGGGTGCCCCCTGAAGCGTCACTACTCTCCCCCCAGTGCTGAAACATCATTCTGAGTAGCCTCCAGTTGGTCTTCGTCTCCCCAAGGACTGCAGCCATCTCATGCCAAAAATCACATCCGTGCTGCCCAGATCGAGCGGCAGAAAATTCTCCACAACGCGTATCTTCTGGAGGGTCAAAATCACGCCTCGGCATACTCCCATGCCCCGCTCCACCTGCACCGTACCCATCATCAACCCAAAGATCCTGGTGTCAACCAACTGCAACCCCTGTTGCTTTACCACACGGTTAGATATAAAGTTGTGGGTGGCCTCACTATCAATTAACACTACAACCTCCTGCTCTGAGATCCTCATGATCAACTTCATAGTGTGGTTCAAAGTGAACACCATTACGGAGTTAAGCGACACCTCTGCTACGTCTATGTGGGAGTGCTACTGCTCCTCTCCCTCATCGCTCGGCTCCTACACCACCTCATCATCCTCTATGAGCAACACCTGGAGTCTACGGTCTTATCAGAGATAACCCGGGGTATACTTCTCGTCACACCTGAAACACAACCCCTTCGCCCTTTTGTTCTGTATATCTGCCTTGGTCAAATGTCGAAATTGTCCACTAGACTGTGGACTGCTGCTCCTCTCCTTACTCACCTGAGCTCCCCTTGTCTGGACCCCTGTAGGGACCTGCTGCGCTCCTGGAGGTGCCTGGCCACGGTAAGTGGACCTGTCCCAAGCTCCATTGGCTTGCCGATCCACCGCGAGTTTGTCGCCCACCACCTGGGCTAAGTCCATCGTCTCCAACATCCCACTCGGCCTTTGCACATGAAGCTCCCGCGGATTTCGGGTTTGAGCCCCTTCATGAAACTCCCTACCAATATCTCCTCTGCCATTCCCCTCATACGGCCAGAAAGTGGTTCGAATTTCTCCCGATAATCCCTGATTGTGCCAATATACCGTAGGGCCAAGAGCTGCTCATGCAAATCTCCTTCCTGGGTGTCTTTGAAGCGGATCTAGCATGCAATACTTGAACTCTCATGACTGTACCGGTCGCCACTGTTGTCTTCACTGAAACCAAGACAACGCCTTCCCCTCCAGACACACGCCCCCGCATGTACCCTCTCCAACTCCATCATCTGATAGGCCTCAAAGTATCACTCTGCACAATAGACCCACCTGTGTGGTTCTTCCCCATCGAAGATCGGCATTTTACACTTCCGCACCTTGTTCTCAAGCCCAAACATCTCTTGCTCCGCTCATTCCCTCGGTTGCCTGAAGTGGAACTGTTGATATACATTTTGTGGGGATCCTCCTCCCCATGACCCCTCCAGTTTCTTCTTGGTGTCTCCAGCCACATGTAGTCCCATATGGCTTTCCGCTGCCACCCGTCCAGCCCCAAGGGTTCCCTTCACGAACACCGTACCCTTGAATTGGTCATCATCCCCCGGGTTGGCCGTCGAGCTCCAAAAACCCCTCTGTGTGCCTCATCGAACCGTGGGGCCCCAAAAATTGGGTTGCTGCCTCCCTGAAAAGCCGACGGAGGTCGACGGCTTGAAAAATCACCAACAACCCCATCGAAGAATTGCGCCGACGGGCCCTATGGCTGCGAAAGAGTGCCGCCGTTCCCTGCGGCAACACATGGGGCCAACGAGGCCCCCACGGCTACGTAAGAGGCATGCGCCCCCCTTGCGGCCCAACTAGGGGCTTGCGAGGCCCACAGTGGTTCACCGGACCCTCACCAAGTTCCGGTGGGTGGGCCTGGTCTAGGTGAGGCCCGACGAGGGCTGCCACCCCCAGTGAAGGTTTCTGGGGAGGTCGGCCTCCTAACAGCTGTCGATTCCCCCTTCCATGCCGGTGAAGGGGGAAAATGCTCACATGTGCGCCATTCTTTCTCTGATTCCAGCGGATCTTCTTCCACAATCACCATTTGCCCTTTTTCCGTGTTCAAATGTGGCTTCTTTAGGCCTATATCTGAAGGATTTCTCCGAATTTCTCCGGATCTCACCGTTTTTTGTCTTTCTTCCTCGAGACGCTGATTGCTTTGATTCTCCATGAAAGCATTGAACATAGTCACCAAGTATGCCATCTTACCATCAATGGATTCCATCTTCCATCCATTCTTTGTTATTGCTCCTTTAGGGCTTCAATTTCTCCAACTTTCTCCTCTAGGGCATCCATCTTCTCCTTGGATCTTGTTATTGTCATAATGGATCTTTGTTCTGATACCAATTTTATGAGAAAGCTATGGTTTTGAAGAACAAAGATGAGACTTTTATAACGTTAGAGGAGGAAATCCAAGATAAGGGTTTCATTCGAGAGGAAACTAACTTTCCAAGCTTAAATCTAAGAGAGAAAGCTTACTCTCACTTGCACTAGGGATTCTACTCCTTAATCTAGGGTTTTACTCTCAAAATAAGCATGAAACCCAAATGAAACTCATCCCCAAACATATAAGGGCAGATTTAGCCCAAATTACATTAAGCCCCCCTCAAAAACCCAAACTTTACAAAAACACCCAAAAAGTTCACAAAATGCCCTTGGCCTAAATGTTTGCCCCACGATCCGTCCTGCGCCTTCGCCTCTGATAAGTGATCTCATCATTAACATTCTTCAAAGGACAGATAGCGACACTCCATCGATGGGGTGATTGTATAAAGACTTGGACATGTGCAAGGAGATCGCACTAAATTTGAAGCATAATAAGAAAAAATTCAAACCGATTTCCATTCTAATTGAAAAAATATGGAATGATAAGTAGAAAACTCATTTACACATGGTGTGTCAATTGTTAAACCCGTATTTTTATTATCAAAAATCGAAAGGCTATTGCTGAAGGTGTCTTTGCAGATAGATCCACAGAGTGCATATTCAGGATATATGCCTATGATGTTAAGATGCATGACAAAATTAGCTTGAGGAGGAATCTTTAGGTTCTAATTTATGAATCTTTCAGTGTCATTTTCTTAAGATAGTTCTGATTCTGATGCGAAAGCAACGGAATATGCTGAAATATTCGTCCAAGAGACATTTGCAGAATGAGCTTGTTACATAATGCACGACAAGTCACTCGTCCAGGTCATCTTTTAATTCATTTTCTATTCATACAGTATTTTACGTTTTAATATTTTGTTAATTTATAGACTTGTATTATATACTAGTATGTTAATGATAACGATTACTTAATGCATTAATTGTAACTTTATATGATATTATTGATAATATTTTGGTAATATAAACTATCATGGATATTTGGTAATATAAACTATCATGGATATTTATGATTTTATAATTGTATATGTATCATGTCTGATATGAGCAACCATATCCCTGATTTATCATCCGATATCCGATATCCGATATAAAAAATAGCAATCCGATATGATACCAATATCTGATATTTAAAACCTTGATATGCTTCTTTTGGGGCTAGTTGATTGCTCCCCGTAGGCTTCTTTTGGGGCTGGTTGATTGCTCCCCGTTGGCTTCATTTAAGATTGGTTTCATGCTCTGTTGGTCTCCTTTGGGGGCTGATTTCCTGCTGTTTGATGTTATTTGGTGGCCAAACTCTTGATGAAGTATGACTCTGTTTGTGATTGTTTTTCTTGCAGTCTCTTACCGTTTTGCATGGTGCTGATTGCCTTGGTTATCTGGTACTGTAGGTGACTGCATGAGTTGTAATACTTGGATGAAACATGATGACCCTTGAAAGTATTCTTAATAAAACTTGTTAGGTAATGTGGCTTGGAAAGGAAATAACTATCGATGACGAAAGTAAACTTTCTGAGATAAAATGATACTCTGAAAATAGTAATAGAATTCACACATCCCCAGCATTATTGTGGAAATAGCTTAGGCTGATGATTAAAATTGAATTCTGACATTCCGTAATCCCATATAATTAAGTGTGGGCTATGCTTGAAATTACACTATTGAATTGGATTTGGTTTCATCCTGTGGAAATTATATTGCCAGGTGGTTCATTAATACACATGTTATGTATGCAATGTCCCCTAAATTATATGAATTACTTATGATGTGCCTCTAGACTTGTTTTGGAAGACTTTGTCTTATTTATTTCAAATAAATATGATGCATGTTAGTTACTTCTCACAATAAATTCTTACAATGCTGAACTGAATGACCACTTCATGTATGAAGAAAATGTTGATATAAATAAATGATTCTGTTACACCACACATGGTCCCTTCATATACATGTTATACCAGATATATACTGTTGACATTGTTACTTAACACTTAGTCTTACAATTTATACAAATAATGCATGCGTCTGCACAGTTTCACTGTGGTTAAGGTAGCTCACAGTCTCAGAGGGTGCAAGAGTGATGCAGGATTAATGTATCCATTTTTCCGCTTCCAGTTATGGAAGAATGGTATTACTACTGTAACCGTTTTCCACTTTCGGTTACGGAAGTGTGGTTCTATTACTGTATCCATGATTTTCGCCACCCACACATGGGACGGGGTTATACTACAAGACCAGTATTTCCTATCTCCTATCTGAGTTGCACATCATACCCTCGAAATGTTAGTCACATCATTAATATAGGTGTCACAGTCAAGCATATAGGATAGCACATAGATTATATTTCACATTATGCCTTGTCTTACTGATATAGCATCGACATCCTTACTATCATGCCTAGCATGCCTGTTTTGTTGGATGATCATGTTTATCCTTACTGTCCTGGTTGCCATACTAGTTGGTTACTATTATATCTCTTGCTATGTTTTATCATTGTTACTTTATTACTTATTGTTACCATTACTGTCTCTGTTTTTCTATGTTACATACATTGAGTTAACCCGGAAAATTTGCAAGTATTGTAATCAACAACTAACCTGCCAATTACTATTGTTGTTCCGTTAAGTTCTGGATTGGATTTCTTTTGAGGTAGGAGTTGCCTTGTGATTTCAGACTTGTGTGACATTCTCAGAGTTCGTTTGATATCAGGCGATAAGTTATTTTTATCATTTGGCTATTTTCCATTTTTGTCATTCGCTTGTATCCTTCGCTCTATGCTCTATTCCATATCGTTATCTTGACAACTATTCATACTATTCTGTTAATTGCATATACTCTTATTTCATGTTGCTCATTAGTAATTACAAGTAGACGAACCATGATGTTAACTACACATGTTCGCATTTAGTCTGAAGAGAAGAAAGTCCCAGTGGGCCTTAGTGTGCATGGGCTTGGCACCCGTTTCCTTAGAATTTTTGGAAAGCAGTGCATGACACCCAAGATTCAATATGGTCAACACAAATGAGTCGAACTTCAATGAGCCGAGCATAAGTATGCCTTTGAAGGTCGAACAAGAACCAAAACTAGATGTTAAGTTAGCGATCGAGCCCAAGCCAGTTACTTAGTCCAAGATCACCTTAGATCCTGAGTCTACATATGAACCTAAAATTAAGTTTGAGCCCGAATCAATAGTTAGCGATAAAATTCTAGCCACACGTTGATCATATGCTAGCACTTGCTTGGATATACAGCTTGAAAAAATTAAACACATCATGTTTGTTATCATAGATACTCCATATCCGACCACCAAGTAGGTTCTATATGCTTTCATGTCTTTTGTAATTTGGGAATTCCTTTAAGAAGATTTCATCTGCAAATATGTCTTACTATACTTTAAAATCCATGGACCCATCTTCTCTAATTACAAATAATTATTAATTTCTATCCAGTTAAGCTATTCATGTTACTATTAACCAGGTGATGGAGTTCTCAAGTTGAGAAGAATGATATGGACCATGTTTGGAATTAAGATAGGGTCTTTTTTATTTTATTTTAGATTTTATATTTAAGATAGAGATAGAAATAGAGTTTGAATCCCTTAAGACTTATAATTATTTTGAGTCTTTGGGTTATTTTATTTAGGATAAATTTTGAGTCCTTTTAAGCCTTTAGATCTAATAATTATTTTTGAATTTTTGTCTCGTAGTGGATGTAATTTTTAAATTCAAGTTGTATGCATATATATTGGCCACAAATTTGTTTATTATTTATGGAATAGAATAGAAATTAAAACTTTGATATAAACTTTGAGTTTATCTAAAATCAATTTTTTTGAATTGGAGTGCGATAGTAGGCTTAGTTGCCTGTGCGAGAGATCCAAAAAATCTTCTCATGTCATGCATGTGAATCGGTAATCGTTATATCTCCGATGTGATATCCCCGATGTGATATCTCCGATGTGCGAGACCCAGACAGTTATCAAATTCCTAATATTTTTCCTCCCCAAATTCCCACCACATACCCTCCCACTTCCATCCTGAGTCAAGAATCTTAGATTTTCTAATTATGTATCAATTTTAAAGCTTAAGTATTGTTGCTACATGGATTATGTTATACACGTCTCCATCACCATATAATTAAACATTCCACCCGTTATTTCAAAAACATGTAAAATATAATTGATTATCTTAACTTGTTTGAATAGATCTAAGTTGTTTTGAAGAAACTTAAGAAGCAATCGGTGATGACCCATTCAAAACAGTCAAGGCAATAGCTGTTGGCGATAATGAGACCATGAAACTTCGGTTGTTACTAATATTGATATCTCAGGACTTGATACGGACTGTAACTGCAGCACGTATGGAGGGGGAACTATCATGCAACCATCAACGATATACAAATGCATTAATTGTAATGATGTTGACACGTAGCAGGATGCACTCAGAAAATCAAAGCATAATGTACCAAGAGTTCTTCTAGATTGTTACATGATTGTTGAGTAAACATGAAATGGAAGGCAGAATGTTATATGATTGCTGAAAGACTAGCCATGTTTTATGGACACACGTTGGGGCAACTGAGGAAAAAAGTCCCTCCAAAAAAGATAAGTGCAGCTGAAATGAGGATTTTTGAGAACAGTGAATGGATGCCATTGAGACTATTTAGCAGAGGATATGGCATCAACAGAGCTAAATGGAGAAAAGGCCTTAATCTAGTTGACCCCAATGATTTGAGAGAAAAGCTTTATTGTTTCTGTTGTAGGGGTAGACATTGAGACAATAAATCTAGAGCGGTATGGAGAATCATGAAGCGCCGTGAATAGTTACATAGTTAAGTCTATAACTCCATCAGAAAGCTTGTACAAATAGTTTCATTATGGTGTTTCTAGCATTCAAAAACATATGCATCTAAGCAACAATTTCCATCCCGCGAAAAGTTTAAATAAACAATTAAAAATCATCATTTACCTTTAATAAGATCACCCATCATGATATGAATAGGACGATTATCACCAAGGGCGCTGGGAGCATTTAATATTTCTCTGCATAAAGCTGACTTTGCACAGCCTGGTATGCCTGAAGAACAAGTGCAAGTCAATGGCAATGCAAAAGGAATAGAAATCTCAACATGAATTGCACTCTCAAATCAATTCCGTACGTGTGTGTATGAAGATTTTCCGTGGAAAAAACTCCCCGGTGCAAACATCATGAGATAAGTATCTTGTTGATGTTTTTTAGATATAAACCATTGAATGTGATCTACACATCATAATACCTTCACACACAATAAATCAAAGACATTCCCCTATTTGTCCCTCATTCCGACCGTTAGAAGTTGTTCTATTATTCCCGTTAAATTTGTAACGACTTGATCGAAGATCAAATCCCTTAGTGTTCACATATTATTTTTCTAAGGGTATATATATGTACGGATTACACAATTAAAATTTTTGGAAAAAAAATATGCAGTAAAATGTTTTCACACAATGGGTTGGTGGGTTGGTGCAAACAGTTCGCACTTGACATCCCACACGCACACACATACACACACATACACACACACATGAATATTTTAAATTGGTTTGCTAAATAGGATAAAGGTGCTGGTGGAAAAGCGGTTCAAATTTTATCCTGTAAATCAAGGAATGTGATTAAAACTTCTGAAAGTTTTGAAGGAAAGATGACATTTTGTGACCCATACACACAAATGCACAGAAGAAGAAAATGCATTCCCAAACTTTAATTATATTTGAAGTGGGGACTTCATGCATGCATGTTCTCAGTCTTTAATCAATTTTTAAAGTTAGCAATCTGACCTTTCAACTTCTGTATGTTAGGGTTGAGATTTTATTTTGAAGTTAATATGCAAATTTATGCATGCGTGCAAAACTTTATTAGTGTTATTTTTACCTCACATGGTTGGGCAGAATTTTTAAGATGAAATTTATAGGGGAATTTTTTAAAAGGTGAATATAATTGTTTGTAGTTAAATATTTTTTTAGAAAGTGATGAAATTTTTTCGTGTGAAAATTTTTTGGAGGAAAATAATTGGTTGAAATAATTTAGGGGCAAATTTATGGGAGGGATCCAAAATTTTTTGGGGCGGAGATAATATAAATGACCAGTGCCATAAGGGTGGGGTTATGAATTTCCCACGCGCACGCGAGATATATAACTTAATATGATATAAAAGAACATTTTAACAGCAGAAAAAGGATCTGATAATTCCTTGATGCAAACAAATATTCCAAAAGATAGGCAGGCACCACACTTCCTGAAGTTGGAGACGTAAGAAAAATGTACTTATTAGACAAGATGCTCTGTTTTTGTATGTTCATTTTAAATAAGTAGTGAATCAGTGTGTCGAGCCATGTCATGTGTCCATAAGAATAACGTGCTGAACAATCAAACCAAAAATTGAATTAAAACCCACTAGTGTTTATTGTACAACATGATTTAAAGCCAGAGATCCATGTCCATGAAGCTTAAAATATTTTGAGATGTTCATAGACTCGCTTCTGAGAGTGGATAGTAACACTATGAAGATAACGACTCATAACCGTTGACTTTTTTCAGCCTGTTTTAGTTGGATGGCTGATACACGTAACCACTCAAAATTGATAAATTCCACATAGAGCTAGGAAGTTTATGACCAACCATAAATCTGCGGCCAGGCCAAGAAGAATAAATTTCTGTAAGTATATGCGAGAAAGAGGAGTGCCATGTACAGAGCACCAGCCACTAGGTACCAAGACCTAACTTGATTTAGTGAAACTGAGTCACTGACACCTGTATTATGCAACAAGTGATTAAAAACCTTCAGGACACTAACAGGCACCACCATACTAGCAGTCTAGCATTGAATGACAATCCAGCATCGCAAGATTCTTGGCATGCTTTGGTTCATGGTATGGGTATGGGAATGGAGTGCACTACTTCAGACAGTACGCAGTACAGAGGGGTTAGGCTTAATCAGATCAGTGTTTCGGGTCATGGAACTCCTGGGAGTGTTTGCTTGGATCATATGATGTTAACTAATAATGTACTTGAACAAATTATCTTGTAATTTGTCTACATTAAATATTGATATGGTACTTGTTAAAAAGAATAAAAATCAAGCAACTCCAGCTAAAAAACAAGATCATGGTCCTATTATAGTATATATCTGAATTACAAACTTCAAACTTTAACGCCATAATGCAACTGTGTAAGTCCAGAAAAATGCAAAATAATATATGAAGAAAAAACCAAGTATTGAAACCGAACATATTGAAAGAGCCAATTCTAATAAAATTAGCCAGTGATGTTCTCTTATTTATCATGTCCCGGATTTAGCGATCCGGATTGCAAATGCACGGACTAGGTCAATTCAAGGGGGTAGCGTGAAATAGGTATTGAGTATTGAATTTTCCAATACATGTTTTGATGATGGACAAATATTGTTTTGTGGTCTAATGAATTCCATCAAGTGTGATGGGATAATTTAGACCAAGTGATTTTGCTCAAGATTGCTCATGCAGAAATGATAATGTGCAATGCTTGGCAAATGGTGATGGTTTGACTCCAAGGCATTAAGATGAGTTGGAGTATTTTAAGGAAAGAGTTCAAAGCTACAACAAATCAAACTAGAAGACATTCTTTATGTATTTGTTAAAAGATTTTATTTCTTGACTTATATATTATGTAATGTCCTGAAGAAGTCACACACACATAGAACCTTAGGTTAACAATAAGAATTAATATGGATTAAATTGATTCATAAAAACCTAAGTTTCATAGCCAAAACATCTCATTTCTATGTTTACTAGTCGACCAAAAGACTCCCAATCGATTACACTGATATAAGATTTTTTTTGTTTGGGAACTAGTTGACTAGTTTCTGTACACTAGTCGATTGGTTCTTGTATACTAGCCGACTAGCTCATGGCAAAAACTGACGTGTGTTCTCTGGAGTTTTTCTAGTCGACTAATGTACAATCACTAGTCGACTAGCTACAAACTAGTCGACTATCTGCAAACTAGTCAACTAATGAGTGTACTATAGTCGACTAGAACTAACCGTTGTAGCTTTTTCTACTAGCCATTTCTAGTCATTTGGAATGGGCTTTTTGGGAGTTTCTTGTGCAGTTTTCATCCAATATATATATGAGGAATATGTATGTGTGCTGACAGCGCAGGAAATTTTCATGTGCTGTCAGCGTTTTAAGAGCCAAAAAATAATTATTTTTAAAAAAATTTTGCAATGTATTCTACAACTTGTTACATATCTTCCCACCAATTTTCAAGTCAACCTAACACTTTTTGAGCCTACATCCATACATTACAAAAAGATAGCTCAAATTCTGAAAATGTCGGTGCAATCTTTTTGTAATGCATGGATGGAGGCTCAAAAAGTGTTGAATTGACTTGAAAATTGGTGGGAATGTAGTAAACAAGTTGTAGAACATAATGCAAAAAAATAATATATATATAATCTCTTATATAAAACACAATGTTGTCCTACTACTACAAAGAGGTTGATAGAGTGGTGGCCTAGATTTGGCCACCTCATCATGGTGGGTCCCACTTGGGGGTGGGGGTGGAGATGGGTTTGGATTGGGGTGCAAGTAAAAAAATAAAAAATTCCACCCACCCCACCTTTCCATTAAATTGCGCAAAAAATCACCTCCTTCCCCTTTTGTATTTAGATCCTTTTGACATCCATATTTACGTGTTTGGTCCCTTTTAACCCCACGACGCTGCCAACACGCACACCCACACTTTCTGCTCCTTCCCAGTTTCGCGCGTAAACCGCTACCGTGTTCACGGGGAATTATTTTTGCTCCGTGCACAATGTGCACGGGAAATTTCTAGTATATATATATTGGCCCTCAAATTGCTGACAGCGCAGGTAGGCTGAACATGTGCTGTCAGCACACCTCCATATTCCTCTCTCTATATATAAGAATAATGGAGAAGTGCTGACAGTGCGGGAGATCTGACATTGCTACAGATGTTTTTTAAAAAAAATTTGCAGTTGATAGATATACTTGTTAGGTAGCTCCCAACAAATTTTCAGGTCGATCCAACACCGTTTGAGCCTCCGTTCATCGATTTCAAAAACATTGCGCAAAATTGTCCACAGGTTTGCGCAACGTTTTTAAAATCGATGAACGGAGGCTCAAACGGTGTTGGATCGACCTGAAAATTTGTGGGAAGCTACCAAACAAGTATATCTGCCAACTGCAAAAAATTTTTAAAAAAAATACTCTAACGACTCCAGATCGCTGACAGCGCTGGAAAAAATTCCAGCGCCGTCAGCACTTCTCCATTATTCTATATATATATATATATATATATATACTAGTCATAACATGTGCCTGCGGACACGGTTAATTTAAGATTTTCCCCAGCGAAATCTTTGTTCCCCAAAAAATTATTAAAATTTAAAAAAACAACAACTTAGCGTAATAATTTAGAGGACGCCTTCGGCGCAGGCTAGCGTAAAAAATTTAATTTAGCGGTAAGGCTTAAAAATTTTAATTTAGTGGGAAGGCGCACAGACACCGGTGCCCGCTAGCGTAAAAAAATTTAATTTGCCCGCTAGCGTAAAAAAATTTAATTTATCGGGAAGGGGCACCCGCGCCGAAGAGCGTAAAAAATTTAATTTAGAGGGAAGGCACGCAGGCGCCCGCTAGGGTAAAAAATTTAATTTAGCGGGAAGGCGCGTGCACCTTCATCTTGAAACAGTTTCACTGGCTGCTTTTAAAGTTGGACCAAATTTCAAGGCTGGACCAAATTTCAAGGCTCACATCCATGATTTCAAATTTTCCTTCATTTCAAAGTTGGACCAAATTTCAAAGCTGGACCAAATTTCAAAGCTCACATTCATGGTTTCAAAGCTTCCATTTTTTAAATTAAATCTTGACCCTTGGATGCAAAGGATGTAAATGTTTCCTGATCGTTGTTGATGACTGTGACTTATCCTAGTCAGCCCAAGGATTCAAAAGCAGTTGTGTTTTACAGAATATATATGTGTATGTGTGTGTGGAAAAGGGATCCGGGGTGCCTCCTTAGATGAATCTAAGGAGGCGCCCCCATTTCACACCATTTCCCACATTGGTTAAGGATTTTTTCCTTCATAGGGGCGACCCCATTTCACCCCATTTCCCACATTGTTTTTGGATCTGAAAACGTGCTGAAAACCCCATGAAGTTGCAAGGGATAAATGAGGGCTCTAAAAGTATTGGAATCACTTGATTTTTGGCATATTGATCATCCATGATGTGAACAACCCCATGAAAAAGTGCAAAAATGTGGAAAATGTGAGAAAATGGGTGCGCCTCCTTAGATTTCATCTAAGGAGGCACCCCAGGATCCTATTACCATTACCATATATATGTATATATATATATATATGAATATGGATGTGTGCTGACAGCGCATGAATTTTTTTCATGTGCTGTCAGTAGTTCGAAGGCTTAATTTTTTTTTAAAATTTTTTTGCAATGTCTTCTACAACTTGTTAACTACATCATCACCAATTTTCAAGTCAATCCGACACTTTTTGAGCCTCCGATCATGCGTTTCAAAAAAATCGCTCCGGAAAACCAAACTGTCACCGCAACATGTTTGAAACGCATGATCGGAGACTCAAAAGGTGTCGTATTGGCTTGAAAATTGGTAGGTAAGTTGTAGAAGGCACTGCAAAAAAATTAAAAATATATATTTTTAAGCCTCAGGAAAAAATTCATGTGATGTCAGCACACCTCCATATTCCACATCTATTATACATTTGACAACATTTTTGAAATTTTAAGGCGGACTAGCACAAGATAAAGAGTGGCTGTGATTTGATCTTGGGAAATGGAAGGTTGAGAAGCTTTGGTTTGCTTGCAACACTTTATGAAGCCTTGGGAAATGGAATTCTAGGGCTGACAATTTGACAACCTTTTTTGAATTCTAGGGGTGACAATGACAAGATAAAGAGTGGCTGAGATGAAGCTTGGGATGCTTGCAACACTTGATGAAGCTTTGGGTTACGTGCTCCTATTTGAATAATAAATATTAAATTATTAACCCGTGCCCTTGAGCTGAGAGAGCTCACGTGTTGAGGATGACTAATGATAAATATTAAATTATTGTTCCGCGCCAAAGGCGATAAATATTAAATTATTGTTCCGCGCCGAAGGCTAAATTTTTACGCTAATTTATTGTTCCGAGCCGAAGGCGTCCGCTAAATTTTTTATGCTGTTCATTTAATTTAATAAAAAATACTCCACATACCTCACTTGACTCGAACGAAAAAGCAAAAGCAATGGAATAACTTTAATAATTTCCATTTTAGTCAATTAATCCGTCCTTTCAACAAAAGTTACGGATGGTACAATTACTACAATGTTTAGCATTTATATGAATATCAAATACGAAATGTTGTACGTAAGTATGAATATTAAAAAATTCAAAAAGCCTCGATGTTTGATCTTTTCATACAAATCAGATAGGAGTACGTGACATGGATATCGGATACGTTGTTTAATCATGCACTAGAAATTACCCGTGCACATAGTACACGTTGATCAAAGTAAAACACACACACATGAGACGGAAACATCACACAGCCGAAAATGAGAGGAAAGTGTGGGTTTGTGTGCGGAAATAGTCGGGGGGCGCCCGCGCCGAAGCTAATTTTTTGTTCGATTAGATTTTGGAGGGGGAAATAATTCTTGGGAGAACAAATATTTTGAGGGGATATCTTAAATGAACCGTGCCCGAAGGCACGGTTTATGCAAAAAAATTTGTTCGTTAAGTTTTTGGAGGAGGAAATAATTTTTGGGGAGAACAAAGATTTTGAGGGGATATCTTAAATGAACCGTACTCGAGGGCACGGGTTATGCGCCGAGGACGCCTGCCCGCTAAATTTTTTTTACGCTAATTTGTTATTCCGCACCGAATTTGTTATTCTGCGTTTGCATCGAATTTTATGTTCTGTGTCGACACGCGCCGAATTTGTTGTTCTACGCCGAAGACGCCTATGCTGCAGGTGCTCGTGCTGCCTTTTAAATTTTAATAATTTTTGGGGAACAAAGATTTCGCATGAGAATCTTAAATGAACTATTATACATTTGAGGACTTTTTTAAATTGCATTGCTGAGTAGGACAAGCTGACTAAGACTAAAGGGTTGATAGAAAGACGACTAAGATTGAATCTAAAGAAATCAATGGTTGAGAAGAGTGTTTGTGAAAAATTTTGGGGGAAACAATTTGTACTTGTGTGACTAGGAGAAAAGCCAACATTTTATTAAAAAATCCGATGTGTGTGGGAACTTGCAGCAATGTGGGCGTTTAATTTCATGCATTTAATATAGCTGAGTGTGTGGGAATTTGAATCCTATTTGATTTCGTAGATCGAAGGCTTTTGAATCTTTGATTAAACATCCTGCAGCAGATATATTTGACTAAATAAATATCCTGAGATCCATTCATTTAATTAACTGTGCACCAACTTGACATTACTTCCATCTCTCTGATGTGGGGGCCAATTAAGTGGGATGGGCATGCATGTGCAACATAGAAAATGATGACTGGGCCGCGCACCGCTTGGCGCCCGCTAATATTTTTTACACCGAATTTGTTGTTCCATGCCGAATACGCCCGTGTCAAATTTGTTGTTCTGCACTGAAGGTGCCCGAGCCGTTCCACACCAAAGGTGCCCACACCGAAAGCACCCGTGCCGCTAAATATTTTTACGCTAATTTGTTGTTCTTTTAAATTTTTGCTGTTGAAATAATTTTTTGGGGAACAAAGATTTCGCGGGGAAAGTCTAAAATGAACCGTGCCCGCGGGCACAGGTTATGACTAGTATATGTGTGTGTGTGATCTCAAATCATTTGGCAACAATTCTAAAGAAAATGAAATGAAAATGAAGAAGAAAAAGAAAAGAGAAAAGCCCAAAACCTACATAGCTCATAGTTCTCTTTCTCCAATCTTATTGAGCTTTCTTCTAATATTCTAAAGATGAATCCTATCGAGTAGAACCCAAAAAATCCATAGCCACAAAACACTTATATGTACTTCATCTTCAAGGCTTGGGGATGTTGTAAATTTTAGCTTCAAAGTTTAAACCTTAAGTGTGAGGCAGTGCTCTCAAGAGGAGTGGTGTTATCATTGGATAGGTGTTGATCTCGTTAGAGATATATTGGTCCATTCACCAGCTTGTGGTGAAGTGAACATGTACTATTTGCGATATAGTGGATTTGTGTCGGGGTGGACGTGTTGCTGGATGTAGTGTACGAGGTATTTGAATCAGAATAAATCATTGTGTTTGCGATTACCTTATTTGGTTTGCATTCTCTATCTCTTTATCTCTTACATAGTTGTTTATATTATGATGCGCCTAGTTCTATAATCGTAAGATATATTGTTGATTAAGTTTTAATTAGGCAACTCTAATTAATAACTTTGGTAGAATTTTCTAGAGAATTGTTTTTATTTGATGAACACTATTCACCCTCATCTAGTACTATTCACCCTCATCTAGTGTTCTACTTGTCATCCACAGTGACCCAACAATAGGTAACCCTGGTTTAAATAAAGTAAGGTAGTATCTGGCTAACATATTCAGCATGATGCTGAAAGTTTATGGCAGGGCCCTCACTTGTTCATGGGCTGACACTGGTACCCAGCACGACTGGGAGCCAACCACTTGTTTATAGTTTCTGTCCTCAGGGTATGGCTGTTCTAAGGGAGATAGGAAAAAAGTCAAATTGAGTTACTGCAAATTTTGTGCTCTTGTGATTTGCTGTTATGATACTCTACAAAACTATGTGGTAAGGAAACTAAGAATATGAATACATGCCACAAAGTTTCTTCCCCTGGAAAGTAGGAGCAGATGTTAAAACAAGCAATCTTAAATAGAGGAAACGGGAAAATAAGAAACTTATTAAAGTAAAAAAAAATTAATGAGGGACAGATATCTCGCCACATAAACAATCCCACAAGATACAACTTTTCCTTCTACTGATAGATGAAGGGGTCTTCTGAGATTCGAGATCCTTGATGGAAACAAGGCTAAGAAATTCCATTTTTTCAATATTATTAAGTACAATGCCTTAGCACATTTATAACATCAGACTACAATATACCTATGCAATAAAGTGTAAAAGTACATAAAAGTTCGTAGTTTAACTACATCTAAAGATGCTTGTCCATTCTAGGCTTGTGATTAGCTTCCTACAAAGAACTTCAATTAAATATAAATAGCCCTCTCGACTAGCAAGTTTCATGTGAGAATGAATGCATCAACTAAACGCTAATGGATTAACAATTTAATAAATAGCATGCTTTATGGGTTTACCACACGTACAACTATATATTTATTAACAATGTCAAATCTTGCTGGGGAATTTACTAAAGCTAGTTACTATTCTATTGTCAAGATGACTTTCAGTCTTTGCTACACTTTGATCCATCTGGGCTTCCCTATAAACAAGATGACCACTTGGAGAAAAGGAATGGCCAAGGCAAGACGGGCTGCGATGAAACAACCAAAAGGAGGAGGGTGGGGGGAGAGAATAACAGTTATACACCTCACACTATTTAGGATCATACAGGAGAAACATACCTGGAAAAAAAATGATGAGACCCTCATCTTTTGGGACTCTATCTAGACTAGCAGGTGTCGGACTTGCTACATCTGGATGTAGATCACCTTCTTCATCCCTGTCTCCTTCAATTATAGCCAAGAAATTTTCAGAACTAACAAGGTTACCAGCAGCTCCTACCAGAGCCCGATTTTGGGCACTACGCTTTGCATATTGCTCAAGGAACGGCTCAGCTTCACTTAGATAAGTGGATGACGACAATGGCTTGTTTCCACATTTTCGTCGAATGTAAACGGCCCTGAAAGTAAAGGCCGCGGGTCTAGCAAATTGAATCACAATAAAGACACAAAAACATGTAGTTCATGTATATTTGCAGAAAAAAAAGATAGTAAACAGTGTGTGCAAAAGCAAAACAATGTAATAACTACCATTCATCCAGCATTGTGCTAAGCTCTCTCTGCTTAACAGCTGAAGTTCCCCAGATTTTCAGTTGCCTGCCAGTTATAATGAAAAAATATGTAATCACAAATATCCATGAGCTCACAGTGATGACACAATCAGGATGCCTCAATCAGGAATGAAAAGATATAAACTAAATGATTACAAAATTATAAAATATAAAACAACATAAGCCAGAAATGAAAAATGATGCACAAGACGGAATGAAAAGACATAAACTAAATGATTGCATAAATAATAAATTTAAAACAAGATAAGAAAGAGATAAAGAAGCAGACAATTTTCGTGTCATAAAATCTACTGTGCAAATAGTATGTTTTCCTCCATTTGCATGATTCATAAAATCTAATTAGATATGCACGAAAAATTGTAGACTACATATCACATGCACATTCCAATATGTTAATAGCCATCACGTAAAAGAATTTGTATGCTAAAATGGCATGCATACATGCACTTGCAGGCATGCGCGCACAGGACACAAACATGGAGATGCATACAGATGCAAATTTGGAAAACATAATATGAATTATTAAACAACATAAGACATTTGAATGAACTAATATATATTTTCGGTAACATAGTTGAGTGAGCAATCGCACAACACCATGGCCGTAAGTAACAGAAGAAGTAACAGCATAAAGTACAACGTATTCTTATTCGCATATATATGAAGGAATATGGGATTTCTCACCATAAAAATATAACTTGGCACAAATAGAAAATAATTGGATTACCAGTAAACTGAAGATTAAACAGCATAGGAAGATGCCATGGTATAGACCGTTGGGTATAAGGAGACATGAGATTTTCATACTCAATGTGCACCAAGGAGAAGACCGAGCAAGCTTAACAAACTTGCAAGGTTGGAAAAGTAAACAAGAACAAACCTACGGACCATATTGTACCAAGACACAAGATGGTGGTGGTGAAAACAAACGCTAAAACTTGATCCTGAATACATTTAAGGAGTCCACAAAGTTGGTGATAATGAAAAATGCAGTTTTAAACAATACAAAACATATAGAGGTAATATATCATCCGATGCCAAATAGATTGGATACCCTTCAATCAACCAAAATTAGTAGTAACTCGATCAAAAATGATAATGAGCCAAACCCTCTGATCATGTCCACGAATAAATACACAAGATGAAAACGACCACAAAAAATCTATTCTAATTAGGCATCAGAATATGCCAGCATATGGTGCAAACCATGCCTACTCGGAAGAACATCGTCAGCCATGTTAGAAGACGATATGAAACATGTTCAACTCTAATATAACTGATGTCAACCAGAAACAAACTGGAACACCCAAAATTACTAGAGTACCATGACATCTTACAAGGCGGGCAGACATAAAACATGAGGCCCACTAACTAATAACAAAAATAACCTATTTCCATCTGTCAAATTCCATGATAGCTGGTGTTAATAGAAGTTACCAAAAAAACTAGAAAAACACCTGAAAAGCATGCTCCTTTCTTGCATTTGCCCGTTCACATCACTGAATACCTAACTTCTAGTATGTGACATATCACATTAGGAGTCAACATATAGGGTTGTGCTCTCACTTGACCATATGGGTTATATCATGCATCAAGATGAACAAAGTTTCCATAGCAAGTTCAATCTTCACCAAATTTATTGATGCGGAACAAGTAATCAGGTGCAAGCGCATCAAGTTTTAGATTTTGAGTTTGGAGCGAACTTTATGATGTGGAGGAATTTTAATTGTACAATGATAAGTTTTAATTGTTTTAGTTTTTCTTTCAGGGTTCTATTATTTTTAGAATTAACTTTTTGGTTTCATTTAGAATATTTTTAAGTTCGGAGTTTTCTTTCTTTTAGGATTTTATTTTATGTTGAAGTCATTTTAGCCTTATTTATAAAAGATGTGTCTCCTGTTCTTCTAGAATACTACTTAAAACAGAACCAGTTCTCTTGGGGGTCAATTAATATTTTTTGTATATAGAGGCTTTTATGCCTTTCATCATAATTAGAAATGGAAGATTGAATAAAAGTTTTGAGTTTGTAAACAATTGCTGGTTTACAATGAACTTAGCGTTAGAATCACTATGCATGCAAAATGCGAGCGTGGATGAGTGATTCATTAGGGTGTTCGGCTCAAATGTTATCTTCCAATTAACTTCGAGTTAGCCTAAACCATAGTTCATTTTCTTCCCCAAATCCAGTGAATCACTAGTTTAGATTTCATTTAGATCCAAATTTCTCCTCCATAAAATCCCCAACACTTCTGCATTCCTATCATCTTCTCCACCTTATCATCATTTTTACCTTTTTTTCCCTTTTAGATTAAGGGTTTAGTCCTCTTTAGTTTCAAAAAAAAGGGGAAAAGGAATCAAAAAATCTATTAGATTTCGATTTAGAACCTTAAAAAGAAAAAATGAGGAAAATAAAAAAATTAAATAGCATAAAAAAATCAAAAACCTTACAGTTTATCATCTTCCTTTATGGCTTCCTCTTCGATCACAGCCTCGACTGTATAGCCTCGACTGTATGTTCATCACCTTCCTCACCTTTGTATACAACAACATCAGTATTAGCACCCTATGTTGGCATCAACATCATCACATATATCAACATTGCCTCCATCGCGACTCTGACACACCATCCACCATAATCATCTGCAAGAGCTCGTCGCAATCTTCCCTTACAACAACCCACATTCAAATCAACCATAATTTCCGGGTGATGGGATCTACCAGCCATCCTTGTTGATCAATCCATCCAAATAAAGCTTTTCATCGCACATCGATCTAGTTCCAACTCAATCAATCATCATCATCATCAATCTCCACCTCCATCAATTATCTTCGTTGTCAACTAAAACCTTCCAATCACCTACATTGTTTCTGCCTTCGTTTTTATTGTCGTCTCTAACAGCAACTACTATCATTTAAATATTTTCTTTTCTTCATCAACGTTGTCATCATCGATGACTAAAATCGTCCCAACTGCCACCATCTTCGTTTAGATCCACAGCCATCACCATTGTCAACCTCTTCTTACCCTATAACTGAACACAACCTCAATATGGTCTTATTTGTTTTTCAACGACAACACTGATACTATCACTTCTTTCCAGCTACACCATCACATATATCATCTTTGACCAGGTAGTCATCGCATGCAACAGTCGTTCCTCGATCGATCTTGATTGGAGAAATTCTGATTTAAATCTGATTTGTTTTAGAAATTTCAACCGATCTTGATTTTGTTAGCTCTAAGATAAACCCAGCCTTTGAGCTAACACTTCTGTTAAATTGTCCTATGTTAGCTCATCTGAAGCTAATTCAACCAGTTTTAAACTAGATTCAACCAAATCTATATATTGTTGATTTTAGAACTGATTTTAAGTTTTTTTGCATAGCTTTCTATGTGTCATTACAACGATCTGTATTACGAAGGCTCTCATCTGATGGGCTTATCACGTATCAAAGGAGGCGGAAGAAAGCTTCGGTGGCTAATCCAAAATCCAGGGGCGTTTTCGCAAACTTTTGGGCCTTTTGTGAATTTAATTCTTTTGATGTTTTTATGCAAAATTGTAAAATCTGAAAATTATTTATAGGTCGTAGGAGAGGTGGGATTTTCTTATGCTATTTGTGAGAGATTAATCAAAGAAGATGTGATATTATCCATCTACATCGGGAGAATGCATACGTCCTCTTTAATTGGCGTCTTAGGAGAGCGGTCAACCTCTATAATTGCGGCCATCTATCTATTGTATTTTCAGTTTTGTTGAATAAAAATCTGATTTTCCCCCAAGTCCTATCAATTTGGTATCAGAGCGGTGAAATCCATGGTGGCAACGACAAGATCCAAAGACAAGCTCGACACTTTCAAGGAGATAAACAACGGCGAGCTTGAGGATGTAAAGCAAACCCTAGCGAAGCATGGTAAACCCCTAGAAAAGCATGTAGAAATCCTAGGGAAACATGGAGACGCCCTAACAAAGATCATACAATTTACGGGCATCTCGGCAAAATTAGATGTCGTAGCCAAAACCCCTAATTTAGAGAAAAAGGCGTCGACTTTGTCGAATGTAAGGGCAAGGCGATAGAATACAAAGACGGAAAGCTCACGGATGTCGAGCACACGTCGTCAGAGGCGGATAAGAGCCCCAAGGGGCCGACAGCCTTAGTCAGCCCCTCAGAAGGCCCCAGCAGGGCTGCACGGGCCCATGGATGCCCTGACAGGGCCTGGCGGCCCACCTCAGGGGCGCCCAGGCCCTATCGTGGCCATGCATGGCCGCCACGCCCATGCAGCGCCCAAGCAAGGGCGCCCAGCCCCAGACGAAGCTTGGCCGGACTCCAGCCACCTTCCGACAGCCTGATGAGGGCCCCATGGCCTTCCGGTGACAGTGCAAAATGACG
The DNA here is from genome assembly GCA_030789695.1 of Scilla litardierei. Taxonomy (NCBI): domain Eukaryota; kingdom Viridiplantae; phylum Streptophyta; class Magnoliopsida; order Asparagales; family Asparagaceae; genus Scilla; species Scilla litardierei. The sequence goes on along the minus strand of CM061139.1, from coordinate 182,616,950 downwards.
ACTACCTTTCGGAGATTTTTTTGGAGTACGACGACCACATCGACGAGTTTCAAAGGCCCCACAACCCCCGATATTCTGCAAAGTAGCGACGACGTCTGCCCCCGACCTATGAGGAGTACTTAGGAGATGTCGGCAAGGACTTGGGACTTGGAGGATGATGATCGTGGCTCTTGTGTTGGCGAATATGACCATGGAGATTATATGGAGACGGAGGCCAACGGAGGGACTTGGAGGGACTTGGAGGGACACAAAGATCGTTGAAGACACACCTACCAACCCCATCGTCCTGGGCACTTCGTGGGTCAAGCTAAGTAGGGAAATTTTGCGGTGGATAATTGTGTAAGGAATCTGAAGATGCACATCTTTAAGGTGGATGATTCATATGTTTGGATTTACATGGCAGAGAGATTTTTTTAATTACTCGCATGACATAGGAGCAGAAGTTGGAGACGGCGACGGTGTGCTTTGAAGGAAATGCCCTCTCTTGTTTCCAGTGAAGAGAGCAGCGACAATGTTTCCACTCTTGAAAGAAGATCAAGGATTGCATGGAAAAGAGGTTCTGCGAAACACGGGGAGGAAATTTGCAGGAGCCGTTGCTGGCTCCCAGACAGTTTGCAGGAGCAGTTGCTGGCTCTCAGACAGGACGGCATGGTGAAGGAGTATAAGGAGCAGTTTGAGGCACTATCAGGGCCAGTTCGGAGAAACCCAGATGCGACACTAGAGGGCAATTTCATGAAGGGGTTGAAGCCCACTATTCACACAGAGCTAAGAGACCCCAAGGTCTGATGAACGCCATGTAGTTGGCTCAGATAGTGCAGGATCGTCTTGTGGAGAAGCGAAGGTCTAGTGGCATTTGGAGTGGACCTACTTCCCGTAGTCAGGCAGCGATATGGGGGTAGAAGGCGGCGACAGAAACAGACCAGGCTAGCAAGGAGATAAGCGGGACACCACAGCCAGGATGACGATTAAGGATGATGACAGATGCTAAGATGCGGGAGAAGAGGCAGAAGTGATTATGCTTCAGATGCAATGAGAGGTTCACCCCGAAGCATAGATGTGCAGTACACAACCTTTAGGTGCTGATATTGGATGAAGAGGATGAAGACGTGGTGAAGGATGAGACAGTAAAGGCTAAGGACATGAAGCATCACCATTTGGACGTCGCAGAGGTTTCCTTAAACTTCATAGTATGGTTCATCCCCTGAACCATACCATGAAGTTGACATGATATATATATGTACTAGTCATAACCCGTGCACAAAGTGCACGAACACCCCAAAAACTAACCCACACAATTAGGATGTGGGATCCATCGGGTGTTTCGATAAGTGCAAAAATGGATGAAAATGAGAAGAGCGTGTTTGAATTTGTTTATTGTCTTGGGGGTTTTGGATTTTTTGATTAAGAGTGTGATTTTGGGTGTTTTGAGTTTGGGTGTGTTTTGAGGGGTTGGGTGTGATTTTGGGTTTTTTTTGGCTTTGGGTTTAAAGAGGTTGTCCCCATGTGGCGATGTGACATTGCCACATGGGACAAATTCAAGAACATCATTCAATTGTAATAAGGATATATACTAGTCATAACCCGTGCCCGAGGACACGATTCATTTAAGATTTTTCGTCGCGAAATTCTTGTTCCCTAAAAATTATTTTCACAGCCAAAATTATGCGGAACAACAAATTAGCGTAAAAATATTTAGCGACACGGACGCCTTCGCCGCGGAACAACAAATTCGGCGCAGGCTCCTTCAAAACGAAACAACAAATTTGGCGTAGAACAACAAATTTGGCGCAGGCACCTTCGACGCGGCAAAAAAATTTAACGCAAAAAAATTTAGCGGGCGCCTTCGGCGTGGAACACCACATTAGCATAAAAATTTTTATTCGGCACGGATGCCTTCGGCGTGAAAAATTATTCTCATCTTGTTGCATCCATGCGTCGAAGAAACGATGGACTCCGCATTGAGGGAGAGATCATTCGATCTGCAGCAGCATTCGATCTGCACCATTAAGTGCAAATTAAAGTTCTTTTTCCCCAAATGCATTAATTGCGTGCACTCTGTTATTCCCCAGAAACTTTCATTCTCCAAAAAGTTTCATTTCCCCAGAAACTTTCATTTCCCCAGAAATGGGTTTCCCTCCAAAACTTTCTACAAAATCTCATCTTAACCATTCATTCCTCGAGATTAAATTTCAACCGTCTTTCTATCAACCCCTTTGTCCTAGTCAGCCTGTCCTAGTCAGCTCTAGGATTCAAAAAAGGTTTTCAAATGTATAATAGATGACTAGGCGGTGACGGTGCTTATAGACAGTGGGGCCACCGACAATTTTATCTCCAGGATGGTAGTGGAGCAGTAAGGCCTGTAGTTGGTGGATACTGGTAGTTTTTGGCGTCATGATAGGGGGACGGGAAAGATGGAGAGCATTCGAGGAGTGTGTCAGGGACTTAATCTGACATTGTATATGTGGTGGACTTCCTGCCATTGGACTTAGGGAGTACAGATGTAATTCTGGGCATGCGGTGGCTACAGACATTGGGGAACATAAAGGTGAATTAAAATATGCTCAGTATGGAGTTCCAGGAGGGCAGTGTGTAACGGCCTCTTTCTCCCTCCCCTCTTTTCTCTTTTCTTTTTCTTTTTTGTTTCTTTTTTCGGCCTGCTCAAAGCCCAAGCCCACGAGGGCTTTTCTAATTCCCTCCCCCTCTCTCTTTTCCCCGCAATCGAGCCCAGCTGGGGCTCGTTCTTTTCGACTTGTGTCTCCCTCTCTCTCTCAACTCGCAGCAGCAGCCCGCTTGGGCCCTTTCGACGCGTCTTCCCCCTCTCTCTCACGCTTGCAACACGAGGATAGCTAGGGCTTTTCGACAGCCCCCTTGTCCTCTCGTCTTCTCCGACGACAGCAACACCCTGTAATCTCTCTTGTCCTCTCGCAGCACCCCCCTCGCGTCATCTGTTCTCGACGACGACAATGGCAGCCCCTCGTCCTTCCTCTGAGGTTCTCCGACTTTATAAGTCCCTTCCCCCTCTCCTTCTTGGTTGCAAGGCACTGTAAGTATTTATCTATATTTTCGAAGCTGTCGGCTTGATTTCTTCGACTTTCTCTGATCCGATCCTTGCGGGATCTCGTTGTGGCTTTCGATTCTTAATTTTCTTTGGTTCTTCGGCGACGATCTACAATAAACTTTATCCCCTATACTTCAGTTTTAGTTTCGATTCCTTGCATGCCTTAATCTGAGTGAATCGTTGGGGCTTCGGTTGGGGTTTGGCCTCTTCCTTACTGATTGTTGCTTGCGGCATTGGGTTCCTTCCTTGCTGTTGTTGGGCTACAGCTAGCTTCCTCTGCTGTTGTTGGGTTCATTCTGCCTCCTTGCTATTTTGGGGTTCGGTGGCTTTCCCTTGATTGCGGTTTGGGCTTCCTCGCTGTTTGGGGTCCGGTGACCCTTTTGGCTTGCTGCCTTGGGTTCCCTTGTTGTTGGGTTGCGGTTGGGTTCTTTGCTTGCTGTTTGGGTTCAGTTGGTTCTCTTACTTGATGCTTGGTGTTCCTGGGTTGTTGTTGGGTTCGGTTGGCCCTCCTTGCTACTGTTGTTGGTTGTGGCTGGCTCTTTGCTTGCTGATTTGGCCCTCCTTGCTGCTGTCGGTTGTGGCTGACTCTTTGCTTGCTGATTTGGCCCTTCTTGCTGCTGTTGGTTGTGGCTTTCTTTACTTGCTGATTGTGGCTGGCTTTCTTTACTTGCTGATTGGGTTCCCTTTCTTGTTGTTTTGGGTTCATTGCATGGAACTATTGGGTGTTTTTAATATTAGTTCGGATCTGGAATATCATGATATGGGATATATCTCTGCTTCTTTTGGTTACAACGCCAGCTGTATTATTATATCATTATTTATCTCCTTAAGCATGCTAGTACCAGGAAATTTAATATTGTGTTATATTGTGTAGTCCATGGGATGTTACTTGTGATATCATTGATAAGGAATGACTGGTGGAATTGATATTTGCTCTGACAAGTCTGGTTGCTACATTCTATTATTGTCTATTGATCCCACTTGACTACGTAGTTTGATTGATGTTAAACTTATAGACTATTTCATGACACAAAATGATAATTAGTTAATCTAGCTTGATTCGCCAGGTTTTGGAAAAACTTATAACTGCAAGAGTGCGGGAGCGATGGGAGCATGTGTTTTGACCCTATGTCTAGGAGGATTTCTATTCCACGATCCATCACGATCTATAATGATCGTTCACTTTCCATGTACTAACATTTGAATGGATCCTGAGTAGTCTGTTACTCGGTCTGGGGTAGCACCCTTGTGGTCCAGGAAGGTCTTTGGGTTTCACATCGCACTCTCCCTCATAAGTCATGACCTAGGATTAGTTCAATTTAGTGAGTACCATCTTATAGTAGTTTGTGGAAATTCAAAAATCATAACATGTTACATTTATGTACCGTACCATTATAGTTGTTGCTTATTCTCCTTTTGTGCATCGTTATTATCATTCATGTCTTTTGGTTAGATATTGTCTACTCTATTGAACTGTGGTACGACTTCTGTTGCCCCACTAGGTGACGCACATGATCACACTGAGGCACCTGAGCACGAGGAGTCAAAGCTTCCGGTGAAGGACTTTGAGCCTTGAGATGGCTGAGGTAAGTATTGTATTTATGTTTCAATTATAGTATAAGATTGTATTGTCTTTTACCTGTTCGGTACTGTGTTAACATGTCATGTTATGAGTATTTCCTTTCTTTCTGTACTGTTCCATATTGACTTCACTGGCACCTGCAAGACATACATATAACTGTTTTAAATTGTGACGGCATCCGAGGAGCGGGACGTTACACGGTGGGACTGTGATACTACAAGGGGACTCCAGTCTCTGCAGAGCCATGGTCTCTCTGAAGACCATAGCTAGGCCATTCAGTCTGAGGGGGATGGCTTCTTGGTGGAGATGCAGGGGATAATGAGCGAGGAGGGGTTGGAGGCTAAGAGCGGGCAGACCATCCCACGGGACATGCGGCTATTGTTGGGCCAGTTTGAGAAGGTTTTCCAAGATCCCGATGGTCTTTCGCCACCACGGGACCATGAGCACACGATAATGTAGCAAGAAGACATGTCCCATATTAGCGTGAGGCCTTACCGTTATCCTCAGGCTCAGAAGAATGAGATTGAGAGGATGGTGACAGACATGGTGTGAGCAGGTGTCATTCAGCCGAGCATGAGTCTTTTCTCTAGTCCAGTGTTGTTGGTAAAGAAGGACGTGGGTTGGCGTTTCTACGTGGACTATAGGGCTTTGAACAAGGAGACAATCATCAACAAGATTCGCATCCCTGGTATTGATGAGCTCCTAGACGAGTTGCACGGGTCGGCGATTTTCACGAAGATTGACCTAAAATCTAGCTACCATCAAATCAGGATGTGTCAAATACATCCTTCAGGACTTATGAGGGTCACAATGAGTTTCCGGTCATGTCTTTTTGGCTTGACCAATGCACCTGCTACACTTTATGCCCTAATAAATAAGGTATTCCGCCCTTACTTGAGACGGTTTGTACTTGTTTTCTTCAATTATATCTTGGTTTAAAGCTGATCCATAGAGGAGCAATTTGACCACTTGCGGATAGTTTTTCATGAACTTTATCACCAGTAATTATATGCCAACAGAAAGAAGTGCCTTTTTACTCATCCAAAGATGGAGTATCTGGGGCACGTGGTCTCAGCAGAGGGGGGGTACCGCCAACAGGTCAAAGATACCAGCTATGGTGGATTGGCCATGCCCTACTACACTACAAGGGCTGAAAGGATTCCTTCGCTTGACAGGGTACTACATGAAGTTCGTGAAGTGGTACATTACTATCGCATATGCACTCACAGAGTTGCTGAAGAAAAAATTTCATTAGAGCGATGAGGAGACGCATGCATTTAGGGCCTTGAAAAAGGCTTGTCTACTGTACGAGTGCTAGCACTACCGGACTTTAGTAGACCTTTTGTTGTATAGTCAGATGCTTCAGGGCACGGTATGAGGGCAGTGCTTATGCTGGACTAGAGACCCATTGCATATTTCAGCCAGATTCTCACGACAAGGTCCAAGTTGAAGTCAGTCTATGTGAGAGAGTTGATGGCCATTGAATTAGCGGTTCGAAAGTGGAGGCCTTACATGCTAGGTCGGAGTTTTGTGGCGCGCACTGATCAGGAGCCTAAGTACCCGCTAGAACATCGCATGGTCGCGAAGGAGCACCATAAGTGGCTTAGGAAGCCGATGGGGTACAAGTTCGAGATACTGTATCGTCCGGGATTGAAGAACAAGGCGGCAGATGCATTATTGAGGCGAGATGAGGACATACGCTTGGCAGCCTTGTCTGTTCCAGTGTTGCAGAATTGGGAATTTGGGAGCCACTGCTACGGGAGATTGAGAACCAATATCTAGCGCATATTCGAGCAACACTTTTGCAAGGATCAAAGGATCACTCAGGATATTCTTTGCACGGAGGAAAGCCGTTGTACCAATGGCGTTTGGTGATACCACGGACCTCTACCCACATCCCCATTATTTTACAGGAGTTCCACAGTAGCGCAATGGGAGGACCACTTTGGGGTCCTCAAGGCCTATAGGCGTCTGGCGAGGGAGGTATTCTGGAAAGGGCGGAAGAAGGACGTCGCAGCGATGGTGACAGAGTGCGACGTTTGTCAGCATCACAAGTACATGGTGATGGCTCCTAGTGGGTTGCTGCAGCATCTATCCTTGCCAGAGCAGGTTTGGGAGGAGGTCTCCATGGATTTCATTGAGGGGTTGCCAAAGTCTGGAGGATTCACGATCATACTTGTTGTGGTTGACCACATCAACAAGTACACACACTTTATACCACTTCGACATCCCTATAGTGTTGTTTCGATGGCTGAGGTTTTTCTGGAGAAGACTATCCGTTTGCATGGGCTGCCGAAGTCTATTCTTTCTGATAGAGACAAGGTCTTCTTGAGCAGATTCTGGTAAGAGATTTTTCGTGTGCAGGGGCAGTCTTGCAGAAGAGTACTGCATATCATCCACAGAAGAATGACGGTTAGACTGAGGTTGTCGATAGGAGTATTAAGACCTACCTGCGTTGTTTTATATCAGAGACTTCGAGGTTGTGGGCACGGTGGTTAGCTTGGGCGGAATATTGGTATAATACTTTCTTTCACACAGCTGCTCAGACTACACCATTTAAGATTTTGTATGGAATGGACCCTCGTTTGCTGCATTATGAGCATGGCTTGACGCCAGTTTCAAAGGTGGAGCAGTACTTGGCAGAGAGAGACATGGTGTTGGAAGAGCTGAAGCACCATTTGGCCAAGGCCCAGCAGATCATGAAGGCTCGCGCAGATTCACATCGTATGGAGATACAGTTTGAAATAGATGACATGGTGTATCTGAAGTTACGTCCCTCTCGACAGAAGTTTTTGGTCCATAGAAGAAATGAGAAGCTGTCTCCACGTTATTTTGGCCCATATGAGAGAGGCCAAGGTTGGGCTGGTGGCTTACATGTTGAGGCTACCCCTAGATTGGTTATCCATCCCATTTTTCATGTGTCACAGCTCCGCCAGGCTATTGGCGATCATACTCTTTTGACATTACTTCCTGAGACATTGACTAAATATATGGAGGTGGTTCTGGAGTCTGAGTTAAGGGGAGTCCGTAGAGGAAGCACATGTGAGCGAGAAGTGCTGGTGCGATGGAAGAGCCTAGCGGATCATGAGAGCACTTGGGAGTTGGTGGGAGTTATGGCGGAGCAGTTTGTAGACTTCCACCTTGAGAACAATGTGGCTCTTTTAGGAGGAAGTAATGATGAGCTTCTCACGTATCAGAGGAGGCGGAAGAAGGCTTCGCTAGCTAATCCATGATCCAGTGGCGTTTTCGCAAACTTTTGGGCCTTTGTGAATTTTATTCTTTTGTTGATTTTTATGCAAAATTGTAAAATCTGAACTTTATTTATAGGCCGTAGGATGTGAGGGATTTTCTTATGCTATTTGTGAGAGATTAATCAAAGGAGAGGTGAGATTATCTCTCTGCATCGAGAGAGTGCAGACATCCTCTTTAATTGGCGTCTTGGGAGAGCGGTCCACAAGTATAATTGTGGCCATTCATCTATTGTATTTTCCACAAGTCCAATTTATCATCATACAAGATGATTTTCTGAGTATAATCAATTCATAATTTGCCTCGTTTTTTAGGATATTCTAATCGTGAAGATTATAAACTTAGGAATTTTCTTTTTAAAACATGTTTAATTATAACTTGACAGACGGTGAAAGTTGTTGCTAACATAAATAGAAGTTACTTAGTAAAGATCGATATTAATGGTTAGAGTATGGCCAAGGCTGGATATGTTGGTCATTAATGAAAGTTTGTCTCTGGTACTGACACAGATTGTGGCTCAAGGTATGGCTCTAGTTCAAGTTGTAGCCCAAACTTGAATCCAAGTCCCATGCAGAACCCAAGCTAGAGTACCAGCCTAGGCATAAATCCGAGTCATATCATAAGCCTGAGGAGCCACAAACAAGGGTAAAGTCTTGAGCCAAGTTTGAACACAATCAGATTTGACGTTTGAACCACTATCAGGGTAACTGCATCCTGTTAATTTTGAGATAGAATATGTAGACTTTACTATTCCAGTTAATATGCCACATACAAGCTAGTAGATTTTGTGTCTTCTCATGTACTTATATTAACTGTTAGTGGTCATCACTATTAATATAGTTGTCTGAGTTTTTATACATTGTGGTACTTCAAAACTCAAGTCGAGTTTTCTCCAACCATTTGCAGAACAAGCAATGAATCGATGCATATACAATAAGTTTTAAAGTTTGAACTAGGAGTGAATTCTATCATAAATAGAGATGGAACATCGAATAAAATTTTTTAGTTCTGCAAACAGCTGATGGTTTTCGAGAAACCAAGCATTGGAATCCTTCTGCAAGCAAGGTATGATAGTGGGTAAGCGATCCACCTGGGTGCGAGACACAAAAGTTATCTTTTTATTTATCTTTTAGTATCCTTAACCATAGTTCTACTTTTTCTTTCCCAAATCCATTGAAGCCCTACTTCAAACTTCTGTTAGATCCCAATTTCACTACCAAAACACCCTTCTGTCTCTGCATTCCCTTTATTTATCATCTTCATCCTTCTTTGACCTTTCTTCTTTTTCCTTGTTTTTTTTTCCACGTAGAATGGTTGATGCTTCTTTGCAAGTAGCTAAGCAACTTGATCAATATTACTAAGATTGTACTTGCCAGTCAATGGCCTGCTATGTTTGAATGTAACTGCTCGCTTTTCCATAATTTCCTCAACCAATGGGTTTACGTTTCGCACCATTTTAGAAGATAAATATAAGGTTGAGATTGGTAACAATTTTTCCATCAAGATTTCAATTATAATTAACTATGGTGTTGATGATAGAGATGATACTGATGATGATGACTCCATGTCATACATGTAAAATAACCATCGTATTGAAAAACTATAATAACAAAAATGCTTGAAAGGAAACAAATCCAATTAATCAAACTATCCAGAATGCATACCTCAAGTAGTATGTTTTATAAGCTGATGGACCATCTTTGAAAAGTATAGACAACCCATTGCGGATCAAGAATGTGCGCAGCTGCATATTTAAACAATCAAATTGACCAAACAAAATTCAAACTTTAAACACAAATTTTAAGCTGTTGTAATGTATTATAAAGAAAGTGGATGGGAGGGTTGAGAGTGGAAGGGAACTTGTAATATTTTATATGTGTTGACTCTTTCTGCAATTCAAACTTAACAAGTCATATGCGAGATGGATGGATTAACCAGTGTTTCAACATATAACAAGGAAGCTTTATGAGAACATTGATTAGACATTGAAAACAAAGTTGAGCTGCTGAAGGTACCACGAATCACAAACCCATCAAAACCTACATGCTTTAGACCCCACCTATGCAGCAAGTTCTGAAGATTTTGATGATATTTCAATACCATAGATGTAAGTAACTTGTTATTAGACAGGTTTAGCGCGTGGAGACTTTACATGTAAATGATTAAAAGATAATGAAACATCCATGAGGGAAAGGACACATAAATTAATGGACGTCTAATTAAATGCCGCAAACTTAAAGATCCCAAGAATCTAGCAACGAGAGCCACAAGGAGCTAAGGTTACTGCATTTCACTTCAACCACTCATTTTTTTACATAGATGGGCCCCCAGAAGCATGGCCTGAGGGTAAAAAGGTCAGTCAGAGGATCATATCTATATTACATTTGAGGGCTCCTGATTTGATGTTTATCCTTCTAGGACAAACATGTTCATAGAGTGGTGGCCTAGGTTTGGCCACCTCATCATGGTGCGCCCCACTTGGGGGTGGGTGGAGAATTGGGTGTGGTTTGGGGTGTTGTTGTAGAAGACCCAATGTAAAGCCCCCCCCACCCCCAAATTCCCATTAATTACAAGCTTGCCATTGCCAAATAAGTCTCCCTCTCCAACTTATTTTACGTGAATGCCGTTGGATTTATGCACTTTGCCCCCCCAACATTTTTTGCCGTTTAACCCCCCACTTTTCCCCCTTTTACCCCCGACGACACCCACACGCACGCACACTTCTCACTTATTTTCAGTTGCACGTGTCAACCGCATCATGTATGTAGTTTTTTTTTGCCGCGTGCACTCTGTGCATGGGTTATTTCTAGTGATTCCATAAATGGCAGTGTGAAAGCAGAAAGAAGAGAGACATGAACCAGAATTCGGATCACTTACAATAAACATAATCTTTATCCTTGTTATTTCCTCAGATATAAAGTATACATAACCTTGTTTCAAGCTTTAGATAACAAGTTACTTCAATCTCTAACCAATCTACAACAACACCTCTGACCAATCTACCACAACACCTCTGACTTGATGCCCAATAATCATCGCCATGAACTCAGAAATTGGAGTTTCCAATTACATTGCAAGAAAGATTTCATGAAGACTTGGCTCCTGGTTTTCAATCCAGACTCCAGAGTATCGTCGTTTCTTTGAAAGATCTATTGTCATTGCCGTGGTCTATTTACTTATTAGAAGAATACTAATTGCTACACACCATGAACTTCTCGGGAACTATTGGTGCAAGAAGGCAAATCATGGACGCATGGTGGAGTTAAACGGGTAATCACTCTTTGTCTAATTTTGGTTTCTCTTATTAAAAAGCGACTAGGGCAGTTGAGTAAATATGTTTCTATGGAGAAACCACATAGAAGTGGTTTAATGCTGTAGGAGGAGTCGCTCATAACATTTAATCATGTAATATATATGCAGAGGCTGAATCTAATGGAGAAAGTAGAAAGCAAAATGAATGATTTAATTTTGGTAAGATTAAGGCCTAGCATTGATTCTCATTTATTCTTGTTTTTCTTACTTTTTATTGTTTCACCTGTAAGAATGCACCAGGTTGGATAACACATGAGCACATCTGTGAAATATTAGAGCTTGCTCCTATGAGGACAACATGGGAGATTGATTGAGATAGAGCATATGCAATGGAGGCCAATAAATAGGCCAGCTAGACGTGGCAAAAGTAGACCAGAACTAACATGGATGGAAAAAGCTAAAAAGGTTATAATGCTTATTAATTAACCAACAAGATGGTCAAGAATATAGCGGGATGTAAGAAAACGATTATGTATCGCAACCACAAAAATTTTGGATAAAGAATTTATGTTGGTGTTTGTTGTAACATAGCAGGTATAAAATTCAATAACTGAAACCTAATAACCATGAACGCAACTACAGTTATTTGTTGTAATACAGTGGATTGAGATTCATCATTAATAGCTGAAAATTAATCATAAAGAAGGTGCCATATACTGTGCACATCGACGGCTAGGTTTTTACCCAATCGCATAGATTGTCAGTGTACCTTAGGGTGCACTGCACTTCAGTTCAGCTATCTTTCTACAAAATCACATAGATATTCAGGGTACCATAAGATGCATTGCACTCCAGCTCAGCCCCTCAACCCAAACCATTTCCCGCAATTGTACTAATTTCACTTGTCTGCACTATGCAATATAAATCGATGAACATGGAATTACTAATTTGGCTAATTTGCAGAATAGTTTAACAATCCTAGAGGCAACAAACTGCTTGTAAATTGATATATGCATTGTGAGGCCACTTACCACAGTGGTAAAGCGTCTCATGGTCATACAAGGGATCTGGCGTTCATATCATATTCATGCTGGACGTTGGGACAAAAATGAATGGCAAATGTCATTTACGACATAGCCTTAAGAAAGAACACGCCAAAGTACAAAAATATTGTGTAAATATTTCTAAAAACTGAACTGGATTAACTCTAATTACTAGATCTGAACTCCACTAAGAATAAGGTCAATCTAAAGAGAAAAACTGCACCAATGATTCATTCTATTTTTAAGTATAAACCTCAATACGAAGTGATTAAGATCCAATCCTAGAATTGTTTTAAACCCATGGTAAGCACAATGTAAATTTCAAAAATAGTCTTCCATTAAAATTCTCATATAACCAGATGCAAGTAATGGGCAGTTAAAATTACTTGGAGGGAAAGAAATTAGGCTGAAGGAGTACTATTCAGTGGATGAATAACATCACTACCCCTCCCCCCCCCCCCCCTTTATTATTTCTTTTGCTCGGCCCACTCAACCGAGCAGGCTCGGGCCACTTATTTTCTCTTCGCCGTTTGTTTTCGCATCCGAGCCCACTCGGGCTTTCATCGAAGGCGAGCGGTCGCCTTTCTCTCGCTTCAATCGCACTATCGTGCGAAAACCCTAGCCGCTCGCTTTGATCAATGAAGCGACGCCTCTCGTCTTCTCGTACGACACGAACGGACGCCCCTCCCTCTAGTCCTTCTCATATGACTTACAAGAAGCCCTACTTGGCCATTCGAAAGCCATCACCGTTCCCTTGCTTCGACCGTGCAGCTCGCACGTTGCGTCTCCTCTATGGGTATCTCTGAACTCTTTAAATCCCATACATCTTCTCCTTCTTCAGGTTGCTACGAAAGCTGTAAGTTTCTTTCAAATTTTCTGGGGCTTTTCGATTCGATTCTCTTTGGATTTTGGCGTCGTTTCTCGAGGAGATCAATTGGTTATCATTGGTGCTTTCGGTTTAATTTAGTTTCTTGGGCATCGACAAATTACGATAGATTCTACCTCACATATGCTTTAGTTTAATTCGAGTTTCATTTTACGTAAATCAGAGATAAATCGTTGAGATATTTGTGCGAAAAATTGGATTTTTAAGAATACCTGGAGATGATGATTTGGGCTTGGGATGTCGTTTCCCCCATCGTGGCTGCAGGGCCTTATTGGCTGTCGGTTTTTGATTCTTTATAATTGAAGGCCGAAGGGCTCATGTGGGGGTTCTGGGGTTTCATCGTGGTTGGTTGTGGGGCTCTCGGGTCCCATGTTTGCTCTCTGATTGTCCTGGCTCTCTGGCCTTTTGCTGTCTGGGACCCACAGTCCTCTGTATTTTCTAATTTTGGGGTTTTTTAGTCTCCTGTTTGGCTGTCATGACCCTGCAGTCCTTCGGTTGTTGCCTCCCTTGAACCTAGAGTAACCTTTGGCCCATCCCTACTCCTTTGTAGACTTTCGAAATTTTCCTGCAACCACTACATGAAAAAAGAGAAATCCCAAATCTAATCCCTCTAGCATAAAACTTTCATAACCATTAGAATTTCATCCCCAGTTTTCCCTTATAAAATCTGTTGCTTATGTTCCCTTCACATCTTGGTTCATTGCATAGAAAGATTGGTTTCTTATGTTAGTTTAAAACTGAAATTTCTTATAAATGGGAATAATTCCATTTTTACCTTTATCTTAAGGGCATGTGGATTATAATTTTCAGCTACGTCAGCATTATTGTTATGCCATTTAACTTGTTGAGAAAATTATCTCTTTAAGCATGCTAGCACTAGAAAGTTTAATGTTATTCTTAAACTGTGTAGTCCAGGTGGATGATATCTTTGACGATACTGACAAGTGTTGATTGAAATGGAGAATTGGCTGATGACATGTCCTGTTACTACATGCACAAATTTGACCTATTGTGCATAATCCGCAAACTACGTAGTTTAAATAATATTAAACTTAGACAACATGAACCGACATGTATATGGCACATGACACTAAGCTGTTAACTAAACAACTTAACATGACTTGCTCGGGTTTGGGAAACTTATAATTTGAGAGTGTGTGGGAGTGATTGGAGCCTGCTTTCAGCCCGTATCTTGGAGGATTTCCGTCTATGGATCAGGAATCCTTATTATTCGGCCCATGGTAGCACCCCGCGGTCCAAGATGGTCTCCGGGTTGCACATCTTGCTCTCTGTTATAAGTCACGACCTAATATTGGTTCACATTGACAAGTACATCCTTTAGTTTGATGATAGTAAATGGTCATAATATGTTATATCTTTGTACAGTACCATTTATATTTGTTGCTATCATACCTCCTTGTTATGCAAGGTTATTATTTATGTTCTTTGGTTAAATGTAATTTACTCTATTGAGCAGTGATATTACTCCCGTTGTTACCACCAGATGACGAACAAGAATACATGGAGGCATCTCGATACGAGTCGGAGTTTCCAAATCAGAATGACCCAATGCTGGGTCATGAGGACTGGCTGGGTGTGAGTGTACTTGGTGTTTTCTCTCCATGTATTTTTGTTTTAGCCTTAGAGTGAGTCAGTGAGTAGTACTTTTGTTTCCTTGTACTGAAATTCTGTAATTATGATATGGAAGTAATGAAATGACTATCTTTATTTTCTGTTTTGCTCCCCTTTGTTTTCACTGGCATATGCAAGACTTGCATGTGATTGTATAAATGTGACGACACCCGGAGACGGGGCGTAACAGATAACAATGACCATTATACCAATTAATCAATTATGCCATTTAAGGACAAACATACATACATAAGTACATACATATATGTGGGTGCATGCATTGGAGTGTGTGTAAATGTGCATGTGTGTGTCCATGTGTGTGTGTGCGCGGGTGAATGTGGAATGCTTTGCAGTTTGATGAAATGTGTTTCTTTAATTAGAAGCACTCATTAAGAAGGTCAAACCTTATATGTCAGAAATTTTAGTTTGACCATTAAATTTGCATCGTCATCAGCCAGACCATCAGTTGATGATTTAGAACCATTGGTACCATTGACATTCTTTATAAGTGAGCTGCTATCCTTTGTTAGCTCCACAGCCTTCTCCTTGTTGACTTTAAATACGTTCACATCAACAAAAAATCCTGGCAGACAACAAAGCAAAAAACCCAGTTTTTAAGAAAGAATCTTACAGAGTTTGGTTAAAACTAGAAGGTTTGTATAACAAGAATTATCACATCAGTTTAAGTTCAGAATTGAACCAGAAAATTAAACAAACAGATATGAGAAGAGAATGCTTTTTACCCCTGTAGAGTGGCCACAACCCTTGGTTTCGCCTGCAAGATAAAATTAAAGGTCATCTCAGACATTTGATTCAAATTATATATCTCAAACATACAGAAGAACCGTGTTAGGATGGTAGGCTTTAGTTAGCAAACCTCATTTCTTGCTGGTATCGTCGAAAAACAGAATCATTGTGCACATGAATAACCATCTTAAAGTAAAGATTGTCGCTTGAAAGTGAATCAATTTTGTGGAAGTTATGGTAACACTTAAATGCAGCTGGAAAATGCCTTTGTCTCATCAAACGAATCATTTCCTGTCAAGATTGAAGGCAGATTGTTACAGACCTCTTTATAAGAAAAAGGTTATGGTAGTAAGTTGCATCAGAATGAAGGAATTAAAAAATTCAACTGAACATTGTTTTCATGATAACACATGTTGAACCACTGCCGAAGCTAGACAAAGTAATACTTAGGCAAAGGAAGACCCGTGTGGCGTTGTCCTTGCAATGAAATCCAACAATGAACCACTAGAGTGCATTATTTCATAATCACTTGTTCAGTATAAGATTTTAGGCATGCTATTTCAGACACATTATCCTTTACAAGATATGTAGCAATATATTCCATTACTGACAGCAAATTGTCATGTTAATTTTGATTATCTCAAATTCACAAGCTTCTGTTTTCGTCAGTTCGCAAAAACTACTTTTATTATTTGACAACTAAGAAAACTATGATTTCATTAATTGACAATTAGTAAGAATAAAAAACCAATTTGCATCATCTACCTGCAATTTGATGGTTGCAAAGTCTGCAGGGTGGGCTTGTAAAAATTTAGTAAGGACAGACCGATCTGCATTTCGAGAATGAGGGCCAAGAGAACCATCTCCAAACCAATCAGCGAAGTCTGGACACATAGAAGTCCCAGTGCTTTGAAGAAGCGCTTTTATTTGCTACCATGTCAGAGGAAAAAACAGTTTTTGAGATGTATCTAATACAACAGTTATGTATAAAAAAGCCTTGCATCTATAACCAAATAAAAGTCACAAGTTCGGTTTACCTGTTTTTCATCTGATCGATTAGCAGCACACACCTCGCGCAAGCTTGGTCCTAAATCAAGGCCCACTGCAACCATACCCAAGATCACATAGCATTAATGTACCTTCCGTTATGTAGTATATATACAACTGAAACAAGGAAATAACGAGTATGAGCCAACAGCTTAAAGCAAAATGAGCTTGTGAGAGGGTACGAAATCAGACCCACCTACTTTTTTGCTCCAATTTGACATGTAGTGTGGGCCTCACAGCTTTCCCCTCTCTCACAAGCTTGTTTTGCACAAATGAGCTATGAGCTCATATACATCATTCCCTTGTAATAGAAGATACAAATGACAAGTGAAGAACAATATGGGATACATATTATATGGCAACTTATTACTTAACAACTACATCTATCAAGCCTTACCTACAAAGAATACACCGCAGAAAAAGCATTACTCATGCAACAGTAGTTTAAAAAATATCATATTCTTTTACATCTCTAGTAATGTTCAATTTGTTGCAGAATAAACTGGTCCTGTAATTGCTTTGCTATGAAATTGCATGGTTACTATTGAGAAAAAGCATCTACTAGATCCATTGGAAGTCTGCAATCAAAGCGATCCTACCAAATTTAATATATATACATATTTTGCTCACAAAAGTTTACTATATAGAAATAAGCTAGAGTTAATTAGAATCTCAGTCATGTATAAAGTGGGATTGCAGTGTATAAGAATTCAGGCACATTGTAGAAGCCCCTCTTTTTTACATAGGCGATTGTCGAGGCCAGAAATTCTCAGTCTAATGGTTAATAAATAAGATTTCATCACAGGGTTATGTAATGTATTTTATGCCAAAAAGATCAGAAGCGTGGAAAAACATTCATGAAGTAACACATATTATTAGACTATTTGATCAGAATACGGCAGGTTATTTGAAGTTTTTATTACCAAGTACATAAAATTGCAAGATGGCACAGATAAAATAGATTGTTATCCATAAGATATTGCAAGATACCACTTAGCTCAGGAAGTTACGTAGTATGTGATGATCATAGGTAACGGGATTCAATATGCACAACATACATTAAGGATAGCACTAACTAAGCTCCTACCACATACAAACAGACAAGGAGACAATTTTTTAAAAAACCTCATAACCTTATATTCAAAAGGCTTAACATAGCATAAGAGCAGAGAAAAACAGAAAGAATAGACCTAGACCATTAGGTATTATCTATCCACGATTGTTTTGCTCAAGCAGGGCACACTAATAACTTTACAATCCACAAACTGGTAATTAACCACCAGGTAACAATGTTAGCAGCCAGAAGGACACCAATACGATAATGGGCACCAGGTAATGTAATACACAAGGGTTTGACTTTCTCACATCTAGATCAAAAAAAACAATTAGGTTTCTGGCTTAAAACCCAAAGTAATTTCAAAGGCTTACATCCATCTAATGGCGGAGGAGGGAAATCTTTCAAGACCTTCTCCATATGTTTCAAGCTATCATGGCTAACAATGCGAGCAACAAGACCCTCCAGTATCTCACCCTGCACCTTTATGTGATCCTTCGATCCTGGAGCAAATTAATAAACATGTTCATACATCACAACAATAAGAAGACAAAAAAGAAAGAACCATTTAAGGCACTTTCAGCAAGATGGGATATGTGATTCTAAGCATGCCTGATGCAAAAGACTATATTGAAATTTGTAACACATTAGTTGCAAGCAACAAAGGAAACATCTTAGCTTAAGCAATAATTACCCGGTACAGATATGTCAGCAACTTCATCAAGTGCCTTGCATACCGGTGTGGCAGTTCCCTCTTCACATAATGCATCATACGCTGCGAAAAAGGAGGTGACGGATTTCCTGAACCAAATGGAGAAAATTGGAAGAAATTTCTCTGATAAGAAGTGCAAACAGTTGAAGATTGACCTCTGCATACCCAGATAACTTAGACAAATATAATAATATCATTAACATAACCATCCAAGTATCCAACCATTTTTGCACTATTTAATTGTGTTTTCCTTGTGAACTTGTCCAAAAATTTACACAACAAAAAAATGATAATACAATAAAATGAATGGCGATAACTCACCGAAGCATAACCATTAAATGAGTACCGCATATATCTATAGACTCTAATAACCACTGTACCCAAGTATGTATATCCACACCTATGTAAATATGTGCGAGTTTGTGCATGCGCATGTGGGTGTGTATCTGGATAGGCATATGTATGTATGCATGTGTTTTTGTGTACGTAAGTAGGTATGTGATGTAGGACGGGATGGATTTTAGGGATTTTTAAGGATTTGGAAAAGATTTGGGGAAGAATTGATAAATTAGAGTTCTTAGCTTCTCACCAAGGGTTTCTGAGGCTTCTCACCAACGAGATTGAACGTTTCTCAGGTTTGGAAAAAAATACTCACGGATTCATTCATTGATTCATCGATTAAAATAAAGAAGTCTTGTGGCTTTTATATAGACTTACAAACCAATACTTTCTTCACTCATATGACGTGATACTAAACATTAAAATACTTAAAAATAAATAAAAAAACTCAAAATACCTAAAGACTCTGAAACTCAAAATAAAATAAAAATATAATTTCTATCTTAATCTGAATCTTAATCGGAATCTGATCCCTATCATTCTCACAGACTTGAGAACTTGTGAATGATGACAAAAGAAAAACAATTGGGCAGCAATCAATAGTCCTATAAGGTTAGAAAAGACACGTCCACGAACTCTGAAATATAGTATGATACAGACTTGCCGATGGACACCTTCTGGAAATTTCTCCCAACTCACAAAAGATAAATAAAGTATTTAGGATCCGGTTGTTGGTTAAGTGGGATGGATCTAGGATAACGAATTTGATGTGCTCAATCAGCTTCAATGGCAACTCTATCAATAGTTCTGGTATGCGTTCAATAAATGGATCTAGATAAGGCTCTGCCTCTGAATATGACACTGAATCAAGCTCCGGCTCTAGCTCGGAATGCGACACTAGATCAAACTCTAGTTCCATCTCTAACTTGGTCTGACTTTGGCTCGGGCTCGGGCTCGGGCTCGTGCGAGAACTCAAATACTGGCTCTGGCTTTAGGTCGGACCGAGACTCCAATTCAGACTCATGTGCATGCTTTGCCTTAATATCTTGGTCAGGATCTGACTTCAGCTCATATTCAATCTCAGACTCTATCTAAGATGTTGAATCAATCTCTAGCATAGGATATGGCTTGAGTTTACTTTGTTGTTCCCTCTCCATTTATTCGCAAAGGTTACAGGGCTCACATATTAGTTCGATTGGATCCTCCTTAGTCTTCAGACTTGAAGATTGCTAGGATGCCTGTGAAATTCTTCAATGCTTGGAAAAAAACCGATATCAAAGAGCGATTCTGAATAAAGACCACTGACAATAAGGAACTCAAGATTCAAACACCAAGATCACGCTTCTACACCTAATTTGAGATATGCATACTTAAATTTTTTTCTTCATTTGAAAAATTAAAACATGAGAAGAAATTTTCTAGTTAGTACTTCCCATCATCATATCCAAATTTATTCTTAAAGCCATAAAAGATTGGTACATGTCTCCACTTCTCAAACTCAAAGTTTAATTGGGGAGTATAGTCATCATAGTATTCTTTGTATCCCATAATTTATAACAGATCTTGTATAAAGGGTATCTGTGCATAGGTTGCTAGTCAGCTATACACTGACATATATAGCACTAAATTTGGGCCTCAAACGGATCTCCAAAATCATAAAAAACAATGTTCACAAAAATTCCAGGAAAAAATCCAGCGAAAACCCCTGCAAAATAATGTGGCTTACTGTTACGTCACGGCTCGGCTGAGCCATTGACTGGGTCAATAGACTCGGCTGAGCTGGCTCAGGGATCGGATCGTCGGCTCGAACAGTTCGAGTCGGCTACAATTGGCTCCGACCTATCCGATGAACAGCACCAGCTGAGCTAGCAACTTAGCTCAGCTGGCTAGGCTAGTGTTCGTGGTCGGCTCAATCGAACCGACACTGTAGCACCGTCGGCTCGGTCGGCACCGTCGACGATTTTCGTCGTTTCCGACAACGCTTCACCTAGGTTCTTATTGTTGTAGCTTTGCCCGAGAGTGGGGAAGCTTCTTGGGGATCGATGACACCGGTCATCGCCAGCGGTGACGTCGGCAACCTCGAAAAGAGTTAGGGCGACGGCGCAGCAGCTTTTCGTCGATGGGGCGATGTTTCTGGCTGCGGATGGCTTTGTCGTCGGTAGAAGATGGCAATGGAGGGGTTGTTGGTCCTTGCCGTCACTGGAGGCGACGCCGGAGGTGGGTGGCAACAGAGATCCTTAATGACTCGTTGGATGACGGTGCTGCGGTGATTCTTTTTTTGAGATTTTGATTTTTATGGATTTGGAATTTGGAAAGAGCAAAGTTGTGACCTTCGACTTTGATACCAAATTTGATGTAGGACTGAATATAATTTAGGGATTTGGTGGGGGATTTGGGAAAGAAATTGATAATATTATGGTTTCTTGGCTTCTCACCAAGGGTTCCAATGCTACTCACCAAGGAGTGTGGAACCTTTCTCAAGTTTGGAGAAATTTTTTCATTGAATTATTCATTGTTTCATTGATTAAAATAAACAAGTCTTGTGACCTTTATATAGGCTTACAAACCAATACTCTTTTTCACACATCAGATGTGGTACTAAAAATTAAAATACTTAAAATAAAGAAAAAGACTCAAAATACCTAATGACTCTAAATCTCAAAATAAAATAAAAATAAAAATAAAATTTCTATCTCAATCAGAATCAGATCCATATCTGTATGTCTCTCTGTACAAGCATGTAAATAGTACCTCTGTATGCAAATAGCCACCATCAGTTGCATTGCCGTATATGAGAAAAATTTTGACAAAAAATAAGCAGCCATTATTGCCAGTAAACTATCAGCTCAAAATTGAACTTTTGGCAAATGCATGAAAAATTAGGCATCATGACGCAGAGGAACTCCTCAATACATATCTCTAATAAAAATTTTTGAAGGAAAAATTTCGTCTACTCAAATTTTAAATTTCAACGACAAAAAACCTATTAACCCTATTCTTTGGGGACAGTTTCTTTCGCTTCCTTCTTCTTGCTACCAATCTCATGGGTATGTTTTCTTAGAAATTAAAAATAAGTAACTTGGTTCTGGAAGAAACAAAATGTTTGAGCTACTTGGGGAAATAGCAGTTAAAAATTATTTGCTAAAGCCACTAAAACATGTTTAAGACACGCTGTAACTAAATTATCACCAACCCACTTATGGTACAAGTCAAACTGAAATTCTGCAATTTCATCAGTGTATTAGCTCCTAACATCAAAGTAAACATTTTATGAAATTGGTCAAAAGGATAGCACAGAAAGAGAGGGGGGTGATTCTTCACCTGGTAGAAAACAACCAGACATGATTAGTTGGTAGTCGCCACTTTCTGCAAAATGCGATCAAATCAGGAGTAGAGTAGAATTTTGGCTTGCCATTGCCCAACTCTGTCACAGCTGTCACTACCACTGCAGAAAAGCAATAGCAAAAGACGTTCAAGATTTCATTACTAGGAAAAGAATGAACAGAAAGCATGTTGAACATCACAACACGAACATTAAGAAACATGAAGAAAAACTATCTAGAGGCATAGATCAACACACAAGATTTTTGCACGGACAGCAGCAGAGGGTGCAGGAAAAACTCATCCAATAAAGAACGGGGCAAATATAAGGCCGTGTCAGGCGTCGGGAACGAGAACCATGGTTCATGTTGTTTGTAGATGAAATTTCATTAGTCAAAGAAACCAGAGAAGATAAGTTGTAAGGAGAAATATGGCGAGAAGCCTTACAATCTAAAGCTAAAAAATTAGAAGACAAAAACAGAATGACGGAATGTATCTTTAGCAAAATTAGGTGAATAGATGAGAGTATAGTTGACATTATTAACCAAGAAATGACCACCATTTGCATGGATACTTCAACCAAAGAGATATCTACTCTATGTATAGTTGATTTTACTGGCCAAGAAATGACCACCATCTGCATTGACACTTCAACCAAAGAGATATCTACTATATGTATAGTTGATTTTACTGGCCAAGAAATGACCACCATCTGCATTGACACTTCAATCAAAGAGATATTTACTCTATAAAATAAGGATGTTTTTGAATTGGGATGGTACCTATGACAAGAATTTTGATAGGATGCTGTCTCGATTTTGATCTAGAATAATCAAAGTTTGGGATGAAAGGATATGAAATTTTTGAAAGGAATGGGGTTAAGGTGGTGAAATTTTCCGGCGGGCACCATAAGATTTTTTTTTTTTTTGGGTGGGGGGGGAAGGGGATTTTGAGTGTGGTTGAAATTTTTAAGGGAAATATTTTGAATGAGATGGTTGAAATTTCTGGGAAAAGATTACGAATGAGGTTGAATGAGGTTGAAACTTTTGACAGGGATAATTTTGGATGTGGATGAAATTTTTAAGAAAAGATTTTGAATATTCTGTGTCCTAAGGGCACAGGCTATAACTAGTATTTCTATAATACATACCATCCTCGGGTACAGCATGTACTTAATGGATACTTTCCAGTTACTTGTAGCACGTATCTAACATTTATGACATGTCATAAGTGTATCAAAGACTTCCAAAAAGGCACCCTAGATGAGAAGTTCAAAATATGAAGCATAAATGATATATTTCAGTTAAGTTATAGATGCATTTGCCTAATACTATAGTGATCAAAGTAACATAAGTACCAAAATAAGATCTTAATCAAAATATTGATGCAAAAAACAAAATGGCAATTTCTCCCTGATTTATCTATCATGCACCTCGACAAAATTTGTTCCAACAGTGCTCGTTAACGATATATTAACAAGGAAAACATCGTACCATAATCATCGATGGGTCGTTGTCCATGATCCCCTAGAACAGCAGTGACCAATTCCATTGATATACACATATGATTTTCCTGTAAAAGATAATAATATTATGAGGAAAAATTGATTTGTCATAAATTTGTAATGTTTTATAATATCAAAAAATCCCTACATTTAAAGCATAACAAAATAGCAATATCATACAAAACTCTTGCAAAAAATTTGAGTGTTTGCATCAGTGTCTTTAACATCGGTGTCGGCATGAGGAAACAATATCTGACTATGACACAGGAGCTAAGATATTTTGCAGCTCCAAACAATTATTCCTTTTTCTCCCTCTTTTTGATTTTGCTTTTTTTTTCTTTTTGGTGTGTGGACTCATGTGCATGGGCATGCAAGCGTGTGCGTGTGTGGATGGGTGGATAGGCTTTTTGGAGGGTAGAGGGCGAGATGTTAGATTCTTTCTATTGGGAGCAAATGTTATTGGTTCATTAATTTGCAAGAACATATGATGATCGTGGATGTGTTGTAAGGTTTTTTGTGGATAGAAGAGAGATGTTACATTCTTTTTTATATGGAATAAATGTTACTGGTTCATTGATTTGCAAGACCAGATGATGATTCAATTAAGGAAATAATAATAAGAAATGAATGTCCTTCAACACTCAAAGAGGCATCGACATTTTGTTGTTTGTTTTGAATAGAAACTGCAACTTTCCAGGGCAGACGGAATTATTTACAATTTTTCAAGGTTTTCCTAAGGCCGGATATCTAGAAGATGCTGAGGAATGACTAGAATGCTTATGAAATCAAACAAACTCTGGACAGAAAAAAATCAACAGAAATACATCACAATTATGCTTTCAATTTTAAAGTTAGTCATATAAAAAATAAATAGTTCATAACTTTATTAACTTTTGCAATTGCATACTCTTTTGGGATTCCAAAATAAACCTGATAGTAACTGCAGGTGTCTTAGTATTGCTGGTGAACTAGGACAGTTTGCATGCTGAAGACTTCTCTCAAATACACACCTTAGCCATTTTTGAGTGGTGTTAGGGAAATTTTCTGTGCTCATTTTTGTTCTAAGGTTTTATAAAAACACAAAAGAAATTAATATGCTGGACAAAAAGGATTTGCTAACATATTCCATCTTCTTCTTATTTTATCACTATATGATGTCTTCCTTAAGCTCAGCTTCTCCCCTTTGTCTTTTCTATTTTCAGTAATCACATTCTAAAGTTTTTAATCAAAACTAAGTGTCGCCTTACCTATAATTCATCAACAAGAGCAAGGAATCAATTCAGCAACTAAGTTGTTTATCCAGAAGTTTCTAATCCCATATCCATCTTTCACAGCCCTCAGCTTTTTTGACATTTTAGTTACAAAGAATCAGAAAAATCCAAAGAATAATCATGCTGGCATTTTCACAATAGAAATCTGAAATTCAAAAAACCCTCTGCTTGTATTCTAAAGCTCTAACAAATAGATTTGGGATCATTAAAGTAATTGACCAAGTAAAGAAGATTATGGTTGTTACCTCAAGAAAATCATTGAACTCTGATTGCATTCTTCTTGCTTGCCTCCCCCACGCCTCATGAAACATCCGACCCAGAACAAAAACACCAACTGCAGTATATCTATAACAAAGAATGAAAGTTCTCATAATTGACATGTCCTGACAATCTAAATGACTTCTTCCTGTCAGAAACAAAGAACACATATTATTGGCAGCCTCACATGTTTCCAAAGCTGTTCTTAGCATATGCGCCGCCCTTATGCCCAGCATACATAAAAAGAGACCCTGAGTGTTTGAGTGAGACCTGCAACAATTTAATGACTATAGTTCATACCGAAAAAGAAATCAAATATATTACCAATATACATTATCAATGAAGGGATGCTAATATATTACAACGGATTACAAAATTTTATGCACTTCAACCTGCTAATCAATTAATCCGTTTACAGGAGTAAACATAGTAATATGCCTTCATATGAAAGAAATGACATAAGACGTAGATAACAGTAGATGAGCCATACCTCTACCGTAGCCAAGCCATGAGAGACCATCTCTGTCATTCTTGTCCTGATCTGCAAGCCCATGTAACCAATCAACAATTCCATTCAATGTTCTCATGAGATAGCATTTGAGAAATACATGTATAGAACTGTAACAAGAATAAGATAAATAGTGACTAAAATGAAAGTGGAGATTAATTGGCGTATGCGATCAGGAAAAGAAACACGTTAAGTATGATAATAAATCTATAACCCGGAAATGACAGATTATAGCAATTATTTCTAGTCTCTTATATTTAGGAATTACTTGGTGTAAATTGAAATCATGAATGGCTTGGACAATAAACATGTATTTATAGCTATCGTGAGTTCAGATTTTAAATGCATAAATGAAGTTACAGGTATCTCCCTTATTTGCAGTGTCGTGTTATACCATCGATTACAACATTAGAAATTGACAACAGATTCAATCTGTTACAGTATTTTCTTCAATTCTCAAACTACTTGCATGATTTAATATTATAGCCTCACATCCAACGTGACATGAGATTTGGAGTACACGTAAATCTGCATTAATAATATGTTTGGACTATCTACACCTCAGTCTTGAGGTGCAAGGATGAAATATAGCCAAAACTTGCAAAAAAAACATCAAATGATATGTCCCATCCCCCTCTCTCTCCCATTTTATTTGTCACTTTTGGTAAATTTCCTTCCATGCACCTCAAGATTGAGGTGCATATAGTCCTTCTCTAATAATATACATAAGCATCAGTCACTCATCTCTCAAACTACTTGCACGATTTAATATTATATCCTCACATCCAAAGTGACATGAGATCTGGAGTACATGTTAATCTGCATTAATAATATCCATAAGCATCAGTCTAACATCTCTCTCCAATTTCACGTCACACCATTAAGAGAATTTAAAGATTAAATACAAATATACATATGTGTTAGGCTTGCCTATGCAAATAAAGAAACAGGACAACATGCCACATAGAAAATCTACCATGTAACTTTACCTATCCTTTTAAAAATATAAAATAAAATAAAATAATTTACTTTGTGGCATAGCTGAATGGCTTCTGTTCTCAAAGCTATTCACATAAAATCATGAATAAAATAAGAAAGTCACACATGCATTTTCAATTTCAAGTATATTTAATATTTGATTGTTTTCCACAAAGTTTCTATTTTGATATTCTTTTTATGTTCATATAAACCCGTTCACATCCAAATGGCTCTGACATGAATATGTGTTGCAGTCGAAATCACAAAGTTTTGGCTACCAACCCAACATTCACCCTAAAAGTGCCTATAGTAGAGAATTGGCTCTGTAGCGTGTGATATTGACCCACATCAGCAACTCTTATGGTAAATTAAGTCACTATATGATAAAGAAACTATCGCACCATCATATTCTTAATTTCATGAAAATCTCTAGTTAGCGTAGTCACTCATCAAAGAAATGTTCCAAAACATTAACCTCACACTGGAAAATGAATTAAAAGGAGAGGAAGAGAAATTAAAAAGGAATTGAGGGTTTTGGTTGGATTTACTTCTTGAATTTGGCTTTATATGTGTGTAAAACACGGATCCTATTCTGTTCAGAAGACCTATATAGTGCAATCAAAGAATGTGATCTGATACAATACTATTTCAGTGTCAGAATCTGAATTACATCAGCCACTAGCTCAGTAGCCACAGCCTATGTTAGCCCAGGTGCCTGATACCCATCGTAAACATGTTTTCGTTGCTCTTTTGATTATCACATCACCGTGTCCTCTTCCATGTGCTATGCAACATGTATACCCGCTTGAACCTAAAAAAAAGAAAAAAAAAGGAAAAAATAAACAATGTCTTTTTTCTCGCTTTACATATCAATTTGATTACTGCATCATTGCTAACACATCAAACAAAATGAATATATGTAAAATTTGAATTATAACACAAAGACATGCCAACTACATGATGGATACCACTACAGCAAACGAAAAAAAAAAGGAGCGCTCCAAAATTTTGTCAAATAACATATGTGAATGTAGTGAACTAAACGGAACTATCCTCAATGAAGGTTACATCCAAATAAGGTATAGCACTCTGAATGTGTTCAAAATATCCATGACATTTAGCCAATTACCTTTTTTTAAATGACATGACTAGAGTTATTTGCCATCAAAGTACAAGCATGAAAGAGTAAGATAATGCCAAATACAAATATCAAAAGCGACTCCAAGGATAGCACCAGTATACAAGGAACACACACCTCTTGGTCCGATTTCTCGTTCTCGAACTTGGGATAAAACGTAGCCCTAATCTGCGCCTGCGAAAACGTATTATTATCCACATTAAAATCCGCCACCAACGGACCCTTAAACACCTTTGACAAGCTCGGCGTCTCCTTCTCGGGCGGCGCCGTAGTCGTCACCACCGCCACGTCCACAGCCGCCGCAGCTGGTGGGCCAGCGGCGGTCGCGTAACCCTTAGGCTTCCACGATTGCCCTCTCGCCGTCGATGGACCTTCAGCGATGCTCATCATGCCGACTCCTACGGTCACCGCGCCGACGCCGGCGTCCGACGCCGGCTGGGATGATCGAACAGGACTCGATTTCGGCTTCCATTGCTGCTGCTGCTGCTGCTGGTTGTGCCTTCCCTGCGGAAAAGAGAATAAAAAAGAATCAAGAAATGATGATGAGGATGACGACACTATGATGATGGCGATGTTTGCTTACGCGATGAGAGTAGGGCATGATGTCGACTAATCGAATGTTGCGACGAGAGAGAGATGATGATGAGGGGGGAGAAGCGAGAGGCTTGAGAGAGAACAGCGAGAAAAAGATGAGTGTTTTATGAGAAGAAGCCGACATTCAAGTGAGAGGCGGGGGCTCAGTCCTCGATCCCCTAGAAACTACCGCTTTCGCCGTCATCTGTTTTCGCTGGGGATGGTTTTATCGTTATTCACCCGGATCCGACCCGCGAAGCGAACCCGATTATTTAACAGGCCGGGTTGGATGATAAGCCAGGCCGGGTAAAATTATCCAATTATTGACAACCCACGTTTATATTGGAATTTAAGTCGGAATATGTCGATCCCCAATGAACATTCCCGCCTCCTTCAGGCCCACCAACGCCGCTTCCCTCGTCCGCCTCCTCAAATCAATCGCCAACTCCGCCGCCCCTCTGCCGCCCATCTCCGCCGCAGACCAGCTTCATTCATACATCGCCAAGTCCGGCTACAAATCCAACCATGTGGTCTCCACCACTCTGCTTTGCCTCTACGCATCTCTCGGCTCCCTGCCATCCGCCCGCCAACTGTTCGACGAAATCCCCCACCCAACCATCGTCTCCTTCACCGCCATGGCCCGGTCTTACAGCACCTCAAACCAACCCAAACAATCTCTCCAACTCATATTCTCTGCAGTATCCGCCGGCCTCACTCTCGATCCTGTCGTCCTTGCCGTCGCCGTCTCATCCTGCCGCCGCCTTGAAAGCTTGCACACCGCAATGTCGATCCATGGGCTCATCGCTAAGACTGGGTACGAGATCGACCCATTTGTGTGTACTGAATTGATCGGCGTTTATGGCGATAGCGGGCAGTTAATGCTTGCCCGTAACTTGTTCGATGAATTTTCTGTGACAAGTGTTGTCGTTAGGAATGCGATTGTGCACCAGTATATTAAGCATGGGTTTCTTGTAGAAGCAGAGAGGTTGTTTGTGGAAATGCCGGATAGGGACGTTATTTCTTGGAACACGATGATTACGGGTCTATGTCGGGCAGGGGAGTACAGAGAGGCCTTAGTGCTGTTTCTTGAGATGGAGACGTCGAGAATGAGGCCTAATGGGCGGACCATGTGCTTGGTTCTTACGTCGTGTGCTGGGTGTGGTGCTTTAGATACCGGCATTTGGGTGCATGCCTATATTGAGAGGAACCGTATGAATGAGAGTGGGAGTTTGGATCATTGCCTCATTGACATGTACTCGAAGTGTGGTAGCATTGAAACGGCTGTACAAGTGTTTGAGAGGATGCCGGCGAGGAGAGACTTGTACTCGTGGACATCGATGATATGCGGGCTTGCGATGCATGGGCGAGCTGATGATGCGCTTGGGCATTTCACCCGAATGCAAGAGGTGGGTGTTCGACCAGATGATGCTACCTTGGTAGGAGTCCTCAGTGCATGTGCACATGCTGGGCTAGTCGATCAAGGATATCATTATTTTCGCTCCATGAAGGACTCCTACGGCCTTTCTCCAAAAATAGAACACTACGGATGTATGATTGATCTTTTGGGCCGTGTAGGGCGTTTGCAAGAGGCATGCTTGCTTATACAGGAGATGACAATGGAGCCTAATGCAGTGGTTTGGGGTTCAGTACTGAATGCGTGCAAGGTTCACAACGATGCAGAGCTGGGCAAGATTGCGGCTGTCAAGTTGGTGGAATTGGATCCAACCGACATTTGGGCAAGAGTGATGATGTCTAATTTGTATGCCGAGGATAGCAATTGGAGTAGGGTGACGAGAGTGATGAAGGAGATGAGGGGAGTGGGGTTGAAGAAGATGCCTGGTTGCAGTTCAATTGAAGTGAATGGGGAGGTTCATGAGTTCGTCGCAGGGGGGAATCTGCACCCAGAGGACGCAAAGATTCGCAGTACGCTGGGAATGCTCATGGCTCAGATGCACAAACGTGATTTTCAGAGCTGCAACTGACAATTTTCACAATATATTGGCCTTAAGTATGAAAGTGACTGAGTTCAAAGATACTATTGCCTAGCATAGGAAGCTGCTTGGACTTGCTGTGATCGCTTATCTGAATCTTCTTGCCTAGTCAATTTGAAGAGCATAGTATCGCATACATCAAAGGGAAGCAATGACCCAGAATCTCGGATTGTGCAGCAGATCCAAGGAAGCAAGGGACGTTTGCTTAACAATGGTTCAAAGAAGAGAGATGATATGTGTGTCTTAACCCCTTGGGTGTTGTCTGTGTTCCTAGTTTGACCTTTGGATATACTTTTGCCTTTGTTTCATTATTTCAATGAAAGAAAGATGGTCTCAATAAATTTTCAGTTTCTGAAATTGCAATCTGAATCATATATAAGAAGCAATGATGCAATTGTATACAACTGATAATACTCTCCAAATTATATTCCAGCATCAAAACACATTTCTTCAGGAACATCAAAAGATAAATAAGAGCCATAACTGTTATCCAACTTGATCAAGTAACTGCAATTTATGACATAATAGCTATACTCCAAAACAGCACATAGCTTGGTGAAAAATGCGCTTCATAATTATATAAAGTTTGTGATAGCAGCATCCAAAGCGTAGGGGCCTGCTATTGTTCAACAAACAATATCATCATCTGTATGGAAACATCTCTGTAAATATATGTTTTAAAACTGAGTTGCAAGTCATTGTATTACTAGAAATAATCATCTCCGTCTTTATCAGGTTCATGTTGGTCATCAGGCTGGAGCCGAGGGCACAAGAGTTATCTCCACATTGTCATGAACCCCCTGCAATAGCAGCTCGCCATCATACTGAACAACTTTCCTCTTTTTAGCAGCCCTCAGGGTGCCAACAAGCGCTTCAAATATGTTTGCACACCTATCGTCATTGAAAAGCACTCCGAACTTCACCTATAATTTAGGACCATATGTATTGTAAGACTATTAAAAAACAATACCTTTTAACAAATGTGATACTTGAAATTTTTTTGAAACATTTGAACGCGAATTTAATTCTGATCGGTTAAGGCAAAAAATATAGTGAACATATGCTTATATATCTTGACAACCTACAAGTAGATTTCAATAGATAGTCATATAAGGAGTTGGAGGCATTTGAAATGGTAGAATACCTGGTGAAATGTGTCATGGAAGAATATGGCTTATTGTGACGATATCAGTAAGGATACTTCTATGGCCCGAGCTCTTGTGACGAAATCAACAGGGTGATCTTCACAATATCAGAAATTATTTGTATCCATGCAACCTAGTAGAATATAATTAAAGCTGCAAACATTAATATGGCAGTTTGGTTGCAAGGGGGAAGTGACCAAACTACGCCGGCTATATAAAATCACGGATGTTGACCTTTATATCCATTCATATGATTTTAGATTATTGGCTTACAAATGGTGCTTGTTTTCTGGCATAAACTAACTATTAATGTTTTGGTTACTCTAAATATACAACTAGACGACCATACCACAGGAATTGAACATCTTGATTGAAATATTCCCAAGATATTTGCATCTATTTGAATAATACTTGCTGTCGCCTTTCAATTTGTGGAGCCAGCAAATTTAGTAAGAATGCCTTATAAAAGACAAATTAATCTTACGTTAAACCATTCCTTGTTCAGCTAGGAATTCATCCACTGTCACAAGGAAATCATTCTCAATAAACAACAACGATATGGCCCATATTCCAGACTTCTGAGTTCAGCTAACATGAATTCTTTTCTTCCATTTAGTTCTATCAAGACCATTTCAGTTAAATCAACATATATCATATTGGCTTTAAGTGTCTATGTCATGCTTGTTTTGACCTACCCATCGTGCTTGTTTCTCAACAAATGACTCATAACTCATATGCTTATTTGTGTATGCTGCACGTGCTTAAAAACCATCTCAAAATTCTAATCAAAAAAAAAAACCATCTCAAATCAGTTCTTTCTCAATTGTCACCAACAAGATTATTCTATCTACTAGTAAATTATGACATTACTAAAATGGTCCTTGTGCTTCTGGACAGCATCCGGAACTTGTGAATATGACTCACTAACTTTGCACCTATGTGGCATGTGTCCATGACACATGCAAGATGTGACGGGTGTGACAGACAGACACATGCAAGATGTGGCGGGTGTGACAGACAGACACATGCAAATGGATTGACATCGGCAAATAGGCTCAACAACTCATTGCTTTAGTAATAAGGGGCTACATCGATATCCGAGATATCCGAAAGACTCGCACTGTGAGGCTATTATGGGTCTCATTGCTCACCCCATGTTGACCTCTTGAATGTTTCCTAGAGAATTTTACTGCTTTCGATGTTTAGTTTCACACACCATACTATGAACACGAGGAAGGACAAACTCTATTATCGATATATATTACTCGTGAGCGTCATGTGCCAGTAAGCTTGCTATCTCATCCGGTGGTATCAAGCCTTTATCCGGGAGCAATCAAAGCAGGATAAATCAAGCTATCTAAGTGCAGTAGGTCATTGCTGAGCTACCCCAATATGTGCAACCGTGGGGTGTTGGTTGAAATGCTTAAGTAAAGAAACATCAAGTTCATATTTTCGTTCATTTAAACTAAGATCTAATCAAGAAAATGCACCAAACAACTTACTCCATATAGTAAATCCTTCCATTTTTTATTTGTATAAATAATGCATTCTAAAGACATGTATTAATTTTTCTTAGTGTTTGATCAATTGGCCTGCTCATGGTTTCATTAATAACTACTGATGTGTAAGAGGGGCAAACTAACGGGGAGAAGCAGGGACGGACTCAAGGTTGCATTATCTGGCCATTGTTGCGTTAGCAGTTTGATGTATTTCCTTAATATACCCCAGTTTACAGGAATACAAAAATATGAATTTAATGTTGCTATCGTAAATCACCTTAATTAACAGCTTTGGCTGCCACAGCGGTAGTAAATGTCAACAATCGTTGGCCGCACATAAAGAGCCTTATCGGACCCTGTCTGACTGTTCCGACATGAAGCGCAGATATCGGTGGATGAAATTACAAACTCCACATCGCATGAAGCGTACAAGCAAATGAATGTCGGAGTTCATCATCTCTTGGTCAAAATTTGGCGAGTGCAATTAAACATCAAAAGTAACATTGGAGAGGTCAACATGCAATGGAGCAATCACACCTAAAATAGCGGCATGACTCTCAAATCGATGTCGCCCTTTACTGCTATAGGAATAACATGTTGAGTTTCTTTGCCAGTGTCAATCCATTGACCAAAAACAAAATCATAGAATATGACTTGCTGACTTGGCATCGATGTATCATGTGTCCATGATACATGCAAGATGTCAGTCTGACTAAACAGCTCACCATCATACTGAACAACCTTCCATTTTTGGCAGCACTTATGGTGCCAACTAGGGGTGGGCATCGGGTAAACCCGATTTTTTTGGACGAGTCCGAATCCGAATCCGATTTAAATCGGACAGTCAAAATGGATCCGAAGTCCGATTCCGATAAATCGGATCTCTCACTTCAAACCCGATTACGATTTCAACACGTAGAGCGAAGTCAACCAAGAGCCGCCGGACCCAAGCCCAACTTCGAAAGAAGCTCCCCCACACGTTTATTTATAGAACAATTCTCTCTTTACTTTGAGCGATGTGGGACTAATTATACAATGCATATGCAGCACGCGCTCTCTGCAGCGAACGTGGGCCCCATCGTTTAGTCCAACATCGGCGAGAGAAAAGAGTGCATCAAGCTTTAAATGGGTTCTTTTGACTAATCAAATCGAAATTAATATTTAACAGCTCTTGCATGACTTAATCATTTGCTAGTTTCTAGGAAAGAATCCCAATAACAACGCATGATCTCCCAGCTCTCTTTAACTTAAAGAACTAACCCCTTCGAAATTTTCCGACGTGGGACCAATTAATCAACGTCCATGCGGGGCCCGTCAAGCGCTGGCCACTTTCTCCTTCAGGTTTAGTCCCACATCAGTGGGAGAGAGAGAAATACCTAGTTTAAATTGGTTATCCTGGGCAATTGCTTTCGAGTTCAACAATCGGAATCGGATCCGAATTTAATTATCGGAATCAGATCGGATTTGGCTTGGATGGTGACACCCGAATTCCGATTCCGAATCAATTCGGTTTGCTAATTTTTATCCGATTCCGGATCCGAATCCAAATTTACCGAATATTCGGAATCGGATTCGGGTACGGAACCGGGTTCGGAATCGGAACCGGATTTTCTGCCCACCCCTAGTGCCAACCAATGCTTCAAATATGTTTATGCATCAATCATAATAGAAAAGCACTCAGAACCAGCTATGCAAAAACCTGACTAGACTAGACACTCAGTTTAATCGGAACCAGCCACTTAAGTAGACTGGTTCTTCATTGAACCGCAAAACCGGTCAGTCAAATACAGAACTGGGCACCGGACCCAGACCCGAACCAGACAGTTTTTCTGTGACCTAGTCAGTTCACTAATTAACAATTAATTAATTATGTTGTAGATCTTAAAAGACTGTTCAAACTTATTGATGCAGGTTGTCGCGGGCTCGGACTTTGCACTACCGATGATCGCGCGACACTAGTCTCTCGCTCCGCTTGAGAGGCTTATTCAGGCTTACTCTCCAACACGTAGATGAATATTTCTAAAAACTCTAAAAGATCAAATAAGTGAATAAGTCGAAGCTCACTTAGAACACTCGAATAACTCGCTCAAATCGTTGGAAGAACTCGGGAACACTCAAGGTATTTGAAAGGAATTCTTATAAAAACTCGTATTCACTCAAACTTGGACGATTTACAAATAATACAATGGCCCCTTCATATAGGCCTTCTATACCTAAATGGATGACTAAAATTAAATTAATCCCATGATTACAAATGAATTCTAAAATGATCTATACAACTACCAACTACTATAATAATAATAAGACTTATCTAGAAAACTACTAAACCTTATCTTAAGCTTCCTTTCTTTTCTAGATTCTTCCACACCTCTATAAAATGACTTCATCTCTCTTGACTTTGAGCCTTCCATGAAACCATTGTTATTTTAAAAAGGTGTAATACTACGGCTGAAGAGGCGAAACAACAGGCAAACAGAGAACAGATGACTGCAGAACAGAGAACAGATGACTACAAAGTTTAACAGGAAACAGAGTCGAACAGAGGCAAAAATACATATCAGATGAAAGCGAAAGATGTGGCGTGGGACGACCACTGCTTTGAAAGCAATTACAGCGTGACCTCGGTGGTAATCGACCGGTTGCTCTCCAAGATTAACACAGCAACCCCTGGACGCAACCACTCGTGGCCAAAGACCTGGAGTTTGCACAGTACCGATATCCAGGAGAAGAGCAGAAAAAGAGATGATTTCTGGAGGAACAAAAAGTAAATTTTCCTGTATATAGTAAGAGGAATTGGCGAAGCAATTTATAGGAATCAATAAAAGGCTGTTACAGAATTCAAATGGGCAGAAAATGAATATGGCGTTTGAATGCTGGCAATAAAATAATAGCCATTTGGGATATTAACAATCTCGAATGAATGTTGTAATGAAGGCATATGTATGAATGCTGCTGCAATCAAGGCATACGTATGAATGTTGCAATCAAATAGCCATTAGAAAATTTAAAAACTGAGACATGAAGATGTTAGATCCAAAAAGGAAAGACACGCTGTCGAAAAAAGGAAATGCGTGCGCGTCACGACACGGCCGACCGGCCGACAGCGACCGCGCACGCAACACGACCGGCTAGCTGGCGGACGGGCGGTTGCGCACGTGTTTAAGCTCAGACTCATATGCTTCCTCTTCCCTTCACAAAAGAGTCGTACCCCTTGGGGCACAACACATGTCTTAACAATTCCCTTATAAACACTTCTAAGACAAGTTGCCAAGCAATGTGGGACTAAAAGATATAGTGAAAAAGAGAGTATAGAAGCTAGGCTTATTAGAGCCATTATTTCTAACAATCCCCCGCTAATGGCTCGAGAAATGAAACGAAGAACTCCTGGATAAAGAAAGAATATATACTTAAGCATCAATGTCTTTCGATTGAATTGATACATAGTAAAGTGAGACAACAACTTACTTTCTAATGAGTGAATTTCTCTTGAACTCATTAGAGTTCGATAAAGAACCCCACAACACATATTGAACCTTGAATATGAGTAAACTCCGCGATACATATCAAGCGCTTTAAGGCCATGCGCACACTTCAGGTCTAATAAGTGCTCTAGAAAGACTGTTCATGTCTTTCATAGAAGACGGCCACACATTCACACTCACGTAGGTGGTCCATCAAGTGCTTCTCTATAGCACTACCACAAGGGATATGGAACCATTAAGAGCATATTGCTCAACCTCTCAACAGATGATGAGTCCATCAAATGCTTCTCTATAAAACCACCAAAAACTGGTTATAGACTTATCTCAAAGTGAATCCATCAAGTGCTTCTCCATAGCACCACTAAACTTGGCTATGGATTTAAAAACACTATCACACGCCATAGGGATGGAAATGTAGTGTATATTAAGAATCATGTGGCTGCGTTAGACCATACTGGGTATCAACCATATTATCTTAACTCGTGGGCTTTAGCTCCATCCCCCTCGACGAATCAAGAACCACTTTTCTTGGCAACCCCTTGGTTAATGGATCTGCAAGATTTCTTTCGGACCTCACATATTCCAAAGAAATTACTCCATTTTTCAGGAGGTGTTTAACCACACCGTGCCTGATGCGAATGTGTCTTTTCTTCCCGTTATAGGCACTGCTTTTAGCAACTCCAATGGCTGCTTGAGAATCACAATGAAGGGAAACTGATGCAGTTTTTTTCCCCACAGTGGCAAGTCTGCTAACAAGTTTCTTAACCATTCAGCTTCTTGTCCTGCCAAATCAAGAGCAATGAATTCAGATTCCATTGTGGTTTGTGCTATACATGTCAGTTTAGAAGACTTCCATGATATATCACCTCCACCCAAAGTAAAACCACTAGTTAAACTTATTTCATCATTACCTGAAACCAGTTTGCATCACAAAATCCTTCTAAAAAGCAGGAAATCTACTAAAATGCTAACACCAATCAATAGTTCCTTTCAGGTATTTTAGCAAACGATGAAGTGCATTCCAATGTTCATTACTAGGGTTATGTGTATAACGACTTATCCTACTACCTGCATAGGCTGTCACGACTTATCCTACTACCTGCATAGGCTGTCAGGTCTAGTGCAGTTCATGAGAACATCACACTTGCTATGATTTTAGCATATTCTGATTGGGAAACACTCTCATCCAAATTATTTCAAATGTATGCTAGGGTCATAAGGAGTTCTAGCAGACACAACATCAAAACAGTAGAACTTTTTCAGCACCTTTTCAACGTAATGAGATTGACACAAGGAGATGTCACTAGAGTTAATAACTCTAACTCCTGAAATAACATCAGCTTCTCCTAGGTCTTTCATCTCAAATTGGGATGACAAGAAATTCTTGGTATCTTTTACAATGTCCAGATTGTTCCCAAAAATCAACATGTCATCTACATATATGCATATAATCACACAATCTGATCCTATTAAGAATAAACACAGGAGTCAGAGATATTCACGATATAGACATTTCTCACTAAAGTACTGTTAAACTTCTCATAATATTTCTTAGGTGCTTGCTTTAGACCATATAGAGATTTTCTAAGCTTGCATACCTTATTCTCATGACCAAGAATTACAAACCTCTCGGGTTGGGACATGTATATTTCTTCCTCTAGGTCACCATTTAAAAAGATTGTTTTAACATCCATTTGATGTACAACTAACTCATGAATTACAACTTAAGCAATTAGAGTCCTTATCGCAGCGATCTTGGTCACTGGAGAATAAGTATCAAAATAGTCTAAGCCTTTCTTTTGGGTAAAACCCCTAATCACAAGTCTAGCTTTGAACTTTTCTATTGAACCATCAGGTCTCATCTTTTTCTTGAAGATCCATTTACTACTAATGGGTCTACTACCCGAGGTAACTCAGACAATTCCCAAGTTTGGTTAGAGACATTAGAATCAAGCTCGCTTTTAATAGCCTCTTTCCAAAAAGTAGCATCCATGGATCTCATTGCCTCACCATAAGTTTTTGGGTCTTCTTCTATCATAAAGGCAGACACAGGCTCATCACTAAGCAAATATATACATGCATTTTCTGATAAGAAAGCAGTAATGAAGTCCAGTCCAAAATTGGTTTCAGTTCATTGCCTCTTACTCCTTCTAGGTTCATCAATACTAGTATTAGTGATATTAGGACTAATAGTATGCATATCATCAGATAATGTTGAAGGAGTGGGCAAAGAAACATCAGAAGGCATAAGAGACATGGATTCCTTTTTCGAAGGAAAAATATGCTCAAAAAACTCTGCATCTCTAGACTCAGAAATAGAATGATCTTTTAAAGACATGAATCTATAAGTAGCACTATGATGAGCACAACCAATGAATATTGTATCATAGGTCTTAGGTCCAATGTTAGACTTCTTAAAATCATGTAGACATACTTTAGTCAAACACCCTCACACTCTAAAAAAATTCAGGTTGGGAGTATATCCTTTCCACATCTCATAGGATGTCTTATCCAGTTTCTTATGGGGTACACGGTTAAGAACATGACAAGTTGAAAGAATAGCTTCCCCACACATGTCATCAGACATCCCTGAACTCAAAAACATAGCATTCATCATTTCCTTTAAGATTCTGTTCTTACGTTCAGCTATACCATTTTGTTGTAGTAAGTATGGGGCACTAAACTCATGTATAATCCCATTCTTCTCACAATAATCCTTAAGGGTGTTAGTACTATATTCTCCACCTCTATCAGACCTAACTCTCTTAATTTTCCTATCAATTTGGTTTTTTGCTTCGGCCTTGTATTTAATAAACATTTCCTCTGCTTCATCGTTAATTCTAAGAAGGTACATCCTAATGAACCTAGAGTAATCATCAACTAAGGTGATATAATAATGTTTTCCTCCTTTGCTCTTGGTATTTTTGTAGTCAGTTAAGTCTGTATGAATTAGTTCTAGAAGGTCTGATTGCCTAGTAGAGATAGGTTTGCATGATTTTTTAGTGAACTTAGCTTCTACACAAACAGTGCATTTGGAGAATTCTGTTGAGCTTACTGTAGGTATTAGTTCCAAGTTCCTTTGCCTTTTAATAGATGCAATATTGACATGCCCTAGTCGGCTATGCCATAAATCTAAAGACCCAATATAAACAGAAGCATGTTTATTCATAATTTCAGAAGCAACATTAAGAATAAACAGACCCTCACTCAGGTACACCTTCCCTACAAAGTCCCCACAGCGAGTGATTACAACCTTGTCAGCCTCAAAGACAAGTTTCAGTCCAGCGTTATTCAATAAGGCACCAGACACGAGATTGCAGCGCAGTGATGGGACGTATAGGACATTGTTGAGGGATAAGGTTTTTCCTGATGTGAGTTTCAGCAATATTGTACATTTACCAGGAACTCCATCAGGTGTTGAGTTTCCCATGAAAACACATTCTGTATCGGTATCATCTTTGAAGTTATGAAACATATCCTTATTGGTGCAGATGTGCCTTGTAGCGCTAGTGTCCAATACCCAATCAGCTTCAACAACCACAGCAGCACTGACTTCATCCTGTTCAGCAAGGTTGGCTTGAGCAGCAGCATTTCCACCTTGTTTCTGGAACGTCTTTTGGGGTCCTTAGCGCTGAGTGCATTGATAGGCCTTATGGCCCGGCTTGCCGCAGACATAGCATACCTCGTTTGGCTTCTGGACCTTGCCTTCTGGTTTGGTGAACCGGCCTTACTTCTTATTCTATCCTTGGTTAAAGGTTTTCTTACTTTTGCCTTTGAACCTATTTTTGTTGAAAGGGCTAGCAGATTCAACGATGTTAGTTTTTACAGAATTAACAGGAAGAGAAGCAGGCTTATCTTTGAGGCGATTAGCCTCTTCAGTTCTCATGTGGTTGATCAGTTCCTGCAGCGACAGATCCTTCTTCTTGTGTTTGAGGTGATGCAGCGACAGATCCTTCTTCTTGTGTTTGAGGTGATTCATGTATTCATTCTAAGATGGTGGGAACCTCTCCAGCAGCACGTTCGCTGGAAAGATTTTGTACATCTTCATTCCCTTATTAAGAACATCAGCACACAGGTTCTCACGGTTCTCATAGATATGAACCTGCTCTATGATTGGTTTGTCATCGACCAATTGGAATGGCAGCCACTTCTCAACAACGTACTTCTTCCATGCATCATCCGTACCATATTTCTTCTCTAGGAAATCCCAGATTTAGCAGATTTATGGATCATAAATAAATCAAAAGGAGAATTTTTCATATGATTAAGAAGATTACATCTAACACTTTTGTTGTCTTTTTCATTCTTCTTAATCTCTTCTTCATTAGATTTAGGAGTAGTAACAGCAGTCGTTGTGGTAGTGGTGGTGACAGGAGAATTAAAAACAGGACATTCGTTAAACAAAACATAGTCAATTTCGAGTTGTTCAAAGAACATAAGTAGTTTTTAGGACCAGCGTTTGTAATTGGTACCATCGAGCGGTTCCAATTTAGAAAGATCAAGGATCGATTTGTTGGTCAGTATAGCCATAGTAATACTGAAGTTAATTGATTTCCAATTGTTATTTTAAAGAGGTGTAATACTACGGCTGAAGAGGCGAAGAAACAGGCAAACAGAGAACAGAAGACTGCAGAACAGAGAACAGATACTGCAAAGTTTAACAGAGAAACAGATTCGAACAGAGGCAAAAATACTTATCAGATAAAAGCGAAAGCTGTGGCGTGGGACGACCACTGCCTTGAAAGCAATTACGGTACGACCTCAGTGATAATCGATGTCGTCGGTTGCTCTCCAAGGTTAACACAGTAGCCCCTGGACGCGACCACTCGTGGCCAGAGACTTTGGAGTTTGAACACTACCGATACCCAGGAGAAGAGCAGAGAAAGACTCTGGATGAACGAGAAGCAAATTTTCGTGTATATAGTAAGAGGAATTGACACACCAATTTATAGGAATCAATAAAAGGCTGTTACAGAATTCAAACGGGCAGAAAATGAATATCGTGTTCGAATGCTGGCAATAAAATAATAGCCGTTTGGAATATTAACAGCCTCGTATGAATGTTGTAATGAAGGCATACGTATAAATACTACAATCAAAGCATACGTATAAATGCTACAATCAAATAGCCATTAGAAGATTTAAAAACTGAGACATTAAGAGGTTAGATCCAAAAAGTAAAGGCATGTCGTCCATAAAAGGAAAGGCACTCGCGTCACGACATGGCCGACCGGCGGGCAGCGGTGCATGCTCCACATGACACGACACGACCGGCCAGCAGGCAGGTGGGCAGGCGGTGATGCGCGCATGTTTGAGCTCAGACTTATGTGTGTCCTCTCCCCTTCACAAAAGAGTTGTATCCCTTGGGGCACAACACATGTCTCAACAATTCCCTTATAAACACTTCTAAGGCAAGTTGCCCAAGCAACGTGGAACTAAAAGATATAGTGAAAAAGAGAGAGTCTAGAAGTTATGCTTATTAGAGCCAATATTTCCAACCACCTTCATCCGAATAAAACTCATTTGTAGAAACTTCAACACATCTCTACACCTTAAATTGGACTTCTATGGTCTTGAACCTTTCTTGGGCCTTGTAGAATAAATTGGGCTTGAGGATTCCTTTAGACCTTCATTCACAAGTTGACTTGGAGAAAAACGGACTGTGACATTCTTCCCCACTCACATGAGCACCGTCCTCATCGCTTTGGACTTAGACACCTTAAATGGTTGGCCTTCTAGACTCTTAGCCTTAACGCACTCCCCCATTCGGTTCGATGCCATCTCTTCTTAGAATGCTTCACTCGATCACCCTACCGGGTCCTCATCTTCAAGCTTGGCTCCATTGCTCGCTAAGACTTCATGTAACAACAATCATGCCCGCCTCCACCATAGACGTAGGCCTAATGCTTGATTCAAAGTTGCACATTTCAACCATGGACTCTGGTTTGTGGTGTGTCTCCACACAACACTTCTCGATCATTTGGAGGTTGGAATTCCATCACGTTTAGCACCTCCTCAAGTTGCTTCCTTGCTTCTCTCACTCGGTCAACATTACAATTATTGGCTCCTTGACATATCACATGTCTTGGACCACCAGCTCGTCTTCAACATCCAACTCTCTCTTGGGTGACTCCTCGAACTCTTGCTCCACCACTCCCTCAGGTAAAACTTCATTGCGTGCATCATATGGCTCAGCATCCTTTGTCTCTTCAAAGACTTGACCTTCACTGGATTCTAACTCATCCTTCTCCTTTCTCTTTCGGCAATCCCTCGATTGATGTGGACCATCACACCAAAAGCACTTGGGTCCCCACTTCTTCGGTCAAGCCAACCCCCACTGAAGATCTCCACAATAGCAATACTTGGGTTATATCTTCTTACTTTCGCAATCATTTTAAGAGACTCTTGTATTGCTTAAACAACGAATTAGTAATATCCAAAAATATAATATCCAAGGGCTGATACCTAATTTGTACTGTTGGCCAGAACCTGATCCATGGCATCCTTTACTTGATCACGATTTCAATGGTCCTTCTCCACCACAAACACGTCCTTTTTCGACTTTCTGTGAATAATATTGCTTTTGGAGTCTACATTTGAACTTCCACCATTTATTGTAACGAAAAACCCCCCCTCTTCAATAGTGTAAACCACCATTTCTTAGCTTCATCTCTAAGGCATAATGTTACAATACTCAGTTTTCCAGCATCACCCATAATTCTAAGAGCTTCAAAGTATTGATCCAAGATTGTTAGAAATTTTCAACCACTTCCATCGTCCTTGCTCCATGGAACACCTTGAAGTTTTCTTCCAATATCGCCATCATGATCCTTCGTTCTGTTACCACTTGTCACGCGCTCGAACTTTGCACTACCGACAACTAGGCGACACTAGTCTAGTTCAGCCTTATTCTCCAACATGTAGCAGAATATTTTTAAGAACTTTGAAAGATCAAATGAGTGACTAAGTCAAATCTCACTTAGAACGCTTGAAGAACTCGCTTAAATAGTTGGAACAACTCAAGATCACTCAAGGTATTTAGAAGGAATTCTAATGAAGACTCGTATTCACTCAAACTTAGACGGTTTACAAATTATACAGTAGCCCCTTTATATAGGCCTTCTATATCTAAATGGATGGCTAAAATTAAATTGATCATATAGTTACAAATAAATTCTAGAATGATTTACACAGCTTCCAACTGCTCAAATAATTATAAGACTTACTAAAAAGCTACAAAGTCTTATCCATTAGACTTCCTTCCTTTCTAGAGTCTTCCACCAACCTCTAGAAAAGGCCTTGATCGTCTAACTTGATTTTGGGCCTTCCATGAAACATTCATCCAACATACAACTCATTTGTAGATACTTTCACACTTCTCTACACCTTAAATTGGACTTCCATGGCCTTGAGCCTTTCTTGGGCCTTGTAGAATAAATTGGGCTTGAGCCTCCCTTTAGACCCTCGTTCACAAGTTGACTTGGAGAAGAGCCGGACCGTGACACTGGTCTTGAGGATCTCAGCATCAATTTATTGATATTAAAAAGATTTGGATTTTAAAAGTGAGTAGGTGAAGGGGCAAAAGGGACACATGAGTATTATACGATCTTCGAGAAAAATCAGCATAAAAAGGAAATTTTGACGATGGAAGGGGAAAAGATGGAATTTTTTTTATTTATTTGAGGAAAAGATAATACAAGATAGTTGACCTTTTTAGGAGAGAATGACGCTCTCCTTACTTTACCTTCGAGACAAAGTCTAAATCTCCCAATCCAGAATAATCTTTCTTGTCACCATAGACATGCCCCTTCTAATGACCATTGCACTCTTATTTATAACAAGTCTCTTATTAATTAGATAATTAGCCAAAAGGTCTAAATTACTTTTTTTATTTAAACTATTACTTACCGAGGGTCCTAATATTTTTCTCACATTAAACCCTTATCAAATGAGGTGCCTAAAATCACTCTCATTTAATAACATAGTTTGATGTAGGACGTAATTGGGATCGAGGGATTTGATGGAAGATTTTAGGATTTCAGTGGATGATTTGGAGAAGAAGATTTGGGGAAGATTTGGGGAAGAAGAGGATAAATTAGGGTTCTTGGCTTCACACCAAGAATTCCAAGACTTCGCGCCAAGGAAGATGAGACCTTTCACAGGTTTTGGAGAAATTTCTCTTTTCATTGATTCATTGATTAAAATAATAAGTCTAATGGCCTTTATATAGGCTTACAACCAAATAAATAAAAACAAATAAAATCCTAATAGATAAGATCAAATAAAAACAAATAAAATCTGAACTAAAATTCTAACTAAAAATCCTAACTGAAAATCATAATAAAATCCAACTAAACTTAACTAATCAGAACTTGATCCTCATCATTCTCCTCCGCTTGAAAACTTCACCTCCTGGTGAA
The DNA here is from genome assembly GCA_030789695.1 of Scilla litardierei. Taxonomy (NCBI): domain Eukaryota; kingdom Viridiplantae; phylum Streptophyta; class Magnoliopsida; order Asparagales; family Asparagaceae; genus Scilla; species Scilla litardierei. Next base: position 182,572,261 of record CM061139.1, on the reverse strand, counting down.
GGTAGGCAGAAGTAGCACACCTGCACAAAAATCAGTAGTCCTCGACAGTTGGAGAAGACGTGTCCACGAACTCTAAAGTGTATCATGATGCAGATTGGTCGATGCACATCCTCTGATAATTTCTTCCAATTCACGAAAGATAGAAAAAATTTCAGCATCTGTCTGTTAGTTGGGAGAGGAGAGTCTAGTATCACGAACTCAATGTGCTCAATCGGATCCAATGGTGCTTCTAGAAGCATCTCGGTCGCATGCTCCACAGATGGTTCTGGCTCAATCTGCAGTACTGGGTCAATCTCTGGTTCATGCTCTAACTCTGGTTCTGGTTCATGCTCTTGCGGAGACTCCAAAATTGCCTCAGACTCCAAGTCATACTCATGCCCTAACTGTGTCTCAATCTCTGGATCGGGATCGGGCTTTGCCTCAAGCCTTGGATTAACCTCTGTCGTGGGCTCTGGCTTAAGTTTGTCATGTATCTCATGTATCAGCTCTATAGGATCCTCTCTTACTTTTGGGCTTGAGGATTGCTGGAATGCCTGGGGAATGTGCCGATGCCTGAAAGAATATCGACATCGAAGAGCAGATCTGAATGTTGACCATCGATGATAAGGAACCCGAAGACTCAAGGACCAAGATAGCGCTTCTCCACCTAGCTTGAGATAGGCATACTTATATTTTGCACTATTAGATAAATCAAAATGAGAAAAGAACTTTTCTAGATAGTACTCCCAATCATCATATCCGAATTTATCCTTGAAGCCATAAAAGATTGGTAATTGTCTCCACTTCTCAAGCTCAAAATTTGTTCGGGGAGTATAATCATCGTAGTAATCACGGTTATATCACATAATTTAGAAAAGATTTGCTTGATTAGATGGTACCTATGCGTAGTCGGCTGAGTCAACTACCCACTGGCGCAAACGGCACTGAATTCTGGCTTCAAACGGACCCGGAATCGTCAAAATACAAAAGTTGCGCAGAAATTCCTGCGAAAATTGCTTTAAAATGACCGGCTGCTACTGTAGCGGTACTGTAGCAGGCAGAAAATACTGTAGCGTTACTGTAGCATACAGAAAATACTGTAGCAGGCACAGTGTGGGTAATGTAGCAGCATGAAAAAACTAGGTTTTTTTGTTTTGTTTTTGTGGAGGCGACTGATCTGAAGAGTAGGGTTAGGGTTTTGATTTTTTGAGAAAAGTGGGGAAAGATTTTTAGAAAAAAGAAAGGATTCGTTCGGCTCTGATACCAAGTTGATGTAGGACGTAATTGGGATCGAGGGATTTGATGGAAGATTTTAGGATTTCAGTGGATGATTTGGACTAAACTTAACTAATCAGAACTTGATCCTCATCATAGTTTCTCCATTAAACCATTACCAATTGAGTGGCCTAATCACGCTCTCGTTTACTAGCATGATTTTCCCATTAAACCATTACCAATTGAGATCTCGTCCACATTCGTCGCACCGCTCATCCACGCTCACTGCACTACAATCGCATCATTATTCTGTCCCCAAAGAACCACGTTGTCCTCAAATCGATGCATGAAATGTATGTGATACTCCCCTTCGACTGATGGTGCTTGTCTCCTCCTGAATCAAAAGGCCACCCAAGATCTCCATCGTTCTTCACGAAACCCGAAAGGAAGCCACTGCAATCACCAAGGTTTCTCGTGGATTTGTCATGGCATGAAACTAGACGCAAGACCCGAATGAGCCCAATGTCTACCTCTGAAGCTCTGTGAGGCTCATGGGCGCCAGGATAGGGGCCTGCAGGGGCTAGCAACGCAGGCCGGGTGCCTTGTCAGCTCTGCAGAGGGATGGCATGGGCCCTGGAGGCTTATGGGGGCTGTCGTCCCCTATCGCATCATGTCGATGGTCGTAATGCCTTAGATCTTCGTCGGAGTCATCGTCAGGGTTCAGATCCGAAGCCGGATCTTCTTTTTGTTGGACACCCTTCTTCAAAGTGATGATTTTTCCATTGTCCCTTTCCAAAGGTTGCACCTTTTGTTCCGCATCTATGTCATTGTCTTTGTCTTTGTTTAGATTTGATGTCGTGTCGCCCTTCGGATGGGTCTCCTCCTCAAAAATGATGATTTTTTAGTTTCTTCTTTTTCTTTTTCTTGGTCGTCTTCTTCAGTTTCTTCTTCTTCTCCATCCTCAGGAAAAATTCTATAAAACTTCACAATCTCCGAGTCATCGGCTTCAAGAAAACCAAGGGATTTATAAGCTTGTTCTCTATAAACAAAAACTGTAACATTCTTTGAATTAAAAGTTAAGATCACTGAGCCTAATGTAATGCAACTTTTACAGCATCAAGTCACTAGACAACAATCCATCAATTTAACTAGACATTGTAAATGTTGAGTTCCACCCTTAGCTATGGCAATATTGTTGAAATGGTTTTTTACAAGAACATACTTGTCTGCCTCCTAAAAATTCCATATCGATAAAGCTTATTCCCTTCTTGCCGCAGTAGATGAGCTCTTTATAGCATTTCATCAAACATCCGGTAATCTTCCATCATAGCCATAGAATCGTCATGCTCTGATGCCACTTTGATACGATCTTCGAGGAAAATCAGAATAAAACGGGAATTTTGATGGTGGACGGGGAAAGATGGAATTTTTTTTATTTATCTCCATCTTTTTAATTATTTAATGAAAAGAAAATACAAGATAGTTGACCTCTTTAGAAGAGGATGTCGTTCTTCTAGCTTTACCTTCGAGGCTAAAGCCTAAATCTCTCAATCTAGAATAATCTTTCTTCTCACCATAGACATGTCCCTTCTAATGACCATTGCCCTCTTATTTATAACAAGTCTATTATTAATTAGGTAATTAGCCAAAAGGACTAAATTATCAATCTTATTTAAACCCTTACCTAACGAGGGTTCTAATATTTTTCTCGCATTAAACCCTTACCAAATGAGGAGCCTAAAATCACTCTCATTTAATGACATAATTTCTCCATTAAACCATTACCAATTGAGTGGCCTAAAATCACGCTCTCATTTAATGGTATGATTTTTCCATTAAACCGTTACCAATTGAGATCTCGTCCACATTCGTCGCAGCGCTCGTCCACGTTCACTACATCCCAATCACATCAACTACATCCCAATCACATCAGGAAAATGATGCGATCATTACGTACAAGAGGAGGCCGAAGGAGAAATTGCTAGGCGCACCGACGATTTGGGGAAACTTCTTTATGCATTACTAGTTTTGTTATTTTTGCTGTACGCACCACGCCTAAACATTATATAAGTGAGGGCGTGGGCTAGGATTAGGGTATCGAATTTGTGAGCCGTCATTTGATATTTCCTAGAGTTCCCCGAGGAGATCTAGAAGAGAGTTTAGGCTTTTCCCTTAGCAAAAGCTAGGAGAGGGGCCAACTCTCCAAAAATTGGCTATTTATCTTGTAACCCTATTCCCCAAATTCCAATAAAAATCCCCAGACCTCTTCTACAAACCCTAGTCCGCATCAATTTGGTATCAGAGCTCTGATCCAATGGCAGCTGCAACAAGATTATCTACGACGAAATCTCTGGAGGAAAGGCTAGATGTGGAAATCGTCGAGAGGAAGAAAGGTACGTCGGATCTCATGGAGAAGATCGCCACGACCATGTCTGCACTCAGATCTGAACTCAGAGCTGATATGAAGGAGTATCAGGAGCAAATGAAGAAGATGCTCACCCACTTCATGGCTCAAAACCTAACCGCGCTTCAGATCTCGCAATCGAGGGAAGTAGCAACCTCCGATCTGAATCACCAATCAGATCTACGAGCAAAAGGGGAGGCGACAATGATCCCCAATCATGAGGGGGTGATCTTGGGAGGAGTAGATCCAAATCTGAAATTTTCGTATCCAGATCTGGAATCTTCGGATCCAGATCTGGAAGTTTCAGATCCAGATCTGCAATCTTCGGATCCAGATCTGGAAGTTTCGGATCCAGATCCGCAATCTTCGGATCCAGATCTGGAAGTTTCGGATCCAGATCCGCAATCTTCGGATCCAGATCTGGAAGTTTCGGATCCAGATCTGGAAGTTTCGGATCCAGATCTGCAATTTTCGGATCCAGATCTGGAAGTTTCAGATCCAGATCTTCAAGTTTACGAATCTGAATCTTTCAGATCTGAATTTCTTCAGAACGGTAGTGAAAACGATAGAGAACGTTTTCATATTTTTGATCCGGGAGGAGGCTTGCGCGCACTTGGAGTATGGCATCCGCAGACTTCATGCACCACCATGAGGACAAGGTGGCTCTTTTAGGGGCAGAGTAATGATGCGATCATTACGTACAAGAGGAGGCCGAAGGAGAAATTGCTAGGCGCACCGACGATTTGGGGAAACTTCTTTATGCATTACTAGTTTTGTTATTTTTGCTGTACGCACCACGCCTAAACATTATATAAGTGAGGGCGTGGGCTAGGATTAGGGTATCGAATTTGTGAGCCGTCATTTGATATTTCCTAGAGTTCTCCGAGGAGATCTAGAAGAGAGTTTAGGCTTTTCCCTTAGCAAAAGCTAGGAGAGGGGCCAACTCTCCAAAAATTGGCTATTTATCTTGTAACCCTATTCCCCAAATTCCAATAAAAATCCCCAAACCTCTTCTACAAACCCTAGTCCGCATCAGAAAACATAGCCTCTTTAAATTCTATTATTTACTCTATATTATCTTCTCTCAGTTTTTGCCACACTTGGAAATCAAAACACTTAACACTTATTATCATTAAGAGCCAATAACCGTCAGCCACAAATTCCCCTCTAAACAAGAGAACTGTGAAGCCTTTTTTGCTTACTCGACCCTCAACATTTCAATAAAGTGTGATTAATTATGTTCATAGTTATATCTTAAGTGAAATAAGTTATGAATTTCCAAACAAAAGAGTATACTCTAGCAACATCCAGAGACAAGAGACAGTATATTAACTACTCAAAAACTACATAACATTGGATCCTCAATGAGCACCTTATGATTCCCAAAATTGCTTGATAGTACATGAACCACACATATGTAAGAAATGTTGGTTAAGCTAATGCTAAGAAAGTGAATGAAGCATACAAATCAGTTTATGTTTTCATATCATATAATAATAAGAGAATTATGTAGATCAGGTAGCACATGATCTAATAGATCATTAAGACGGGCCCCGCAGAAAGTACAAGCCCATGTGGGGCTTGTACTTTCCACTTTTTTCTGTCTTGGCACCTGATCTATTAGATCAGGTGCCACCTTTTTTACATTATTCTCTAATAACAATACAATAATCATACGATGACTTGCCAAGTATGGTAGAAATGGCCAATGAATGTGTCATGTCAAGAAACATTTTTTTCTAAATAATGATGTACATGAGATGAACCTAGGAAGGTCATGTCCCGATATGATTAACACTTAACATCCCGGTTGACTTGGGTCACGCTACTATAACCTCATTGTTGGGATTGCATTTGTTAAGGCATGTGCAAAACAATCCTTGTGGAAGGGACATATTAGGAATCTAGCACATCAATCTTAATATACATCAACATATCTAATCAAAAGCATGAGCTATGCATGGGCATAAGCATGTAATTTTTAATAAAATGGTATATTTAACACACAGTCAAAAACATACATACAAATGCATAATCAATAGCCAACACCACCACACATACAAATCTGCTTTTGTCTAACCTTATGCAGAATTCATAGTCATGTGCATAGAGTCCAAATTAGATATCAACAATACATGTATCCATTTCAAGAGGGTATTCAACATGAATTATGCATATGATCAAAATAAATGCATCAATCACTTGGTATCATATATCAAATATTTATATAAACATAAATTTCGAAACATGCTATCAATGCTTAAAAATACTCTTGATTCCAGGTCATATGTGTGGTCCCAAAACAAAGGGTTATCTCTTATCAATAGCTGCCTAAAGCAAAATGATATCTGTCAAGATGTTGAAGATTCTTAATTTCCAATACTTCATGAGCCAAAAATAGCCATCCAAGTTGTGGTATCCTTACTAAAATACTCAAATCATAGCGATGATAGCTTCTAACAACTCTAGCAATTTTCCTGAAATTCGTAACAAATTTATAGCCAACAGGGCATTTTTGAAATTTTCAAAACCCTCAGTGGTTTTCCACTGATTTAGAAAATTAGGGGTTTAATAACAAAATAACAACTTTATCTTGACATGATCTCTCAACATAATATAGTGTAGCTTATTCAAATTTATGTTTCCAAAGGAAATGGACATATGTCAAGTATGATAGCTTGCTTTTCTCTTTCACTTAATTCTCTTTCTCTTTCTCTCTCTGTTCTCCTCTCTTTCTTTTTTTCCTTCTCTTGATAGAGTTTGGGGAATGCATGAGGGAATGAATGAATGAAGAGGCTAGGCATGGTCCATATAGACCAAATTTCACCCTATGTGCTTGTAGGAAAAGATAATGAAAGCACATGTTTTTATTACTCATATCGTTATTTATTATTCGTGTGGCCATTCATGATACTAGACACAGTATTTTTCACAAAACATGCGATTATTTATACAATTAATGTTTCTTGCAGAAGCTTAAAAAACTCATGCTTGTAGGAAAGAACAGGAAAGTCATATGAATCTATATTCACATGTTAATCACTTTGCAAAAAGAACCTGTTGAATACAAGTTTGAAAACAATCACTAGCTCCACTGATTTCTCTGAGCACATGCTAATTATTAAGCACGTGCCACTTTTTTCACATGGTAATCATGCCACTCATTCCACACTCTAATCATTTCTATGAACATGCCACATATCAATCATTTCTATGCGCATGTCACTTATTTCACATGTTAGGAGTAAACTTTTATTTTACATTCTTTCCTTCTGGAAGAGTTGCCTTCATTCACATGTTAAATACAAGTTTTGCCTTTGAAGTTAAACGTCTAAAAGAACAAATGTTTCAAAGTTCCACGTGTTCTTAACCACAAACTTAAGTTGATATATAATTAAAGATTAAAATGTTAAATTCATATATTTTTCTTCCTTTCCTTTCAATTTTGTTCAACAACAAAGCACAAGGATAACCTCAAGCTCCAACATACGAAGACACGGTACTTATTCAATTTTTTTTTCTATTGCCATAATTTTTAAATACACTTTCATTTTAAATTTGATAAATTGCAGCTCCTAATGAAGTTGAAAGCACAGGTGTATAAACGCATTGATCCAAAGGTGACTATAGAGGAGAAAAATAAAAGTAGAAGAATACAAGAAGTAGCATCATCATGATCAATTCAAGAGGTATCTTGTTATTAATTTATTATCAAGTTTGTATTATTTGACTTATCTTTTTTTCCTTATTCCAGTATAGTTTTACTTTTTAGTATGTAAATAATTAGCATTATGAGACAAGAAGTTGATACTTTGATCAGATTGTAATTTTTTGATTAAAATGAAATAACAATTTGTTTGTTTAGAAGTTTAACTTCAAAGGCAAAACTTATTTCACATGTTAGGAGTAAACTTTTATTTTACATTCTTTCCTTCTGGTAGAGTTGCCTTCATTCACATGTTAAATACAAGTTTTGCCTTTGAAGTTAAACTTCTAAAAATACAAATGTTTCAAAGTTCCACGTGTTCTTAACCACAAACTTAAGTTGATATATAATTAAAGATTAATGTTAAATTCCTATATTTTTCTTCCTTTCCTTTCAATTTTGTTCAACAACAAAGCACAAGGATAACCTCAAGCTCCAACATACGAAGACACAGTACTTATTCAATTTTTTTTCTATTGCCATAATTTTTAAATACACTTTCATTTTAAATTTGATAAATTGCAGCTCCTAATGAAGTTGAAAGCACAGGTGTATAAACGCATTGATCCAAAGGTGACTATAGAGGAGAAAAATAAAAGTAGAAGAATACAAGAAGTAGCATCATCATGATCAATTCAAGAGGTATCTTGTTATTAATTTATTATCAAGTTTGTATTATTTGACTTATCTTTTTTTCCTTATTCCAGTATAGTTTTACTTTTTAGTATGTAAATAATTAGCATTATGAGACAAGAAGTTGATACTTTGATCAGATTGTAATTTTTTGATTAAAATGAAATAACCGAAGAAGAATAAACATAGAGTCTTTATACAGTTAATAGATTTTTCTTGATTCACTTTTACATAGTTCTTATTGTAAGTCTTGTTTATATTTGTGATATTATATGTTGTTTGTGTGTATGAGCAATATAGGCATCGGCTAGCCTAGTAAGAAAACCATCCTATGTGGTCATCAAAACTTCACTTTCCACCATTTTTGGGTGATCTGCAATGTAATGTTGATTTTGACGTTCACATTCTAAAACATTAAAACATTAAACCCAAGAGGTTTTGCTTGTTCATCCCCTTGTCATAAAGTAAACAGTTTCGCAGCTATATTTTTTTTGCAACGGCCAGATGAACAATCAAAATACCTTTGGTTCACCATATCTTTGGTGTATTGGGATTTTATAATATAAAGATTAAAATAAACAGTGCTGATCACCCAATAAATTGATGGAAAGTGCGTTTTTGACGACCATATAGGATGGCTTTCTTCCTAGCATAGCTTTTTTTCATACATACATACATACTCAAAAAAAATAAAACCTGGTTTGAACCCAATAAACTAGCAGTTGAACCCAAGAAAATTGGACCACCCAATTTGCTGCTTCGGTGACCAATTCGGTTTTTACAACATTGTGACCAATTCGGTTTTTACAACATTGCACAGAACTTAGACAGTAATATGGATAGAACATACTGCATTATTGTAAGACTAATGAAAAAAAAACTTTTCAACAAAGGCAGTACTTGAAATATATTTCAAACCTAATTTGGATTTAATCAGTTAAGACGAACAATATAATGAAATGTATGCTTAGATCTTGACAATCTACAAGGAACCAAGATAAAAAGATGATTTTTATTGATAAAGAGTAGCAAAAACAAGATAATTGAATACAAAAAGGTGTATTCTCCTCCCAAGACGCCTAGAGGACGTCCGCACTCGTCCAATCTAAGAACTACTCCTAGGACGCTCAATAGAATAATTTCCAATATCAAGCATGAAAATACTAATGACGGCTAGACCCTATAAATAGGAAAAACTAGGGTTTCAAGGCAAAGGGCGCGCGCACAAAATAGGCCAAGAGGGGGCCGGCGGCTATCATGGGCCGGCCCATGAATGGGCCGGCTAGTTAGACCTGCGGGTCTAACAATTTCCAAATATAGCATTAGCATGACTTAGAAGGATTTGAACAGTGAAATAAACAGTAGAAGAATATGGTAGATTGCGACAAAAGATAAACTAATATCAAGTTAAACCATTCCTTATTCAGCTTTATTGGAATTGCCCTCTACAAACAACAACAATTATATTCCAAACTATTAGAATCAACTAGTGAATCCTTTTCTTCCGTAATCTCTATTAAGACCATCTCCTCAGTTAAATCAATAAACATCTTATCAGTTTTAATCATCGTCTTTTGTTTGTCTTGACAAGACTATAGTGACTGCTGCCCAACAAATTATGATCATATGACTCCTAACCCAACACCCTTATTTGTCTATGTTGCGCATGTTCTAAAGAATCAAAACCATCTCAAATCATTTCTTTTCCAATCCTCACTCATGAAACAATTCTATCTAATAGTAATCATGTATCTATTAAAATGCTCCCCATGTTCCAATACCGCGTTGGCACGTGTACATGATACACACAAGGTGCAAACATTCAGACACCCCCTTAGGGCCATGTTCATGAATCATTAGTCTTAGTTACTGCAGCATATATTTGAAACTGGTGAACACCCCGAAAATGTTGACATCTTTACACCATGATAATGTTGTGGATTCTTCAGAACAAAGCGTAAGCATCAAACTGCCATTGTTACATCTTGACATCTGTAAGAAGTAGCCTTCCCATATGATCGTGTAACCTTTGACCTTACACATTAACAAATGATGTTAACTGTCAAGTGTAAAATTCCAAACTTCATTTGCACTGTATTACCAGTTTGTTTTCCTTGAACTTCATCAGCTACTTCGGTGGGAACTTGATAATGGATAAGGGTTTTAGAGCAGACACATTGTAGTTTGATTACAATAAGTCATTAATTAATTGCAACCGTATGTCTCCATGTCAATCTTAAAATCACTGCATGCTTTTATTCCCACTGTTTTTAAATTTGCAGCTTATTATGCACTCAATGTTATCAGGTTATCAGAATCCCAGTCATCTATCTCATTACTACAATGCACAATGTGTGTACTCGGCATTTCAGCCAGTTATTTTTAACTCATTCAATACATTGTGCTATTTTGTTCATAGTCGTCAAGGATTCATGTCAAGTCTTCGGATAAAAAACAGATGAATTGTGATCAAGGATTTATGGAATTTGTATTGACCCTATATACAACCATCAACATTAAAGAGCATCATTATCACAGATTCTCCTTTGCATTGTCATTTCATACCACACATCGTATAAATGGCATATTGCTTCTACAATGCAATTCGCACCAAAATGTTGGTGATGAAGTTACAACCCCTAGTGCCTACTTAAACGTCAGTTTCAACGTAATTTTGTTTTTTTAGGGCAACAAAATTCTAACACATTTCTTTCAACATCCAGTGTCAAATAGATCGCATCAGGTCATGAAACCCAAGAGGGAATCATTTCAGATCCCAAAATTGTAAGACCTACGATCTGGCTTTCCGCAGACGAATCCTTCATTACAAACATGAAGATAATTTAAATAAACCAAAACCAATTAGGATAACAAATGGGCAAGGATGCAATCATGCAAGATGGTTGATGGTTTGAAAAATATAGATCCATGCAACTGAGGTAATAAGATGAATAAATGTATAGAAATAATCTGACCTTATAGGAACCATCTGGTTGGCGCTGACCCAATCTCTGAATCTCTTCCTTGAGCCTTCCAACCTCTTCCTCGACGTTCATTGTTAATTTTTTTTTCTTCTTCTTCTCGGTTGGAAGTGTTGATCCAAACAGTCAGATTTTAGATACGGTCGTATGGTTCGTTACCGAATGACAATCCATCCGTTTTGTCTTTCTTGATGGTACCTCATTGGGGAAAGGGAGTTAGCTTTGCGTACCCACCGTTTTACTCACGCGCACATACCATTTATTTACAAGTTTGCCATTCAATTACATGCGCACATACCACTTATACCATCCAGCCCTCGATGATGGCGACGAGTACTCCGACGATGATCTACTAGGGTTTGGAATGGACGTTGGGGAAGAGGAAGAGTGTGGCTGAGGAGGTCAAAAAGGGAATGGCAGAGGAGGCAAGGGAAAGAGGGGGGGGGGGGGGGGGGGGGGGGGCGAGGGAGGTCGGTGGAGGGTGAGGGTTGGGGGGAGGTCAGAGGACGAAGCAGCTGCTCGCCTTTCCAGGGAAAGAAGGAGAGGGGGGCTGTGGAGGTCAGAAGGGGTTACCAGAGGGGGCTGGGGTTGGGCTGGGGATCTTGGAGGACGGTGAGGGTTGGGGGGGAGGTCAGAGGACGAAGCCGTCGTTCGCCCTTCGAGTGGAAGAGGAAGAGTGATGTTGGGGAGGTCGGAAGAGGGGGAGAGTGCTGGGGATGTCGGTAGAGGGGGAGGGTGTTGGGGATGTCGACGGAGGGGGAATGGGGAGGTCGGAGAGGGGGGCGGCGGATGGGCTGGGGAGGTACAGGATGAGGAGATGGGCTGGGGGTCGGAGGAGTGGGCGGGGCTGTGGAAGTCGGAGGAGTGGGCGGGGCTGTGGAAGTCGGAGGAGGGGGATGTGGGGCTGGGGAGATTGGAGGAGCTGGCGGCGTCGCTGCCCACCGACGTTCGACCGTTTTACTCATCGCGCACACTCAGTGGCATTTTCGAAAATTTGGCATTGGGAGTGCGTGTTGAGTAATTTCAATGACAAACGTGTAAATAAGTGATATTTGCACAGGAATAATGCCAGACTTCTAAATAAGTGGTATGTGCACAAATTAAAACATGCAGTGCGCAAAGCAATTCCCGTGAGTAAAACGTTGGCCGCGTAAAGCAACTCCCTTTACGTAAATACCTTTTTTTTAAAAATTTGGATGTGAAATACATTAAAATTTTAAGTCGTCCAAATTAGACCGTAATATTATCAAATGTTTACTTTTAGTAAGTTTGCTCTTTGTTTATTTAACAACTTACACTTTGGCTAGAGTGAGCAAATATTCATGACATTTGAGTCGAGCTCAACAAGTTGCACTCTTAAAGCATCGTGGATAATAAAAATAGCTTAAAAGCAAAAAAACAACAATCAAATAAACTTACCGTAAAGTAAAATGAATCACAAGCAAAATTACCAAAAGTAATTAACAAAGATGGTATGCATTGTTGTTTTTTCTGCTGATAAACCCCCCACCTCATAACTTCATGGGCCCCTCTCTTTATGGGTTTCTTAATGGCTGAATGGGCAGCCATCTCACTTCTTTGAGTGACCGACAGAGGCAAATGTGAGCTCTCTCTCTCAGTTCATTTTCCAGAGAGCTCTTGCTCTCTCATTTTTGCAGTGAAAGAAAGGCGCGGCTGCCATTTTTCAGAGAGATGCAAAGGGTCTTGGATTTGAGAATTGGAGGAGAAGAAAGCTAGGGAGCTTCTTCTCGTGTGAGATCCAAGGTGAGTGTCTGCATTTCTTCTTCCGTGTTTGAGATCTAGAGTCCCTTGGGTAGCTTCCTAGTTTGGGGCTATATTACCAAGGAGTGATCTCCATTGGTGTGAGATTGGTCACTTGAGGAGCTCTACGTGTTGTAGAGGCTTTGTTATCAAGTATTCCCACTTGGTTGAGAGTGTGTGAGAGCTTGGTGAGAGATCTAGGGTTAGGTCTTGTTGCTTGGAGCTATTCTCTCATTGTGGAGGAAGAAGATGATGTGGTCGGTGTATACCTTGCTTAATCAGTAGTGGAACCGGGTGCATTGGATGCTGGATGTAGGTTGTTCGCAACCGAACCAGGGTAAATCTCCGTCTCTTTTGTGTTTGATCTTACTTTCGTATTATATTCGTGTGCCTACATATATCTGTCGCAAGATCGTTAAGAGGGTTGTTTGTTGGTGACAACTTTCTTTTGTGCCCTTGAGGTGTTTGGTTTTGTGCCTAGGTGACATCTCGGTGGAATTCGGGCTTGGGATTGTTTGGCCACCGTTTCCGCTCATTGTAGGTGGCGTTGTGTACCTAGCCTAAGTGTTAGGGAGGTGCACGGGGATCCAACAAGTGGTATCAAAGCTTCCGGTTTGCGAAGAAGTGTAGTGCCGCGATGGCGTCTTGCTCATGTGAGGAGACGGTCGGGTGTTTATACGAAGTAGAGAGGCTAAATGGCCGGGACAACTATGGTCCATGGCGATAAAAGATGGTGGCTTTGTTGAAGCATCATGGAGTTTACGGTGTGGTATGTGATACAGGCATGCCATGTAAGGCAACGGTGAATGATAAGCGAATGATGGAGCTTAAAGCCCTCGGTGAGATATTGCAATCCTTGGAGGATGAGATCCTTCGACAATTTGCCGATGTGGAGGTCGTGAGCGACCTATGGAGGATGCTTGAAGCTCGATACTCGACCAAGACACCAATTGGACGAAGGTTGCAATTGTGGCAACGCTTCTATACTCACAGGATGAAAAGGGGAACCTCGTTGTGGAACCATGTTGGTGAGATGGACCGTATAGTAATGGACCTACGGGAATTGGGGAGTGAGATAGAGGACGAGCAACATGCTATGGCGATACTGTGTTCTCTTGCTCCGATATATTCCAAGTTTGTAGGCTCAATGTTAAATGGCTGAGACTCACTCACGTTGGATGAGGTGAAGTTTGCATTGAATACGGAGGATCTTCAATGTTTGGTGTTAGGTGACACCGATGGTTGTGAGGTACCCAATGTCATCCAGGGTCGCCAAGAGGGCAGACCCACTCCCAGATCCAAGACGGGCCGTTCCAAGAGTTGGAATCGACGGCAGCGGCAGCGGTCCAAGTCAAGGGGCCGCAGTGACAACAAATGCTTTCTATGTAAGGAAAGCGGGCATTGGAAGAGAGATTGCCCGAGGTTGAAAGTGAGGACGTCGATTGGCAGTGTGGAAGATGTTGCTCAGAGTTCGACTCATGTTGGAGCACGAGACAGGATGTTTTCTGACGAGGATGATTGCTCGGTGTTTGCGGCATACTCCGTGGGAGAAGCGCAATGTTTGTGGCTATTGGACTCGGGGTGTTCATTCCATATGACTCCGGATCGGAGTGCGTTCGACTCATACATTCCATGCATTGGAGAGAGGATTCTCGTGGGGAATGGTATGGAGTGCGAGCAGGTTGGGAGTGGCACAGTCAGAGTCAGGATGCACGATGGCATCGTCCGTGTGTTTGATGGCGTCAGACATGTTCCTGATCATCACAGTGGCCTGATATCGAAAGGAGCTTTGACCGGGATGGGCTACATGGCAGTGATCGAGGATGGTCGACTGCATATTTCCCGAGGATGCCCGGTTGTCATGAGGGGGAAGAAGCGTGTCAACTTGTATGTGCTCGATGGGCACACGGTAGTGGTCGAGACTGGCAGATCACAGGAGTCCGAGAGTAGAGATCCAGCGAGACTGTGGCATCTCAGATTGGGGCATGCTGATGAGCAGAGCCTTGACATTCTTCAGAGGAGGAGTGTGTTCGGAGGTGATCGTGGGCTTGAGTCTTGCAGTGACTGTGGTGCAGAGCAACCGAGGCAAGTGCAGTTTGGGACAGATGTTAGACACAGCAGGGAGCCCATAGAGTGCGTCTACGTCGGCGTATGGGGTCCATGTCCAGTTCCTTCCCTGGAAAGCGCGGTACTTCGCGGCCTTCATAGATGACTTCTCGAGGAGAGTCATGGTTACTTTCATGGAATCTCGGGAGGAGATCCATGAGAAGGTGCGGCTATGGAGGAGCATAGTCGAGAGGCGGATGGGTAGACCCGTAGGAGAGATCCGTACCAACGATGTAGAGATACAGGATGTTTGCAAGTCAGAGGGGATCGCGTGCCGATACACCATTCCTGATGGAGACCCTCACGGTGGCGTAGCAGACAACATGATCAGGATGTTGGTAGAGAAGACACGGAGGCTATTGAGACCATCCAGCCTTCCTAGGGAATTATGGGCAGAGACCCTTGCTACTGTGGCATACCTCATCAACCGAACACCGTCACTAGCCGCAGGTAGTTCTATTCCCGAGGAGTTATGGACGGGCAGAGTCGTTGACTTTTCGCACTTGCATATGTTTGGATGTCCGGTGCGGCCGCACGAGAGGGACGATGACGAGGTAGGACAATGTGCACATGATTGTGTCCTACTCGGGTACGCTGTTGGAGGTGCAAAAGGGTATAGGTTATGGTGTCATAGTACCCGCGAGGTGATTGTCAGACGACACGTCATGATTGATGAGTCTGCAGTGCTTAGTGCGGAGCAGACTCATGATGGTGTGCAGAGAACAGAGGACATCCCGGTCCATAGAGAGGATGAGGTGATTCAGATTCAGACTCATGCAGATGATCAGACACGTGTGCAGACGGACAGGGTGCAGAGTTCATCCGATGTGGTCAGTGTCAGTGATCAGCAGGCATCTCACGATGTAGCTCCAGATTCAGTTCAGTTGGAGGTGCAGAGGACATCGGTCTACGAGGAGGCGTTGCAGTCGGTCGTCGTATCAATGCAGTCAGTTGCAGTGTGTGAGGAGACAGAGGTCTCTCACAGTTTCAGCATGCACGTTGTGGGTGCTCTTGAGGAGACCCAGCATGATGAGGTGTGCAGCTTTAGCTTCGAGGTAGAGCCGTCGATCTACAGAGGAGTAGGGCAGTTGGTTTTCGCACCAATGTCAGAGGTTGCAGTGGGTGAGACGGAGGTCTCTCGTGTTTCTTGCACGCATGAGTTGGTTGCTTCTGAGGAGGACCAGCGTGTTGAGGTGTGCAGCTTCCGCTTCAGGGTAGATAGGTCTTCTGAGGAGCTTGACATCAGGGTAGAGCATTCGATGTGCATGGTAGAGCAGTCTTCACAGTATAGGCACATTCGATATGGCTCTCGTTTGGCTAGGGATAATTTATCAGGCGCATTTTCTGATACTTCAGAGGCCAGACCGGTAGAGATGCAGAGGAGCAGGGAATCTGATAGCGTGGTGGAGCGTGGAGACTCCCACGATAGTGTGGAGATTGCGATGGTGGTCCCAGGTGGAGTTGTCACTAGGGACATGGAGCTGAGAGTTAGGAGGCCACATATCAAGTGCGTTCTCGCTCGATATAGAGAGGAGCCAGAGCCGAGTAGAGCTTCTTTAGTGTGCGCTCATCTCTCACCTTCGGCGAGTTCATCATAGGGCATGGTAGGTGAGAACGATCTGCAGAGGCTAGATATTGGTGCGACGGACAGTTTGGCGCAGGTGTGTGCGCATTCGTGTCTTGGGTCGTCGACACAGTCAGTTGAGGCGCAGAGCCGGTGTACGGTGAGTCTTGATGACAGGCATCAGCAGACAGAGCAGATACAGACGACGTATCGATGTGACCCAGCTGGGGTCAGTTTGCAGAGCAGTGGAGATGATGGCGTGTTTCTCATAGATTGTGGCCATGGCGAGCAAGAGTTGCTCGCGGACCCGTGGGATGATGATATGGATATTCATGGATCGACAGAGGGCTCATTGGACACTGGCACAGTGTCATTTGATTCGTTCAAGGAGTCCGAGCTCGCAGGGTTATCCTCAGAGACAGATGACTTCATCGCAGACATGGCGATGGACGGGGCGGAGATGCGTGAGGCTCGGCTCAGACGACTTCTGAGCTTGGCATGTCTCTCGGAGGATTGAGGCGCCAGAGGGCGCGATTTTCAATGCACATGATGGAGGTTCACATGTCCGATGGTCAAGGCAAGGTGTGTTCATACACGATGGAGTGATAGAGCTGGAGCTGTGCTGAAGTGAGTGTGTGGTTTATCAGCAGGGTAGAGTGTTGTTTTTTCTGCTGATAAACCCCCCACCTCATAACTTCATGGGCCCCTCTCTTTATGTGTTTCTTAATGGCTGAATGGGCAGCCATCTCACTTCTTTGAGTGACCGACAGAGGCAAATGTGAGCTCTCTCTCTCTCAGTTCATTTTCCAGAGAGCTATTGCTCTCTTATTTTTGCAGTGAACGAAAGGCGCGGCTGCCATTTTTCAGAGAGATGCAAAGGGTCTTGGATTTGAGAATTGGAGGAGAAGAAAGCTAGGGAGCTTCTTCTCGTGTGAGATCCAAGGTGAGTGTCTGCATTTCTTCTTCCGTGTTTGAGATGTAGAGTCCCTTGGGTAGCTTCCTAGTTTGGGGGTATATTACCAAGGAGTGATCTCCATTGGTGTGGGATTGGTCACTTGAGGAGCTCTACGTGTTGTAGAGGCTTTGTTATCAAGTATTCCCACTTGGTTGAGAGTGTGTGTGAGCTTGGTGAGAGATCTAGGGTTAGGTCTTGTTGCTTGAAGCTATTCTCTCATTGTGGAGGAAGAAGATGATGGGGTCGGTGTATACCTTGCTTGATCAGTAGTGAAACCGGGTGCATTGGATGCTGGATGTAGGTTGTTCGCAACCGAACCAGGGTAAATCTCCATCTCTTTTGTGTTTGATCTTACTTTCGTATTATATTCGTGTGCCTACATATATCTGTCGCAAGATCGTTAAGAGGGTTGTTTGTTGGTGACAACTTTCTTTTGTGCCCGTGAGGTGTTTGGTTTTGTGCCTAGGTGACATCTCGGTGGAATTCGGGCTTGGGATTGTTTGGCCACCGTTTCCGCTCATTGTAGATGGCGTTGTGTACCTAGCCTAAGTGTTAAGGAGATGCACGGGGATCCAACATGCATCACCCTCGATTACCTAATTTTGTGGCATCGTTTCCACTTTCCTACAGTAAAACCCACAGTTCCTCAAATCAGCCCACAAGATAGCCCCATTACCAGCAGGCGAACAAAATTCTAGGATTCAAAATTAACACCCAACAAATCATCAGACGAACATACTAAACTAATATGAGTTTACAAAGCGTTCACTACAAGAAAGCTTAGATCTCCAGTTACAGACAGCAAGCAAAGACCAACAATATCTTCAACACAAGACAAGCAAGCATCACATAGTCGATTAATATCACCAGACGCATAAAATGGAGGGATCGCAGCAGCACTCGTCGATGAGGAAGCAGCAACACAGCGCAGCAAGACTGCAGGCCAAACCAACAACAAACTCATTAACTCTAGAAGACTAGTTTTATTTAAGCAGATGGTCGTGACTCAGCGAAACATGTGTGCATGCATACCATCCTTCAATGAAGCCGGTCTCATTTCTCCGGGGCGGTGCCGCGTACTGATAGCTGGGCGGCGGCATCACCGGCGGCCCCTGATAGTATCCTTTCATCAGAAACAACCAGAACACATCGATCAAAAAACCAATTTGGAGATCTTCAATTATTTGTACTCATGAAGAAAGGGCATGTGTTGTGGGTACTACCTTGAGCAGGGTAAGGGTAGGCGTACTTTGGATCACTCATCTTTGATGTTTGAGCTCAAAGACAGAGATCGAGAGAGAGCTATATATAGTAACGCAACAGGGGCACGGTGACCGCGGAAATGGTGACGCAGGGAAGAACGAAGATGAGTGATGGCTAAGAAATGTAGTTTGGACCACAAAACATATATGATTGATTGCTTTTTACGATTAATTATTTTATTGGTACTAACTTGCATTTGCGACTGTGTTTGTCAATAGGGTAAATTGCAGGAAACATATCGAGATATTATTTCCTTAAAAAACATCCTGATCTATTATTTACTGCATCTTAATCAATCTATCTAACAGTTGATTGTATTATACTGTTTGTAGACTCTCATACGCCGAGTTCATTTCAGTAAACACAAAAAAAAACTCTCGTCTCATTCATTTAAACGGAACCTATATTTCAATATTGTGAATCTATATTTCAATTCAGTATATCTTGTAAAAGGTGGCAGAAAGATCGGGGGTCTACGGGGTGGGGCCATCAGCAATCGGAGCGACGATGGTGGGAGGGAATGGGCCCTCCGTGGGGACGGAAGAGATGATGTTTCACCTGAATTAAGGGTTTTCGGATCCGTCGTCCACATTTTCCATTCGGCCCAATCCGATTTGGGCTCGGTTCCGGTTTGAACTTGTTACGAGGTGTAACTCGCGTACAATGAATTTGTATTATGGGGAACCAATGGCACGATGGTTATATGGGGAAGAAGGTTTAGGTAGGCTGTTTTACGAGTGATTAGTGGGGTGAAGAAGTTGGACCCGTTGCCGGTGGTGCTCACGGGGTCGAATCTCGCCGGATGAAGCTGAGGTAGGTTGGACGGCAGGGGGCTGAAGCTGACTTTGGTCAAGGGGCGAGCTCTCCTG
Organism: Scilla litardierei; assembly: GCA_030789695.1. Lineage (NCBI taxonomy): Eukaryota > Viridiplantae > Streptophyta > Magnoliopsida > Asparagales > Asparagaceae > Scilla > Scilla litardierei. Next base: position 182,552,825 of record CM061139.1, on the reverse strand, counting down.
CAGCACGAACAACTCGTCAGAAGGGCAGGGTTCGGGGTTCAACCCTTAGCCCCTCCGATGCCTAAGTCAGTAATAGGGCTTAAAATGGGGGCTAGACACGCCGGCCGGACTAACGGTGTGTCGACCGCACGTGGCGAGCTATGGGTGGGAGAACAAAGATATGGACGACCTTTGTTCTCGTGTGTGAATTATAGATTAAGAGAGAATTTTCCAACCCCCTTACCGTAAGAGGAGAGGGGGTATTTATACCTGACGGGTGATGACTAGGCGGAGCTGACCTGGCATGCTGACTGGACGCGCTGAGCTGGCTCGGTCGTCGGCGGAAACTCCAGATAAGGACGTTGGGGACCGGGTTGTCTGACCTGCTTTCGTCAGGCGGCGCGACGGCCAGGGAGTGCTTTTGTCGGGGTGCTTTTGTCGGGGTGTCAGAGCCGAAAGCATTAACTGTCAGATGGGTCAGCCGCCAGGGGGTGCTTTGTCAGGCGGTCAGGTGACGTATGTGTCAATCGCGCCCTTATCCTAGGTCGTTTGTCGTTGGTGACGAACTAAATGTCGGGCTATGCTATCCCTGGCGTCGGGGCGCATGAGAATCAGACGGGTCGTCCGGATCGGGAGTTGTCCGGCCCGGCCGCGCCTCCCGTTTGGTTGCGGACTATGGTTCGCCGGCACAGATAGATACCCGCGCCTAAGTCAGCTGGCCTATCGGTGCCGTCCGGGCGCACCTCAGCACCCCTGGCCTAGGCGTACAACCGCAGTTGTTCGACCCGCTCGGGGCGGTGCGCTCGGGGAGCGCCCGTCCCCATGTGGATTCGGATTTCCGGGGTGGCGGCCCTTTTGTGAAAAGGTGAGTTAATGTGGTACGTTAGCGGATCCGGACGGGAGTCGGACTCCTACGATATTTAGGTCGTAACAGGACTCATGCACCCGCGAGATACCCCTTATTCCGAGTCCATATACAAGTCCAATAGCCCATACGAAAGAAGTCTCTTAGTCACCATATCCAATGTGAGACTAAAAAAAGATTGGAAGAGAACAAATGGCTAACAGAGCCATTAATTCCAACATGGATCAACAGTTAGTTAAAAAAAAAAAATAAGAGAGATGCAGAGGGGTCCGGAGTAGTTGGGGGGAGCAAGCACACCTAATCCACTGTCTTCAAAGATGACGCAAGAATCGCATTCTTGTCGTGTATCATGAATTTGGTTTCAAGCCTCTAACGCAATCATCGAAAAAGAAACCTTTTCTTTCTTCTTTTTTCTCTTGAAAAAATAAAAAATGGCTCCAACCATGTAATGATCTCGGTCTCAAAATTCCAAGGGCTCATCTCATCTTCCACCAAGACTGTGATTTTTCTTGTAGTCTACAACAAAGTCTTCTCCCGCGAAACGAAGATGCTGAGTGGGGGTCCTGATGGGAGTCCTCTAGGGCCCAAGATTGTCCCGGTGGTCCCTTCTCTTTTGCTTAAACCATCTAAAAGGATGGTGCATCCAACTCAGTGGAATGCCATCGGGCCGAACCCAAACGAAAGCCCAACGAAAGCCCGTGGGCTCAACTCCGCAAAATGCATGCACGAGCCCGGCCGGTTAAATATTAAATGTTCCAAATTGATGATGATCAAACCATACGTTTGTGCTAACATATTTTACGCAGCTTTAGCTGGAACATGTCCTCAATTGATTTCAGCACTTTCGACAGTCGAACTTTATATCGCACACATATCAATTCTTTATTCCTCCATCATTCGTATACAATGACACACTCTTTGTATATTTCTCCAATTGACTGCATGATGTAACATTAGAATCCGACGCTGTCGACCGCTACATAGGCACACTGTGAAGAACGACGGTCTCCACGGTCATCCCCGGCCCAAAACCTAGCAGCACCCCCCACTCGAGCCCCTCGCCGGTGGTCTCCAGCCCCTCCGCAGTCGACCTCTTCCTCATCTCATCCAGTATGTAGAGGACGCAGGCGCTGATCATGTTCCCGTACTCCCACAGCACGTGCCGCGCTGCGCGAAACTTCCCAGGACGAAGGCCCAGCTTCGCCTCCACCTGGTCGAGTATCGCCCGGCCGCCCGGGTGCGGGACCCAGAACAGGGAGTTCCAGTCCGGCGGCGGCCCCACCGGCGCAAACGCGTCGGCGAGGCAGTCCTCGATATTGTTTGCTATCAGCTCGGGGCTGTCCTTGGTGAGGTGGAACGTGAGCCCATCCTCCCTCAGGTGCAGCTGGATCACCTCCTCGCTGTCCGGGATTATCCTCTGCTTGGCCGACACGATCTCAAATATGGGCCTCTCGACCCTCTCGACGGGGTCCGAGCCGACGACCAGCGCGGCCGCACCGTCCCCAAACAGCGAGTTCCCTATGCCGCTATCTATGCGGGTCTCTTGGGGGCCGCGGATGGAGAAGATGTTGAGCTCCGCGCACACGACCAGCACGCGCGCGCCCCTGTTGTTCTCCGCCAGGTCCTTGGCGTAGCGGAGCACGGTGCCGCCGGCGTAGCAGCCCTGCATGTAGACCATGTAGCGGCCCACGTCGGGGCGCAGGCCGAGGAGCCTGGCGAGGCGGTAGTCCGCGCTCGGCATGTCGACGCCGCACGAGGTGCACATTACCAGGTGCGTGACCAGGGACTTGTCCCGCCCCCATTCCTCCAGCGCCTTGAGCGCCGCCTGCTTCCCGAGCTTCGGCACCTCCGGCACGCAGATGTCCTGCCTGTCGTTGAGCGACGCCTCGCTGAACGAGCATATGTTCGGGTACTTCTCCAACAACTCCTCGTTGTGGTAGAAATACCTCTTCTTGATCATCGTTTTCCTGCCTGCAAAAAAATCAGCCATTGCCCAAATGCGATCACGACAGAGAGTTCGATCTTACAGATGCGGTCGAACTTGTTCTTCAGGTCAACCTTGTGCTCGCATTTGGTGACCCGAAAGTAGAAGTCGGCGAAGTTGCTCTGCTCGATGGCGTTGGGAGGGTGCGCGGTTCCAATGGCCATGATCGTCGCCGTTCCGTCGGCTCTCTGCGCCTTGCGGATGGCCCCAACGCTCTCCATTGTTGATTAGTTCGAGTTCGCTTTGCCTTTGTGTGCGCTGAAAGTATGCGAGTAAATATACGCACAGACGCAGCAGCGTTGACTTCAGAGCATACGCTTTTAAGGTAGATGTTGCGGAAAGCTGAAGAGATCAGAAGTTCTGTTTTTGTGCTTAGAAGTCCCAAGTGAGTTGGACTTTCAAGCAAAAGCATTTGATGCTTCTGATGGTTGACCAATGCATTGCCGAACTACAACGTATTTACTATCGACTAGTATGCGTGTAGCAACCTGACATTTCTAATTTTATTAGAGCATCTCCAACCCAACCCTCCATTTTTGGGGGTTGGGTTGGAATATTCTCGGAATATTCCATTTATGGAGGGTGGGAAATGGAGGGAGCTCCAACCCAACCCTCCATAATTGCTAAATACACACCATTAGCAATTTTTAGCACTTAAAATACACCCTTCAACACTAAAATAGAGTGTATGTGGTCATTAATCCGTGTACATTTAGCGTTTGCACACACACAAAAGAAATGCAGGTTGCTACAGTGACCCTCCAAATTTGGAGGGGTACTGTAGCATATCTGCAAATTTGCAGATTTTTTGGAGTGATTGGAGGGCAAAAAACTGCAAATTTGCAGATATGGAGTGTGGTTGGCGATGCTCTTAGTATATATCAACACCTACATTTTTCAAGAAATAATCTTCAACTTTGCAATTTTGTGTACTAGTTCTAGTTCAACCCACACTAATTTGATTTGGGAAATTTGGATACAGCGGGATGTTGGAGAACCAACAAGTAACAAGACTGTGGAATACTGGAATGATACAGATTTCAGTCAAAAGGGTGCTTATTATTCTTGAAGTCTTTGATAATGAACGTCATTTAACTTTGAAGATGTGTACAATAAGAATGAGTGTCTCTTCTGAGTATATTTCGTTCAGCAGGAAGTCTTCTATTTGTGAGGAAGAGTGCTGGCTATGGTTGATTGTAGGAGAGATTTGTTCTACTATATCACTTAAAACAGGTTTCTTATTTGTTTCTTATTTCTGATCAGGGAAGCTATCAGCATACTAGATCAATCTGCAGGTTAAGAGTCTTAATCACAGTGAACTCCGAAGATGGTACAATATCTTGATTAAAATTGGAACTGACTAACTTAATCTAGGTAAAACTTATTTATGATTTGTTGTTACTCTTCAACTGATTATTAGCTGCTTGACTGTTCTGCTATAACAAAGCTATCTGCCTTCTGATATGACCTTTTCACTCATCCTGCCTCTGGTGATTAGCATTCTAATTCACAGTCCCTTATATTGACAGCTATAACTCAGAGATCCCTTGTTACGTGGGAAATGTTGCGCTTAGACCTCCGAAACTAGGTTAACTCAGAGAGCTTTTTTGTCAGTTTCAAAGATTAAATGTGTTAAAATTATATGACCCACATACAACAACATGATGTCTGAGCGCACTTTATCAAATGTTAATAGTTAATTTTGTCAAACTGAAGGGATTAGCCAAAGTGATGCCATATTCAAGTATGTAAATACAGTGAGGACCTAGGCTCCCCTTGCCCGAGGTCGGTCCCGGATCTAGATGGACTCGGATGATGGGCTCGGCTTGGCCGAGATGAGGACTAGCACAATGAGCTCGGCAAACTTGAGATCGTCAAGACTTCCACCACAAGAACACCTTGTGGATCTTCACCGATCAAACCAATATAATATATATGCAAGAGAAGAGAGCTCAAACAAGCAAGAACAAACACAAGTTATGGTAGAGTAATACCCGAGCTTTATTATAAGTCACCAAGGCACCATAAAAGGATTTAAGCCCAAATCTACAACACCTTACTTCTTATTCTACAGAGCTCTCACTCTTCACACTAGCCCACCTTTGCTTAGGTTATTCCACTCTGTTTACAATTGATGTCTCAAGATGAAAACCCCTAAATATAGAGAATATTTATATGGTTTACCCAAGGGTTACAAGTAATGTACAAGTTTGCCCCCAATAAAGACTCATATATATACAAGTAGAGTTTTGGAGCCAAACTCGAACAATCTCCACTTTAACGAGAAAACTCTTCTACTCCTCCATGAAGATCAACAAGATGTCACATACACCTCAACTACGGTGAGTCCATCCACCCACCAACATTGCACCTACATCCACCTAAGGAGAGGTGATCCTCCATATCTCTAGCACGAAGAGATTTTTTAGCAAGTCTGGGCCATGCCAAGACTTTTCCCTTGTCACTGTCTTGATAAATACATCCGTCGCATTCTCGTTTGTGTGCACATTCTCGATAGAGATCTCACCATCTTCGACCCAATCACGAACTCTATGATACATCACCGCAATGTGTTTTGTCCTTGCGTGATAGACATGATTATTGGTCAAGCAAATTGCACTTTGACTATTCAAGAATAGTTGATGTCCTCTTGGTCCAACCCAAGTTCATTTACCAAACCTCTCAACCAAATAGCTTCTTTGGACACCTCTGTAATTTCCATGTACTCGGCCTCTGTTGTAGATAACGCCGTTGTGGATTACAACACCGACCTCCAACAAATAGGACCACTAGCAGGTTTGAAGACGTACCCGGTAGCAGACCTCCTCTAGTCAAGATCTCCCGCATAATCTGCATCAACATATCCAACTACGATATTTGAGTCAACTTTATTCTCAAACATAATAACCAACTATTTAGTGTCTTTCAAATACCTTAAAATCCACTTCACCACATTCTAATGCTCTTTACCCGAATTTGATATGTATTTGCAAACTACACCAACCGCTTGGGCTATGTCTGAACTTGTACAAATAATGGCATACATCAAGCATCCTGCCACGTTTGCATACGATACCGGTTTCATATTCTCAATTTCCTCCACCATCTTTGGACATTACTCTTTGCTCAAAGCAAAGTGAGAAGCAAGTGGTGTGGAGACCGTTTTTTGTATCTTTCATGCCATACATCTCCACCACTTTTGACACATGCTTCTTTTGTGATAACCACAACTTTCCAGCATCTCTCTTTCTTTATATGTACATGCCCAATATCTTGGTGGCCCCCCAAATTTTCTTCATGTCAAACTATTGGCTCAATTTAAACATGAGCATTATTGACATGGGCTTACATGCAATTAGCATGTCATCCACGTAGAGAAGTGATATGATAGGAGAACCATCATCAAGGACCTTGTAGTAAACACAACAATCATACTCACTCCTTGAGTATCCAATGTGCAACATGAAAGACTCGAAGCATTTGTACCATTGTCTTGGTGATTGCTTGAGCCCTTAGAAAGACTTCTTCAACCGAAAAACAAAATCTTCTTTGAACACTTCTTCAAACCTTTCTAGCTGTGACATGTAAATTGTTTCCTCCAACTCACCATGAAGAAAAGCCATCTTCACATCAAGTTGGTCAAGTTTCATATTGAAATCATATTGAAATCCGTCTCCATCACCAAAAGTATCATGATAGAAGTATGCTTCACAAGTGAGAAGAATATCTCATCATAGTTGTTAAGGCAAAAAATGACCGAGACGGGTGTTAAGCTGACGTAGGCCTTTTACGCTGAGTTGGAGCCTCGTTAGCGGATGAGGTGGGACCCTAGATTAGAAGAACATGTGTTGAGTGATGGAGGTAGATGACGATACGGTGCTCGATTGACCCTCAGTAGCTTGTACGTCGATCGTTCGAGGTTGGGAAGCTCGAGAACGACTCTAGCAGGAGATGGAGACTCGTCGATCTACACCACAGGAACACGTTAGGGGGGTCGGATCTGGGTTCCAATCCAAATCCTCTCCGATGCTTAAGTTAGTATGGAAACTCAGGGAAGAGAGTGAGCTTGGTGCAGCTGAGATCGACACACAGAGGTTCGTCTCAGATCTGACGGCACAAGCTCTATAGTGTAAGAAATATTAGCTGAGAAAGTAGAGTTCTATATCTTAGACATCGTAACTTGGAATTGGACCCCTTTACCTTTGTCCTTTTGTCCATTTAAAGGTTGTTCCTCTTTGATTGTGTGTAACCATTTCTCATTGATTCTGGCACGATCTCCTTCGGGATTCGAGATAACGGCTGCCCATTTACTCGGCCCAATTAACCTCCTCTTGAATATTAGCGCCAGCCTAACGGTCGAACAATCCGTTCGTCTGACTCGGCAATACCCCACTATGAGCGACGGGTATCGAGTTGCGGGTGCTAAATGGGTCGGGTACAAGGACACTCCAACAGGATCCGTACCCGTGCACTAACAATAGTCTAGCCCACCCTTTTGTTAGTATCCCTTCGCCACCAATCTTTCTTTGAAAATTGGTTTCTCATTTTCGTGCAATGGTTCATTCACTATAAAAATCCACTTGCAAGCCACCAATTTATTGTCCTTTAGTTTAGGCACCAACTCCCACACGGAATTCTTGTGGAGAGATTTCATCTCCTCTACCATTGCCTCCAAATATTCTTCTCTTTCATGTGACTTCATTGCCTCTTGAAATGAACCGGGCTCATCACCACTAATGTCAAAAGCATAATGAGCCTCTTCCGCTTGCTCCCATCCAAGCCTATTTGGTGGCTTTGTGGTTATTTTCGTCCTTCCTTGAGCAATGCTATATGGATCTTCTTAAGGGATCTTTTATTCCGAATCATGACTTATTCTCACCTCTTACATTTGTGAAGTTTGAGTTTTACCCAAGTCATCCAATTCGAATGAAACTTCTTTGACCACTTTCTTTACTTTGTCATCACCTTCTTTTTCATCTTCAAGATCTCTTGATAGAGTAGAAACCTCATCAAAGACAACATCCATGCTACACAATTTCTTCCTTTTGACTGGATCCAAAAGCTTGTACCCCTTCACTTCCTTTTCAAAACCAAGGAAGATGCATTTGTGCGACTTGGTATCAAGCTTTGACCTTTCATCATGTGAAACATGTGTATATGCCGGACACCTAAATACCTTTAGAAGAGTGTAATCTACTTTCTTGACACTCCACACCTCTTTTGCCACCTTGAGGTTAAGAGCTTTTGAAGGTAATCTATTCACAACTTAGCAAGCATGGTTAACGGCCTCTGCCCAAAAAGACTTTGGCAACCCCGCAAGAAGCCTTATGCTTATCGCCCTCTCCATGAGAATTATATTCATACTCTCGGGCACACTATTTTGTTGAGAATTCCTTGCTATGGTGAAATGCCTTTTGATTCCTTCATCCTTGCAAAATTGTAGAAACTTTCTATCTCGGTATTCTTCTCCATTTTCGGTTATTAAGTACTTCACCTTTCTTTCTGTTCGGTTTGCAACTTTCGCCTTCCACTCCTTGAACTTGGAGAAGACCTCAAACTTGTGCTTCCTTAAATAAACCAAACTTTCCTTGAAAAATCATTAATGAATGTCACAAGTAGGAAGATTCACCTTTTGACATAACCGGGCTTGGCCCCCACACATTGGAGTGAATGTAGTCAAGAATACATTTGCTCTTGCATTCTACCTTTGTGGTATTGAAGAACACCTTATTTTGTTTGCCCACCAAACAAAACTTACATAGATCAATTTTGTATGTCTTCATTCCCTTCAACAAATCCCGCTTGTAAAGTACGTACATGCCCTTCTCGCTCATGTGTCCTAACCGCATATTTCACAACCTACATTCATCACAATCATCCTCTTTCTCCATTACAAAGATTGAGGATCCACCCAAAATGATTTCTCCATTAAGCTTGTAAAGATTGTTTTCCACTCTTGTACTTTTATTAGTACCAAGACACCTTTAGACATCTTGAGAATGTCATCCTTTCCATTGAAAGTGCATCCTTTAGCCTCAAGCATGCCCAGAGAAATTAAATTCTTCTTGAGTGACAGCAAATGCCAAACTCCTTCCAATGTTTTCGGACCACACCATCATGCATCTTGATTTTTATGGTCATCATCCCAATTTTCTTACACGGTACATCATTTTCAATCAACATCGAACCATCATCATAGGTCTCATAAGTGTTAAACCATTTACAATTTGGACACATATGAGAAGAATAACTGGAATATAAAATCCACACAGTGGGAAGATAAGCTACCTTGAGAGACGGACAGAAGATCCGATTCACCTTTGGAAGCCACACTAGCCAAATCCTCATTTCTCGACTTCTTCCCCTCCTTTTGTGCTTGTCACGCTTTACAATCTCTCTTAAAGTGCCCTTTATCCTTACAATAGAAGCATACATCTTTCTTGCTCATTGACTTGAACTGGGAGTTCTATGTCTTGCCTTTGACTCTTTTTTTCTTCTTCCTTTATCACTTGATTCCACTTTGACTAGGAGACCTTCCACATTGGAATCACCGTTGCAAGATCTTTTCCTCATGGCATTCAAGATTATATCTTGGGTCACTTCTTCAAACTCGAGAGTCTCTTTCTCATACAATAGAGTAGTTATAAAGTGATCATAATAGTCCGGAAGAGAACTCAACAACAAAAGTAACTTGTCTTCATCATTACACCTTAGATCCTACCTCAAGAGGTCGCAAATACAAATCATCCTATTTAAGATGTTCATGTGTTTCAACACATCCTTGTCTTTCTCCATCTTCAACCCATAGAGTTGCTTCTTCCAGTGTAGCTTGTTTGATAAAGACTTCCCATTAGAAAACTTCTCAAGCTTTTTACATAGATCTTTTACTGTCTCATCTTCACTAACATTATACAAAACATCATCCGAGAGATACAATTGTATTGTGCTCATCGTCTTTTCATCTGTATCGGCACATTCATCATCTTCGATCTTTTTCGACTTCTTTGTCTTTCTCACCAAAGTAATCTTCAGTCCTTATTGAATAAGAACATTTCTTATCATTATTTGTCATAATCCGAAGGTGATATGACCATCAAACTTCTCCACCTCAAACTTGATCCCTCATGAAGTGGAAGTTCCCTTAGAGGCCATTTGTCAAAATCTTGTGTGCACCAAATTTCTGCAACCCAGAAATCCAGAAATTGCAGAAATTTCTTCACCCAAAATGCTCCAAATGAATAGAAATAAAGAAAATGAGAAACCCAAGCTCTGATACTAATTGTGAGGACCTCAGGTACTCTTGCCCAAGGTCGGCCCCGGATCGAGATCGGCTCGAATGATGGGCTCGGCTCGGCCGAGATGATGACTAGCAAGATGAGCTCGGCAAACTTGAGATCGTCAAGACTTCCACCACAAGAACACCTTGTGGATCTACACCGATCAACCCAATACAATATATATGTAAGAGAAGAGAACTCAAACAAGCAAGAGCAAACACAAGATATGGAAGAGTAATACCCAAGCTCTATTAGAAGTCACCAAGGCACCATGCAAGGATTTAAGCCCAAATCCTCAACCTCTTACTTCTCCTTCTATAAGGGCCTGTTCTTTTGAGTGTAAACGAGGGGAATCCCACTTTTTTCACTATTGTGAACAGTGTTTTGTGGGAAAACCGATTGGGATTCCCCAAACCCGTTCTTTTGCTTTCCCAGCGTAAAGGGATTCCCAAAACCTCTTTCCCTCTCTATTCCCCTCTAAAAAGAAACTAAAATGAGGGATTTCATGAGGAATTCATTTCTCCTCCACTTTCTCCTTCCACTTTCTCATCCAAAAGAACACAAAACAAAAATTTTCTCTCTCTTGATTCCTTTACTCCCACCACTTTCCCCAACCCCATTACACTCAAAAGAACAGACCCTAAAGCTCTCACTCTTCCCTAGCCCCCTTTTGCTTAGGTTATTCCACTCTCTTTACAATTGATGTCTCAAGATAAAAACCCCTAAAACAAAGAGACTATTTATATGGTCTAACCAATGGTTACAAGTAATGTACAAGTTTATCCCCAATAAAAACTCATATATACAACTAGAGTTTTGGAGCCAAGGCCACCTTGATCCTATTTCAGAAATGGGAAAAACGGAAAGAAGGAATATCTTCCGAAATGCTAAACAAACACAAAGCCTTTACAGTGACCCTCCTCCAGAGTCTGATATCTAATTTTATACCAAGCTCTATTATATATATTCACTTGTAGAGGACTTACAATGTCATCAAGTAGATCATAAATCGTATTTCTTGAAGGATCAGCAAAATGGATCACAAGAAGTCAGCTGCCATCAAAGGGAAAGTGTGTGTGACAGGAGCAGCTGGTTTCTTTGCATCTTGGCTAGTTAAAAGGCTGCTGGAGGCAGGATACCATGTAGAAGGAACTGTTAGAGACCCTGGTCTTAAAACTTCCGACTCCTTGTTATCATCTCTTGTCATTGTCTTTTTCGCTTTGAAATAACAGACTATGGCATGATATTGCTCCATTTACAGGAGACTATAAGAAAGTTGGACATCTCTGGGAACTGGAAGGAGCGAAGGAGCGGCTTCATCTGGCGAGGGCCGAGCTCCTGGAAGAGGGCAGCTTCGACGACGCCGTGATGGGATGCGAGGGTGTCTTCCACACTGCTTTTCCTGTACTCTTGTATCCGAAATCTGATCCCAAGGCACGCCTCAAAAGTTCTTGTGCACCACTGTCACTCATACTGGAAATTTTTTTTAAATTCAGTCAGAGTTCTGTTAACAAGAACATATTGCAGGCTGAAGTCCTGGATCCTGCAGTTAAAGGCACGCTCAATGTGTTACGATCGTGTAAGAAAAATCCAGTGCTAAAAAAGGTTGTTCTCACATCATCAGTTTCAGCAGTAGCAAGACCTCTAGATGACCAAAAAGAACCATTCGATGAAACCGTATGGACTAATGCAGAACAGTGTGAGAAATTTAAGGTAACAAGAAATGTATGGAACTGAATTATGTAAATTTTGCACTTCCAGAGATTAAACTATACTTTGCTTGAATAAAACTTTGATATGGTGCACTTTGCATCAGATATACTAAACTATGCTTATTTTTTCAATCAAGTTATGGTATCCACTGGGGAAGCTCCTATCAGAGCAGGCAGCATGGGAATTCGCAAGAGAGAACAACATGAACCTTGTATCCGTGCCTCCGTCGTTCATCGTTGGTCCAAGTCTACCTCGAGAGTTACACTTAACCGCATCAGATATCATCTCTATTCTTAAAGGTATTCAAGGCGCCGGATATTTTTGAGCTTCATTGTCCTACAAGACCAAAACTGACTCCGAAATTTTTTTGAATTAAATTTAACATACATGGTTCCAGATGTTCTATTTTAGTACACTAAAGAGGTGAATGCCTAACTGTCAATGAATTAGAAGTGGGAATTTTAGGTTTCTAAATACCATCAGGTGTATGAGATATGGACATTTTACCCGTAAGTGACATAATCGGTTGTTGACAGTATGGTATTCTTGTAGGAGAAAACGAGCGACTTGCACATTATGGAAGAATGGGATATGTTCACATTGATGATGTTGCTCGTTGCCATATCATGGTCTACGAGGACGACACTGCTCAAGGAAGGTATATCTGCAGTTCATCGGTACACGAAGCCCCTGAATTAGCATCCTTCCTCGCCAAGCGCTATCCATGGCTTCCCATTCAAACAAGGTTAGTTGTAGAAATGACACAGTTTTTGTATCTTTTATGATGTTTCAGGAGCATATTTATGCTTGTGTGATGCAATGACAGTTGATTCTTGTTTCTTGAGATTAAGTAGAAAGTGATCCTGAGAGATTTAGATGGTTTAAGATGTTTTTGAGCTATTAACTCTTATTTGTAGCCATTTGCAACAAATTTAGGATATTTGATATTAATTTGCAGCAATTTAAAATGTTATCATATATAATCTCAAGATCTCTAGAAAGTTAAGCAGATTTCTTGTATTTGATATTGGAAGAGATAACAATTTGAGGAACTAAACTGAAACAAAAACAAACAAACAAACAAATGTTGGGGGTGATTTAGTATATTTTGCCCTAATTTTGGTTATGCAAGTGTTTTTTTTCAGCTTCAACAACTATGTGCAGAGGCCACGCTTCGAGTACAACACCTCGAAGGTGCAAAGGCTAGGGATTGAATTTAAAGGGATCGAAGAAATGTTTGATGATTGCATCCAGTCTCTCAAGGAACAAGGCCACCTTCCATGAAAATATTCAAGGATCATAAGCTTGTCTCATAGCTATATTAAATAAAGCTCTACATAACATATTGAGTTGTATTGTGAAACATGAAGGATCTATATCAATAGAAATAATGCTGAATTATTGAGTCATGTATACCTGTTTATGACATTAATGTGCCAGAGAAATGCCATGTATAGAAATGGGAAACATTTCCAATACTCCTTGAATACTGAATTTATACCATCAGGCTGTAGCTTTGTCTTGTATTCAAAGCTCTCTGGCACAAGTTTCATTGTTCGAAGAACATTTTGTAGAGGGAGAGGGGGAACTACTTCAAAACTGATCATTATTCACGCTACATGAATTCAACGACCGATCATGTACCAACGAGTTTAGATTGCATTGGATCGAGCAGTTTTCTATCGGATGCCATAGGAGTTAGCTAGATGCACCCATTAGGGGCAATGGGGTAAATATTCTGGCTGAATATGGCGAATTTGCCATAGTTAGGCTGCATGAGTTCAGATACCCCTAAGAAGGAATCCATGACACTGGTGACGTGATCAGAGGAACCAACATGTTGCCCCAACGACAGTGTTCACAAATCTGAACGCAGCTTAACAATCAGGGCCCAAACTAGTCTGGATATTGATTCGTGATGGCTACTACTAATGTACGGGCACTACAAGAAATGCATCGTCAACACTTGCACATGAAAAGGGAGGTCCCCAGAAGAAAATTACAATGAAAAATCTCACCAAACCATGCACTCAATCTCCAAGAACACACGAAGAATAAACTTTGATGACGGCTATCACACACGCTTCTTCTGTTTTTCGCATCATCCAAAACAAACCCCAGAAAGGGTTTATATGCCCCTGGAGTCGTCTGAAATCGTGGACGTACGATCTTCAACAAAATAAATCCGAAACTGGGTCGAATTCGGCCACTTCCTGTGTCTGGGCCTGCAACATGCTAACACGGTCGTGTTAGATATGGTACGGTCGTGTCAACTGTGCTGCTCAAAATTTGAAGGTTGTGCCAACACCACACTATCGTGCCAACCATGGAGTAAACTTGGCACAATCGTGTCACTGGCTAGAACATCTCTGACATGACTGCATGGTCGTGCCAACCATACTCTATGGTTGACACGATCGTGTCATGCACATGGAGTGAGTTTGAAGCTTAACACTTCTTAAAGAAATAATCTTAGGCCTATTCACCATCTTCTATTTCTTTGCGTTTATTTGGTTTGGAAAATTTTGGTGGGATGTTTAAGCCAAATAAATCGGTGGAGAAACTAACAAGATCATTGCATATCATGATAATAACACAGATTCTACTCAGAAGGATGCTTGCTATTCTTGAAGCATTTGATTATGAATAGCATCGTGAAAATATCAAACTGCTGCATACTCGGATGTCATCCAACTTTGATTCTTTCTGCATTTCCTAGTTTTCTTTGTTAAATTTTGGGGTCATATTTGCTTATTTATATACATTATGAGTATTTGTTCATAGTACACTTCATGGCTGACTTAGAATGTTGGCTATCGGTTGTTGAGATCATAGGGTAAAACCAATATACTGTTTATAGGCAAGATTTGTACTACTCTCTTAAACATGTTTCCATTTCCCCGTCCTTTCTTACTAATTTGATGTTTTCCTTAGGATAGGAAAGCTATCAACACACTAGATCAGCCTGCTGGTTGAGGGGTCTTAATCACGGTGACCTGAAGATAATAATATTTGCCCGGTTAAAATTGAACTCATGGTCAAGACAAACAATCATATTTGCAATTCATTGATAATCTTCAGTTTAGCTGACTTAAAGTTCCGTTATAACCAAGATCCGACCTTCGATACTTGGTGTTATCCGTTCTAATACAAATTTGGTTCCGGCGAAGGAACTAGCCAAAATGATGTCATTTCGATATTTAAGGTATATACGTTCACATGTATACACTCTTTCAGTTAAAGATACATGCAAGCCAACTTAATCATATTTTGGAAAATGTGAAACAGGATGAAGGAACATCTTTCTAATTGCTATACAAGTACAAAAACTTTACGGTGACCTTCCTCCTTAGGCTGATATCTAATCTTATACCAAGCTCTAGTGTGTGTGTGTTTTTTTTTTTGATTAAAAAAATATTGATTACAGCACCATTGTCACAATCAGTAGTTAATCAGTCAACGGTCTGTTAACAGGAAATGTGCAGGAGGAGGATTTGCTTACAACACAATCAGTTGTTAATTACAAGCCTGAAAACCAAATATCTTGAACATATGCACCAAGATTAACAGTAACCTAGTAACCTAGAACAAGTTGATTATATACCTCACAATTAACAGTAACCTAGAACATGCAACTGCATCAGAAATGCTTTCCTTTTTCAAGGTAATCAAGTAGGCAAACCTTGTGAACTTCATTTTCCTTGAGAACAATGTTGATTCAGATCATTTAGTTAATTTACATGTTTTAATTTGGTACATTAATAAATAGGTGAATACATACTTGTAGATGTGGGAACTTATTTTTCTGAATGCCTTCAGGCTTATGTCAGATTGAGATAATGATACTTTTTCACCCATAAACGACCACAATGTAGCCATAGTTGTAGACTTAATTCCCCTCTATAGTTGTCCATCTTTCCCTTCAAATAGATTCAATTATCTATATGTATTTGTTTTATGATGAGATGCTATTTTAATGGTATAATCTTTTCCGAACAGTCCAAGGAGCGCATGGATCCAAAGCAAGTATTTTATTTCCATTTAATTGTCTATTGTTATAGTAATACTAATTTTAGAGGCGGAATACATTAAAATACTCCGTTGTTTGCGGGTGTTTTCACATACCAATGTTTTAATCTGTTACAACTCACTACCATTTAACCATCTTTCTTCTGTATCACTATCTATTTTTGTTTTCATTGACCAAATTTATCTTAAGTACTACCACTCTTCCAACTACCATTATGGTGTGTTTGGTCCGCATGAATTTAAGAGAGAATCCAATTTTTGCCAGAATTCATATGTTTGTATACACACTATTTTGTATTCTTAAACATAATGAACTCATGTTGGAGTCATCTATATTACAATTTGTCTTGGGTGGAGGGGAAAGTGTGACTGGGACAAATGTCACATCACCCCCACCGCACCCAAATCTCACCCCCGCCCCACTAATTTATATGTTTTCCATCCCCTCAAAAAAAACACAACCCCACTTAATTACATGTTTGCCATTCACACCAAAAAACCAAAAAAAACACCAACTTATTTACGTGTTTGCCACCCCCACGGTTTTTTGTGCTTTGACCCCTGGACTTTGCACCTTTTGCCCCCCGACGATACCGGCACGCACACCCACATTTATCGCTCCTTTTCAGTTGCACGCGTTCACCGCATCCTCTTCGTGGGGATTTTTTTGGCTCCGTGCAATGTGTGCACGAGTTATTTCTATGTTTTATGTGAATACTAGTCATAACCCGTGCCCGCGGGCACGGTTCATTCTAGATTTTCCCCCGTGAAATCTTTGTTTCCCAAAAAATTATTTACACAACCAAATTCGACGTAGAATAACAAATTCGGCACACGCGCCTTCAACGCGGAACAACAAATTAGCATAAAAAATTTAGCGGGCGCCTTCGGCGCCAGATTAATGTTTGAGTCAATTAATGTTTGAGTCAATGCTATTATTAGTATTTCCTCCAAAATTCCCCCCCAAAACATGATTTGACACTGCCACATAGTACATAGAATCAAAATCTGCCCTGAATTGTAATATTGATGATAAAGATGGGAACCAGGATGGACGTTGACTCTTGCAGATTTGAATTCGGGGGTGGGTCTCACGACAGCCACATACAGCTTCCCCTTTTCATGGTTGGCCTGTTGTTGAGGTTTCCAATTTCAAAGGCTCAGTCAAAACATACATCTGAAGGCAAAATAAGGCTCAGTCAAAACTATGTCATTTACCAACATCCATCAAACAAATAAGATTACTTCCACAAAAAACCAAGCTAACCAAGGATTTCTACATCTTGTATTCAAGTTTCCATCATATAGTCAAATACGGGACAACATACATCCAGACTCCGACCAACAAAAATACACATTGTGAGGCTGCTGAAGATCACACAACCAGCCGAATGCCTGACTCGCTCTTGAATCAGCCCCTCAAGCTTTCACACATATTTCTTGCTCCAATTCTATGAGAAGAGCAAGATTATTATACTCATCACAATCCATAAATGGATTAAGTACCATAAGTAATCAAGCAACGACACCAAGACTCTGACCCTATTATTTTTTGTAGCATACATCCCCATCACACACATATCCTTCCTTTTCGACCTTGACCCCGGTATCATCATCATCATCCTTCTTCTCTTGAAACTATGTCATTATTGCTTCATCTGTGGTTGGCAAGTTATTTCTACAACCAAATCTTATGCATTCTTATTATTGAGCTAAAAATGGAGGCAAGCTTGAAGTTGATGTGCTTTGCGGTTGACATGATGGCTATCGTTTTTGCATCGTCGATGGTCGAGAGAGCCGCCGCTGCGGAGGCTCCTGCGCCTAGCCCGACATCCGCTGCATCTGTGTCGGCTCCCTTCGCTACACTTAGGTCACTGACTGCTCAAGCATTTGGATTCCTCTTGCTTTGAATCTGAGGTGGAATTGATTTGATTGTCATTTTAACTCATTGATGTTGGATTTGCATGTGATTCTATGAGTTGGGGCTTATTTTGTGTGTTCTGATTCTTTCAATGTAACATATACATTTGTTTTCCATGTGAAACTATTTTTTTGTGCTCAATGCGAATATTAACAGAGCAAGTAAACAGAGAAATTGGTCAGTGAAATAAGCAAAGAAGGTGATATTATACCTATAAATCCAAACCACTAATTTCAGCAATCACATATATGTCAAATATTTGACATATGATTGTTCAGAATCTCAGCTTCCAAGAGCAACCTCCTAAACAAAAAAAAGTGTTTTCCCCTTGGAATATATAAAGAAAAATGAAGATGACCAGAAAGCTCATCGATTCATTAATTTGGGAGTCCTGGGAGTCCTTGGGAGTCCTTGGAATCGAAGTTCTTGCGGCCTGGCTGGCTTCATGCAATCTCGTTGGAACATGTTCAGAGGCTCGAGGCCGAGGGTGGACTCGTCGTACTCCCTGATGACGTCGAGGAGGTACTCCATGCTGTTCTCGCCGTTGGGGACGGGGCGGCCGAAGCTAGTAAGGTGGACGGGAAGGGCGGCCGGGGTCCCCAAGTAGACCAGCCTCCCCCTTGCGAGAACAGTGATGGATCCTGAAGGACAGTGAGCTAAGAACAGTGATCACGATGCTCCCACTTCGAGCGATGTCCTTCACTTTCTCCACCACGCTGTATGCGCTTGTCGAGTCCAGGCCCGATGTTGGCTCGGCAACGACGGCTTGTGTATGATGTTGATGCCGATCGACACCCTCCTTAGCTCGCCTCCCGACACGCCGCACATCCCTTCGTCCCCGATGTACGTGTGGGCTGCCGTCTGTTCGAGCGATGTCCTTAATCAGAGTGGTCCGAGCTGTTCGAGCAGCTCCCAGACCCGGCGTCTCTTCTCGGGCTCTGAGATGGAAGGAGGGAGCCTGACCTCTGTGGCGAACATGGGGAAGAGCTGATAAGAACCAACAAATAAGAAGCAAGCCTGCAAAAGACTTTATCATAGTAAAAGGACTTCGAATAAAGCAATCATGCAAATGGCTGTTGCTATTCCCAAAAACAGCCTGCAAAAGATTTGCAAATGGCTGTTGCAAATGGTCCGAGCTATTCCCAATCATGCAAATGACTTTATCATAGTAAAAGGACTTGCTTTCCCAAGGCAAATTGCAGGTTACGAAAAGAAATGGGACCGACAAAGACTCAAAAATACAAACCCTTCATCTCTAAGTTTAATCCAAACCATTGATTCTCCAAGATTAAATCCTGGCCGTCTTTTATCTACCCCCTTTGTCCTAGTCAGCTTGTCCTAGTCAGCCCTAGGATTCAAAAAACTCTATCAAATGTAATATAGATGACTCTATTCGTAAGAGGTGTGTATTCTTTATTCTTCGTGGGAATTCATATATAATAAAAAAACATTTTTGCTCTCACGATCAGACCACCATAGCTACCATCACCATCGGGCCACCATAACCGGCATCGGAGCACCATCACTGCAATTACCAGTGTCGGACCGTTACCACCATCGCATTCGTCAAACTGTCACCGCCACCATGTTTGCTAGACCGTCATTACCATCGCCTCCACTATAGTATCACTTTCACCACCATTGCCATCGTCATACTATCACCAATATCGGATCACCTTCATCGATGCCATTACGGCTGCTACTATCATGCCCATGTCTTCATCACCACTATTGTTGAACTACCATCATTGTCGCATCAAACCACAATCACCTCAGCCACCATCGGGCTACGCTGTCACCTTATCAAACTAACACTGTCGTCACTACCACCATCAAACCAACACCACGATTGTTGTTGTTATCGTGTCCTTATTACCACTGCCACCGTCATTATCATTGTCGCATTGCCGCAGCCATTAGACTATCGTTGATATCATTATTGGTCCACCATTGCTTTTAGAACCACCATTGGACCACCATCACTGTCTCTATCACCGCCAGACCATCGCCTCTTGATATATCTTAACACGAAAATAATATATTCTTAAGAATTTTCATAAATATACCAAGCAAGTCATATTTCAAGGAATTTGGTGTTTAGAAAACACATTATTGGAACTCACATTTCTGAAAAGAATACTGAATTCTGCATATCAAACACACCCTTATAAGAAAATTTTGTAGATGGATCTCATACTATCGTTAAAAAAGAAATTGTAAAGAATGGAGAGATGTTTAGTATTATGGGTTAGAGATATGTTTGTTTATTTGGTGAAGAAGATGATTGCACTTTAAAAGTGGATTTTGCATTAAAATGGATTTTCATAGAAATTGGGAGGTTTTGATTTTTCTTACCCAAGTGATTTACATATTTCAAAATGTTTTTGGGTGGTTTAACTCTCCTTTGTACCATTTGCAACAAATTTAAGGTATGTGATATAGTTTACAAAAATAAAAAATTACCATATATTCTATCAAGATCTCAAAAAATCAAGAAGATTTATTGGATTTGATATTAGAGATTAAAAATATAGAGGAACTAAAATAGCATTAATCAAAATTTTTGCAGTATATTTATAAAAGAAATGCACGTTTGAATCACATGTAACAGAAAGCTGACAGAATGCATCCATTTGAAAGAATTTACAACTTGAAAGGTATTGATTAACTTAAAAGTAAATAAACCATAGTGTATATATTGAAAGAACCCCAAACATTTGCCCTAATTTTGATCATCCATGTCCATTTTCAGACAACTATGTGCAGAGGCCCCACTTTGAGTACAATACCTCTACGGTGCAAAAGCAAGGGATTAGGTTTAAATGGATCAAAGAAATATTTGATGATTGCATCCAATCTCTCAAGGAACAAGGTCACCTTCCATGAAAAAATTAAATAAAAACGTCTTATTGCTATATTTAGGTCCATATAAATATTCAAGAAACTTATAGTGATCAAGTTTCAATCTGGTTTGGTTGTCTCGCTTGATTGAGGTCAGATTTTTAAAGGCAACTCAATACCTACTATATCTGCAACACTTAGCCAGGTTAGTCAAGTAGCCTATGACACTTTAGCCAGGAACTCTCATACCCCAGAGAGTTCGGCTATGATGGCTTAAGAATGTGATCGTGGTTGTGGATATGAGTGTACTATTGGAAGAGGATGTGGATTTTGTGTATGCTATTCTTTAGAAGATAAGGGCACATATTACTGTGCGCACTACAGCAGGAGTAATCATCCTCCTGAGAAATACAGGATGAATTTTATACTTTAGAAAGCCAGATGGTGTATAGGCTGCTACTATTGATGGCTTTTTAGCCACTAAATATGTTCAAGAGTCTATTACTGTCAGTTCAAGCACTATTCAAATTTCTTAGATAGAATTTGATCGCTTGATGAAGTTTCAATCTCTTTAATAAGCATATTACTCGACCACCCATGTTGAGACCTCATATACTGCATAGATAGATTTTGTTGATGAGCCTTTGGTCTAAGACACTGGTGTATTATCACATTTGATAATCATTAGATCCAATTTTCACTCCTTTCATTATACTACATCTGTATCACCTACTTGTTTACCTTATGACTCATGTTCTACTATTGATGGGATCGTGTAATATAGCCTACATTATCCTTGAAATTTAGCTTTAGATAATATTATATTTGTTCTAAAAGTTTCTGTTAACCTTTTGCCAGGTAGTCGTTTAACAAGAAACAAACAATGCTGGAAACAAACAATGCTCTGCAATTTTATTTCATTCAAATGTGTTTTTAGGACTTGTAGGTTAAGATAAAGATTAGTTCCAATTATGAGATAAATAAGCTATATTACTTGGATGTTGAGAACTCTCCTACCTGCTTGACTATTGCTTTTAAGACCTTAACGCAATAACACCGATGTTTAAGTCGTCTGTCTTGTCAAAATAGTGTCATGTTCTACCCATTGAGTCTATAGTGTTTTCTTTACCGTGTGAGTTATGTAAGTTAGGAAAGCACTAATGTGCTTTTTACCCTGATCGAATCAATAATTGTAGAATTTCTCTGTTGAGTTAGTACAGTTAAACCTTTGGGGGCTATATTAGGCATTTTCTGATTTTGGTTGTTGTAATTTTTGTGTCTTTTGATAATTTTTTCTGTATTACACGTGTCTACTTGTTAAAAGATAGAACTCATATGCCAAAATAATTTAAATATTTTTCTATAAAATAAATACAATTTTTTACAAATATTAGTGTAATCTATATCGGCAATGACGTTGAATATGTGTAAAAGGAGGTATTAAATTTCTGTTAGTCAACTGGCATTTTACACCAAGCATCATGAGCTTACCCCTCTTTGCAAAATAATGTGGTTGGAAAAACTCAGGCGCTTGTTGGATCAGGCACTTGTTGGATCGATGTTACATGCATACTTATATCTGAAATGCATGTACCTAAGTACTTATGCTCATGTGTTGTTTTGGATGCATGTTGCTTGATCAATATGATGCATTCTTCTATGCTTCAAGTTCAAATACTATATGCTTGCTTATTTTCTGACAAATCTGCATTTTCCTTACCACCTCATATAACTGAATGTACATGCTTGGTTCATAATTTGCAACATAGCAATGACAATTTAACACTCAGACCAATCAGATGTGTCTTTGTCAGACATTCTAAGATACAGTAAGAATATCACTGCTTTGATCTAGTTTGGCATAGGTATTATGTTTTGGCTTACATTATCTTTTTAGTCCATTGCCTATTTTGCTCCAACATCAGGTGACAACTATATCTAGTCTCCTATTCCACAGCCTATTTATAGTCCTAAGTTTTTAGACACTTCAAAACTCGCAGATGTATGTTTGATGCTTCAGAAAGGCAATACCGGCTCACCACCAACTAATTCGATTTCTATAGAGGAAGGTCATCAACATGCAGAAGAACTTTCTTCTAACGCGCATCTATCTGATCTATAACTCCTGATTGGTCATCGTAAGGGTAAACGATCATCTACTTCACATCATATTACATATTTCATTATCTATGATCGTTTGACTCCTTTCCAGCAATTTGTCATGCTATCCTCTTAAATGTCTATTCCCAAGTATTGCTAGAATGTTGTCGTGCATCTTGATTGGAAGAAGACTATGGATAATAAGATGGCCGCTTTGTTGACCCATGAAACATGGGAGTTGGTTCTCGCTCTCATATGAGCTGATACCGTTGACTGTCGATGGGTTCATACAGTCAAATATCAACTGAATGGATAATAGACAGGTATAGTGCTTGTTTGTTGAAGTGATCCACTCGGACATGTAATCATATGGTTTGAATTATTTTGGGTCATTCCCTCGTGTTACTCGCCTGAATTTCATTCAGGTTAATTATTATTTTCTTGGCTTTGCATCAAGGCTAATTCATGTTTCAGTTAGACGTGAAAAAACACATTTCTCTATGGTGGTCTTGAAGAGACAATTTACATGCAGAACCTCTTAATATGTTGCTCAGGGCAAGAATGTGGTATGCATACTGAGAAAGGTGATATATGGATTAATGAAGCAGAGTTCTCAAGCTAACAAGTTTGGTCTGATGGTCAGAAGTGCTAGCTACATGAGATGCCATTCAAATCACTTGGTTGTTATTCGACAAACAGCCTCAGATTTGGTCATTCTGCCAGCGATTATTGTGGGATTGAGAAGACAATGGAGTATATGAAGTGGAACGTCCGTTATACTTTTTAGGATTAAAACTTGGACATAACAAGACTGATGCAATTCTATCTTGAAAGAAGTATGTTATGGATCTACTAGGATATTGGATTGCTGGGTTGTAAACATGCACACACTCTTATGAAATCGGATGCATATTTGTATGATGAATCTAGTCCATTGTTAGATAATGTCTTATCATATATAAGATCGGTTGGCAATCTCATTTATTTGACTGTTATTAAGCTAGATATTATGTTTGTTAAGTGAGTCAGTCAGTATATGCACTAAGCTAAAGAAGTTCACCGTAGAGCAGCTTTATGAATTTTACAGTATGTTAAGGCATCACCAAGTAAACTGTTACTTTACAGGAGGCATGCACATTTGAATATTGAACTTTATTTTGATTCTAACTGTGCAGATGATAGAAAGACATGCGGTCTACTTTAGATTATTGTACTTATATTGAATGAAACTTGGTAGCTTATAGAAGCAAAAAAGCAAAGTGTGGTGTATTGCTCAAGCGATTATGTAAATGACAAAATTATGGTTCATACAGCATGTGCGATGATATAATTCAAAACATTATTGTAGGAGCTTAATTTTCAAGATGATACGCCGCCGATGTTTTGTGATAATCAAGCAGCTATTAATATAGAAAATAATCATATCTTTATGAAAGAACCGAGCACACCGAGATGGACTGTCATTTTATCAGGCATACTATTACAGAGAAGTTTATTTGTACCCCTCCCACTTCTTCGACAAATCAACTAGCTGCCATCTTCAAATTAGGTTCAACTAGTGCTTACTAATCTCTTTGTAAGAAGCTAGGTATGATAGATATTCATGCTCCAACTTGATGGGGATTATTAGAATTAGAATGTGTTGAATATAAGTCAAGTGTGTTCTTAATTAGCTGTATCTAGATACATGGAATCATGTACACATGTTTCTTAATTAGTGCCTTGAATAGTGGGTTTAAATTTATCATATTTCTAACGACTGTGTACTTCTAAAACTATGAATAAGATATAAGGAGAGATGATCAATTAAGCTCTACCTGTTTTCCTTTTCTACTTTTTTATTCTCAGATAATTTACTTGATTTTTTAACCTTTCTATGCGCCTACATATATATATTTTGAGAATAATGAGTATCACATGACATATAAGGCTAAGCCTCAAATTCGACTTCAAAAACTCCATCCCCAGCTATTTTTCATTTGATCGAAACTGTTCATTTTGACGTTTATATTCTAAAACCTCAAAACACCGTATGTCGAGTGAACCCACTGGATATTGCTCATTCATCCACCCGTCGCAAAGTGATATTCAAGCAAAACCGTTAAATTTATGAATAGGCAAACCCTCTTAGGTTCACCACATATTTGGCGTTGTAGAATATACAGAACAAAATGAATGGTTCCGATCCTCCAAACCAATAACGATGGTTGGAGTTTTGGAGTTGCATATGAGACTTCGCATCATAGACATATACATTATCTATTATACAAATGAGAAGGTTGTCCCGTGTGGCATGTTTGTCCCATATGGCAATGTCACATCGCCACATGGGCGTCACATAGGACATCCACCTCACACAACCTAAAAAATCACCCCTAAGCTCACTTATTTACATGATTGTCATTCCCTCCTCATCTCAAAAATCACCCCCAAGCTCACTTATTTACATGTTTGCCCTATGGGATTTTTTCCATATAACCCCTAAGGTTTTTGCATTTATCATTTTACTCCCGACGATACCGACACATGCACACAAATTTTTTACTCATTTTAATTTGCGCGCGTGCACCGCATCCTATTCGTGGGGGTTTTTTTCGCTCCGTGCACTGTGTGCACAGGTTATTTCTAGTTCTCATATATTTTACACACATTTTGCTGTCATTGTTCAAAAAAGAGCCCATACTGTGCAGGGTCTCGCAGAGGCCCATGTTGCAGCCGAGAAGGCAAACACTCTAAACGTTTCTATATACAAGCGGTAATTAGATTAGATTTTCAGGCATCCAGTACATGAAGCACAAGGACACCCGTACAAGTGGGATGAAATAACATTAGTTTACACGACAAAATCACCCAATGGCATCATTTCTCCTCATCATACTCGCAGGTAAACTTGCATGCTTTATTTGAACCAGCTGATTCAGAAAAGCATAAGATCCGTATCCCAAATCTTAGTGAAGGGAAGACCTCTTGTTCTTCTTATATCTATAACAGTCTAGTGTTCGAGTAAAACATTTGGACATTGGAGTTCCAGTCATTTAACAGAAAAAATAACAACTCTTTCAAACAGAGAGTAGATCTAAGTATTAACTTAGCGAAACCCAAGTACTCTCTCAAAGATTACACATGGAACTGAAACTTTGTAATTGCCAAGGAGAATACATAGTGTCATATTTTAGTAACTATTGGCAAACAATTTAGAAATCAACAGTAATGTAAAGAAAAAATTGGTCAGCAGAAAGATGCTCTGTTCTATCCCTCCCCAGTAATACAGGTCGAAATGCACAGACATTTCTATTATAGCCTTGAAACTTCAAAGTTCCAAATTGATTTCGATATTATTGAGTAATTAAGTTGTAACCAGAAAATGATTTCAAGATTGGAAGGCGGCAAGAGTCAAAACAGTCACTTAAAAGGCTTCAATTGTTACCAATATGGTAGATAGCCTCAACCATGAGCAACATGGTAAGTCACCTACATGCCAACTGCTATTTTAGGTTCTTCAGAAGCCATGTGACATCTGCAGTATCTAAGGCCAGTAATTCAACCACACAAGAAATGGCAGATGTCATGTTGATATCCATGTCATGCTTGCTAGCCATTTTTTGTGAGAAACACCACATGTGACAGTGATAATGATCATTACAAGATCTAAACAAGACGTTAATAGAGCTTACTTTACACACTTATCTAGCAAACAAAATGAAACATTAGCTCAGAGAAGCAATAAAATGTAGATAACTACTGTTCAATTCACATTCTTCTGTCTGCCCTCAATATAGCATCAACATGCATGCATGTCATCGCCAAGCATATAATAGATGCATATAGCCATGAATAAGGAACAAAGTCAATGAAGAATTACCTCCAAAATTTATCTCCAAGCTCCAAAGGACCCATATTCTCCATCAGCTTTGTTGATGGCGATGACCAGCATGGGCCTTTATAAGAACTTCGGACCTTGGATCTTGCCACAGAAGACCCCATCTTGGAATATGCTTCTAAGGAACCATTCCCAATTTTCACCACATGCGGCACAGATAATTCAGTAAATGCTGGTAAGATTAATCGTACTAAATATATTGGCATAAAGTACCAAAAAATGGTTTTAGTTTACTAAATTCATCTGATGTGGCAACATGATCATAGTTTCAGATTGAAGTGAGTGTCAGCAAATCAATCAGTTTGGCAGACATATAATATACAAAGACATCAGCGGCAGATGTAACATGAAAGAAGAGAACAGAAGCAGAATCATTATCTGTTCTTTTTTCGAGTTCTCCATTGAGACATTGCCTCTCAATCCTCGCATGAAGCTATGCTTTCCTAAATATATCCAAGCGTCTGACGCTTTCCTGGATCACTGAGTAGATTTCTTTTGGTTCATCATCAAGCTCGGTTTTTGGCTTGGGCATTCATCTTATACTTCTCTTCTTCAAGTGCACCAACTATCACCCCCACCAAGCTTGCCCATTGCTTGGCATAGATTGGCATGATTAGAATGATGAATGGGCTCCCTAGAAGCACTTGAGGAACTTTAATATACAATTGTCCACTCTGAGCCTCCTTGAAACTTAAAGCATATCAGTGCTCTTCAGCATCATGAATGAGCAAGTGCAGTGCGCCATCGAAAGGGTTTACCATATGTAGCATCCATATCCAAAATTGGTAAAAATTAGATATGTATCACTGACCACCCTCTAGACAAGTAAACTATCAAGATCCTTTGCCCGCAGCATCATGAACCAGTTCCCTAATCCGTCTGAGCTCCTCCACTAGCTCCCTGGCATTCGGCCTATCATCCTTATCCCCCGCAACACATCTAAATGCCAGCTCGGCAACTGCCTCAATCGTCATAATCGCCTCCCCTTGCCTCACCAATACCGGATCCACAACCTCGTGCAACGCCCCCACTTGAATCTTCGACACCACCAAATCCGCCAACGACACCTCTCTCTTGTCCCTCCGCAAATCCACAGCCTTCATCCCCGTCACAAGCTCCAACAAAACTACCCCAAAGCTGTACACATCGCTCTTCTCAGTTAGCCTAAAAGACCGGTGATATTCTGGGTCTAAATATCCTGGCGTGCCCTGTGGCCCCGTACAGCAGACGTACTCTGAGGGCGACGCAGCTGCCCCCACCGAACTCGGGTCGGGCAGCGACAGCAGCCTCGACAGCCCGAAATCCCCAACCTTAATCCGCATATCCCTCTCCACAAATATATTGTTCGATGTAATGTCTCTATGGACAACCGGGGGCTTCAGCGAAAAATGCAAATATTCTAGAGCAGAAGCAATCTGCAGGGCAACATCAACGCGAACAGGGCAGGTCAGTGACCCCTTACGATGCAAGCTCCTCGATCCATGCAGATGGTCGGCAAGCGTGCCATTGGGTACATAATCATAAACTAACAGCAGACCACGAGGATCGCAGCAGTAGCCATGTAATCGAACGAGATTTGGATGTCGCAACGATGAAAGTATCAAGATCTCATTACAGAAGGACTTGGTGCTAGCCCCGGGATGCTGGCGGTGCAATCGCTTGACGGCGGCGACCCTGCCGTCGTCGAGCTGGGCCAGATAAACTGATCCAAACCCACCATCCCCGATCTTTCGTCGAGAATCAAACCCACTGGTCGACGATCGGAGCTGCTCGTAAGTAAAGACCGGAGGATGGATCTGATGACGACGGAGGAACGAGCTCATCGGATCGCCGCGCTCCCGCTTGTTGCCCCACCGCCTACGAACAGCCCAGAGCGAGACCAGAACGAGAGAAACACACGCGGCGACGGCGAACAGAGTGGCGACCAGCACCAGCAGCCGTCTTGCCGCCGACGAATGCGACCGTCGGTTCAGGCTATCCAGGGACGGGAAGCAAAGGAACGGCTTGGAGGAAGATGAGTCGTTGAATCCGCAGACGCCGTTGGCGGTGGCGCGGCAGTTGGAGCAGCTGGCGTTGTAAGGGTCGGCAGCGAGATCCCACTCGACGCGGAACCCGAGACGGAGAAATTGGGAAAGTGAATCTGAGCCACATATTTTCCGGCGAGCGCGAGGATAGGATGAGCAGACGTCGAAGAGGAGGAGGGGGTCGGAAAGAAGATTCAATTGCCATGGCGAGAGGTTGCAATAAGAATGAGGAGGAGGAGGAGGGAGATCGGAGTTTATGCAGGAGAGATTAAGGCAGGGGTCGGAGAAGAGATGGAAAGGGGAGGAAGAGAGGTTGATGGGGCGAGAGGGGAGCGAAGGGCAATTAGGGTTAGGGTTTGGGATTAGAGGAGTGAGGGTTAAGGAGTTAGGGTGGGAGTAAGAGAGGAGGAGGAAAGGAGAGGAGTTGATTGAAAGTAGGGAGTGAGGACTTGAGCACTGGATCTGGAAGGATGGGTGATTGCAGCCCGGAGAGACGGCGAATGGGAAAGATGTTGGCGGCGATGGAAACGGAGGACATTGACGATTACCATCTTGATTATGATGCTGATAATCAGAGGAGCAAGTGTGAGGAGACGCCGCCGCCGCCGCCGCAATCGATGATGAGCTGATGACAAGAAGAAGAAAGGAGAGAAAGAGAAGAGGCATTGGACGGCGGGTAAGCGGGTAGATTTGGGTGAATGCGTGGAGAAAAGGGGAGACGAGGAGGAGGAGCCGAGTTGGGGAAAGAGCGAGAGAGAGAGGGTATGATTGTGATTTGCATTAGCAATAGCAGCGCACGTGAAATGAAGCAAAGACACGCGAACCAACAGCGAAAATAGGTTTTTATCAGAGCCCACGTGCCTTCGCCGGATTTGTTGCCGTAATTTCGTTCTCATGCGGTGATGTGATGAATCTTTTTTAAATAAATTAATGAATAAATTCGAAAATATAACATGGGGAGAGATTATCTCAGATTTTTCTTGTTAAAGTCAAATATTCCCGATTTGTTTTTTGTTTTTTCGGCCCGAATCATGGTCTCTCTAAAACCACCACATCACAATATTTGAAAAACTACAAAATTTCCGAGGGTAATAATACAAGCAATCAAAATCCCAACTACAACATAACCAATCTTACTGAATACGTTCAACCACATAACAAATATTTACATCATTAAATATGACTTGGAATATTGAAGAACATCATGTGTAATCTTTCAACTGTGATCTTGGCCAAGGGCGAGCCTCAAGTATGAACAACACAGACGCCGCAGAAAAGTGCAGGTCAATTGATGAAAACATGTCACGGCGCAGCGTCTCCTCCCCCGAATCTACTCTGGCATTTTGAAACTCCTTGCCACTGTTCAGTACCAAAATTTTGTCAGCACATTGCTCCAAATGTAATCCAACAAATAAATCAATGGTAGGCTGAATATCGAATAGAGCAGTTAATCTACAAAGACCAACAGCAGAATGAGTACCTATTGAAAAAAAGGGTAAAAGGCTGGGATCCCAGCATCGTGGTTTGCATAAATATACCATGTGTAATAAGAGATATCATTGAATCAGAGCCAACAAATGTTTTCCCTCCAAGCATGTCGAAGGGCAACAATCAATGATAAATTTGACATAAGTTGGGGCAAGTCTTCACGGTCATCGTCACAGTTCATAAACTTCGGTAACTAGTTAGACACATTTCTATATCATCTATCATCCTCATGGATCATGTGGTTGGAATAATTATTTAAAAACTACCTTTATATTTCAGTTTTTCTTACAATATTACCGTTAAGTTCTAAAGTAACAAACTCCCTTAAAATAGTGGAATATAAAATATTCTTCGACGTAGTATTGTGGGAACAATAATATAAAGGTATTTTCTTTATAATTATACTTAATGGTTTATGCTATACATATTTAACTGTTAATCGCCAATTCTATAACACATTTACGTGTTAGGACTCGTTACATCTTCCGGGACCTTTGTCACAATATACATGTGGCAGCATCTCTGCCCCCTAGCTAAATATGAAATTCGTAGAAGCAGCTTCTGTCTGTAGGAATAGAATTTAACATGTGGATGATTGTTGAGGAAACAAAGAACATAGCTTATAAATAGACTAAGGAGGGAATGGCCTTTCAGTGGAATTTTGGTGCCTTTTCATGTGTTGTATAAAAATACAGTGACCCCATATAGCTCTAGGTAAGCAGAGAAACTATCGGTCATCACAATGTTTGTAATAGAGCATGGGATGTGTTAGATCCCAAAGAATCATAATCAAGGAAAATGATCGCAGTATATAGCAATATAAATGGAAAGCAAGAAGGAACCGCTGGAACTTATTTTTAGTTCTTCTAGTATCCAGGGACCATAATAGCAAACATCCTAGGAAGCATGGACATGGACTAGCTAGACACATAACCCACAAAAATGATGGGTTATGGCACAGGACCAACTGAAAAGAGTCCTCGCCAGAACAGATCTCAGTCTATCCTCTTTCTGCTGAACCAAATATTCCCTCTCTCCCCGCCTCATGTAAACCCTTCCTGCTACAGGTCACTGGTTCTTCCAAATATATGAATGAAACAATTCACAGTGCTCATGGGGAAGACTTCTTACAGCCTCGAAGTTTTTAATGAATACTGATTCTGTCAATACATGCTAGCTTCCTGTTCTATGCTATACATTGTTATGTTATCTTTTCATGACTTATCTGAACTGTATATAATAATATAATTGTCACCGGTGTTTATTTTGACAAATGCACCATCCGTGCTAATTGGTTCAACGATGAACCATAGTTCCTTAAGATTTACTCCAAAACTCACACTGGTAGTGATATAAAATCAAGTAACTAATACATTTATAGTGATTATAGTTTGTAGATAACACAAAATTTCCGAAGAACCTAAGCCGTATGAAAAAGTTAAGGCCTCAGGTCTGGATTCCATACTCAACTAATCTGGTTTGCCAACTCCAACTTGAATAATTCAAAAAGTTCAAAATATTTGTCTCACAGAAAAGGACTACAGGTCGAACTTAGAAAGAATAAAATGCACAAACAGCAGTCTGCAAGTGTTATTACATCGTCCATCACAGCAATGCTGACACGGAAAGAGCAGTTTTATATCTCACATCAATGCTGACACGGAAAGAGCAGTTTTAGATCTCAAGTTAATACTTTGTGTTAACCTCTTTAAGTATTTGAATTTAATGAGAGCATCCTTAAGTATTTGAGTTTAATGTAATGTTGCAGAAAAGATCATCTTAAAGATGTAAACAGGGAACCATGATGACTAAACAAGACAGGCAACCAAACAGTGTAAATTCAAAGATTAATTATGATATCAAGGGAGACAAACACTAGGTATGATCAGTTTATGCAGTCAAGCAAAACATAGCACATTAACATAACAGACCTCTGGTCTCAACAACAGGGATGAAAGAATTTTGCAGTTCTCCTGGCGAATTGCCTCCATTCCCCTCTATGTGATGCAATATGTAACTTACTTTAACTTGTCACTATCATATACAATACACTAAAATATATTATCCACAATTGCTCACTTTTGACAATTGAAAACATCATTGCTAGTTAACTGGTGCAAAAATGACAATCTGTACTTGCAGAAGTCACAATGATAGTGATATAAAAAGACTATAACAATATTTTTCAAAAAGAATAGTGCTTGTAGCATGATCACAAAGAGGTGATCTAAAAGACTAAGATATAACAATATTTAAAAAAGAACACTGACTGTAGCATTCAAATAGCACTAAGAAGTTAAAATGTTATATCCCGAGGGCTATGTTGCACGGGCATAGACGCACTGACATAGGAACGACACAACACGATAAAACGACACTTTGTAAATTCTAAAAAGTATATTGAAGATAGCAGCGTCGCTTGACACGTGTTTGACACGACATGACTTTATGTTATATCCTGAGGGCTATGTTGCACAGGCATAGACGCACTGACATAGGAACGAAACAACACAACACAACGACGCTTTGTAAATTCTAAAATGTATATTGAAGATAGCAGTATCGCTTGGCATGTGTTTGACACGTGTTTGACACGACATGACTTCATGGTTAAAGGGTCATTGTTTCCTACCGCGAGGAGCATAAGTAAAAGTTCATCTCATTATGTCTCTGCATTGACAAACTAATTAGATTTCAAGTGTCTCCAACGTGAATAAACAAGGACGTCATAATGATGGAGATCCAACTTAATTATTTAGGAATTTTATTTGATTTGAGTATGTTGTTATTTGGATATTTATTTGATTTTCGGTTTTTATTGAGATTTTATTAGACTCTATTTCATTTGGTTAGATTTGCTTATATTTCTTTGAGAGAAGGCAATGAATCAATGAGTTGATGAATGAATGAGAAAGGTTAGAAAAAAAATTCTCTTTTCAATCCTTCTTATGAGAAGTGAGAAGGAAATTAATGTAAGAGTCATAGTGAGGGATATATATTTCTAAATCTCTTGTATACTGATTTGGAATGGACAAATGATGAACCGGGTGAGAAGCCCTTAATTTCTATTATCTTGTAGGAATATATAATTTCTCCTATTTTAGAACCATAAACTATTTTTTCCTTTCTTTTTCCTTATTTCATCTATTTTATCTGCATCAAATTGACATCAGAGTAATTTCTTGATTTTTTGTCTCTTCTTTTTCCAAATTTTTGTAATTATTTTGGACTTTTCAGAAATTTTTTAGATATCAGAAAATTCTAAATCAAAACCATAGCTGTCAAAATCATATATGCCAATTTCCTTCATTCCCACAATTTATTTATGTGTATTAATTTTTGCATATATTTTCCAAAATTTCAGTAATTTTCTACCAAGTTTGAGGTAGCGGTTTCGGTCTCGGTTTCGTTCTTCCAGAAATTTAGGTTTAGGTTTAGGTTTCACCCATTTTGATGGTTTCGGAGTTGAGTTTCGTATCCGCTAATAGTTTGACATTCCCTTTTGTAATTTAACTTGTAAATAAAATTAACTTGTAACATTAGTTTGACATTCCCATATAACATGTAATATTCCTTGAAAAAATTTGACATCAAAAAATTCCACCGACCCATGACAATCTCATAATTAAAGGCAATTTTTTAAGTTAAATTACATTAAATACACCGACTTATTAATGGCAAACATGTAAAATTCCACCGACACCATCACTAGCTACAACTTGCACTCCACATCCACATTTTGCTGAAGAAATTACTTTATTTACAAGTTACTATTCCATTAAATCCC
Source organism: Scilla litardierei (assembly GCA_030789695.1). Classification (NCBI taxonomy): domain Eukaryota; kingdom Viridiplantae; phylum Streptophyta; class Magnoliopsida; order Asparagales; family Asparagaceae; genus Scilla; species Scilla litardierei. The sequence goes on along the minus strand of CM061139.1, from coordinate 182,518,937 downwards.
TTTTGAAAAATCTACTGGTAGACTTGTAATATCCCAGCAGCACCCAGGCTCAAAGTCTCAAAATATCTCCCTGGCGTCTCCCGACGATCTCTCTCAACCACCGAGGCTTTTGACTCACTGCAATCTCTCTCCCCCGCGATCTCTCTCTCGACTCCGAGGCTTCGACTCATGACGATCTGTCTCTCCCAACAATCTCTCTCTCGGTGCGATCTCTCTCTCGGCATGTCAATGATGAAGACGGCGAGATGTAAGTTTTTTGCTTCTTTTTCTTCTTCCTTTTTTGTTTCTTTTTTATTTTGCCATTATTTTTCCTGTTGTTGTTGCGTCTATTTTGAGAGTAAAATCTTAGGGTTTTTCTTGTTTCGATATGAAACCGAGATTTCGGCCAAGTTACTTACCGGTCTCCGTCAAAATTGGTACAAAACGATCGAAATGCTAAGGTTTCGGTCGAAACCTTGCACCATGATTTTTCTAGATTTCCTGATTCAAAAAATAAAATTGAAAAAATAATTCGTTCTTCATTGTCTTTTCCATCGAAACCCTAGCTCTAAAACCACTTGATATAGTACGATAAGCCAATTAAAGCTATTTTCATACGGTATTACAATGATCACTACTACACGAGCAATTTTTTTCCAAACAGAATATCATGTGAGATGTTCAGCCACATCCCACTCATTCACGACTTTGATAACCAATATAGATATGATGATTGAGAGTATAAGCTTGCTTCTCATTATTTTGATTTTTCAATGAAAATAAATGTGTGTATACCTATCGCAATTTATATGGAGAAGCGTTATCTTGGTACAAACAATATCAGATTCCCTATTAACATTGATCATTACTTAAAATCGATCTTTGATATTGATATCTCTAAGACGTCTCATGATTTTTCGGTCAGTCTAACCAGAATCAGCTCCATCAGAATATACATTCGAGTAGACATGTAGGCTTATCGAACCTGAAAGGTCGGAACTTGGAAGCGATCAGAGGAAAAGCATGAAATCTGAGTCCGAACCTACATTGGTGCACATGTTCACGTCTAAGCCCGAGCCCGAGCCCCAACCCAGGCCAAAACCTAAATTCAAGCATGTGTTTGAGTCTAAAGCCGTGATTGTGCATGAGCCTAAGCCTAAGCTAGAGCCTCAGATAAAATTTGAGCATGCATCATACCCCGAGCTCGAGGCCTACCTTGAACTATTTGTTGATCATTAATCAAAGCTACAACTATAGACATCATTTGAGTTAGTTGAGCATATTAACTTCATTATCCTAGGTCCTCCATTGGCTACCAATCAATAACTATAGTGCACATCCTTATTTATTATGATTTTAGTACGTTATCTCAGTGATGCTTGTAAGCAAGTTTACATTTTACTTCATTTTAAAGTTTGAGTCTTGAGTCTTTTTCAACCAAATGGGATTGTTGATTTCTATCGGACTTTGCATCCTTGTCATTATTCATCAAGTGGTGAATTTTCAAAGGGGGTAAAATGATGGAGATTCTACTTAATTAGTTATAGATTTTATTCGATTTTAGTAGACTTTTATTTGGATATTTATTTGATGTTCGTTTGTTAAGCTTTTTATTGGGCTTTTATTGAATTCTATTTAATTTGTTTAATTTGGCTTATGTGTCTTACCGACTCTTACATGTGGTTTAGCCTATAAATACGCGTGTATCTCTTTTGAATAAGTCAATGAATCAATGAGTGGATGAATGAATGAGAATTGTTTGGATATCAGTTTCTCTTTTGAATCTTTCTTATAAGATGTGAGAAATGAATCACGTGAGAGCTTTGGTGAGAGACCTAAAGCTTTGAATCTTGTGCACGCTAATTTGCATGAGTTGGCGGAGGACGACACGTGTGAGAAGCTCTTAACATCCCTTTTCTTGTAGGAATCCCTAATTTCCTCTATTTTAGAACCATAGATCAAGTTTTTCCCCTCTTTCCCTTATTTCATCTAGTTGTCATGCATCGCACTAGCTACTAGTTTCCTAGAAGCAGGAACCGCAATTCTAACACAAGTGTAAGGAGAATGAAAAAAGCAAAACCAAGATGAGGTCAAATTCACAAGTAACAATCCAAATATTATCAAAGGAATCACCAGGCACAACCATTTTATGCAGGTAATCAAAGGACATAGGCGGACTGACCTTTGGATGAGGACTGAACCACCACAACATGCATAGTTCTATCATTAGGAGGAAGATGGAGACGAAGAGGGCAGAGCATCCCATTCAATGGATTTCGCGAGCACACAATTATGCCATCAGGGACCTCCGTTATCTCCTCCAACTTCTCCGTCAGTTCTCTCACACTTGTTCCTTTGAAGCTGAAGCAAAGCTCCTCCATGTTTTCCGTAGAGCCATCATCCTCAGCAATCACATAGTAGATGGACCGACCATCCGACTTGTGCGGCGTCTGTGGTAGGCCACCGAAAGTCGACGACTGCAACGCCGTTAAAAACCAAAATCATTAATTAAGACCAAGCCAAGTAATGCAAGATCAAATACAAGGCAGCAAATAAAATTTGAGAAACATTCGTTTGTAATTCAAAGCCAATAAAGAGAAAATGCGGCCTTTGTCTAAGAAACAGACGAATCTAAAGAGAATTTTGAAGAATAAGAACAAAAATCGCATATACCAAAACTCAAAAAGATCCCTTTTTTATATCAATAAAGTACCAAAAAGAGAACCAATCATGCAAACTTACATCATCTCTTGACAACCTCTTGGGAGACAACCTCTTGGGAGACAACCTCGGAGACCTCATCGCCGGCGTGGACTCCGCCGACGACTCCTCCTCCCTCCCGTTAAAATCAGGCGGCGGCGGCGGCGGCGGATAAATCGTCTCCTTCTCATTCCGCTGATCGTGCCGATCATCCCCATGCCTCTTGGACGTGAGGACCTCGACGATCTCGACATCCCACAGCACCCAATCCTGCGTCGAGGTCCGATGAGGGATGTCGTGGGTGATCGAGTTCCGCCATGGTGGGAGGCCGCCGTTGGCCCTCAGGTAGTTGCCGTATCGGGTCTTGAGCTTGACCTGGAACCCGTCCCGGATCGGCTCCCACTCGACGGAGGAATCGAGGCGGCGGGGGAGGGTCTGCGTCACTCTCCGGCCGGTCATGCCGAGGAACATGGGCTCGTTGGAGGCGGTGAGGAATCGGCCGTGGACGGACTTGAGGCGGAGGACGCCGCCGGAGTCGGGGATGTCGACGGTCCAGCGGGCGTTGCGGGTGGAGCCGTTGCGGTCCTGGGACACGTGCTCCTCGTCTTCGTCGGCGAGCAGGTACTTGTCGTGGTGGCTCTTCAGCCGCACCGTCTTCGCGTTCTTGAAAAGCTCCATTGATCCGAATCCCCCTCGATTTCTTCGAACAAGGATTCAAGAAATGGGATTTTAATGGGAGGAAGATGAACAAAAAGGAAAGAGGGTAGAAATGGGGTTAGGAATTGAGCCGCGTTTGACCCGCTATGGTTCTTTTTTCCCCCCTTGTCTGTCGTTTTTTTTTTTGTGTCTAAAATTTAATTAACATTAAGGAATTTTAATGAATTAAATTAAAAGGGGTATTTAATAAGAGGTTGTTTAAACGGTCGCGCCAACAATTAGCTTTGTTCTAATCTTTTATTTAACAGCCAATGTTTTTTTTTTCGCTTTTTAAGAAAAAGCATGAACAACTTGAGAGGCGGGTCATTTGACTTCGTCTAGACGAAAGACCATATAATTGGAAGAACGAGGAGGACGCTTGTCGACGTGGCACCCTAACCCGCTAGTTTGACGCGGTCCGTGGGCCGACTCTGACTCGGATTCAGACGGAGATTAGACAGCATTTCTCGGACCAGAGACGGACGGGGCCACTTGAGTTGATATGCCTTCTAGAGTTCAATGTACGTGCACTCATTTTTATTTTATTTTATACTTTAAAAAAATATTATTTGAATGAACTTATTTCAATGGACCTTTGCCTTTATGGCTAGAAGTGGATTGTTGTTGGTGTAGGGTTGTGGACTCGTGACGGAATAACGCAGACGGTGGTTCAAGAGACGATCGATACGATTATTTAAGCAGTATTTATTCTTCTTATTTGTGCAATATGTGTTGTGTCATTTGGTTCAAGAATAAAAAAGCTAACTACATGTGTTTAATTCTTTGTTTTGCACTCACAGAGAATAGTTAGAATAATTTGATCTTTAAATATAGTGAAAAAAGAATGGATGAAAGAAGAAGAATTGGTATCTTTGAAAGAATTTTGGCTTTGCAGACGCGAAGATGGATATGGTTCAGGATAGCGGCTAACGTGCGCGGGGAGAGAGGCGATTTTTAGGGCGAAATTTTTTCTTCTGAAATTTTGAATGCTAGGGCTGGAGATCGAGAGCGGGGATGGAATGGAGGACGATGGAGGTGGGCGTAAGTCTGAGGAGGTGCTCTTGCCTCATCGCATCTCCAAGAGAATCAAGGGTATGCCGGCTTTCGTTTCTCCGTTGGGGGATGTGTTGAAGTCCGGTGAGAGTGGAGGTTCGTCTGGATCAGGGGGCTCCCAGGGGATGGGCGAGAAATCGTTTAAGGAGGCTTGTATGGGCAATGGAGTATTCGTTGAGTGTGGTTCGGCCATGGAGGAGGAGGATTCTGGAATAGATGATGATGTGCTGGTATCGAAGAGAGGAGATTGGGACTGCATTTCCTTCTCAGATATCTTCAAGGAGAGGCTTCGTAAGAGATGTGAGAGGGCTGTTATCGTCAAGCTCCTAGGGAGATTCGTGTCGACCTCCTTCCTGAAAGCAAAACTCAAAGTGATGTGGAAGCCTAAGGGGAACTTGGATTTTGTTGAATTAGGTGAGGGGTATGTTATGGTTAAGTTTAGTTGTGATGAAGATAGAATGTTTGCGATTGAAGAGGGGCCTTGGATGATTCTTGGTAGGTACTTGATGATTCGTAATTGGGTACCGGAGTTCTCGCCTTCGGAGGCGGAAGTGGGATCGACGGCAGTCTGGGTCAGGTTCCCGTACTTACCGGTTGAATATTATGATCAGAAGGTTCTGAGGATGCTAGGGAGCTGTATTGGGAAGGTTTTGAAGATTGACTTGAACACTAAATTGGTTATGAAGGCCAGGTTTGCAAGGGTGTGTGTAGAGATTGATCTTAGCAAGCCATTGAAGTCGAAGATCCTGGTTGAGAACAGGTGGCAAGATATTCAATATGAGGGGCTTGGGTTGATATGTTTTACCTGCGGTAGAGTGGGGCATAAAGAGATTTGCCCGTTCAAAACTCATGGGAGGCAGGAGCAGGAAGCAGGAGTAAATGATGGGAATGTTGATAAAGCTTCGGAGGCCCTGAAGGGGAAGGATCTTAGAAAGGACAAGGGGAGTCACTTGCCTGTATTTGGGCCCTGGATGTTGGCTGCTGATAGGCGTGTTCGCAAAGGGGGTGGGAAGCCTAGGAGTTCTGTTTCTGAAAGGAGAGGTAATATTTTGGAAACTGGCTCGCGTTTCTCTGTTCTTGCTCAGAACTCAGATGAAGCTGGGAAGGAGGTGGATTCTTCTTTTGTGGAAGAAGGGGTTCTGAAGGAATTGGTGTTGTCTGTAAGGAGTAAGGAGAAGGAGAAGGGGAACTGGGTAGCAAGAAAGAATCAGGGTGAGGAGTTTTCTTTCAATAGTCAGACACAGGGTGCAGGAGCTAGTTTGAAGAAAGGTAAACACATTTATGCTTTATCCTCTTCAGCTAAGAACAGAAATCCTTCTTTTGGGAGGGTTGGGAAGGATATGATGAGGACTGGTAATTTGATTGTGCTCTCCTCTGATACTATCAAATCCAAGCCTGTTGTAGAGCCTTTGTGCCTGGAGCTCCCTGATCAAAGGCACAGTGTTATAGGTGGGAAGAGAAAACCCTTGGGAGATATATCTAATGCTGCAGGTAGTTCATCCTCCTCTGGGGTAGGGGAAGATGTTTTGAAGGGAGGGATGGAGAAAGTTACTGGTGTGGCCCTGAGTAGCTTGGATTTGAGAGCTGAGGAGATCTATCTCTGATATTACCTTGCTAGCTGGGTGTTTTGCTAGATTTCATGGATTTTTGCTTATGGATATATTATTCTGGAATTGTAGGGGTGCAGCTAAGAAATCTTTCAACTTGGAAATCAAGGAACTGATTAGGGTCTATAAACCTGAGGTTCTTGCTATTGCTGAGCCAAGAATATCAGGGGAGGAAGCTAAGAAAGTAATTAGGAGGCTGAATTTTGAAGGGGTGTTTGTAGTGGAGGCTGTAGGGTTTTCGGGTGGTATTTGGCTGCTGTGGGATAAGAGGATTTTGGACATTCAGATCCTATGTTCTACTGAGCATCTGATTCATGGGATTATCAAGAGACAGGATGAAGTGGATGTAGTTTTATCTGTGATCTATGCCAGTCCAGTTAGAGCCCTTAGGTGGGGGATGTATGAAGAATTGGAAAGATTGAGCTCCTCCATTAATTTGGCTTGGGTTTTGATAGGGGATTTCAATGATTATATTGGAGAAAAGGAAAAATTTGGAGGTGCTTTTCCATATTTGAGCAGGTGCAAGAGATTTTGTGATTTCTTATCTGCATGTGGTGTGCTGGATATTGGGTTTAATGGTAGTCCATATACCTGGTGCAATCAGAGAAGGGGTAGGGCTAGAGTGTTGGAGAGATTGGACAGAGTTGTGGCCAATGATGAATGGTGTTTGCTTTTTCCTGAAGCTCAGCTTTGTCATCTGCCCAGAATTTTTTCAGATCATTGTCCTATTCTGTTGAAGGGCAAGATTGGTATAGACAATTTCAATTATCCTCGTCCTTTTAGATTCCAGGCAATGTGGTTACAATAGGAAGGTTTCAGGGAGTTTGTGGAGTCTGCTTGGGATGGGAAGGAGGTTGATTTTGCTGGCAAATCTGAGAATTTTGTTAGTAGAGCTAAAGAGTGGAATAGAAGGGTGTTTGGTAATCTGTTCAAGAAAAAGAGATGGCTCAGGAATAGGATTGAGGGAGTGCAGAAGGAATTGAGTGTTAGAGATTCTCATTACCTCAGATTAGTTGAGAGGGATCTTATATGTAAGTATGAGAGAGTTATTTCTCAAGAAGAGATGTTCTGGTTTCAGAAATCTAGATGCAGCTGGTTGGCCCAAGGGGATAGGAATACGAGGTTTTTTCACTTGTCCACTCTTTGTAGAAGGAATAAGCTGAAGGTGCTTATGCTGAAGGATGATGAGGGTAGATGGATTTCTAAAACTGAGGACCTCCTCTCCTTATGTGGTAATTTTGTGAGAAAGCTTTTCTGTGAGGACAATGATGTTGAGGTGAAGATCAGACACCCTGTGTCTCAATGTATTGCTGAGGAGGAGGCTGATGGGTTAGTAGAGAGGGTGTCTGAAGCTGAGGTTAAGAATGCCTTGTTTCTCATGAAGCCTTGGAAGGCTCCTGGGGTGGATGGGCTTCATGCGGGCTTCTTTCAGCATTTCTGGGCTAAGGTGAAGGGAGATCTGGTTGATTTAGTCAGGGATGCTTTTGAGAAGGGTGGTTTTAATATTTCGCTTAATAAAACTCTCATTGTGTTAATTCCTAAAGTTAATCATCCTGAATTGCTGAAACAATTCAGACCAATCAGCCTGATTCCAGTGGCCTACAAGATCATTGCTAAGGTGATGGTGGGTAGACTTCGTGGAGTTATGCAATCCTTAATCTGTCCTAACCAAGCTAGTTTTGTGCCTGGGAGACAGATAACAGATAATGTCATCATGGCTCAAGAGCTTGTTCACTCTATCAGAAGATCTAAGAGGAGGGAAGGGCTGATTGCTGTAAAGATAGACTTGGAGAAGGCTTATGATAGGATAAGCTGGAAGTTTTTAGAGGATACTTTGAATATGTTTGGTTTCCTTGAAAAATGCATTAAACTAATCATGTTCTGTGTCACTACCCCTCAGTTGTCAGTGTTATGGGAGGGTGGAACTACTGAATGGATTATGCCTAAAAGGGGTCTACGTCAAGGTGATCCCCTCAGCCCATTCTTATTTGTGTTATGTATGGAAAGATTAAGCTTGCTTATTCAAGAATCTGCATCCAAGGGTAGATGGAAGCCTATTGGGGTTAAAGAGAGGGGACCAGGAGTTACGCACTTGCTATTTGCTGATGATTTGCTTTTGTTTGGGAGAGCTACTGAAAAGCAAGTAATGGAAATGAAGAGAGTTCTGGAAAGCTTTTGTAAGGCTTCAGGTTCTAGTATTAATTTTGACAAGTCAAAGTGTTTCATTTCTCCTGCTGCAGGTAGGAGTCATAGGCTGAAGATTGGGAGGAAGTTGGGTATTGCTACTACGGGTGACTTGGGTCTATATCTTGGGGTTCCTCTAATGCACAAGAGAGTCTCTAAAAGCATGTTTAATTGCATTATTGATAATGTTAGCAGAAGGTTGACTGGATGGAAGGCCAAGATTCTTAGCCTAGCTGGAAGAGCTACACTTATCCAGTCTGTGACATCCGCAATCCCAACGTATCTTATGATGACAACTAAAGTTCCAGAGCATACGTGTAATGTTATTGACAGGCTTAACAAGCAATTTTTGTGGGGTAGCAACAGTGATCACAGAAAAATTCACTTGGTTAAATGGGATGATGTTTGTATGCCCAAGAGGATGGGAGGACTGGGGTTAAGGAGGATGAAGTTTCATAATTGCGTCATGTTACAAAGACTTGCTTGGAAATTCTTGGCTGAACCTGATTCTCTTTGGGTGAAGCTTATCAAACTTAAGTATAAAGTGGATGATGATGTTATTGGTTGGGCTAAGAAGTATGTTGTTAACAAAGGTAACTGGTCTTCTCAATTTAAAGCTATTCTATTTGGGTTTAGAGCTCTTGCTAGAGGCTTGATCTGGAGGATTGGGACTGGAAACAATGTGTTATTTTGGACGGACCAGTGGATAGGTAAGCCATTGGTGGAGGAGGTTTCCTTTGACCCTAGTAAGAACTCTATATTGGAGAAAGTGAGTGATTATATTGCTGATGATGGAGAGTGGAATTTGGATAAACTGCTGCTGGCGGTTCCGGATACTATTGCTCTAAAAATAATGGCTTATCCTCTGCAGCATTTGGGCGGAAGGAGAGATGTTTGCATTTGGAAGGGGACGTCTAGCGGGGTGTTCTCAACTAGTTCAGCCTACTTTGAAATGCTAGAGGATGGGAATCCAGAGGAATTTCATTGGCTTTGGAGAGTTCGTATGCCAGCAAGATGGTGTCATTTTCTTTGGTTGGTGGCTAGAAGGAGGCTGGTGACTGCTCAGCTGAGGTATCGCAGAGGAATTTCTGAGAATGAAGAATGCAAACTATGTGGGGCTGTGGTGGAAGATGTATTGCATGCGGTCAGGGATTGCATCAGGGCAAAGGAAATATGGAAGAGAATTATACCAGTGCAGAAGCAAACGGCATTCTTTAAGGCTGATCTTATGGATTGGTTGAAAGCTGGCTTGGAGGAGTCTGTTGAAAATGGTAGCAGGAAGAATATCTTGTTTGCTGCGGCATTGTGGAGGATTTGGACAGACAGATGTACATCTGTTTTTAATCCTGATTTGATCAGAAGAAGTATTGACAGTTTGGTTTGGAGTATTAGTGCATTGGCTGCGGAAACATGTCTGGCATTCAGTATCATACCAAAGGGTAGGAGAGCAGAGACGGTTTGCCGCTGGATCCCTCCGTTGGAGGGTTGGGTTAAAATGAATGTGGACGGAGCTGTGGAGAGAAGGGAGGGTTTGGCTGGGGCTGGAGGAGTGTTAAGGGGAAGTGACGGTAATTGGGCTGGAGGGTTTGCGGCCTTCTTGGGCATCTGTTCTTCTTTGGGGGCTGAGCTACATGCCATCAAGGTAGGAATCAAGTGGGTCTGGAGCAAGGGGTTTAAGAAGGTAACTTGCGAATCTGATGCGTTGGAGGCAGTCAATTTAATTGAGAATGGGAATGTTGAGTTCCATCCTTTCGCATCCCTCGTCTTGAGTATTAGAGAGATGATGGCGAAACAATGGGTCATCCGAATTAAGCATGTCCGTAGAGAAGCGAATTTTGTTGCTGATGGGTTAGCTAAGATGGGCTTGCAGCTAAGAAGCGAATTTTTTAGGGAGTTTCAGCGGCCTCCAGATTGTGTTCTGAAGGCGTTGGAGGAGGATGGTCTGAAGGCGCTGGAGGAGGCGTTGTAAGATGTGGTTTTGTTTGTTTTAATTTTCATTTTAATAAAAAAAAAGAATTTTGGCTTTTAAAGATAGTGTACCTGGTTCTGGACACAATGGGTGAGAAACTAGAAGAGCGACGAAAGGGCAGCAGGACATCAGGGGCTCTTCGGCCTCGTTGGTATCATCTCTAGATGGCTTTTTTGACCGTGGTCCGCCAGTAGTGGGGCCCAGTCGATGACTTGAGATGTCAGCATGGTCTGGTCTTAGCACAGCTCTACGGGGATGACCCTGTTGGGTTTTGAAAGACTCTTATGGCATAAATCTATGTCCGTCCTACGTTGGACGGATGATAGAAATATAAACAGCAGCAGAAAAATAAATTTATTAAACACTTCAATAAAAACGCCATAAGAATATCATAACCCCAGCCAGGAAATCTATTATCTTGGTGTTGGTCTGACCAGCCCCAAAGATAGATCTAAAACTAACTGCAACAATATAAATATGAAAGCATTAAAAACTTATCCGGAACTTTGCTTCCGCAGAAAACAAAGCATCATTTTCAGCAACAATTTTAGCTCCTCGAAGCAATCCGCCTCTGCGCCTCCGAAACTGGTCCACCTGACGCGAGCTGACACCGCGCCTCCGAGCCAATCACTCGCCGAAGAAAGTTTCACTTGAGAGTGATCCGCGTCTTAGACTTTGGATCGAATCCAATCCTCCTCGTCGTCTTGCTAGCTAGGACGCGAACGAAGGAACAGAAGAATTATAGAAGGAAAGAATAATTTTGTCTCGGATCGAGGGTACTCAAAACTTTTCGGAGCTAGTCGATTCGAAGACTTTGTGCATTTTTTCCAAGGGGTGTCAACCCCTATTTATATAGGAGGCCGGACCCCTTGCTCGTCTCACGAGCAATGTGGGACCAAAAATAATTATGGGAGAAAAAATAAACCAGTTTTGACTTACACTAAGGCTAAACTTTAACTAATTTTTATCTCCCTCGCCGTTGAGCTTCGTGATCGCTCCCCGGTGCTAATAATACCGCATCGCACGGGTCGTGTGTAGTCGCTTATGGGTCGAACACGAGAAGGCGGTCAATGAGCATCGGTTCTATAGATCCTTGAATGAAAGCTACGCGATAGTCACGGTGATTGGTCGATGAATAGTACAAAATGTGTGGTCAAAGGGTAAAAGCTCTAGGGCGTAGGGAACCCCCATCATTTGACTAGGGTTAAGGTTAAACTAATAATCAATCGGTTGCCGGGTTCGTTGGGACTCGAGAGAGGTCGTGCGACCTAAGGGCATTCGCCTATCCCCCACTGTCGTGATGCATGATAGGTTATTCCTTTATGTCATGTCCTATGTTGCTTTGTCGTGATGCAATGATAGGCCAACCCAACCTACACCGATGTCAGTGGTCTCCGATGCATCAGTCTACGTTGGGTGCATTACGCTCGATGAATATCTCTAATCTTCCTCCCGCCCACAGTGGCGTTCGAGGATTAGACCTACAATGGGAGAGCTTTAATCGGTGCCCGTTGGCGTTCAATCACATCGATAGTATGGATCGTCATATGGATCGGATCCCCGGATCGGTCCCGACTTTTAATCGACGGCCAATCCGATCACCCCAAAGGGAGGGGGTCGAGTCTACGACGATAATAATCGTCCCAACGTATCCCAGATCTCAACTTGCCCAGCAACTAAATCAAATAATTAGTTCAACCCATGGCCCTAATCCAATGGGGTTCATTCCATTACCCTAGATGAAAACTACTCACTACCCATTGCAATAGAAGGGGTTTCTAGCAATAGGTAAGCATTTAAAACCATAGATTCAAGCTAGAATGACAGTAGACGATAAAATAAGGTAGTAATAACAAAGAGAGAAAAATTCTATTGAGCAAAGATAGAGTATTACACTAATAAAAGATTAGAACAATCAAAACAACTTAATAACGAAGTTTAGAATTCTTACAAAATGGCCCAAAACCCTATAAATAACAGAAAAACAGCTAAAAGATGGATTCCTCTCGCAGGACGATGAAGGGGTGCTTATATACGCGCACCCAAAAGACAAAAATACCCCCAGTCCGCCCTAGCAGCATCAGAAATGGGGTTTGTAACGACTGCTTTTTCATGCATCTGGATTTTATATATTATAATATGTGTTTTGGTGGATTTTCTCCTCTTGTGTGGTTTTCGTCTCCGTAGATTTCATTTTCGATCGATTCGTCGTATTTTTCTCGCTTCTTCCTTAGGATTGTCGATTTCGAAGTATGTCACTCGTGACGGACTTCATAACGGTCATATCTAACTGTTAGATCAAGCCTAGGAGTCTTAGGAATCGATCCCGGGGCCTCGCGCTCCGTATCGGTACTTTTCTGTGCTCATTAGCCGGTGTAAGAAGGGCCACCGACCGACTAGATGACGATCCAGTCGGTCGGCAATCCTTCTTGGACCGACTAGTGAGCTTTCTAATTTTCTGAGGAAGCTACTGTTTATCGTTAGTCGGTCTAAGAACGTTGGTTGACCGACTAGGTTGCAAACTAGTCGGTCAGCAATGCTTCTTGAACCGACTAACTCATCATCTTATTTTTGTATCAGTTACTGTTTACTCTTAGTCGGTCTAAGAACGTTCATCGACCGACTAGATGCTAAACTAGTCGGTCAGTACTTGTTCATGGACCGACTAACTCTAGAATCCTATTTTCGTTCAGGAGTTACTGTTTGCACTTAGTCGGTCTGCGTTGGACGACCGACCGACTAGTTGCCAAACTAGTCGGTCAGTGGTTGTTCTTTGACCGACTAGTCTGTGTTAAAACCCTAATTTCTGGGCAGCCGCCAGCCTAGCCTATAAATACCCCTCCCAAACGACTTCATCTTCCCCAACACGACCCTAAGCCCTAGTTTCTCCCCCATTGAGCCCCCATCTTCCTCCAAGCTCCATTTCTCCATTCCAAGCCCTAAATCCATCATCCAATCCATCCATTCACTCATTCCACCCCTCATCTTCCCCAAATCTCCATCAAAACCCATCAAATCCCCAAATCCCCTAAAACCCTAGTTTCCCCAAACTTCTCCAATCTTTTCCAGATCTGATCCTAGGGTTCCCCGGAGTGTTCCTTCCGTCTCCTCTTGGTAAGAAATCGATTCCTCTATGTTTTCATAGCCTATTGGTATTTTTATGAAACCCTAATAAATTTCATGTTGTTTGATGGTTGTTCCACCTATCAGTGATTTCCCCATAGATTGGCATCCGTGTGACGAAGTAGTCGCCATCCCCGGTGCTAGGCAAGTGAAACTTGCATCTCTTGATTTAGGCCATGTTTTAGGCCGTTTACCTTGCTTTAGCGTAAAAGAGACTAGACGGTGAAAGGATAGCCGTCTAGACGCCATTGACCTAGCTTGACAACGAAGCTTGGTCTGTCACCTTCATCATGCTTGTATGTCACGTTTACTTTCCTTAACGGTACGCGTGTTAACTGTTCATGTCATCCATGCATCTTTAACTACCATGTTTAATTTAAATAAACGGTACGCGAATATCTGTTCATGCCATTGCATTTTGCCTGTCATGTCTAATTTCAATAAACGGTACGCGAATATCTGCTCATGTCATTGCATACTTGAATACTCATCGTGATTGCGTAGCATCGCTACATATTAGTGTTGCTTGTTACCGACTAGGCACCCACCTTGCGTGGGCACAATCCTATGCCAAATACACTTTCTGGCTCGTGTTCCAGAAGACGAGCTCATCACAGCCTGCGGGCAATAGGGCACTCGTTGAGTGATCCCTTGTACTTGATACCTGAACACAGCCTGCGGGCAATAGGGCACTCGTTGAGTGATCCCTTGTACTTGTACTTGTTACTTGACATTACATGTCACAACAACCCCTTGCCACTTGTACTATACTTTACCTTACTTGTTACCACCGTACTTTACTTGCCATGCACCATGTTTTAACTGCTAGGTTGCTAGTTTACCATTATTTCCCGTTTCCTTGCACAAGTCGTTCGACTTGCTGACATGTGCCCCTTTCTCTTTTGGGTGACACATGTTAGAGCCCGAGCCTGAGTTACTTGTTGGGGACGAGGTGTTTGCAGACGTCGAGCCCGTGCTTGTGTTTGACGGGGAGGACGTGGACACTGGGGACCAGTCCTAGTGTCCTCGTTGTGTTTTACTTTTATTAGACAGTTGTTTTGTTATCGGTGCGTGGCACCTATACTTTGCTTTGTTGTTGTCGTTTCTTTTGTTGGCCTTGTTCTGGGCCTTTAGACTCTTTTCTTTTAGCCTGGTGGCTTTTCTGGATGTTGGACTTTTGTTGATGTTGGACAATTTGTGAGATGTGAAATTTTATTTCAGTCTCTCCTTGTGTTATTATTGCTATTCTGTTGTGGTTACAGGGACCTGTTTTTGTATTGTGGACGCTTATCGGGTTTGGGGCTTCACAGCTCCACTCTCGTGCGGACCTTTTCACGTACTCGCCTCCATTTTAGGGAAGCGGGTCGTGACAGGTTTTAGTGGTGGCCCATGCAGGTCACCTTCTGTAACTGCGATTTTTGGAATAGCAATAATAATATTTGAATGTCCAATAAACTAAGTTCGACGTCCGATGTCATAAGCTATGAGTCTAATCTGATTTGTTTTCCGTGTCATTAGATGGCAGGAAGGCGTTTCACCCGTGGTGGGGGTAGTGGTGCGCTCCCTCATGATGAGGAGCCTGAGCGGGAACCCACCAGCGGTGAGATGATGCGGATGATGATCCAGATGATGCAAGTGCAGCAGGGCGTGCTTTTGCAAGTCCAGAATGCTCCACCTGCTCGAGCTGCCCGGGCTCTTCCCGATGCCCCTCGCTCTGAGCCAGGAGCGAAGCAATTTCGGGAGCTGGGTCCCGCATACTTTGATGGTTCTGAGGGTCCTCTGGCTGCCGACGAATGGATAAGGAACATTGAGGATAACTTGGCGATGGCGAAGATTAACCCGGCTGGATGGGTTGATCTGGCTAAGAGGCAGCTGAAGGATAACGCCAGGAATTGGTGGGATGCTGAAGAGAAGTTGTTGGTGGAGCCGATTGCTTGGGCTACCTTCAAGGCTAGGTTTGAGGGTGAGTTCTTCCCGAAGGCTGCCAAGGAGGAGATGCTGCAGCGTTTTATCGATTTGAAGCAGGGGAACTCGTCGGTGGACATGTACCACCAGGAGTTCATGAGGCTTAGTCGGTTTGCGCCGAAGATGGTGCAGGACGCTGAGGAGAGAGCTCAGAGGTTTCTGCAGGGGCTCGTTTCAGAGCTCCAGAGTTTTGTGACCTCATCTGATCGGGAATCTTATCAGAAGGTTCTGGTAGCAGCTAAGAGGCAGGAGCTGCTCGTGAACCAGAGGAAGGGATCGGTTGTTGATGCTGGGAAGAGGCCTGTGGAGCAGGCAAGAGCTGTGGTTAGACCTGGATTCAGGCCTAATCAGTCCGCTCAGTTTAAGAGGCCAGGAGGGTCTATTCCGAAGATCTGCCATTTCTGTGGCAAGCCTGGCCACGTCAAGGATCAGTGTCGGAAGTTTCTGGGCCAGTGTCTGGTTTGCGGTGATGCTTCTCATGTCGCGAAGGATTGTCGACATGCGGATCCGCTGCGGAGGGCTCCTGTTGCAGCTCAGCCATTGCAGCAGCGAGCGCCTGTTCCTGCTGGACGTGGAGCAGCTCTTGTTCCGCAGAGGCAGGCTTTTCGGCAGGCTGTTCCGCCGAGGAGGCAGGCTTTTCTGATGACCGCTGCGGAGAGCGAGGCTGTGGATGAGGTTATCGCAGGTAATCCTCATTCTAGCTATTACTTTCTTATTTGGTCTTGATTGCTAGATTATGTTGTTTGCTGAACTTTCTTGTTTGCTAGACTAGGGTTTGATTGTTAATTGATTGATTAGGTGTGATTTTGGTGTGCACATTTCCTGCACGAGTCCTCTTTGACTCTGGTGCATCGATGTGCATTATTTCTCGGAGCTTCGTGGAGAGGCATTCCTTGTCGACGTCCCCTCTCTCCAAGAGTTGGAATATCGTTACAGGGAATGGCGTGGTCTCGGTGCATCGTGGTTGCAATTCTTGCTCGTTGGTGGTCTGTGGACATGAGCTTTTCGCTGATTTCATTGTCCACGACATCATCAACTATGATGCAGTTCTTGGGATGGATTGGCTTGAGAGCTTCTATGCTACGATCGACTGTCGGAGGAAGAAGGTGGTGTTCGAGATTCCCGGACATCCAGTATTTGAGTTCAGTCGTGGTAGCAGTTCGCTTGGTCCTGTCAGATTTCGGGCCAGGCCGGTGGAGGCTGTGGCTATGCAGATGGAGCTGGAGTGGCCAGCTGTGGTGCGAGATTTTGGCGACGTCTTCCCCGAGGAGATGTCTGGTTTGCCGCCTGATCGGGCTTTGGAATTTTCTATCGATCTTGTTCCAGGTGCGCAGCCGATTTCGAAGGCGCCGTATCGTATGGCACCTGCTGAGTTGGAAGAGTTGCGGAAGCAGTTGGATGAGCTTTTGCAGAAGGGTTATATTAATCCTAGTGTGTCTCCGTGGGGAGCACCGGTGTTGTTGGTTAAGAAGAAGGATGGTTCGCGTCGCATGTGCGTGGACTATCGGGAGTTGAATGCGGTGACCATTAAGAATAAATACCCGTTGCCTCGCATCGATGACATTTTTGATCAGCTTGGAGGTTCGAGGGTGTTTTCTAAATTGGATTTGAGGAGTGGTTACCATCAGTTGAAGGTGAAGAAGGGAGATGTTCCGAAGACAGCGTTCAGGACGAAGTATGGACACTATGAGTTCGTGGTTATGCCTTTTGGCGTAACTAACGCGCCCGCAGTCTTCATGAATCTGATGAACCTGATTTTCTACGACTTTTTGGATAAGTTTGTCGTTATCTTTATTGACGACATCCTGATCTATTCGAAGTCGGAGGAAGAGCATGCCTCGCACTTAAGGACGGTGTTGGAGATTTTGAGGAAGCATCGTTTGTATGCTAAGTTTTCGAAGTGCGAGTTTTGGCTGGATAGAGTTGCTTTTCTCGGGCATGTGGTGACTGGAGATGGTATCTCAGTGGATCCCGAGAAGATTCGGGCCATCAGGGAGTGGCCTGTTCCGTCGTCAGCGTCTGAGATTCGGAGTTTTCTTGGACTTGCTGGTTATTATCGGCGATTCATTAAGGACTTTTCTCGTATTGCTGAGCCGATGACCAGGTTGACGCGGAAGGATGTCGCTTATGTTTGGTCGGGTGATTGTGAGAGGGCTTTTGGTATTTTGAAGGAGAGGTTGACGACTGCCCCTATTCTTGTTGTGCCTGATCGCAGCGGTGGATTTGAGATCTTTTGCGATGCTTCTGGCAAGGGTCTCGGTTGTGTGTTGCATCAGCATGGGCATGTTGTGGCGTATGCGTCTCGTCAACTTAAGGTTCATGAGAAGAATTATCCGACGCATGATTTGGAGTTGGCTGCCGTTGTGTTTGCTCTTAAGATTTGGAGGCACTTCTTGCTGAGTGAGAAAGTGAAGATTTTCACCGATCACAAAAGCTTGAAGTATATTTTCACTCAGAAGGAGCTCAACATGCGACAGCGTCGGTGGTTGGAGCTTATGGCGGATTATGATATTGATTTGCAGTTTCACCCTGGCAAGGTGAATGTGGTTCCGGATGCTTTGAGTAGGCTTCCTACGGTGATGATTTTGACCTCGCAGTGGAGATTGCAGCAGGATTTTTGCGAGTCTGGCGTGGAGATTGTTCTTCCTGGAGAGGCTTCGTCGTTGATGTACATGCAGGTGCAGTCGACGATCGTGGATCGGATTAGGGCTGGCCAGGCTGAGGATCCGAAGCTGGTGAGGATTCGGGAGATGGTGGAAGCCGGTCTGCGGACTGACTTTTTGATTCATGAGGATGGCTCGCTGAGGTTTGGAGCCAGGTTGTGTGTGCCTGCTGGGGATATCAGAGAGGAGCTGATGGTGGAGGCACACAGCTCGCCGTATTCGGTGCATCCTGGTGGCACCAAGATGTACCAGGATCTTCGTCTGAATTATTGGTGGCATGGTA
Organism: Scilla litardierei; assembly: GCA_030789695.1. Classification (NCBI taxonomy): domain Eukaryota; kingdom Viridiplantae; phylum Streptophyta; class Magnoliopsida; order Asparagales; family Asparagaceae; genus Scilla; species Scilla litardierei. Next base: position 182,500,715 of record CM061139.1, on the reverse strand, counting down.
TGAAGAGGAGCGTGGCTCGGAGTGTAGCCAAGTGCTTGGTTTGCCAGCAAGTGAAGGCGGAGCATCAGCGTACGGCCGGGTTGCTACAACCGCTTCCGATTCCGGAGTGGAAGTGGCAGCACATCACTATGGATTTCGTGACTGGACTACCTCGGAGTCCGAAGCAGAATGACGCGATTTGGGTGATCGTAGATCGATTGACCAAATCTGCGCACTTTATTCCGTTCCGAGTAGGACAGTCCACTGAGGCGCTAGCGAGGAGATATATGGAGGTAAAATTCTTTTACTCTCTGTTTTATTTCCTTTTCCTAGTTTGGATAGTGATGTAACGTGAATCGTGCAGGAAGTTGTGCGACTTCATGGAGTCCCCGTGAGTATCGTGTCTGACAGAGACACGAGGTTCACATCTCAGTTCTGGCAGAGTTTGCAGAAGAGTTTGGGTACGCGTCTGAGTTTCAGCACGGCGTACCATCCGCAGACGGATGGCCAGTCCGAGAGGACGATTCAGATTTTGGAAGACATGCTGAGGGCGTGCATGTTGGATTTCAAGGGTTCGTGGGAGGACCATCTACATCTGGTAGAGTTTTCCTACAACAACAGCTTCCAGGCGAGTATTGGCATGGCGCCTTTCGCCGCTCTTTATGGGAGGAAATGTCGATCGCCATTGAGTTGGGATGACGTTGGTGATCGGGAGTTGTTGGGACCTGAGATGATCGTGGAGGCCGTGGATATCGTCAGGAATATTCGGGAGAGGTTGAGAATTGCTCAGGACCGTTTTAAGCATTGGGCGGATGCTAAACATCGTCCTTTGGAGTTTCAGCCGGGCGACCATGTGTTCTTGAAGATTTCCCCGAATCGTGGTGTGATTCGTTTCGGGAAGCGTGGAAAGTTGAGCCCGCGATACATTGGACCGTTTGACATTTTGGAGAGGGTTGGCGAGGTAGCTTATCGCTTGGCCTTGCCGCCATCTTTGGAAGGAGTTCACAATGTTTTCCATGTGTCGCAGCTTCGTCGATACATTAGCGATCCGTCTCATGCGGTGGATTTTTCGGAGATTACCGTTCGCCCCGATATGACGTATGACCAGTATCCAGTGCAGATTCTGGACAGGCGTCAGAAATCGCTTCGGAACAAGGTTGTCAATCTTGTGAGGGTGATGTGGCGACACGGTTCACCTAGAGAGTCTACTTGGGAGAATGAGGATGAGATGCGGGAGCGTTTCCCACTTTTGTTTCCGGACTCGTGAATTTTTGGAAATTCCGAGGACGGAATTTTTTTCTTAAGTTGGGGAGGATGTAACGACTGCTTTTTCATGCATCTGGATTTTATATATTATAATATGTGTTTTGGTGGATTTTCTCCTCTTGTGTGGTTTTCGTCTCCGTAGATTTCATTTTCGATCGATTCGTCGTATTTTTCTCGCTTCTTCCTTAGGATTGTCGATTTCGAAGTATGTCACTCGTGACGGACTTCATAACGGTCATATCTAACTGTTAGATCAAGCCTAGGAGTCTTAGGAATCGATCCCGGGGCCTCGCGCTCCGTATCGGTACTTTTCTGTGCTCATTAGCCGGTGTAAGAAGGGCCACCGACCGACTAGATGACGATCCAGTCGGTCGGCAATCCTTCTTGGACCGACTAGTGAGCTTTCTAATTTTCTGAGGAAGCTACTGTTTATCGTTAGTCGGTCTAAGAACGTTGGTTGACCGACTAGGTTGCAAACTAGTCGGTCAGCAATGCTTCTTGAACCGACTAACTCATCATCTTATTTTTGTATCAGTTACTGTTTACTCTTAGTCGGTCTAAGAACGTTCATCGACCGACTAGATGCTAAACTAGTCGGTCAGTACTTGTTCATGGACCGACTAACTCTAGAATCCTATTTTCGTTCAGGAGTTACTGTTTGCACTTAGTCGGTCTGCGTTGGACGACCGACCGACTAGTTGCCAAACTAGTCGGTCAGTGGTTGTTCTTTGACCGACTAGTCTGTGTTAAAACCCTAATTTCTGGGCAGCCGCCAGCCTAGCCTATAAATACCCCTCCCAAACGACTTCATCTTCCCCAACACGACCCTAAGCCCTAGTTTCTCCCCCATTGAGCCCCCATCTTCCTCCAAGCTCCATTTCTCCATTCCAAGCCCTAAATCCATCATCCAATCCATCCATTCACTCATTCCACCCCTCATCTTCCCCAAATCTCCATCAAAACCCATCAAATCCCCAAATCCCCTAAAACCCTAGTTTCCCCAAACTTCTCCAATCTTTTCCAGATCTGATCCTAGGGTTCCCCGGAGTGTTCCTTCCGTCTCCTCTTGGTAAGAAATCGATTCCTCTATGTTTTCATAGCCTATTGGTATTTTTATGAAACCCTAATAAATTTCATGTTGTTTGATGGTTGTTCCCCCTATCAGTGATTTCCCCATAGATTGGCATCCGTGTGACGAAGTAGTCGCCATCCCCGGTGCTAGGCAAGTGAAACTTGCATCTCTTGATTTAGGCCATGTTTTAGGCCGTTTACCTTGCTTTAGCGTAAAAGAGACTAGACGGTGAAAGGATAGCCGTCTAGACGCCATTGACCTAGCTTGACAACGAAGCTTGGTCCGTCACCTTCATCATGCTTGTATGTCACGTTTACTTTCCTTAACGGTACGCGTGTTAACTGTTCATGTCATCCATGCATCTTTAACTGCCATGTTTAATTTAAATAAACGGTACGCGAATATCTGTTTATGCCATTGCATTTTGCCTGTCATGTCTAATTTCAATAAACGGTACGCGAATATCTGCTCATGTCATTGCATACTTGAATACTCATCGTGATTGCGTAGCATCGCTACATATTAGTGTTGCTTGTTACCGACTAGGCACCCACCTTGCGTGGGCACAATCCTATGCCAAATACACTTTCTGGCTCGTGTTCCAGAAGACGAGCTCATCACAGCCTGCGGGCAATAGGGCACTCGTTGAGTGATCCCTTGTACTTGATACCTGAACACAGCCTGCGGGCAATAGGGCACTCGTTGAGTGATCCCTTGTACTTGTACTTGTTACTTGACATTACATGTCACAACAACCCCTTGCCACTTGTACTATACTTTACCTTACTTGTTACCACCGTACTTTACTTGCCATGCACCATGTTTTAACTGCTAGGTTGCTAGTTTACCATTATTTCCCGTTTCCTTGCACAAGTCATTCGACTTGCTGACATGTGCCCCTTTCTCTTTTGGGTGACACATGTTAGAGCCCGAGCCTGAGTTACTTGTTGGGGACGAGGTGTTTGCAGACGTCGAGCCCGTGCTTGTGTTTGACGGGGAGGACGTGGACATTGGGGACCAGTCCTAGTGTCCTCGTTGTGTTTTACTTTTATTAGACAGTTGTTTTGTTATCGGTGCGTGGCACCTATACTTTGCTTTGTTGTTGTCGTTTCTTTTGTTGGCCTTGTTCTGGGCCTTTAGACTCTTTTCTTTTAGCCTGGTGGCTTTTCTGGATGTTGGACTTTTGTTGATGTTGGACAATTTGTGAGATGTGAAATTTTATTTCAGTCTCTCCTTGTGTTATTATTGCTATTCTGTTGTGGTTACAGGGACCTGTTTTTGTATTGTGGACGCTTATCGGGTTTGGGGCTTCACAGCTCCACTCTCGTGCGGACCTTTTCACGTACTCGCCTCCATTTTAGGGAAGCGGGTCGTGACAGGGTTTGACGTAACCGCATGAAGAAACGACGCGGTCACGTCATTCCTTAGAAGAGTATGGGATGGGGGTTCAGCGATGCGGTCGTGCCAATAGATACGCGGCCGCGTCAAAAATGGTTACACAGCTGCGTGGTTTGTTGACGCGGCCGCGTCGTTCTGCTCTCGTTGTCATAATTTCGCGGCCGCGTCGTCTTGTTCATGCGGGCCGCAAAAGTCTCTGATCTTCAATTTTTTCTCCACTCTATGAGTCTTATGACGCATCCGTTTGGTGGAAATTGACGTGGCCATGTAATTGATGCTTCCTTGGCAGTTTGACGCGGCCGTGGGGACATGGTGACGTGGCCGCGTGGAGCTAAATTCTTCAAAAAATCTTTTCCTTTGGCCAATTGACTCCCCGGCTTCGCTCCTTTCGCCTCTTTATGCTAAGATCTTGCTATATGATCCCTAATCGGTATTTATCTCCTGCAAAGCATGTGAGGGACCACAAAAGCAAAAGAAAAGACAAAAACAGGAGGAAACGTGGAAGAATAGAGAATGAAACGGTGTAAAACGTGCATGAAAAAGTGTGGAAAACTATATACAATAAACACTCATCAAAATCCTTCAAGCTAAACTCTTCCTTCTCCTCAAGGAATATAAGATAGAGCATAGATCGGAGGAATACAGTCATCATGCAAATGATGCGATGAAGCTTCGAGAATTTTCAAAAATCGAGAATATATACGTGAGTGAAATGAAAATTCGAATTCGAGAAACCAAAATGCTCGCAAATCTTTCCATCGAAGAGAATATGTTCTTAGGACGTCATCCATACTCAAATCGCCAAGCAATATGTTAGACGATGGCTATACTCACATTCTAAGACATTTCCTCTAACCCGACTGTCACGCCCCGGTGCTCAAAAATGGGGACATGGGTGACGGCCGCGGTACGGGAGTACCAAGCGTAAAGGCGCTACATGAAATTAGCAGGCCACTACAACTGCTAGAACAACACATGCAAATAAAGCATGTGCAAAAGTAAAGCACGCACTGTAAGGCTCCATCACAACACAGAAAGTACAGCGAGGCGGCGGCAAGCAACAGGTGGGAGCGTACGAGCGTACATCACAGACCATCACAGTCCATCTACTATCAGCACACCACATCAACATATACTGAACATATAGTGTCACCAGGGGTACAAAAGCGGAAGGGGAGAAAACAAAAGTGTCTGCTCACAAAAGAAACTACCCTAACCCACTACACCCGAGCCCTAACTAACTGCTCTGGGCTCCTGTCCTGGAAGATTCGCCCTCAGGGCGTCGGTAGTCCGGCTGGTGCCACTGGACCTGTACCTGGAGAGTGAGGGGGAAGGGACACGTCACAGCGTGTCTAGTAGGAAACTCAACCGCACAAGCCATATTCACAACACTGCACGTAGGTCACTGGTTTTAAGTTTGTTAAATTAATGTTCCATGTTTGGAACATCAAATGGGACACAAGGGAGCTGGACCTCACCCATAAGGCGGGTGGAAAGAATCTCCGACTCTCTGGTGCGCTAGCCCGTCAAGAGCCTTCGTAACACAACCTCTCCCCACGACCCAAAGGGCCATGAACTCGAAAGGCCAAAGAAACCACACACCCAAAGGGCCACGACCACTCCCCGCGGTAAGAGGGCCAAAGAAACAACCTCGAAAGTCCAGTCCACATCATGTTAATGCTTTGGCTCCCCCACCCCATTCCCTAAGATGCTCATCCACCTTACAGTGGAAGGAGACATCCCGGGCTTTCATTTTAATCACTTATCAATTAGCATTGTGTCGGGTTTAGCTGAAACATAATGGTGTAAAATTGAATATCCATCTTTCAATGTAACGAATCAAACTGACATTCATATATATAAAGGAAACATTGTCATGCGCATTATAACAATCTTCATTAACGCCTTCAAGGCATAAGCAAAATTCACCATTCATCAGAAATATACGGGTATGAAACATAAACTGCAAGTAACTTCCAAGAGAACTTGAACTCAACCATCCAAGCACTACTAATTAGATCATGTCATGCCCCGCTTCCCTAATATGGAAGGTGAGACGTGAGGAGGTCTGCTCAGACGTGAAGCTGTGAAGCTGCAGTCTGATAAGCGTCTGTAAAAATTTCGAAAAGTAGCAGGTCCTTGCGTTGCTATAAAACAACAACAATAATTAAGCAAAGAAAAAAGTATCCACCAACAACATCCAACAAATATTACAACATCACAGAATAGTCACAAAAGTACAAGTCTGAACAATATGCCTAAATCATGCCCAAACAAAACAAAGAGAGATAGGTGCTACGCACCGAAACCTAACAGCAACTAAGAAAAGGTAACAACTAAGGGGAGACTCCAAAGGAGTCTAGGACTGGTCGCTAGTGTCCTCAAACTCGGTCTCAGCAGGGACCTCAAACTTAGCGTCACAAACTGCTCGTCCCATGCTACCTGCTCTGTCTCAAAACCTGACATGTGACACCCAAAGAGAAAAGGGCACGTGTCAGCAAAAGTCTCCCAAGAGGGCGGAGGACTTTTGTGCAAGGATACAAATAAAATAATGCAGCTAGCAGTTCTAACATGATGATATGGCATGACTTTAAAAGAGTGCAACAATTAAATGAACAAGATAATAATAATCAAGCACGGTGTAGCAGAAAGCTACAATTCACTATTTCACGATTCACGAATCACTGATTTATCACTTTGTGCACATGGTTTCCGTCTTTTGGCTGAAGTGGCTGTACGGGCTCACTTCTACGCTCAAGCGATCGTTAGGGCCAATCTCCGTCCGGCCCGAGGAAACCTTTAACCCTACCCCTCCACGTGTATATGGACTGGCACCCATCTTCTGGATCACGAGCCAGGAAGTGTTATTGGCATAGGGTTGTGCCTGCAAAGCAGGTGTCTAGCCTCAATAGTTACAATTATTGTAGCGTGTGCTACACAATCACGATAGAGCAATTTAATGCATGACATGACATGGTAATGAGCAGTTAAAGTGCGTACAGTTAATTGAAAGTAAACGTGACATGACAGCATGAAAAGATAGCATGGTAAAGGTGTCGGATCTAGCTTCGTTGTCAAGCTAGATCAAAAAGGCGTCTAGGCAGCTATCATTTCACTGCCTAGTCTCTTTTACGCTAACAAACAAATTGGCCTAAAAACGTGGCCTAAAACATTTACTGGCAAGTATCACTTGCATGTTTATGGTGATATCGGTTGTCGTGGGTTCGCCTCGACGAGCGTTACGCTATAGAACGACTGGTTTTCTATTTTAGTTAAACAATTCAATGAATTAGATATTTCGTGAAACAATCACATTATTAAATTAATCTCTAAAGTGGGTTCGTCTAATTCTATCGGGTTCACTGGCTAGGGTAGCGTTTATATTATATTACACTAATATGATACGCCTCATTTTATACCATTTTTATCAACTTAAGAGTGTTTACAACTATTAGCATGCAAAAATTAATAATACTAACTAGTTAATCTTAATATTAACAACTTATTAACACGAACTTATTAACACTATCCTAATGTTTGTTAATTATACTAACATGGTGAAATCAAGTTAACGTTAAATAACACTAATTATCACTAACTAATTTTAAATAAGCTAATCTCATGATTTATCACGTCAATTTAATCGGGTTTACCTACTCCTACATTATTACAATGCAATACCCTTATTATCATGTTAACATAAGGATACAATCATATAAAAACTTCACCTATTACAACTATACCTATCTAATATATTTTTCATTCAATACCCAGGTCTTAACTGTCTTCATTGCTAATATTTGGCTAATAAAAGCCTGTCACCTACTCTTCAAATTTCTTTATTCATAAGGCTGACATCCCCTTTACAGTATTTTTCGCACTTTCTCCTTCCCACAATCCGCGTAAAGAACGTGCCCTTAGCCTATAACAACTCAATTCCTTTAATATTGATAAGGCTATCCCAAAACACTCTGTCCTTTCTCTCTCAGCCCCCTGTCTCTTTTTCTCTCCTTCTTTCGTTTGTTCTTCATTTCTCCTCTTTTTTATCAATGTTGCAGGCAACAATCGAATTAAGGGGGTTCTTGCAAATCAATGGGGGATGGGCCTCTCACCTTGTCACGCCCCGCTTCCCTAAAATGGAGGCGAGACGTGAAAAGGTCCGCACGAGAGTGGAGCTGTGAAGCCCCAAACCTGATAAGCGTCAATAAAACATAAGCAGGTCCCTGTAACCATAACGGAACAACAATAATAACACAAGGAGAGACAGAAATAAAATTCTCATATCTCATAAATTGTCCAACATGAAAATAAGTCCAACATCTAGAAAAGCCACCAGGCTAAAAGAAAGAGTCTAAGGCCCAGAACAAGGCCAACAAAAGCAACAACGTAACAAAGTATAGGTGCTACGCACCGACAACAAAACAGCAGTCTAAACAAAAGGAAAACACAACGAAGACACTAGGACTGGTCCCCAGTGTCCACGTACTCCCCGTCAAACACAAGCTCGGGCTCGGCGTCAGCAAACACCTCGTCCTCAACAATGTACTTAGGCTCGGGATCTAACATGTGTCACCCAAAAGAGTAAAGGGGCACATGTCAGCAAGTCTAAAAGACTTGTGCAAGGAAATTGAAAGTAAGGCAACTAGCAACCTAGCAGTTTTAGTATGCATGACATGGCAGTTATAACATGAGTGCACAATTAAGACATGGTGAACAGTAAGTATAAGAGAACAAGTATCGGGACAAGACAAGAGTAGCCAAGCTACTAACAATCTCAATCAATTCACTATTCACGTTTCACTGTTGTTTGTAGATGTTTACGCCCTTCAGCTGAATGGTATAACATTCACGCTGATCGGCACTAAACACTACCCCACCCCAGAGTTTACGCCTTACAACTGCAGTTGCTGATCAGGCAGACCCCCAGTTGAATAACCGCTTAACTCTTACCCCATCCCACACGTAAACAAGCCAGGGTCCCTGTACATGAGCCCAGCAAGTGAGCCAGGGTTGCCCCGCACGGGAGCTTGTTTTCCTAGTTCACAATTCGATATCGAGCGTTGGGGTTAGCAACTCATTATGCTCGCTTCTGGTCATGAGCCAGGAAACACAAGTATTGTAGCGACGCTACGCAATCACGGGATCACTTGAAGAATGCAATGACTTGACAATTAATTTGCATACCGTTAATGGAATTTAAACATGACATGGTAATTGTGCAACATGCTAAATGTCGGAACTAGCTTCGTTGTCAAGCTAGTTCCCCAATTTGCGCCTAGGCGAGTATCATTTCGTCGCCTAGCCTCTTTTACGCATACAACAAGCAAATGGCCTAAAACATGGCCTAAACCCTAAGAGGCAAGTTTCACTTGCCTAGCACCGGGGATGAAGATCACGAAGGTTCGTCTCGCGGATGCTAATCTACGGGGGAGTCGCTGTTATGGGGAAACAATCATCAAAACAACATTCATTCATTAGGGTTTCATAAAAATACAAATAGGTTATGAAAACATCGAGAGATCGATTTCTTACCGAGAGAAGGCGGAAGAAACCCTCCGGAGAACCTAGGGACCAGATCTGGAAACGAATGGAGAAGTTTGGAGAACTAGGGTTTTGGGGGGATTTTGGGGATTTGATGAGATTTTGGGGAAGATGAGAGGTAGAATGTGTTGAGGGATGGTTTGGATGAAGGATCTTGGGCTTGGAATGAAGGAATAAGGGTTTGGGGAAGAAGGGGGCTCAATGGGGGAGAAACTAGGGTTTTGGGTCGAGTGGAGGAAGAAGCAAACGTTCGGGAGGGGTTTAAATAGGATGGGCTGGCAGCTGCCCAGAAATTAGGGTTTTAACACAGATTAGTCGGTCAAAGAGCAACCACTGACCGACTAGTTTGGCAACTAGTCGGTCGGTCGACCAACACAGACCGACTAAGTGTAAACAGTAACTTCTGAACGAAAATAGGATTTGGATTTAGTTGGTCGATGGACAACTACTGACCGACTAGTTTGGCATCTAGTTGGTCGGTGAACGTTCTTAGACCGACTAAGAGTAAACAGTAACTCGACTGTACAGAAGAACCAAGAATTAGTCGGTCTGAATACAAAACTTACCCGACTAGTTTAACAACTAGTCGGTCGAAAGATGAACTTAGACCGACTAAGAATGAACAGTACTGATACTAAAATTTAGATGATGTGTTAGTCGGTTAAAGAAGCATTACCGACCGACTAGTTTGCAACCTAGTCGGTCAACCAACGTTCTTAGACCGACTAACGATAAACAGTAACTCCTAAGAAATTTAGAAAGCCAACTAGTCGGTTCAAGAAGGATTGTCGACCGACTGGATCGTCATCTAGTCGGTCGGTGCCCCTTCTTACACCGGCTAATAAGCACCAAAAGTTCCGATACGGAGCGCGGAGCTCCGGGATCGATTCCTAAGACTCCTAGGCTTGATCTAATAGTAAGATACGACTGTTATGAAGCCCGTCACAAATGACTAGCTCCAAAATCGACGATCCTAAGGAAGAAACGAGAAAACACGACGAAACGATCAAAAATGAAAGCTACGGAGACGAAAACCACACAAAAGGAGAAAATCCATCAAAACATATATTATATTATAATAAATCCAGATACATGAAAACCAGTCGTTACATCCTCCCCAACTTAAGAAAAATTCCGTCCTCGGAATTTCCAAACACTCACGTGTCCGGAAACAAAAGTGGGAAACGCTCTCACATCTCATCCTTATTCTCCCAAGTAGACTCTCCAGGTGAGCCGTGTCGCCACATCACCCTCACAAGATTGACAACCTTGTTCCGAAGCGACTTCTGACGCCTGTCCAGAATCTGCACTGGATGCTGGTCATACGTCATATCGGGGCGAACGGTAATCTCCGAAAAATCCACAGCATGAGATGGATCGCTAATGTATCGACGAAGCTGCGACACATGGAAAACATTGTAAACTCCTTCCAAAGATGGCGGCAAGGCCAAGCGATAAGCTACCTCGCCAACCCTCTCCAAAATGTCAAACGGTCCAATGTATCGCGGGCTCAACTTCCCTCGCTTCCCAAAACAAATCACACCACGATTCGGGGAAATCCTCAAGAACACATGGTCTCCAGGTTGAAACTCCAAAGGACGGTGTTTAGCATCCGCCCAATGGTTAAAATGGTCCTGAGCAATCCTCAACCTCTCCCGAATGTTCCTGACAATACCCACGGCCTCCACGATCATCTCAGGTCCCAACAACTCCCGATCACCAACGTCATCCCAACTCAATGGCGATCGACATTTCCTCCCATAAAGGGCGGCAAAAGGCGCCATGCCAATACTCGCCTGGAAGCTGTTGTTGTAAGAAAACTCTACCAGATGTAGATGGTCCTCCCACGAACCCTTGAAATCCAACATGCACGCCCTCAACATGTCTTCCAAAATCTGAATCGTCCTCTCGGACTGGCCATCCGTCTACGGATGGTACGCCGTGCTGAAACTCAGACGCGTACCCAAACTCTTCTGCAAACTCTGCCAGAACTGAGATGTGAACCTCGTGTCCCTGTCCGACACGATACTCACGGGGACTCCATGAAGTCGCACGATCTCCTGCACGATTCACGTTACATCACTATCCAAACTAGGAAAAGGAAATAAAAACGGAGGGTAAAAGAATTTTACCTCCATATATCTCCTTGCTAGCGCCTCAGTGGACTGTCCCACTCGGAACGGAATAAAGTGCGCAGATTTGGTCAATCGATCCACGATCACCCAAATCGCGTCATTCTGCTTCGGACTCCGAGGTAGTCCAGTCACGAAATCCATAGTGATGTGTTGCCACTTCCACTCCGGAATCAGAAGCGGTTGTAGCAACCCGGCCGTACGCTGATGCTCCGCCTTCACTTGCTGGCAAACCAAGCACTTGGCTACACTCCGAGCCACACTCCTCTTCATACCATGCCACCAATAATTCAGACGAAGATCCTGGTACATCTTGGTGCCACCAGGATGCACAGAATACGGTGAACTGTGTGCCTCCACCATCAACTCCTCTCTAATATCCCCAGCTGGCACACACAACCTGGCTCCAAACCTCAGCGAGCCATCCTCATGAATCAAAAAGTCAGTCCGCAGACCGGCTTCCACCAGCTCCCGAATTTTCACCAGCTTCGGAGCCTCAGCCTGGCCAGCCTTACTCCGATCCACTATCGTCGACTGCACCTGCATGTACATCAACGACGAAGCCTGCCCAGGAAGGATAATCTCCACGCTAGACTCGCAAAAATCCTGCTGCAATCTCCACTGCGAGGTCAAAATCATCACCGCAGGAAGCCTACTCAGCGCATCAGGAACCACATTCACCTTGCCCGGGTGATACTGCAAATCAATCTCATAATCCGCCATAAGCTCCAACCATCGACGCTGTCGCATGTTGAGCACCTTCAGAATACCAAAAGCATTCACACAATCACCCGACCAAACAAAAGGTACATCCTTCCGCGTCAACCTGGTCATCGGCTCAGCAATACGGGAAAAGTCCTTAATGAATCGCCGATAGTAACCAGCAAGTCCAAGGAAACTCCGAATCTCAGACGCAGACAACGGAACAGGCCACTCCCTGATGGCCCTAATCTTCTCGGGATCCACTGAAATACCATCTCCAGTCACCACATGCCCGAGAAAAGCAACTCTATCCAGCCAAAACTCGCACTTCGAAAACTTAGCATACAAACGATGCTTCCTCAAGATCTCCAACACCGTCCTCAAGTGCGAGGCATGCTCTTCCTCCGACTTCGAATAGATCAGACTGTCGTCAATAAAGATAACGACAAACTTATCCAAAAAAGTCGTAGAAAATCAGGTTCATCAGATTCATGAAAACTGCGGGCGCATTAGTTACGCCGAAAGGCATAACCACAAACTCATAGTGTCCATACTTCGTCCTGAACGCTGTCTTCGGAACATCTCCCTTCTTCACCTTCAACTGATGGTAACCACTCCTCAAATCCAATTTAGAAAACACCCTCGAACCTCCAAGCTGATCAAAAATGTCATCGATGCGAGGCAACGGGTATTTATTCTTAATGGTCACCGCATTCAACTCCCGATAGTCCACGCACATGCGACGTGAACCATCCTTCTTCTTCACCAGCAGCACCGGTGCTCCCCACGGAGACACACTGGGATTGATATAACCCTTCTGCAAGAGCTCATCCAACTGCTTCCGCAACTCTTCCAATTCTGCAGGTGCCATACGATACGGCGCCTTCGAAATCGGCTGCGCACCTGGAATAAGATCAATAGAAAATTCTAGAGCTCGATCAGGTGGCAAACCAGACATCTCCTCGGGGAAGACGTCGCCAAAATCACGCACTACAGCTGGCCACTCCAACTCCATCTGCATAGCCACAACCTCCACCGGCCTGGCCCGAAATCAGACATGACCAAGCGAACTGCTACCACGACTGAACTCAAATACTGGATGTCCGGGAATCTCGAACACCACCTTCTTCCTCCGATAGTCGATCGTAGCATACAAGCTCGCAAGCCAGTCCATCCCAAGAACTGCATCATAGTTGATGATGTCGTGGACAATGAAATCAGCGAAAAGCTCATGTCCACAGACCACCATCGAGCAAGAATTGCAACCACGATGCACCGATACCACGCCATTCCCTGTAACGATATTTCAACTCTTGGGAAGAGGGGACGTCGACAAGGAATGCCTCTCCACGAAGCTTCGAGAAATAATGCACATCGATGCACCAGAGTCAAAGAGGACTCGTGCAGGAAATGTGCAAACCAAAACCACACCTAACAAGCAATTAACAATCAAACCCTAGTCTAGCAAACAACCATGTTCAAGCAAACAACACAATCTAATCAATCAAAACCAACTAGGAAAGTAACAGCTAGATTGAGGATTACCTGCGATAACCTCATCCACAGCCTCGCTCTCCACAGCGGTCATCAGAAAAGCATGCCTCCTCGGCGGAACTGCCTGCTGAAAAGCCTGCCTCTGCGGAACAAGAGCTGCTACACGACCAGCAGGATTAGACGCTCGCTGCTGCAACGGCTGTGCTGCAACAGGCGCCCTCCGCAGCTGACCCGCATGCTGACAATCCTTCGCGACATGGGAAGCATCACCACAAACCAGACACTGGCCCAAAAACTTCCGACACTGCTCCTTGATGTGGCCAGGCTTGCCGCAGAAATGGCAAGTCTTCAGAATAGGCCCTCCTGGCCTCTTAAACTGAGCTGGCTGATTAGGCTTGAAACCAGGCCTAACCACCGCTTTGGCCTGCTCCATAAGCCTCTTCCCAGCACCAACAATAGACCCCCTCCTCTGACTCAGGTTCAGCTCCTGCCTCCTCGCAGCGACCAAAACCTTCTGATAAGAGTCCAGATCGGAGGAAGACACAAAACTCTGGAGCTCCAAAGCAAGTCCCTGCAGGAACCTCTGAGCCCTCTCATCAGCATCCTGCACCATCTTCGGTGCGAACCGACTCAGCCTAGTGAACTCTTGGTGGTACTGGTCCACCGTCAAGCTCCCTTGCTTCAGATCAATGAAGCGCTGCAGCATCTCCTTCTTCGCAGCCTTCGGAAAGAATTCCTCATCAAACCTGGACTTAAAGGTAGCCCAACTATCGGCTCCACCAACATCTTCTCTTCTGCATCCCACCAGTTCCGAGCATTATCCTTGAGTTGCCTCTTCGCCAAATCAACCCATCAAGCCGGGGTGATCTTGGCCATCTTCAAGTTATCCTCAATGTTCCGAACCCACTCATCGGCAGCCAGAGGACCCTCGGACCCATCAAAATATGCGGGACCCAGCTCCCGAAATTGCTTCGCGCCCGGCTCAGAGCGAGGGGCATCCGGAAGAGCCCGGGCAGCTCGAGCAAGTGGAGCATTCTGGACTTGCAGGAGCACGCCCTGCTGCACTTGCATCATCTGGAGCATCATCAGCAGCATCTCACCGTTGGTGGGTTCCCGCTCAGGCTCCTCATCATGAGGGAGCGCACCACTACCCCCACCACGGGTGAATCGCCTTCCTGCCATCTAATGACACAGAAAACGAATCAGATTAGACTCATAGCTTATGACTCGGACGTCGAACTTATTTTATTGGACGTCTAATATTATTATCGTTATTCCGACAATTCGCAGTTACAGAAGGACCTGCATGGGCCACCAACAAAACCTGTCACGCCCCGCTTCCCTAAAATGGAGGCGAGACGTGAAAAGGTCCGCACGAGAGTGGAGCTGTGAAGCCCCAAACCCGATAAGCGTCAATAAAACATAAGCAGGTCCCTGTAACCACAACGGAACTACAATAATAACACAAGGAGAGACAGAAATAAAATTCTCATATCTCATAAATTGTCCAACATGAAAATAAGTCCAACATCCAGAAAAGCCACCAGGCTAAAAGAAAGAGTCTAAGGCCCAGAACAAGGCCAACAAAAGCAACAACGTAACAAAGTATAGGTGCTACGCACCGACAACAAAACAGCAGTCTAAACAAAAGGAAAACACAACGAAGACACTAGGACTGGTCCCCAGTGTCCACGTACTCCCCGTCAAACACAAGCTCGGGCTCGGCGTCAGTAAACACCTCGTCCTCAACAAGGTACTCAGGCTCGGGATCTAACATGTGTCACCCAAAACAGTAAAGGGGCACATGTCAGCAAGTCTAAAAGACTTGGGCAAGGAAACTGAAAGTAAGGCAACTAGCAACCTAGCAGTTTTAGTATGCATGACATGGCAGTTATAACATGAGTGCACAATTAAGACATGGTGAACAGTAAGTACAAGAGAACAAGTATCGGGACAAGACAAGAGTAGCCAAGCTACTAACAATCTCAATCAATTCACTATTCACGTTTCACTGTTGTTTGTAGATGTTTACGCCCTTCAGCTGAATGGTATAACATTCACGCTGATCGGCACTAAACACTACCCCACCCCAGAGTTTACGCCTTACAACTGCAGTTGCTGATCAGGCAGACCCCCAGTTGAATGACCGCTTAACTCTTACCCCATCCCACACGTAAACAAGCCAGGGTCCCTGTACATGAGCCCAGCAAGTGAGCCAGGGTTGCCCCGCACGGGTGCTTGTTTTCCTAGTTCACAATTCGATATCGAGTGTTGGGGTTAGCAACTCATTATGCTCGCTTCTGGCCACGAGCCAGGAAACACAAGTATTGTAGCGATGCTACGCAATCAGGGGATCACTTGAAGAATGCAATGACTTGACAATTAACTTGCGTACCGTTAATGGAATTTAAACATGACATGGTAATTATGCAACATGCTAAATGTCGGAACTAGCTTCGTTGTCAAGCTAGTTCCCCAATTTGCGCCTAGGCGAGTATCATTTCGTCGCCTAGCCTCTTTTACGCCTACAACAAGCAAATGGCCTAAAACATGGCCTAAACCCTAAGAGGCAAGTTTCACTTGCCTAGCACCGGGGATGACGATCACGAAGGTTCGTCTCGCGGATGCTAATCTACGGGGGAGTCGCTGTTATGGGGAAACAATCATCAAAACAATATTCATTCATTAGGGTTTCATAAAAATACAAATAGGTTATGAAAACATCGAGAGATCGATTTCTTACCGAGAGGAGGCGGAAGAAACCCTCCGGAGAACCTAGGGACCAGATCTGGAAACGAATGGAGAAGTTTGGAGAACTAGGGTTTTTGGGGGATTTTGGGGATTTGATGAGATTTTGGGGAAGATGAGAGGTAGAATGTGTTGAGGGATGGTTTGGATGATGGATCTTGGGCCTGGAATGAAGGAATAAGGGTTTGGGGAAGAAGGGGGCTCAATGGGGGAGAAACTAGGGTTTTGGGTCGAGTGGAGGAAGAAGAAAACGTTTGGGAGGGGTTTAAATAGGATGGGCTGGCGGCTGCCCAGAAATTAGGGTTTTAACACAGATTAGTCGGTCAAAGAGCAACCACTGACCGACTAGTTTGGCAACTAGTCGGTCGGTCGACCAACGCAGACCGACTAAGTGTAAAGAGTAACTTCTGAACGAAAATAGGATTTGGATTTAGTCGGTCGATGAACAACTACTGACCGACTAGTTTGGCATCTAGTCGGTCGGTGAACGTTCTTAGACCGACTAAGAGTAAACAGTAACTCGACTGTATAGAAGAACCAAGAATTAGTCGGTCTGAGTACAAAACTTAACCGACTAGTTTAACAACTAGTCGGTCGAAAGATGAACTTAGACCGACTAAGAATGAACAGTACTGATACTAAAATTTAGATGATGTGTTAGTCGGTTAAAGAAGCATTGACGACCGACTAGTTTGCAACCTAGTCGGTCAACCAACGTTCTTAGACCGACTAACGATAAACAGTAACTCCTGAGAAATTTAGAAAGCCAACTAGTCGGTTCAAGAAGGATTGCTGACCGACTGGATCGTCATCTAGTCGGTCGGTGCCCCTTCTTACACCGGCTAATAAGCACCAAAAGTTCCGATACGGAGTGCGGAGCTCCGAGATCGATTCCTAAGACTCCTAGGCTTGATCTAATAGTAAGATACGACTGTTATGAAGCCCGTCACGAATGACTTGCTCCGAAATCGACGATCCTAAGGAAGAAACGAGAAAACACGACGAAACGATCAAAAATGAAAGCTACGGAGACGAAAACCACACAAAAGGAGAAAATCCATCAAAACATATATTATATTATAATAAATCCAGATACATGAAAACCAGTCGTTACACACCTTTACGCGGAGAGAGAGGAAGTGGGCCGGCAGATTTCTGGGCGGCGACGGCGATCCTCAGGCGACGGCGGCGACGGCGCTTCCGGCCAGGCAGCGGCGGCCTTGCTCCGGTGACAGGGTGCGGCGGCCGGTGTTTCGACGGCCCGCAGGCGCACGCGTGGGCGTGGGCGTCGGGTTCCCTCAGGCGACAGCGACGTTCTTTGCTGGGCGACGCGCGCGGCTGATGGCGAGGGTGGTCGGCCTATGGAAGGAGGAGAGGGGTATGAGAGATAGAGAAGATGTATTACATTGTGTTGGGTTGATTGATCTGATTTAAACTCAGATTTCCAATTTGTTCTCCTCAATTTCTCTGATTTGTGTTTTTGTTTTGTTGAATTTGGTTTTGGAAGGCTGAATTTGGTTTCAATTTGAAGTTGTTAGGTTGATTTGTGAGATGGGATGAAGCTTGCAGGGAGATGGAGGATTGCAGAGGAGAGAAGATCGTTGACAGTGATATTGTTATAAGAACAGTGTGGGAGACAGTTTGATGGAGGGAGGAGCTGGACGTGGGGGAGATTTGATGAGGCCTGTTGGATCTCACCAACAGGAGGAGGTGGGATTCAATGTGGATTTAATTAGTGTAATTTAATTAGGGTTAAAGCTAATCAATATTTGATTAGGAATATTTTAATCATGGTAATTAATTACTCATGCCATGGTAAGAATAATAAAAAAACATCCGAGACGCGCTCGCGTCGACACCCAAAAGAACTCGCGCACAAATATCCGGACGATCAAAACGAAAAATACGGGCACACACAATGATACGCCTAGCAGATACCGGCCGTTACAAATCATACCATAGAAAAACAACTTCAAGTGTGGTTATTAATCTTAAGTAGGCTTAAACTTACTAATAGTTATAGGAAAACTAAACTTCTTATTTAAATTTGAATGTTCACAAAACTCCACCAAAACAGTCCAGCTTGCTGAAATTGCAGGCACAACTACAGAATCAGCTTTTTTGATCAATTTCTATCGTGAATTTGGCAAAACTCTCTAAATGAAAGTTGAAGATTTAGTAGTCCTGGATTCACCCATAAAATTTCATGCAGAAATGTGGACTAGAGAATTTATGGTGATTTATTTGGTGCAGCATGTTTAGACTGTTTTTCAGACAGAATTCAGGATCTGTATTAAAAGCCACTTTTGGGCATGTTGCAGCCAGAATTTCGAAAAATATGCACTGAGATAAATTTGTAGAAAAACTTCTTAAGTTTACAACAAGACCAAGAACATCAAATTTTATAGAGTGTGCATGTAATAAGCTTCATTTTTCTAAACTGTGTCCAGTTTGACAGAATTCCAGACATGTTGCAAACATTGAATTTTTACTCCTACTTATTGAACTCAACATATGTCAAATTTTATATGAATCTGGGGTAGAACTTCAAGATCTACAATTATATATTTTTTTAGAAAGTAATTCAACCTACAGAGACCATAATTCAAGTAAAAACATGCAGCTTGATTTCAGAATTTTAGGGAGAAGGTGTTTTGCCAAGAAAACAAGGAAAAATTTGATCTTTTCATCTATTACACACACATTGCATAAATTCCAGATCATGAACAATTTAATTAAAACCATAACATCTCCTACCTTTCTAATGCTTGGGAATGGTTGTAGGAGAGCTAAAGAAGTCCCTTGTTGTTGTAGATGCAAGATCTCCCCTCTTCTTCTTCCAATTTTCCTTCTCTTTCTCTCTTTTTCTTTCTTTTTCTTTGCTTTTTTTTGTTTTGTTTTTGTTTTTTGTGCAGGTTTTGGCCAAATGGGGGAGGGGTTCATACGAAATTGAAATAAAAAAACAAAATAGAAAGAGGAAGAAACTTGCAGAAGAGAGGAGAGGAAAATATCCCTAAGGGTTTCATTTATTTACAAAGTTGCCATTGCATAAGCCTCTAATTAAAAGCCACTCACCTTAGTGGTTTAATTACAAGGTTGCCATTTATCAATTAGGGTAGCTCACCCTTTTCACTATTTGCAAGTAGGCCATTGCCATTTTTGGCAAGTTCCTACAACATCTCTTTACATAAATACCCATTTGGGTATAAATTTAAACTTGTTGGACATGTAGTAAACTTGGTCCAAATTAGTGGTTAATGCATGAATTTTCCACATACTTGAAGGAGGAATACGGGTATTATCACTTAGGAGCATTACACCGACCTTAGATTGATCGTGTAGGAACCTAAAATATACGATGGTCGAAGAGGGGATAAGTATGGGATAATGGGATATTGGTCCATCGAGGAAGTGGCGCTCACGACACGACACAGTTCATTGATTCAAGAAATTACCTAGTTTATCCATGATTTCATATATACAATCGTATATACAAAAAGTAACTCTATTTACATATACATACATACATATATACATACATACATATATTTCTTTTCTTTTCTTTTTTTGGATTTGCACTTGGGTCGTGTAAGGAACGTTGGGTCGGTGACTCCCAGATCAGACGACCTTATGTTATACCGGGTGAAGAAGGACCCCTCGGACCTGCTAATTCAACCCAAATGAAATCCTTTTTCATACGCACTCCCCCCAAGCTAGGCCTTTTTACGTGAGGCCCCGACGGTTACTATCGTGGGGATCCGGTTACTCAGCTTCGCCAGGGAAACGGTGCGTATAATTTTTTTCTATTCACAATTTTTTTCTTTAGGTTTTTTTTAAAATCATGAGGTGAACTAGGCAGATTCAATCCTCAGTACTAGTTGAAGTGTGGTTATCCAAGTCTCGAGAGACTATAAACCATTATACACGACTATCGGCTTTAGGGCCCATGAATAGAATGGGTTCCTATGTGTCAATCTAGGTCGGTTTCAAGTACTCCTATCATAGGGGTTGCCAGGACGGCCAAAGCTAGGGAATTATAAGGGATTTGAGTTTAGGCTATGAACCATTCACATATTCAAATCGACATCAAGGAAATCGAGCATTAAAGTTCGGAAAACGAATTTCAAATCAGGATTCCGCGCATATAAAAACTAGATTTCGAAAAATTCTCAAGGTGAATGCAAGTATGTACAAATGCATGCATGAGGGTGCAAGATGCATGGTGCAAATGCGAATATTTTTGGAGTTTTTGAATTTTTTTCATTTTTTTGTATTTTTGAATGCATTTATGGAATTTAAACATGATGCATATGAAAAAGAAAGAAAGATGGAAAAAATAAGAAAGAAAAAGTGAAAAGAAAACGAAAATAACGATAAAAATAGGAAAATAAGAGGAAATAAAGAGAAAATTGGCGCGAAAGAGCTCCTTCCCCAAGCAAAACCAAGTGTTGTCCTCGACGCAAATAAAACACAGAAAAGTTCGTGCGGACAAATAAGGTGAGGGAAAGGAGACCCATGAGTATCCCCCAAACTGTGTAAAACCGTGCCCGAAAATGATGCAAGTGTGTGATGCATGTGCTAAATGATGAGGGAGGTGCCAAAAATGTGTGGTGCTTGCTCCAATCAGGCTGAGCCACCGTCAGGTGGTGGCTGGGTGGGTGTGGTGGGTGGCATTGATGGGACGATGGAATCAGCTGAATGCTCAGCTACCGTGTTAGTGTGTGGTGGGGATGGAGTGGTATAGACAAGCTCATATTTTATGGGTGGAAGTGGAAGATGACAAAAGGATGATGGTGCCGTCACATGGTGGATGTGGAGGTGGAGATGGGGTGGTCCAATCGTCGTTGGAGGTCGATGACAGAAGGATGATGGTGTCGTCACATGGTGGGGAAGTGGGATGAGGTGAGGGGGAATGTGTAGGGGTGGAATGGGAACGGACTCCGTGATGGGTGTAGGAGAGGTGTGTGAAATCACGGGGTTGGGGTGGGGTGATGGTGGAGGGGTAGGAATGTGATCAAGCTCTGGATCAGGCTGTGCAAAGGGTGGTGGTGTGATGTCGGATGTGTCCTCGGGCACCAGGGATGGGTGGAGTGGGCTGGATACGTGTAATGAGGTGGAGGGTATATCTACAGGAATGGAAGTGGAAGCTGAGGTCTGAGTAGTCTGAGGGGGGTGAGATGGGTGGGGTGGGATGCAGACATGAAGGAGGTGCGGTGCAGCAGGTGGATAGTGACCTTGACCATAGTGGTACTGATAGACCTGGTCGAACTGGGACTGAAGCGTCACAACAGTAAGAGCCAGGCCATCGAAAAAAGTCTTGAAGTCAGAGAGGGTATCTCTAACCTCAGTCAGGGTGTTGGTCATGGAATCTTTAAAAGATCGAAACTCCTCCTCCAAGCGAGCTAGCTGCTCGGTATGAGGTCGTGGTTGGGGAGGAAGAGCGCTGCTCCCTCGACATGGTGTCAAGATCTCCTATACTAGCGGAGAGCTGGGATAACAACTGGGCTAGGAATAGATGTGGAAGCACCGGAAGTGTCAATGTGGTCATGGGGATGGGGCTGGCGCCGGTCAATCTGCTAAACTGGGGCCTGGACACTTGAAGTTAGATTGGCGTCGGGTGAGAAGAACCACCTCAGAGTGGTGACAGGTCCAAAGAGTCCAGGGTTAGGCAGCTGGGTGTAAGGGGTGGAGGCAGGACCATACAGCCAGAAATAACGCTCTCAGTCAAGCTTTCGGATCATACGCATATTGGTGAGCACCGAGGGGTCAAGAGAGGTAGCCCCAGGGATAGGAGTCATGGAATCAGGGATCTTAAGGGAAATGTGAGCGAGGGAGGCTATGATGGTGATGAGTCCCCCATAGCAAATAGGTGATCTGGGGTTGGCTATGCTGTATAGAAATCTATGCATGAGCCAAGACCTAGCGTGAAGGATATAGTGGGGGATAGTGGTGTTGCCCTCGCGAAGCACACGGCTCTCCAAAGCGCAACACGGGAAGAATAGCTCATCCTGAGAGACCTAGCCCGTCTCGTATCGGCAAAATTATGTATTTGCGATAATGCGATGCACGATGCGAAGGCCAGGATGAATGATGCTAGATGCCTTTGCTCGAGTCTTCGGAAAGACATCGAGCTTGGTAATCTGAAACCAAAAATGGTTTGTATCAAACTATCGGGGGGTACGGGTGGTTGATGTGGATGGCTATGGGCTCAAGAGCTCTGAGCCACTTAAAGAGAGGTTCAAGGAGTCTTTGGATAGATCGTACTCCTTGTTCATGATTTTAAAGGAAAAACTTGTGGGCTAAACCTTAAAAGTGGAGATGAACTCCAGAGTGAGTATCATATAGGTCCTAGCCTCACATTCTAAAAATTTCTCCCATCCGAGATTTTGGAGGAGGGTGCTGACGATATCTAGGAGGCCTAGGGCTGACAGAGCGGGGATGCTAGGGAATTTGGTGGGAACGATCGCACGAGAGTTTAGTGAAATAAACTTCGTTCACTCATCATCGCTCAGGAAGTTAATGCCAAACGTGTCCAATTGACGGGCAGGAAGTGGTTCACCCTCTTACTTTAATGTCGTGAGCACATGCAATGTCGGCTTCAAGAGCCGTAGTCTTTTGATGCTTGCTCTTGCCCTGGGAGGGGCCAGTGTTATGGCCTTCTTTTTGTGCTCTCTAGGAGGCCTCGTGTTCGACCCGTAAGCGACTACATACGACCCATGTGCTGCGTTATTATTAGCATCGTAGCCCCCTCTATTTGGAATTTAAAGAGTAAAGGAGTGAAGTTACCCATGACGGTGCTCCTCGCTGAAGTCGAAGCTCCCAATGCCCGTAGATCGGTCCCGCCAAGCGATTCCAAGCCAAGCATAGGGGTGATAGCCGGTCGCATCTCTTGGAATCCCAAAAACCCTAAAAGTAGGATGCCCTATGGTTTTGATTGAAACGGTCAAGGGGTGGAGATGGTGGTGGAGAGCTTAGATGAAGGGGGCAGGGTTTGGAAGTTGATTGGAAGGGATTTGGAGAGTTTGGGAAGTGATTTGGGGGAGATCGAGTCGAAGGAGAAGTGTGAATGTGAACCGTTTCGAGAAAAAATGAAGTGGATCGGGCCGTTTGGGATTTTGGGGGCTTATATAGACATTTTATGCGGGCAACGTGGTAAATCGAAACGACTGCGTAAAAGTGTTGTGAAAGTTGGGGTTGACGCGGTCGCATCGTCTGAACGATGCAGCCGCGAAAATTCTGCTTTACCTTGAAAATTTTGGGCACGGAAATCAAAGAGATTCACTACCCACGTCGTTTAGATTAAAGTGGTCGCGTCGTTTCGTCCAAAAAGCGAAATCGACGCAGTCGCGTCATCTTAAGTGACGTGGTCACGAAAATCCATGAGAAAGTGGGATTTGGCTCAAGTTCTTCAGTACATTCGCGGCCCGTTTTGATTTGGATGACGCGAGCACGTCAATTTCCTCTCCAAATAACATCCACGCGACCGCGTGAGTCTGTATGACGCGGCCGCAAGGGGTCCTTTCCTCCATATTTCTTCTTCTTCTCTCTGCAATCAAACTCCGTGGCAAGCTTACGAGCTTTGCCCTCGATAGGCCCCGGAGGGCTAGGGCCGAGCTACGGGCTCGTACACTCCCCTCCCTCAAACTCCGGTGCAAGATTACGAGCTTCGTCCTCGATAGGTCACGGAGGGCTAGGACCGAGCTACGGGCCCGTGCCCTCCCCTCCCTCAAACTCTGGGGCAAGCTTACGAGCTTCGTCCTCGACAGGCTCCGGAGGACTAGGGCCCACACTACTACAAAAAGGACCTTTAATAGCACACCTTTAATAGCGCTTGCCAATTATAAGCGCTGTTAATTAGAGGCACATATAATAGACAGCGCTTCTTTTTGCAAGCGCTGTTAAAGGTCGGAGAATAGACAACGCTTTTTTCTGCAAGCGCTGTTAAAGGTCCGACAATAGACAGCGCTTGTTTCTACAAGCGCTGTGTATTAGAGACACAGATAATAGACAGCGCTTCTTTCTATAAGCGCTGTTAAAGGTACAAGCGCTGTTAAATGGTGGCCTTTAACAGCGCTTCTTTAGAACAAGCGCTGTTAAAGGTCCATCATAGACAGCGCTTGTTTAATACAAGCGCTGTTAAAGGCCACCCTTTAACAGCGCTTGCACAAGCAAGCGCTGTTACAGGGGGACATTTAACGGCGCTTGTTTTTACAAGCGCTGTTAAAGGCCACCCTTTAACAGCGCTTGCTTGTGCAAGCGCTGTTAAAGGGTGGCCTTTAACAGCGCTTGTAAAAACAAGCGCTGTTAAAGGTATTCGCGCGAGAAATTAAGTTCACGCGCCCCGACATATTGCAAGCGCTGTTACATATTGCAGTTCATTAAGTTCATGCGGTTTGCTTTTTAATTAGGAGAAGTTAGAAGCCCGAGAAGCCCTAACCCCGCCGCTGCTCGTTGATCGCGCGAGTTGTGCCGCAGCCGCTGCTTCGTTGAAAATTCTCGCCGCTGCTTCGTGCGCTCGAGAAGCCCCGACGTAGGCGACCATCGCCTCAACGACCGCCCTAAGCCCTCGTCCATCTTACCTCTTTGCGTGACCCTAATACCTCTTCGTCGCTCGGTCGACCATCGCCTCAACGACCGCCTCGACGTAGGCGACGGCCCCACATCGCCGACCCAGGCGCCCGTAACCATCGCCTCAAAAGGGTAGGGTTTGCGGTGGTTGTGTCAATTCTCAGGCTGTTCACATATGTGGTCCTGTAAGCCAACGCTAAGATTAGGGTTTGTTCCATCTTGTTATGCTTTATTAAAATAATTGTATGTTGGGTATGATTTTCACTTTTTATTGATTTTATTGTTCTGTTTTTTCTTTCTTTTTCCATGGCATATCGGCTTCCCTTAATTATAGATTTCATATTAGGGAAGAAGACCATGATTTTAACAGTGGATGCTTAGAAGCAAATTAAGATGACTTGTTTAATGGGCTTAACCTATTATTGGGATTGTTCTTGCAGTCATTAGTGTTGTTATCACAACGATATTATATTAAAGTAATTTTGAGTAGCATGGGCTTAACCTATTATTGGGATTGTTTCTTTAATCTGTAGCTGCTTTTTAAATTCATACGTAAGGCATTTCTTTTGAGTTCTGACAACAGGCAGCAGTACAGCAACATGTAATGGGATCAAACAATGAGCCGTGTTTTGGGATCTACTTTTATTTAAAACGGTTGCACAAGAACTTTTCAAGTTTCATGTGTTCATGAAGCTATATATACATATTGTAGTATAAAGTTGATTGAATTCGACAGTGCAATGGTGTCATCTTCTCACATTTTTTGATGTCTTAGCTTTGTCTGGCATGAAAACCTCACTTCATGTTGAGTGAGGTTTTAAATCCATCCACTTTAGAGTCAAGTAATTTCATATGAAGTCTCTCCTCTTGCTTGCTTTGTGAGCATGCCAGAAGCTCTGAAAGAGGCCACGATGCTTGACAGCTCCTAAGACTTGATGGAACATACATGTATGTCTACAATAACAAAGGCAGTGTGTGCTCCACAATAGTGAAAACTAAACATTTAAAAAGTAGTAGCTGAGATTACAAAGGTTAAGGGTCACATAATAGAGTACATGTATGTACATCAAAGGCCAAACATAGGCACACCGTGCCCTGCGCCAATTTAGTTCCTACATCAACATTTGCTTCTCTACTAAAACACTACTCAAATCTTATATATAGCACTCAAATTCAATCTATGTAAAGGACCACCAACTCCCATCCCCAATGTTAAAGACTTGTGCATCAAAACACTAATGTACAACTACACTCACATGTATGCTTCTGCTTGCCCCAATCTTGTTCCCCTCAATCACAGTTGTGTATGATCCAAAACAACAACAACTTATGGGCACTCCGCTTCTGTTACGTTTACAATGCCTACTTGCAATGTAACTGTATGTTATAATGAGGGCAACTGTGCTTTGGGAGAGATGGGTATTCATGGTAGTGCTGATGGGTTTTTTAATTGATGGGAAAGTAGAAAGTGTTTCCCATTATAGAAATACAAATGCCATTTAATTAATTCAATTTTTTGAAAGCTAATTATTTTGTTGGTTGCCTACATTTTAAGAGATGCTTATCATTTGGTTATTGTTTGATTGCCGAGCTCCTCTAACATGCTTTTTATAACCCTACGTGCTTATCAACGTTTGGCTGGCTTTCTCATGCATCAAACGAATCAGTGGATTTGATATGGATCCACCTCCATCTGCTCTGATGGCTGGTGTTACTGTTCCAGGTGCATTCCTCTTCATATACAGTGCTTTGATATGCAAAGAATGAATTGCCAAATCATTATGTGTACTGTTGTTTTAGCAATGTTAATGTCTGATGAAAATAAATCGTTTGGTAGTGGCAATTCAATCTGCATAATCTCGATTATTGTCTTTGCATCTTTTTTTTTGTGATTTTGTTCTGAAACTGAGCACTTCTTTGGTGGTTTTCTTGTCTTTGGTGTTCGTTTATTTGTTTTCTGTGTAATGTTGTTATAAGAAGGCAATGTTGGGCAACTTGTTCCACTGTGCTGATTTTTATATTGAGTAATACAGCAACATGCTTACATACAAATTATATGAAATATTAGAGGATATATGTGCAAGTTTTTGATATTAGAGAGATACATATGCTGAAGACATTCTTGTAAGTTACACTCTGCAGATATTTCGAACATGTACACACCTTTATTAAGTTCTTGAATAGGGCATATGGATCCATATAACTACCCCCTTTGTACATATTTCCAGGAGCTAATCACATACATGTTCTGGGAAGTGGGACCCATAGTATTGAAAAGCTTAAGTACTCATAATAGTTTGTGCGTTTGGCCACTATCATTTTACTGATTATTCTCTTGGAAGTGGGACACATACATGTATCTCTCTAACTTATATATATATTAGTGCACTTTGCATCAAGTCTAATAGAGTGGATACAGAACATATTTACTGCATTACTTGGTTAGATATCTATTTTGCTAAAACAACCAATTCTTTAGATCAATCGTTGAACTTACGAAACCGCTTAATTCCAGTTTTTAAAAGCACATGAACTCTAATTTTGCATGTACTCGTGGAAGATGGGTAATTCCCTTGGTAGGATTATACAGTTGGATGTTAGATTGCATGAACCATGGACATGGAGCAATAAGTGTGCAATTTATTTGCTCACTTGTGCTTTTTGCCAGCATTTGA
Organism: Scilla litardierei; assembly: GCA_030789695.1. Classification (NCBI taxonomy): domain Eukaryota; kingdom Viridiplantae; phylum Streptophyta; class Magnoliopsida; order Asparagales; family Asparagaceae; genus Scilla; species Scilla litardierei. Next base: position 182,473,140 of record CM061139.1, on the reverse strand, counting down.
AGACTCAGACCTGTAATATTTGTCTAACACGCGTACAACTTAATTTCATTTTATTTCAGGTTACAGCTGGTGCGATTCTTGGGTTGGTGACAGCCACTATTGCACATTTGATCAAACAAGCTTGATTGGTATTCTTGACGAGGGAAAGAACACTTGCCTTGAATTCCAGTGTTTCATTTGCAAGATCGAAGTTGTATTCAGGCAGGGCTTCTTGTTGGAAATACAGACTATTAGGCGCTTTTATATATAACTAAAAACAACTTCGTGTTACTTGCAGGAGTAAATACTTTTGTGATTGGTCTTCTCTAAGGCCTACTTTGCTATAACGGTGCCATTGCCCTCTGCTTGTTTTATCTCCAGGTTTTCCTTCTTGTATTCAGACTTTAACATCTCAAATAACAAAATAACTAATGTTAATAATTTTTTTGTTAGATTGATAAATATGGATCGAAAATGGATGTCTGCAAATCGTTTATCGAAAGAATATGAGGATGGAGTTAAAGAGTTCATTAGATTTGCAGTTGATCATGCTGAAAATCCAAGGAAAATCATATGCCCATGTTTAAATTGTTGCTATGCAAGGGGAGTTAACAAGGATGAGTTAAAAGATCATTTAGTGTGCAATGGAATCGATCAAAGTTATACATGTTGGACCAGGCACGGTGAGACAAGAGAAGAGTGCAGTGAATTTGGGAGTACAGAGAGGTATGCTATAAGTGATACAAACACAAATACATATGATGACGATCGCCTTGAAGAGATGGCAAATATGGTTGAAGAGGATCTCCGGGATTGTCCTGAAATGTTTACGAGGTTGGTCAGTGATGCGGAGAAGCCATTGTACAGTGGTTGTACTAAGTTCAACCGATTGTCGGCGGTATTAAAATTGTATAACTTGAAAGCGAGCAATGGATGGTCTGATAAGAGCTTCACAGAATTACTCATAATTCTAAAGGATATGTTGCCAGAAGATAATGTGCTTCCTAGTCGAACATACGAGGCTAAGCGAATGTTATGCTCTATAGGCATGAGCTATGAGAGGATTCATGCTTGTCCTAACGATTGCATCTTATTTCGTAATGAATATGCATCGTTAAACATGTGTCCTAAATGTAATGCCTCACGATATAAAAGAAAAGAATCAACTCCAGTGAAGGTGGCATGGTATTTCCCCCATAATACCAAGATTTAGGCGCATGTATCGCAGTCCAGAAGATGCAAAACACTTGACGTGGCATTCAAATGAACGGATTAAAGATGGCATGTTCCGTCACCCAGCAGATTCTCCTCAATGGACAAAATTTGATCACGATTATCCTGAATTTGGGGAAGAAACAAGAAACCTACGAATTGCATTGTCTACCGACGGAATGAACCCACATGGTATTCAAAGTAGTTCCCACAGCACATGGCCAGTGATTTTGATGATTTATAATCTACCTCCATGGTTATGCATGAAGCGCAAGTACATGATGTTGTCTATGTTAATTTCTGGGCCCAAACAACCAGGAAATGATATAGACATATACTTGTCTCCGTTAATTGAAGATTTGAAACAAATGTGGGACACAGGTGTAGAGGTGTACGATGGGTACAAGAAAGAGAATTTCAACTTGAGGGCTATGTTATTTGGCACAATTAATGATTTTCCAGCATATGGTAATCTGTCAGGATATAGTATCAAAGGAAAGTGTGCATGCCCTTTATGTGAAGAGAGTACGTATTGGATGCGGTTGGAACATTGTAAGAAGAATGTCTTCCTCGGACATCGTAGATTTTTACCCGTGAGGCATCGTTACCGGTGGTTGAGGAAAGCATTCAATGGGAATACAGAGGAATGTAGAGCTCCTGTGCCATTGACCGGTGATAAGCTGTTTGAAAAGGTAAAGAATTTAAGTAGTAATTTTGGTAAGCCATTTGCAGGAGAACTTGTCACCAGCGGGTGGAAGAAAAACTCTATTTTCTTTGAATTACCATATTGGAAGTCATTGTATGTAAGACATTTCCTTGATGTGATGCATATTGAAAAGAATGTTTTTGAAAGTGTTATCGGGACGTTGCTTAATGTTCCAGGAAAGAGTAAAGATGGGATAAATGCGAGGTTGGACATGGTAAGTATGGGAATGAGGATGGAATTGGGACCGGTAAAGAAGGGAAAGCGTACATATCTACCTCATGCAGCTCATACTCTATCTAGGAAAGAAAAAAAAGTTTTTTGTAAGTTTCTCGATGGAGTTAAAGTTCTAGAGGGATACTCGTCAAACATTAGAAGCCTCGTATCTATGAAAGATCTCAAGTTAAAAGGTCTAAAATCTCATGATTGTCATGTTTTGATGGAGCATTTACTACCAGTGGGTATACGTTCCATTTTGCCAAAAAAGGTGAGGGTGACCATCACAAAACTATGTTTCTTCTTCAGGGCAATTTGCAGTAAAGTTATTGATCCTGGAAAGTTACCGGTATTGCGAAAAGAAATTGTTGTCACATTGTGTGAGCTTGAGATGTATTTACCACCATCCTTCTTTGACATAATGGTTCATCTGACTGTTCACCTGGTTAGAGAGACACAATTGTGTGGACCAGCCTATATGAGATGGATGTACCCGATCGAGCGCTATATGAAGATATTAAAAGGGTATGTGAAAAACCGTAGTCGACCAGAAGGTTGTATGGTTGAGCGTTACATAGTTGAAGAAGCTGTTGAATTTTGTACAGAGTACCTAAGCAATGTTGATTCCATAGGGCTTCCAAGGTCTCGTCACACAGGAAGAATATCAGGGGAAGGGATTAAGGGAGGTGATGTAGTGCTCATATCAAGGACAGAGTGGGAGCAAGCACATTTATATATTCTGCACAATGATGTTGAAGTTGAGCCGTATGCTGAAAGACACAAGGAAATACTTCGAAATTCAAACCCAAATAGGAATGAGAATTGGATTACAAGAGAACACAATCGGTCTTTTATAACATGGCTGAAAGAACAAGTCTTTGGAGAGTTGGCTATAAATAGAGCTTCAGTTTCAGATAGATTGAGATGGTTAGCAAATGGTCCAAGTGTACACGTTTTTTCTCACAATGGTTACCTTATTAACGGGTACACATTCTACACTAAAGATCATGATGATCAAAGTACAATGCAAAACAGTGGTGTGACTCTTGTAGCTGAATCTATGCACATCTCTAGTGCAAAAGACAGAAATCCCATATATGCAAATATGTCATACTTTGGTGTTATTGAACGCATATGGGAGTTGGATTATAGTATGTTTCGATTGGCTGTGTTTGGTTGTAAGTGGGCAGACAACAATAATGGGGTTCAAATTGATGAGTTAGGGTTCATGCGGGTGGATCTCAATAGGGAGGGGTATAAGGACGAGCCTTTTATTTTAGCTTCGCAAGCTCAACAAGTATTCTATGTCACAGATCCCACTGATGTGAAGTGGTCCATTGTGTTGTTGAATAACAAATTAAATGACTGTCGTAGCCAAGCACATGAAGATATCAATATTGAGGATGATCCTTTCTTAGGGACATCACAATCACTTGATATTGATCCTACTGTAGATGATGGTTTCTATATGAGAGATGATCATGATGAGGGGATTTGGGTCAATCCGTCATTTCATGTCATGAAGGGACAAACAAGTATTAATCCAACAAGGAAAAGGAAAAGATTAACCTAATTAAGTTCATACGACTTTTTCTGGTGAGTGATAATGTATATTGATCTTAATTCATTTTTCTTGCATCTTTTCTTGTGAACTAACAATTTAATGTTGTTTTACTTTGTTGTAGATAAATGTCTTCTAGTGATGACAACTGTGTTCCCCTTGATGGTGATGCTCCTAATATTGAGGAAAATGTTATTAAACGTGGAGTGACCGCTATGGAGGGAGTTATTCGTGCACGCAGCAAAGGGATATCATTTAAGGTATTCTACTAACAAGTTTTTATTATTTAATCATATTAATTTTCATCAACATATATTCATTTTCTTATTCTATCATTGTTATTAGGTTGGATGGAATGATAGGGGTCAACCAATTGATCCTAACAGTGCTATATTTGTGAGTTATATTGGGGCAATTACCCGACAGATGGTGCCAATAACATGTGATAACTGGAAATCGTCGGCTTTAAAAGTAGTGAAAGAAAACATCTGGAAGGATATACAGGTAATATACATACTCTAATCTTTTTTTATTCTTATACAAACATACTAACACAATTGAGCACACTTTTGTAGACATCTTTCATTGTTGATGATAGTCATCGGAGATATATTCTTAAAGAAGCAGGCAAACTTTGTAGAAATTTCAGAACCTACTTAACAAAGAATTATGTTTGTGATGAAAGTGGTAGTGTTATTGAGCATCCTCCACATGAGTATCCTTTCATATCTGAAGATCAATGGAGAGCGTTTGTTGCTAAACGTCAGTGCGATGAATTTAAGGTAATGTTACTCATTTTGAGGAATCTGACTAAACATATTAATTTGTATTAATATAGTTGCTTTGTGCCTAAATAGATGCGAAGCACTCAAAATCGAAAAAGAGCATTAAATCATATGTACCCATATAGAAAGGGCCGTATGGGTTACGCACGCCTTGAGCAAAAGATGGTAAGTATGCAAAAGATATAACGTACAAGATGTTAGAAATGATTTTCAATCAATTTATTAATTATCTTAATTGTCTGAATGTACAGTTAAAGGAGTCAGAATCAAATGACACATCCATAGCCCGTCATGATTTATGGAAGGGTGCTCGTGTAAATAAGTTAGGAGTGGTTGATAATGAAAATGTTCAGTAAGTGTGTGATAAAATTGTAAGTATGATATCATTTTACTCTAGTTCTTTTATTATTTTCTTATTTTATCATTAATGATGTACATGTTACCTTTCAAATTTATGTGCCAGGAGACCATTTCACAAACTACATCACAGGATCAGTTACAGGACTCGCAGGATATACTTTCTCGAGTCTTAAATGTCCCAGAGTATCCTGGACGGGTTAGAGGTTATGGATTCGGGCCGTCAGTAAAAGATTGTTTCCCAAGTGAAAAGCGCAGAAGAAATAATGATAACGCGGACTTGAGAGAAACAGTGGCATTGCTCTTAGAGAAGATGAAAGTATTTGAGAGTATGGGTCACACCAAAGAATTAGCTACAATCAGCAAAAGTGGTAGTTGCACGCTTCTTTCCTGTAATATTCCTGAAGTAAGTGTTTTTCTATTAAATTATTGCATTTACAAATAATTAATTCAAGATATTATTAGCAAAATACATTCCTGTATGATTAACAACATTAATTGATGTTTTCTTTATGAAATTTTTGTTTTAGGACATCTCATCATGCAATTTCTATTTATCATCCCCAACACATCGCATAGTTGGGAAGGGAAAGGTCTTCAATCGTCCTGATGATAGAAAACTACACAATATATCATTACCCATGACTCATATGAAAGTTATGGTTGAACATGTGATAGAGTCAGATGCACCGCTACCAATACCTATAGAGGATGCAGGAGTCATGGTAGTAGGTGATGCGATTGGTACTTTTGTTGCATGGCCAACCAACCTTATTGATTTGGTCTCTACGGTAAGACTTCTTATACTATACATTAGATTCTTATATTGTTGTTTCATTATTTTCTAACCAAATGATTCACTTAAATGATTTCCCATACAGATGCCCGCAAAATCTAACGTCAAAGAGTCGGTTAAAACAAAGGAGTCAGGTACTCCTAAAAAGAAACAAGAAAAAGTAAAGGCAAAACATCAGGAGCCCTCCTATGCTGGTCGTGCAACTAGTAAAAAGAAACACGAAAAAGTAGAGTCAAAACATCAGGAGTCCTCTCCTGCAGTTGCTGTAAATAATCTCTCCATGTATTGCAATTTTATTCAGATATATGCTACACAAAAGCTTCAAGGTGGTGCGCTGTTACAAATAGACATGGAGAGAGACATTTTTGGTATATCATATATGGAGTTAATTAGTCATCAAATTGTCAATGAACTTCTTCAACACGAGTGGTTGGATTGTCCGGTAATCTGTGTATATATCAGGTACTTTAAGTAAACAATTTTTAGAATTTCATTTCAATTAAACGTTGATATTATTGATAACTTATTTTTAATCTTCATTCAAGGTACTTGTACTATGAGTTGGTTGTCAACAGACAAAACACAAGGAGATTCTCATTCTTATGCCCACATAACACATCTTCTTTTGTTGATGAGCCAACGAAGTATATAGCCGATGCACTTATTGAATATAACGAGACAGGGAAGTTATTCTTGGCACCATATAATACAGGGTAAATAACTTTTTAATATATTTTATTTAATTTAATGAATTCCTAAGAATGTAGTCACTTAGAATTTGCTAACTACTTTTGTAGGGATCATTGGGTGTTGTTAGTCATCAATGCCACATCAGAGACAATATATTATTTGGATTCCTTGCATCATGATCCAAAATATAATCGAACCATGAAGGATACATTCGACAAGTAAGTTAATTATGTTTTATGTCAATATGTAAATATGATATATGTTGAATATAACGAGTTGACTAAATTTATTTTATTTTGTTAGATCTTTGTGCATTTATCGTGCTTCTAAGGGAACCAGGGGCCCGAAATCTAGATCAAACAAACCCACGTGGATCCGTATAAATGTATGTACAACGGTCTCTTCTAATTTCATATGTTGCTCAAATCTAGATCAACCAAGGATAACTCACCATTCATATAATTTTTCATTTTTTGAATTGTATAGTGCCCCCTTCAGACCAATACAATTGATTGTGGTTATTATGTTATGCGATTCATGAAAGAAATCCTTTCACAAAATGAAAACATCATCCCAGATACGGTATGTAGTTTTAGTTTTAATTTATATTTTTCGCATTTTTTAGTTATATTTGCTAATATTTGATTATAACATATATTTGCTATTTGCTATGATATTCTATTTTGTAGTACTTCCCTGACTACCAATGTGCTACTTACTCTCCTGATCAACTAGCTGAAGTCAAGGAAGATTGGTGTCGTTATGTGGTCCAGAAATATGTCACTTTAGTATAGATGTGCACCCTAAAGGTCGGTATTCAGTGAAACTTTGTTTTTTTAACCCTTTGATAAAGTTGTGATATTTGGTCAATTTGCAATGTTCCATGCAAGTCCAAAGTAGACAATCCCCCTATAAAGCTCGTGACAGTACAAATTTTAATTGATGAGTGTAGCGTACACTTTTCCTCTGTGAGAGCATCTCCAACCGACATGAAGCTCCAACAGGACTACAATTTGAACCCAAATTTGAAGGGATGAATAGTGCCCCTTCAAATATGAAGTGGCACTATTCACTCCTTCATATTAGCATCTCAAGCAAGTGGATATGTTAATGAACCAAACTTTTGGTCATGCCCTGTTCATTAGGTCGGCATATCTAATCGATCTTAATGCCCTTCTAACCCTTCCATCCTCGTTTCATAAATTAAACTTCTCATTCATATACTGCTAATGATCCCAAGCTTAGCAGAAACTATACAAAGAAGGTTCAAGTAAAATAAGCAACCTTGCAGTATATAAGCTGAAAAAATCAACTACAAGGAACTCAATATAAAGAACCTGAGGATATATCCGACTACGTCAAGTATCACAAATATTCATAAATCTCCTTCATATTAATTTGGAGTTTTTTTCTCTCTAATTAATTTGGAGTTGCACAATACTGATTACTAACTTTATGAATCATGTTTCAGCTGTAATTTACCTGGCCAAGTTAAGTTAGTACTGATCATGACTGATGGACAGATGCAAGTAAAATGATAGTGGGTGCATAAAACAAAAACATGGTTGAATTAATATTTAGGTTTAATTATTTAGGTGACATGTGTATCATGAGCAGAGGTAAATGGTAGGTGATGAGGGAGGGGATGAGCTGTAGGAAGGTGTTTTGTCATCAGCTATATATGGAAGGAGATCAGGGACAAGTGGGAGGAGGGGTGCAGTGAAGTGAGCAAGGAGCCAAGAGGAGAATTGTGGGAGATTTTACTGGGAGTGGTCCACTGGTCCTGCATGCCTTGGTGCATTATTTTTATACCTTTGATGCATCATGTTGGTGCAGCAATATATTAATTTATAACAATGAGGGGGAGGAGGAGAAAGAAAGAATACAGGCCAGTGCCTTACTCATCTGAATAAATGATGAAAGAGATAGGGAGAGGCCAAAGAGTGTGGGACTGGCTAAGTGGAGGGATCAGGTCCCCCTATTAATGTGACAGCGTGCATGATTTTTATTTAGAGTATTCATTTTGCAATGTTCCATGCATATCATACCCTGATTTAATTAATTTGGCAGATTCATCTTGGATTTGGACTATGTAGCTTAAGATGCCGGGATCATTGCTGCCTCTTAAAAATTCCTGGCATTTTATATACCGGGCAATTTCTTTTGACTGGTCGTTCGAGTTAAATGGTATTTCATCGTCCATCAATCATTCCAATGAAAATAAATGATGGTATGCCTTGTTATTATGACAGCCAATTGTTTGCTGTATCATCATGTGGCAATTTCTACATCACTTTTCACTTTAAAGATTTGGTTAATTATCGCAAAGAAATATACGACTGTCACCTGGGTATTTATAACTTGGATAAACTTGAATTTTTGGGTGACATGCATCTTTCTACTCATGTTCATTTGATCTTGTAATTGTCTAAGAAGAAATACTTCATCATAGCCAATGTATTTTGCTTAAATGCTTACATGTAATTTAGCAACAAAAGGTAAACGTTATGCAGTTGGCGCAGAGATGCTTTATTAACTTCGTGCGATGAGAATTTTAGGCATAAGCCTCACTTGCTATGATTATAACCTTCATTTATTTTGGCTTGCAGTTCTTTTGTAGTTGTACAGCCTGACATTTTCTCTGCGAACTTGTGCTTCTTCTCTAATATGTTTTTCCTCGTAACAGTGCTTTCCACTTAAGCTACAATATGATGTTGAATCAAATAAGATGTGAAGATGGTGACCCAGAAAATCTTCTCAGAAATTCATTTTATCAATTTCAAGCTGATCGTGCATTACCCAATCTTGAGGTTTGTTGCATTGATTATTAAAGAACTCCTCTATTTCTTTCTGAACAGGATCTTAATATTAAATAAATAACTAGTGAAGCTTCTGCATTCATACCTTGAAAGAATGCACATGTGATGATTTGCTAAATGCTGGGTAGCTATACCTCTCATTCTATTTACCTACTAACAAATAGCAAATATGAGGCTTGGATGTTGCTCAAAGCCTTGCACTAAATACTAAAGGCTTGGATGTTGCTCAAAACCATGTGGTCAGAATACTATTCCTTTGTGAGCACCTGTTGTAGCTTGGATTTAGAGCTTTCAGAATGCCCCATCGTATAAAGATGTGAAGAGAGGTTTGGTTAACTGTTTGAATTGTCCATTCTGCTATGATTGATGTGTTGAGTTCTCTCAGTTAACTCATGCACTATTACCATAAGGACCAATTTAATCTATTGAAGTTATAGTCTATACCATGTATGTTCCCTTTGCGCACAAGAATATGGCAAATAGGATCTACACGGAAAATTGAGTGTGAGATACTAGAAATTTTATCAGACACAGAAAGTGAAATGCCCATGTTACAGATACTAGAAATATAATTTTATCATTCCATCATCTAATTGTGCCCTTCGAATCTATAATCAAGAAAGTGAAATGCCCAAGTGAAATGTCAAGATACTGAAGTTTGGGGGGCCAAACCCCAGTTTTAAAGCTGGCCCTCATTTTGGGTTTTCACAAACTGTGAGAGACAGAAATATAGATTCTACTACTAAACTCTTAAATGAAATCCCATGTTTAGAAACTGATATTTGTATGGATGCAATCCATGGTTTCATTTTTGACATAACTGAAACCCCAGTTTCACAAACTATATTGCCAGATTGGTCCCAAGCGAGGCATATACAAGGTTATAATAGGGTCTAAAGATATACATCTTCTACTACTGTGGTATGTGAACCAGGTTTGGATGCTTGCAGGTTAGCAGGAGCAGCTATGGTTGCACCGGTCGTCAACTACTGGTGGCCGTCATTTCCGGCCAACCTATCGAAACAGGTTTCCAACAAGTTACTAGCGCAGGACCGAAGGACATTTTGGATAGCGCATCATGCTCCTTTTCTCATGTACTGGTGGATGACTCAAAAATGGATACCTACGCTATCCGCTCTCGAGGGACACCCAGACGTATTCAATGAACAAGATAAGGAGTGTGCCCGTCGGATGGCAGCATACCCAGACGTATTCTTGATTATCAGATACTAGAAATTATATTTCATGCTACTTCGGCGTTACATGCCCATGTTACAGCATAGCCATCATTGATCATGACACGCAAAGACTTTTGTTTCTACAGGTCATTCAACTGCACGGCGACCAGCGCAAAAATGTTTCCACCTTCCTAGTCCAGGTACATGCTCATTGCATTTGCATGCCTCTTTGTTATTGCTCTTTTCGCCTATCATTTGCTTTGACAGGCATTGGTATGTATATTGATTAGGCCGGGATCGTGAAAAAGGAGCGCATCAAGATTCACGGTTTCTAAGCAGTGCTGCTCATGATCCTGCCATCTGGCAGATGATACAATATATCTACAAGTGACTTGTTTCCATCTGCGCAAAAATGTTTCCATCCTGCCATCTGCGCAAAAATGTTTCCATCGTGCATGTATTACTATACAACTGATTCCATCTTCGCTCGGTCTCACCACATTTCAGTGTGGTGTCAATGTTGTCTGATGTCAGTGGTGTTTGCTGGAGATTTGGTGGTACTTATCCATGTGTCGTCACATCTTGGATTTAATATATATCGAGAATAATTATTGTACTAAACCTTGTTGTGAGTTAATGCATTGTGTTTGGTCAGATGACAATATTAAAAGTCTTGTGTTTGGTCAGTGGTGTTCGTGGGCAGATGTTTGGTGTCTTGCTGGTTATAAGCTGTGTAGGCTTGCGGTAAGCGCCCATGTTTCATAAAGGGAGGCCTGATGGTAAGCATGTAGTTTTCACAGATTTTGGTGTGTTATAATGCTTGCACAAAGGAGAAAACCTTGTCATGCACGTGTATTCCTGTCTAAGTTTGCACATGCAACAAATTGGGGGTTTAATATATGAGCAGTATAGAGGTCCCCAAATATATGAGCAATCTAATGCTAACGCAATCTCAGGTAATAAGTTTAATATATGAGCAATCTAATGCACAAACAAGCGCTGTTAAAGGGGGGCCTTTAACAGCACTTGCACTAAAGAAGCGCTGTTAAAGGCCCCCCTTTAACAGCGCTTGCACTAACAAGCGCTGTTAAAGGCCCCCCCTTTAACAGCGCTTGCACTAACAAGCGCTGTTAAAGGCCCCCCCTTTAACAGCGCTTGCACAAAGAAGCGCTGTTAAAGGGGGGCCTTTAACAACGCTTGCACAAACAAGCGCTGTTAAAGGGGGGCCTTTAACAGCGCTTGCACAAAGAAGCGCTGTTAAAGGGGGGCCTTTAACAGCGCTTGTTTGTGCAAGCGCTGTTAAAGGGGGGCCTTTAACAGCGCTTGCACTAAAGAAGCGCTGTTAAAGGCCCCCCTTTAACAGCGCTTGCACAAACAAGCGCTGTTAAAGGCCCCCCTTTAACAGCGCTTGCACAAACAAGCGCTGTTAAAGGCCCCCCTTTAACAGCGCTTTTAAAGCGCTATTAAAACCAGCCCCCCTATAGCAGCGGGGAGATAGACAGCGCTTGTAAAGCGCTATTAAAGGCCTTATTTAAGCGCTGTTAAAGGTCCATTTTGTAGTAGTGCCAGCTACGGGCTCGTACCATCCCCTCCCTCAAACTCCGGAGCAAGCTTACGAGCTTCGCCCTCGACAGGCTCCGACGGGCTAGGGCCGAGCAACGGGCTCGTACCATCCCCTCCCTCAAATTCCGGGGCAAGCTTACGAGCTTCGCTCTCGAGAGGCTTCGAAGAGCTTGGGCCGAGCTACGGGCTCACACCCTCCCCTCCCTCCAACTCTGGGGCAAGCCTACGAGCTTCGTCCTCGACAGGCTCTGACGGGCAAGCGTCGGTCTATACTCTCGACATCCGACACGGCCTCTCAAGAAGAGCGACGAAAAAGCGACGACCTTGCAGGATTGATCCAGAGATAGACCTCCGAAGTGCGCCTAGACTCAACATCCCCTCACTACTTGTAAACGGCCTACCCAATCCCCACCTCACTTGTAACCACCGTACCATTGGTTCCCCAACTAATATAAATTCATTGTACACGGTACTTACCCCGCAACAGATATACTTCATTCTTTGCTTCGTCTTCATCGAACTTCGCTTCTCATCGCCTTTGGTACTATCAAAGTCTGCTTGTAATTTTGAGAACATAGCAAAGCATCCATCAACTTCGTATATCTTTGTCCATGTTTGCACATGTTCTTTCTTTTGGTTTGCTCTTTTATCTGTTACTGCAAAAAGCCTTTCTTCTAAATTGATAAGTTGCCGACTTCTCCTTTCTGTGTTGTGTTCGGTTGTCTTGTGTGCTTAGAATATCTTTTCACCTTGGCAATTCTGACTGGATTTATAACTAAAAATTTCTCATAATGGAGTTGTCCATCAAACAACTGTAAATTTCTACTGGGTTGCGCTCAATTGAAAGTAGTGATTGGCAAATACAATGCAATACATTGATAAACTAAAGATTTTTTTCTTTTTCCTCTCAAAAAAAGATATTTTTCTTTTTTCACAACCATGGAAGATCACCCCCTGATTTTTCGTGAGATAGAAAGTAGAATTTTTTTTAAAGCCCTCAGATTTCCGATGGAGACTCCTGCACATGAAGTGCCGCATTCATTCAGGGGCCTATATATTTCGAGCCCACCCCATTAATCAATCAAGCGATCTTGCTCAAATGGCGCTCAACACGGTCGTCAGGCTCGCTTCTTTTGCGTCCTTGTTGTTCTACATTGTCGAGCCCAACTACGGGCAGCAAATCTTCGACGTGACGCGGCACGGGGCGGTGGCCGACGGGGCGACGGACGACAGCGATGCATTCCTGGACGCTTGGAACGCCGCCTGCCAGCTTGGGGGGGCCGGAACGTTCTTCGTCCCTCGAGGAACGTTCACCGTTTCCGCGGTGGTCTTCCAAGGCCCCTGCGCCGGCGGCCAGTCTCCCAGGGTCGAGATCCAAGGGACCGTATTAGCCCCCGCGGGCGTCGACAGCATCGAGACCATCGGTTGGATCGAATTCAGGGGCCTCTCCGGGCTAACAATCGGCGGCGGCGGGGTTTTGGACGGCCAGGGCGCTGAAGCATGGAAGCAGGTTGATGACACCAACAAACACGGCAAGAAACCGATCTCGCTGCGCTTGATCAAGCTCAAAGATTCAAGGGTCGAGAACATCGAGCTGCTCAACAGCAAGGGCTTCCACATGGCAATCCACCACAGCGACTCCGTCCACGTCGGCAACCTGAAGATCACGGCCCCGGGCGATAGCCCGAACACCGACGGGTGCCACGTGAGCGACTCCAAACACATCGACATAACCGACACCAAGATCGGCACGGGCGACGACTGCATCTCCATCGGCGAGGGGTCATCCAACATATCCGTGTCCGGCATAGTGTGCGACCCGGGGCACGGCATCAGCATTGGGAGCCTGGGCAAGCGCCCCGGCGACAAGGACGTGGTGGGCGTCACCGTGAGGAACTGCGAGGTCGCGAACTCGCACCACGGGGTGAGGATCAAGACGTGGCCCGGCTCGCGGAGCATCGTGGCCAGGGACATGGTGTTTGAGGACATCGTGGTGAGAAACGTCAAGGATGCCATCCTCATAGACCAGAGATACTGCCCTTCGCGCAAGTGCGGTGGGCATAGGCCGTCGCTGGTGCAGATCGACAACGTGCTGTTCAGAAACATCAGGGGCACTTCGTCCCGGTTGCAAGCGGTGAGGTTCGACTGCAGCGAAGACGCGCCATGCAGGAACGTGCGGCTCGAAGGCATCGGCGTGGATTACGTTGACGAGGACGGCGTTCGAGCGCGTCCCGCCGAGTTTTGCTCTAATATTTTGGAGGATGTTTTTGGGGGGATGAAGCCTCGGCCATGCCAGTAACTTCTATGTTGCTTGATCTTACTTGATGCATGGACATGCATGATTACCAAATAAATGCCAGTGAATAAATTCCCAGTTGCAACTGTCGCATTTTTCGAAACATTAATGTCGGAAAGCTAAGGATATAACAATCATTCGAGTGATAAATAGAGATTAACTTGGATGCCAATCGATCATACCCACTCGCGGTATCTCCATATCCTTAATCCATGCATGATACTTGACTACTGCTAGTTCAAAGATATTGTCAATACTGTGTGTTGTAAAATTTCAGAGATAAAAGGATGGTGCTATTAAAATTCAGAGGAAGAATGGACTTATCAGTAAGACGAGGCGTGCTAGGCACTGTCCTTAAGAGTAGGTTTTCGTCCCTCAGAGTGAGTACTCAGTGCAAGGCAGGTCCAGCGGCTACACTCCAGCAGTGAACGGCAACAGCCTTGTAAGTGTGCACTCACAATACAAGGCTCCAGCGAGCAGCAACAGTTCTTCGATCTCACAGGAAGAGGAACGGCTGGGCTCTAGGGAAGATGCGAACAGTAGGAAGGCAGCAGAGGCAATTTTGTGGATGAAATAAAATGATTTTCGCAATACAAAAAATCTTGACAAGCTGAGTTTATATAGATGAAATATGTGACTGATGGGATTCTGCAATCAATGAAAAATAATAGTTCAGCCATTAAAAGAGAATATGGCTGTTGCGAAATTAAACTATGATTAAATGAAAATATGGATGTTTGAGAAATTAAACAGCGATTTAATTAGAATATGGCTGTTGGGGAAAATAAAACCGTAATGGGCCTTTTAAATTCTTCCAAGCAAGAGGGCTAAAAAATATGATGCAAAACTCGGGCACTCCGCGCGCATGCCCGTGAACCCCCCTGCGCAGGCACGACGCCAGCGCATACGCTAAGGGTTTCCGGATCCGTCGTCCACATTTTCCATTCGGCTCAACCCGGTTAGGGCTCGCCCCCTGCTTAGGCTCATGCCCACGCGAGCTTCCCATCATTCCTAGCCCATATACAAGTCCAATAGCACATTAACAAGAAGTGTATAATAAACTCCAACAAGAGAGTTCTCACATCCAATGTGGGACTACAAATACACTTTGAATTGAAGAAATAAACCAAAATATCCAACAATCCCACACTATTTCAAAATTCAAAGATAAGGATATAAGAATCCAAGAAGATGAACAAAATTGATGTGAGCTCAAATACGACAATTCAATACATTAGCAATGGTGACTTTCAGTCTATGAACCATTACTTATGGAATGAAAGTGTGTTCTACAAGATCGTGAAACATATAGTTTCTATGAACCAATCTCCTTTATTGTAAAACATTGACTTACAACCCATATTGAGTCATCAATGCATAGTTGCTTTCTTTTACGGGTTGGCACATTTCGGCCAGCGCAATACCTGGATTTTCATGAGTGCTCTAGCGAATGTACCCATATTAGCATAGGAAGCGGCCCCACTTCCACATGCATATAGGTGGACCCATCAAGTGTGCTCGACGATTATGCACACCACCCAACAAGGGCTATGGTTTCCATTAAGAGCCATGTGCTCATCCTCTCTCATCGTCGATAGCACTATCTACACCATATATAGGAAAGTGACATGTAACATAATGATAGTGCTCCTCACGATCAACAAGTGACTTGTTGTTACCCATATGAACCTACTTCATGAGATCATCAATTAAATAGGTTGGGTTACCATCACTCTTGACATATGTTTTAGGTATAAGTCACATTACAAAATTGACGGTACAGTTGTCAAGCTGACGAAGACTCAGAGCGCCGAGCTGGAGCCTAGTCAGTCTTCAAAGTGGGACCCTCGGTTAGGAGAACCGGGGTCGGTGGTTGTTGGTAGATGACGATACGACGGTTGATCGACCTAGGAACGGTCGATTGGCAGGGTCTTTTGAGGTTGGATGGCTCGAAGTCGACCTTGGACGTTGGATGGAGATCGTCGATCTGAAGCACAGGGAGTCGTTAGGGGGGTCGGATCTAGGTTCCGACCCAAATCCCCTCCAATGCTTAAGTTAATGAGGAACTTTAAGGGTGAGAGGGAGCTTGGCGTAGCTGAGATCGACCCACTGCGGATCGTCTCTCGACTAACGACTCAAGCTCGAATATAAAATGGAGAAGTGAGAAGATAAAGTTATACGTACTTTGAAGATGGAACCCCTTTACCTTTGTCCGTCGGCATATTTATAGGCTGCTCTTCCTTGATGCGGTGTAACCGTCCTCCATTGATTAGGGCACGATCCTCTTCGTGATTCGAGCTAACGGCTGCCCATTTACTCGGCCCCATTAACTCTTCCTTGAACGTCGGTGTTGGTCCAACGGTCGTCTGACTAGTTCGCCCGACTCAGTCGTAGCCTACCTAGAGTGTGGGGATGACAGGTCGCGTGGGAGAAACGGGTCGGGTATGTGGATACCCAATCAGGTTCATATCCGTACACTAACATTGGCCCCTATCATTCGTTCTCGGGAGGTTGTACTGATTGAGGCAGAATGATGAGTACCTTCATTAAATGGGGCACGACATTCGGAGCGGATGATTTGATTCGTACCGCCAAAACTGTCACGCCCCGTTTCCCAAATAACCGGCGTTTAATAATTTTTTTCCAAGTATTCTGAAGAGTGAGGGTGATGAGAGAGGAAAAGAAAGGAAAAGAGAAACTGAACAAGCGCACATGCTGGGATAGTATAAGTAAAGCTTCACAATAACATCAAAACGACCTCATGAATACATAGATCAACAACGACATATCAAACATACAACAACTTTCATTAATACACATACTCCAAGTACGCCACTACATATACACCGTCACACTCTGCCTCCCAAGGCAACCAAGTCACTCTACAAGCTACAGCTCACACCGAGTACTACCCCTGATTCCCAACTCCAAGTCACCTCCAATCAAGCTGACCCTGCTACCTGAAAAATAAGAAGGAGCACATCAATATGTGCCCCAGTAGGAACCAACTTGGGTTTGGAACTCCGTTTGAGGTTATCAAATTCCAAGACAAGCAAGAGAAATAGGGTATGTAACTAAGTGATATAATGAAAATTAAATAGTTAAAACAAGAGAATCATACCTGCGGTCCAGTGTCGAGTTACTGCAAGGAAAGGGTTAGCACGAATAATAATAATTTTAATAATAACAACGCAAGTATTCAGGCAAGCACTATCGGATAAAGCAAGTACAAGTGCCTGTGATGTGACATAGAGTCACAAAGAAGTAGGCAAGTGAAGGGGGAGTGCTGCCAGCAGAAGAAGTAACATGCCAATCCTCATTTCATTATTTTATAATTGAATTAATTTAGAACTTGGGTAAACTGTGTGATACTAGGACCTGGACTTCACCCCAAATTTGGGGTGAATATAGCACACGACGCAGTGGACATGGGCATTGTACGTCGAGTCTCTCACCTCCCCCGTCTCTGGTAAGAGTGAGGCTATCCACATATAACCCAACCTCCGTATGACCCCTCCACTCCCGGTAAAGGCGAGTGGGTGTAAAAATCCCCTCCACTCCCGGTAAAGGCGAGTGGGTGTAAAAATCCCCTCCACTCCCGGTAAAGGCGAGTGGGTGTAAAAATCCCCTCCACTCCCGGTAAAGGCGAGTGGGTGTAAACTCCATACATCACATAATCATCTCCCAACTTCACAGTCCAGGCCTCATATCCACAATTTACTCAAATCCCGCCTAAAACCCGGGCTTTGCTAACTCACCCTCATTAGAGAGGACTGAGATTTATTCAATTTTATTAGTTAACATCATAAGTGACACGTTAGGGGTCTTGATGGCATAGGTAAGCACTCATCACCTCAGCTGTCCATCAATAGACATAGGGTCATGCACTCACGTGGCATGCCCTCTATCACAACACATCATCCACTCACAATTTTAATGTATCCATGCCATTCAAGCCACTAACTTCACCAATCATCACTGTGGCTCAAGGCCAACACTAACATATGCACGTTACTCAAATTTTCAGATATTGCATTCGTTGAGGCATTTCATCGAACATATGGCGGGCGTAATTCATATCAAAAAAAACACACTATAATTTACATGTGCCAATGCATGAATATTCATTCCATCACACAATCATAATAAGCAAGAATAATGATGGCCAATTATCCACAATTAATGAATAAGAACACTACTTAATGAATTCAGCTTGCTGAAATTGCAGAATAGTCATATTGAGCGTGGTTTTTGAGGTAATTTCAGTTGGAATTTGGAAAAACATAAAACTACAAATTTGTAGATATGTGTGTCTTGGACTTACAGACAAAATTTCAGACAAAAAAATTAAGTATGTGATTTATGGTGAATTATTTGGTTAAGTGTGTCAAGTCTGTTTTTCAGACATATTTCAGGGTCTGTATTGAAAGCCAATTGTGGGCATGTTGAAGGCTGAAATTCGACATATAAGCATTCTGATGAATTTTTAGAAAAACTTGTTAGCTTTCCAACAAGACTAAGATCATAAAATTCCAAGATGTGTGCAGGTGGTTATGCCAATTTTGCTAAACTGTGTCAACACTGAAATTCAAACGGACATGTTGTAAAGATGGATTTATTACTCCTAATTTCTGAATTGAAACTATGTAAAATTTTATATGATTTTGGGGTATAACTTCAATATCTACAAGTTTATATTTTTTTCGAATCCTAATTCGAGCTACAGTAACCATAGTCAAGGCAAAAACAAACATCCAGATTTCAGAATTTCAAAAAGAGTGATTTTGCTAAGAATTTTCAAGGGAGATTCATGAAAATTGAATCATAGCATATTAATTTGATTACCCCAACTTCAGATTGATAAAACATGAAGTAAAAAAATGATAAAATAAAACCCTAATTAAATTCCCAAATCCAAGTTAGAAACCTACCTCAAAATCTTGATTCCTCTTCTTTCCTTCTCTTCCTTTCTTCTCTACTTCTTCTCCCTTGAAGCAAGCTTGGTTCCCTTCTAATTGGAATTAGAAATTAGGGTTTTCATTTGCTAAAAGAGGGAGAAGAGAGGGGAGGGGTGGCCGGCCCTATAGGGGTGGAGAGGGGAAGAGAAAATGAGAAGAAAAGAGAAGATTCAAGAAAAGAAAAGAAAATAATTCACTTAAGAGTTCTACACAATTCTTACGTACTCCTTAAGCCATGAATCACCTAAAATGACTAAAATACCCTTCCCAAAATGCCCCTCAAATTTTAGGTATTTACAAGTTTGCCATTACTTTATACACCGACCACTTAAGTATGTACACATAGCACTTTTGGTCCAAATGACCATTTTGCCCCTTGCCTTTCTAAAAATTTATGGGGGTTGCCATTGATCCCTAACCCTTTTTACAATTGCATGGCTCTTCCTACACACATCCATGCATATCCATGCGATCATACATGCTTCACACACACACACGTCTAACACGCTCATGTCGTTTTACTTCTACGACGCCATTTGCACTTCTCCCGCATTCACTTTCGCATTCTCTTCCCTTAGCCACGTATTACGGCCCAATCTCCCGTTCACTACGTCACATACATCGATATCTACGCTTATCTCATGTCCACGTATGCATCGTAGGTAGAAATACCGCGTGTGTTCAGTAGAATACACGTATAGTGCAAAATAGGGCATGACAAAAACTTTCTGTCTTCTAATGATCTCAACCGTTGCTTTTGGCGATTATCCGACGCATGTTAGTCATTGGGTACTGAGCTGGCGGAGTCCCTCCACGTATAAGAATCCGGAGTTTGTGAAGTCAATGGTTCTTGCACTTTTGTCTCTTGGCAATTTGAAGAAATTTCTTCCTCTTCCTCTTGCTTCCAGCAAACAAGAATGGCAGGCAGGCGTATAGAGACTTGACCTCGGAGTTGGATCGGGCTCATGAAGACGACCGGAAGAGGAAAAGGGTCGTGGGGGATGCTGGAAGCTCCTCAAGTCCAGCTACCGGGGCTTTGACAGCGGCTCCTTCGGGCCCTCGAGGTGGGAATGAATCTTCGGACGCTCTGCACATCGACATGTGACCGCACGAGGACATTGTCCTTCACATCCCTTCCGTCGGCCTCGTCCCTCCGGAGTTTAATCACCTTTTGCTATCGAACCGTATTTCGACGGGACTCCCTGCGGACACTCAAGGGGAGCATTTTCGGCCCCCGTTCATCGTGGTAAGGGACAAGTCGGCCCTTCTAGACTTTGGGACGAGGGCTCGTCTTGCGGAGAATATCACTCTGCCGAGGGATTTCGACTTCTTGCAAGGGGTCGATCTCGAGACGATTGCCAATAGCTTCGTCTGCAACGGCCTTCAGGTTCGTTACTATAGAGCCTTCTTTCTTCATTTTCCTTCCTAGTTTTAATGACTGCTGCACTCTGCAGGTGACCATTTTTGGTGCATGCATGCGCCGCAGGGCCCTCAAGCTGATCGAGGGGCAACGCCGACCGGCTGCTGCCGAGAACCAGGCTACTGAGCTCCGAGCTCAGGTGAGGAAGCTGGAGGACGACCTGGGGGCGACCATGTCTACCAAGGTTGCGTCGGACTGGGTAGTCGCGGAGGCAAAATCCAGCTTCGCCGCCGTTCGACCACCAGGAAGCAGGTAAAAGCTCAGTGAGGTGGGGAGCGATCTCAACTCAGTGCTAAGCTCGAGGCATCGAGGAAGGAGGTTGCTGACCTTCAGGTCTAACTTCTCGAGAAGGTGAAAGATTCAAGGCTTATAAGGCTCGGACCACCTCCAAGATGGATAAGGTGACGAGAGCGATAAAGGACCTTTTTACACCCGACGATGCCTCGTCTTCCTGATTTTTGCAAAATCCCTATTTTTGTAAGACCGCTCTCGAGCGAGTTATGTGTAACTATTCAGATATAAAAAATGATTTTGGCAACAGAATTTTCATGCGTTTGATTTCTGATGTGTATGTGGTTCCCCCCAATGACGTAAGTTTAGCTGACTTGGGTCGTTGGAGTGCCATCTGATAAGAATTTGCTCGTCATAGTTGTTCGGTGGTGAGGGACTCGGTCCCTTCGACTTACGGCCGATGATGATTGAACGTCGTTCAGTAGCAAGGGAGACCCCTCGGCTTACAGCTGATGATCGAGGGTCGAAGGTAGGTCGGTGGCGAGAGACTCGGTCCGTTCGAATTACGGCTGACAACGATCGAACGTCGTTTAGTGGCAAAAGAGACCCCTCGCTTACGGCTTACGATCGGGGGTTGAAGGTCGGTCGGTGGCGAGGGACTCGATCCCTTCAACTTACGGCTGACGACGATCGAACGTCGTTCAGTGGAAAGGGAGACCCCTCGGCTTACGGCTAACGATCGAGGGTCGAAGGTCGGTCGGTGGCGAGGGACTCGGTCCATTCGACTTTCAGCTGACGACAATCGAACGTCATTCAGTGGCAAAGGAGACCCCTCGGCCTACGGCCGACGATCGAGGGTCAAAGGTCGGTCGGTGGCGAGGGACTCGGTCCCTTTGACTTACGGCTGACAACGATCAAACTTCGTTCAGTGGCAAGGGAGACCCCTCGGCTCACGACCGACGACGAGGGTTACGAATACTGCTGAGGAACGACCTATTCAGTTTTCATCATAGATAGGTATAGGACGGGAAATTAATGATCGATTTACCCCGTTAATACAATCATTGATAATACTTTTGTAGATGTTCCATGTTCCAAGGATGAGGGAGTTCCCTACCATCCAAAGTTGCGAGTCAATAGGTGGGAGGACCGAGTACGTCAGTCACTGTGTAGGGCCCCTCCCACTTCGCAGCGAACTTTCCTTGCTTGGAGATCTCGGGAGTGAAGGTGGCTTTGCGCAGCACCAAGTCTCCCACACGGAAGCTGCGCTCGCGAACTTTCGAATTGAAATAGCGGGCCATGCGCCCCTTCTGCTCAATGAGGGTCGCCAGTGCCCGTTCACGAACCTCGTCCACCAATTGTAGGTTGAGTTCGAGGCCTTCTGAATTTCATTCTTCGTCGTAGTATTGGAAACGAAGCAGTTGCTCATTGACCTCGACGGAGACGACGGCCTCACACCCGTATGCCAACATGAAGGGTGTTTCCCCTGTCGAGGTTTTGTGGGTCGTTCTGTACGACCTCGACGGAGACGACGGCCTCACACCCGTATGCCAACATGAAGGGTGTTTCCCCTGTCGAGGTTTTGTGGGTCGTTCTGTACGACCATAATATGCCGGAGATCTCGTCCGACCAAGTTCCCTCGAGCCCGACTATTCTCTTTCATAGGGGCCCAAGGATGCTCTTGTTGGCCGATTCCGCCAAGCCGTTTGACTGGGGATGAGCGACGGAGGCGAAGTATAGCTTGATCTTCAGCTCTGCGTGGAAGTCTCTGAAGCCGGCGCTATCAAATTGTGTTCCATTGTCCGTTACGATGGATTGGGGGATGCCGAAACGACAGACGACGCACTTCCAGACGAAGCTTCGAGCCTCTTTCCAGGTGATTCGGGATAGATGTTCCGCCTTGATCCACTGGGTGAAATAGTCGATCGCCACTATCAGGTATCTCCTTTGCCCACTTGCTGGTTTGAATGGTCCAAGGAGATCCATCCCCCATTTGGCGAAGGTGTTGGATCCTGTGGATGGTAATCAACACTAGAAGATGGGTTGAATAGTGTTGTGCAAATAGTGAGCACCGTCCCTCCTAGAGTCGAGAGTCGGTATGTGGCTGGGTCAAGGACCTCAGTAATCACGTAGGGCCTCTCCCATTTGGCGGTGAGTTTACCTTTGCGTGCGACCTCTGGGTTGAAGATCGCTTTCCTCAAGTCCAGACCTCCTTGGTTGAAGTCCCTCCCTTTGACCCGGGAGTTGTAATAGCGATCCACTCACTATTTTTGTCAGACGACTGAGGCTATAGATTGGTTACGCCACTCGTCTATGAGCTCTGGGTTGATCTCTAGGCCCTCCGAGTTCCTTTATTTGTCTAAGTGCCAGAGGCGGAGTGATTCCTTGCCCATCTCGATGGGCACGACCACCTTGGCCCCATATGCGAGCATGAAGGGTGTCTCTGTCGTGGCCTCTTTATGTGTCGTTCGGTTTGACCAAAGTATCCCGGGAAGCTCTTCCAGCCAGTCTCCCTGCGCTTTCCCTACTTTCTTGCGAAGCGGTTCAAGGATGCATTTGTTGGTGGCCTCGGCCATCCCATTGGTTTGGGGGTGGGCCACGGAGGCGAACATGAGCTTGATCTTCCATTCCGCGCAGAACTCTCTGAACCCCGCGCAATCAAATTGTTTCCCATTATCTGTGATGATGGACCGAGGGATTCCGAACCTGAAAATGATGGATTTCCATACGAAGCTTTTCTCCTTTTTCCAGGTGATGGTGGCCAAGGGTTCAGCCTCGATCCACTTGGTGAAGTAGTCCACCGCCACAATCAGGTGCTTCCTTTGCCCCTTCACAGAAGCAAAGAGGCCGAGGATATTCAGCCCCCACTTGGCGAAGGGGACGGGGCTGATTATCAGCACAAGTTCGACCGGGGGGGTCGAGCTTATCTTTGCAAACCTTTGGCACACCGGGCATTTTCGACCGTACTTGATCGAGTCGTTAACCAAGGTCGGCCATTAGTACCCTTGCCTTAGGATCTTCATTGCGATCGTCTTGCCCCCATGGTGGTTCCTGCAAAGCCCTTCGTGGATCTCCTGGATGACATAGTCGGCCTCCGGTGGTCTAATACATTTAAGGTAGGGGAGGACGTCGGTTTTGGTCCAGCACCTTCTATACAGCACTCCTTCGTGGAGCACGTACCGGAGTGCCTTCTGCTCTAGCGTTCGGTGCTCCTTTTGGTCTGTCGGGACCTCGCCAGTGGCAAGGTATCGGACGATGGGGTCCATCCAGGAAGGTTTGGCATCGATGTTCATCAGCTCCTCTTCTTCCATACTGCGGTTCTGGAGGCTCTCGATGTAGATGGCGTGATCCAACTCCTTAAGGGAGGAAGAGGCCAGCTTTGACAGGGCATCCGCTCGGGCATTTTCCAATCTTGGCAGGTGGAGTGTCTCGACGTGCTTGAACTTTGATAGCTCGGATTTGGCCGAGGCTAGATAGCGCTGCATTGTCTCTTCTCGAGCTATGTAGTCCCTTTGTAGTTAGCTGATTACGAGCCTGAAGTCCTGAGGAGGTGTATGGACTCTGCCCCCAGCGCCCTGACCAACTTCAGGCCATTAATGGTGGCTTCGTATTCGGCCATGTTGTTGGTGGCCGCAAACACGAACCGAAGAGCGTATTCGACCGTGCTCCCGTCGGGGGGCCGGATTACAATGACGGCCCCGCTTCCCGCCTTCGTCGCTAACCCGTCCACATGGACTACCCAGGCGTCCTTGTCCTTTGCTTGATCAGTGGGAGCAGTATCAGCCAAAAGGAGGGATATGGGTTGAGGCATTACCGTGTTTGGGCTCGTCTCGCTAGGATGTGCTCCGTCGTCGATAGTACATTCGGTAATGAAGTCCGCTAATGCTTGTCCCTTGATGGCCGTCCTTGGCACGTATCTGAGGTCGAATTCGCTCAACTCTACTCCGCAGTTCAGCATCCTCCCCGTCTGATCAAACCTCTTAAGGTTTTGTTCGAGCTGGGAGTCAATCAGGACCTGGACGGTGTGCACTTCGAAGTAAGGGCAAGGACGAGGGCGTATGCCAGCTTCTCCATCGGGTTGTACCGCTCATATGCATCTCTCAGGATCCGACTGGTATAGTACACCTGCCTTTGTACCCTATGGAGGGATATATGCCCTCAGATCATTTGTATTTGATACAAATGATAATTTAAGCTTAGATAGGGACTATTTTGCATTTGATGCAAAAGCGATTAAATGTGTATTAAATTGTTTAATACAATATTTAATAAAATAAACGCAAGGAAAAGTTCACGGGCAAGACGGGAATGTCCCGGTCTAGACCCAGGTTCGAACGGCGTCCAAATCGGACACCAAATGCTCAAGTTAGAGCCAAAACAGCCCAAAGGATCAAACCAGGCCAGGCCCAGTAAATGTCAGACAGAACAGGCTGCCTGGACTAGCCCAGACGCTGCCTGGGCTAAGCCCAGGCTCGGCCTGGGCTAGCCAGGCACAAGCCTGGGCTTAGCCCAGGCTCGGCCTGGGCGCGCCCAGGCCGCCTGGGCGAGCCCAGGCACGGCCTGGGCTCTGCCCAGGCGCATTTTTGCGCGCGCTGGATGCGTGGGGCCCACCCGTGGGCCCCACCACTAGGGTTTCAAACCCTAAGTGTGCAGATTTAATTGACGGCTCAGTTTTTGTGAAAAACTAGCCTTGGGCTGATCTTTGGACACTCAATTGGAGGGTCAAATGAACTCCGATTGACGAACGGTTTTTTCCTATGCGTTCACCGTTGAACGCTTGTCGTATTGATAGGTTGTATCAATCTTGAAGCTCAACGGTGAAGTGAGTTAAAATTCACGGAAGTTTGCACTTTGTGAAGTGCAAACTAACTTGATTTTAATTAACTCATTATTTAGTCCCACATCGGATTTTGAGAAAAGGGGAGAGTCCACCGCCTATATAAATAGGGGTCTCCCCCCTTCCTCAAAACTCGTCCCAAGCTCTAGATCTGAGCGGCTCTCGTAAATGTTGGAGCACGCTCGGATCTAAGCTAAATTAATATTCTCCTCTCCCTATAAATTTCTGCCTTACTCCTGCGGGCTCTAGCAAAGCCGCAAAGGAGTTCGGATTCTGGATCCGAAATCTAGGCGGAGGTTTCACTCGCGTGAAACTTTCTTCGACGGTGGGTGGCTCGGCGACACGGGGATTGATCGCCTCGGGATGCGGAGCGGTTCGAGGAGCGGTGCGGGGAGCGGTTCAAGGAGCGGCTCGGCGTGGGACGGGAGCAGCTCGGAAGACGGCGCGGAACATCTCGCCTGCCCCAGGGCTGAGATTCCGG
Organism: Scilla litardierei; assembly: GCA_030789695.1. Classification (NCBI taxonomy): domain Eukaryota; kingdom Viridiplantae; phylum Streptophyta; class Magnoliopsida; order Asparagales; family Asparagaceae; genus Scilla; species Scilla litardierei. The sequence continues at coordinate 182,447,058 of CM061139.1, read as the reverse complement.
GTATGTGTTTAAGTTTTCATTTAATTATTCGCAGTAGTTAGATCCCTCTTGGGGTGGTCAGATCCACCCCAAGTTGGCAGAGTTCTTGGCTAATAGGATCTGGTTTCTTAGGGTTGCATGTTAATTAGATTAACATAAAAATTTTCCGCTGTATTTCTGTCTATGTTCCGTCCGACTTAGGATGGGACTAGAGTTTTTGTGCCCTAAGGGTCCCAGAAAACCCTTCACCCTAGCGTCCTCTCTAATCGGTACTGAGCTCATTGCTTCTCCGATGCTAGCCAAGTAGAGGCTCAGGGGTTCTCCTTCCTTGGGTTGGAGGGAAGTAGGGGACTGCGAAGGTACTCCTTTAATTTGGCGAATGCCTGGGTTCAGTTCTCGTCCCATCTACAGCTTTTCTCTTTCCGACTGACTAGGCGAGGGCCTTCCTCGGGATCTTGAAGGATGAGAGAGATTTCTCTGTAGATTTGGACAGGAAGCGCCCCAAGGTGACGACCAGCCCATTCAACCTTTACAGCTCTCGGATCATTGTTGGCTCCTTCATGTTGCTCAGAGCCTCAATCTTGTCCGGTTTGGCTTCGATGCTGTAGTTGGTGATCATAAAGCCCAGGAATTTTCCAGACCTTACCCCGAACGTACACTTCATGGGGTTGAGTCTGATGTTGTGTCTTCGTAACTGTTCGAAGGTCTCCCGAAGGTCGGCGATATGGTCGGCGGAGCCCTTAAATTTGACTAGCATATCGTCCACATAGACCTCCAGGTTCCTCCAAATCTGAGAGCTGAAGACTCTGTTGACCATCCTCTGGTAGGTCGCCCCCGTATTCTTTAGGCCGAAGGGTATCTTTTTGTAGCAGAATGTCCCGCAGTCAGTGATGAATGACGTATTTTTCTCGTCCTCTGGATCCATTTGAACTTGGTTGTATCTGGAGTATGCATCAATGAAGCTGAGCATCTCATAGCCCGAGGCGTTATCCACAAGATGATCGATGCAGGGCAGCGGGTAGCTGTCCTTATGGCAGGCCTTGTTAAGATCGGTGAAGTCCACGCACATTCGCCACTTGCCGCTAGACTTCTTTACCATTACCACATTGGCCAACCAGTCGAGGTACCAGACTTCTCCGATGAAGCCTACCTTAAGCAGACATTCTACTTGCTCGGCCGCAACCCTCATCTTTTCGCCGCCCGAGTTCCTCTTTTTCTGTCTGATTGGCTTGAAGTTGGGGTCGACGTGCAACCGATGGGAGATCACCTGGGGGTCCACGCCTAGCATGTTGTCAGGGGACCAGGCGAAGATGTTTAGGTTGGCCTTCAGGCTTCCGAACAACTCGTCCCTCAAGGCTGGATCGAGTTTTGATCCGATAGACACGAACCTGCCGTCCCCGTTCGTGACGAGGATGAGCTCCGGCTCCCCGACAGGGGCGGGTCTCGAATTACCCGAGCCGCCCCTATGGTCGAGAAGATCCATCGGGTCGTGCTGCTCCATGGTGCGTCCTTCGTCGGACAATTGGTAACAGGTCTTGGACCTTGCTTGGTCGCCTTTGACCTTTTCGATTCCTCTCGGGGTTCTGAACTTGACCATCTGATGGAGTGTCGAGACTATGGCTCCAGCCGCGTTGAGGAGCAGCTGGACGATTATCCCGTTGTACGCCAATCCGATCCTTACGGCAATAGACTCTATTGTCAGAGTGGTCGAGTGGGGGGTACCCCGAGCGTAACGGGGAGGCGGATCATTCCCACAATGGGTGTTGAATGTCCTGTGAAGCCCATTCCGACCCGAGCAAGGCTCCAAGTCCTCAGCCCGCAGTCCCATTTTCTCCAATGTTGACATGAACAGGATGTCACATGAGCTTCCCGTATCAACGAGCAGTCGCAGGACCAACGCAGTGTCAATGACGGCCGAGACAACCAGCACGTCGTCATGTGGCAGCTCTATCCCCTTCAGGTCTTCCTCGGAGAAGTAGATGGGCTGAGGGTTGCACATGGCTCCCTCATGGTCTATGTCCACTGTCGTTGCTCATGGCGAGTCCAGCCCCTCGATTCGGGGTGGATGTCGGGTGGTCGCGGCCTTACCAAGGCGGCCTTTGGCAGGGCCAATGTAGGTGTAGTCGCGGCCATGTTCCTGCGTCCCCTGGTGCGTGGTCGCATTATCTTTCGGTGTGGTTGTTAGACGTGGGTGTAGACGATTCACTTCCCACAGACGGCGCCAGATGTTTCGGGGTATTTTCTCACCACAGTTTAGTAGTATGTATGGTCGGAGGTTGAAGTGGTCGCGTAAGTCACATGCGGCCTCCGAGATCGGGTAGCGGTGCATTCGCTCGGTCGGGAACGTGCGGACCCGTGCGTCGGTATTCCAAAGGGTAGCTTCGGGGGAACGACGGCCTCCTTGAGTGGAAAGACGAACGAGCTCGGGATCGAGATCGCTCGGCTCCGGTGGATGAAGCGCCGAAGGGTAGCTTCGACGGGGTAAAGTCTCCTTGACCTACACGGAGGAGAAAGCTCGTCAAGAGAGGTCGGACCTTGGTTCCGACCAAGTCCCATTCGATACCTAAATCAGATCTGATCTGAAGGATGCTCAGTGGGATCGAGTACGGTACACGGAGAGACCGGTACACCAATCCTCAGGTCGAGTTGTGGAGGAGAAATATGAGGTGGAAGACCAGGTCGTAGGAGGAAGAATACATGAGTGTAGAGTATTCAGAATTCGGTCCCCATCTTTTGTTCTTCGGGTCTCTTATAGGGATTGAACCGCCCACGTCTCCCTCATCCTGCCCCTATTTTCGTCCCCACGTCCGCGCCTCTTTGATGGTCACTTGATAGGCCATGAAGGCGAACGTAATGGCGATTCAAGTGGGCGGAATCTGGGGGCAGTTTCCTTAACTGTCGAAGGTCAGCGGTTCCCCTAATGTCAACTTTGGGCCGACGTCATCAGAAACGCTTGCAGTGCCTCTAAGCTGGGGCCCAATTTTTTCCGGGCCCATGGGCTTAGCATATTCTGCCTTGGCCCGTTCGGGAGGGGTGTATCAATTTCATCGGTGATTTATTGAATTCCCGCTCGAAGAATCATTGAACAAACTAGGCGAGCTTTTCGCATTAATTTGGTTTTATCTCTCAACTGGCAGTACGATATAACGGATAGTCTCTGCCTCTGAACTTCAAAATGCATCTCTCGACCTCTTTGACGAAGCGTGCAGTGGTCATGGAGTCTCATGTATGGTAACATACACGATCGATAATCAGTCGTGTGATATCTAATTCTTAATATTGAGGGTGATCTTAAATGGTAACATGTTAGCGATTCCTATCTCCAATGTCACGAAGCCTCATTCAAAAAAATTACTGTCCCTGCAGTTTTGGTTGTGAATGGGACGGTATAGCAGCAGTTAGCCTTGTGACTTTCCACTAGAATTTGCCGAGAAGCAGCAGCAGCAGCACAGACGACACCAGACAATGACCATGTGTATCAGCAACAAGCTAACAAGGAGAAGAAATAGGAGTCGGACGAGATCTTTCCCTAATTTTAGACATCTGCTTCCGTGACGAAATTAATTACAGAGCATAGAAATAGTAGGTGGCGTGTTAGAAGCATGCACAAAGGATGAAGATTTCTTTTTTTAAATTACCTTAATCTTCATTGTCATAGTCCTCATCCTCATCTATATGCATGTTTAGATTTACAAGACTAGACGGGTCTATGCCCATGTTCGCTGCCCCGTCGGGTAAAGGCCAAGCATGCGGCTCCTCTTCGCGTTTGGTCTCCTCCACGACTGGTGGGGGATTTGAACTCTGAGCGATGCTGTCCTTCTCTGTGCCTTCTGGGTCTCCGGCATGAGGCTCCCCGTGCTCGGGAGACATACCATCCTCGTCTTCAAGCTTCATATAAGCAGAAGCGGTATCTTTCTCCATCTCCACCGTCCTTATACTAGGTGGCCTCCCTCGCCCTCGCCCTCGTCCCCTTCCGCGTCCCCTCGATCTAATATTTGCACCCCTCATAGCCTGCCATAGAGACTGACTTCTTAGGGACAACTAAATAAATGAATTTGAATAGCCAGCACCTTAAGGTGCAAGCCGGGCAAGCCAAGTGAAAATTACCATCTTTGCCGACCTAGCCTCCTCATTAGCCTCTGCATCTCCATCATCTAATAACGTTTTTCTGAGCATGAACAATAACTTGTCAGTTGCTTATGGATTTGGGGGAAAAAAAGATAAAATGCCGAACAAATAAGACTGATAAGCAAGTTTTACCTTCTACGGGGAAGTACTTTTTCGTCCGAACAAGGTTCCGTCCCACCAAGGTCCGGTACCTTGTTGACAACATCGGTTAGGAAATCAAAAGAACTATACATCTTCACACATTGTTTTCTGGAAAAGCAAGAAAAATTATTATCCAGAATATGGCATGGCAAGGTAACACTATCATAAGAGACTTCACTTGATACTTAAGCAAAAATTCAAGGTTTGTAAACTAAGCTTATAAAATTAAAAAGATACATGTCACGTTTAGGTTTAAATGCTTGTAAACGTGGATGCCCAAGTCTGACTTTTTTTTTGTTAGGAGATTTCATCGGTGTCATGAGATGATCCATTAACTAAAACTACATTCCCAATCTTCCCTAAGATCACTTTGAAAAATAGGTAATGTTAAATAACATTCTTGGATAATATAATGTGTTGGGATGATTTATACAGCTTCTTTTTTAATGAAATATTTCCAAAATTGGCTATGACGGACGTAAGGAAACTGAAATTGCATCAATACCTACGCAAGACCATTTCACACGGGTTAACCAAGAAAATGAATCTCACACATGTAGGTCTTCTAGACTTCTACAAGTTTCATGGCTAAAAGCAAAAAAAAAAAAGAGAATTATAATTTATTTCTTGTATCAAGAAGGAAATATTTGGCTACAGCAACCCAATAAATCTTTAGTCGGGGGTGGGAAAGGTTTGCATAATTACCAGTCTCAAATCAGTTCAATATTGGTTCTGCAGGGTGTTTAAAAAAGAACAAGAACAAGAAAATACACACACACACACACACACACACACACAGAGAGAGAGAGAGAGATGCATGCTTTGTTCAAGTTCACTTACAGGTGCATGCAATTTACTGTCTTGGCCCCTCTCTGAAGAGTAACTTCATATGTTCTGTCACAAAGATCTTGCAAAAATAACTCCAACGCTTTCGCTGCAATTTAACCATCAAGGAGAATATTAGCCGTTCAAATTTTATCCTCAGGAAATTTACTACAAAACTGATTGAGATTGGATATTCATGTAAGTAATTTGCACGCCAAGGCCTCATCACATCACCAATTACCATTAATAGCTCATAATTATAGACTGCCTGAGCATACGTTTGGATTAACAAACTATCAATATATATATCATGTTATGCAACTTACATTTTACTGTTATCTTAACAAGAATTGTAGTTTTTATAAATTCAGTTATCAATTAATAATGATTCTCATCAGAAGTCAGAAACCGTGTCACACAATTGCAGTATTCGAGTTGATATCTACTTTCTTAACCAGCTACATATCTTGATGTCTGACGCTTGCACAGATAATGATCGTTCTGTAAACTCAGTAACAGTTGCAAACAAATTCTCAGCTACTGTAACAGTGCATAAAACTCTATGACACTTCAGAATAAATACTAGTAACCATTTTATATTTTCAGATAACCATAATATCATCAAAATCCCCATAGATGCAATTAGCAGTGATGATAAGGGGCCTTGAAACAAAAAATGACATCATGAACAACCAAGTGAGTCTACAGGCCACAAGCATTGTCCTGCAATTGTATGTCAGAGTTCATTACAGTTCGGGTGTCATTTTTTCTAATCTGCGCTTCAACCAATTACTTGGAACTATGCAGACGGGGATGACTTTAAACAGGAACACTTATCCACACACCGCCTACATTAAAAGAATTCTAAGGAAAAAAGAATACATCTTTAGAACTTGATGTAGACAATTAGAATAACATGCTTCAAGAATACATGAAAGTTATATTTATAATCTTTAACTAATTAGTTAAAAAAGGGCTTTCGCATATAACGAAACTCTAGTAGATTTAGATACTTTAGTAAGTCAGTCAATTTATCCTAATTGAGAAAAGTTGTGATGTCACTGTAACTTACAAACTAAAAGAGGCACCGCCAAGGCAATCTTGCCAACATCTTCATCGGCTTGCATTATCTTCTTTATTCTAGACTGATAGCATAAAAGAGTAAAAGCAATCAGTTTATGTCCAACTGTTCAAAAGAACAATTTTGGACTCTCACAGTTAGAAGAAATGAGATATGACAGTAAGTAGATACATAAATTCATTCTAAAATATTTCCTATCAACCCATCTCCAAAACTAATTTTACATGTGATCTATATCACATGGACCATGTTTTTAAGACTTAGGGAAAAGGCTTTCACCAGAGACACCATCCTAATTTACATTATAGTAGCCTGCAACACTAGAATAGCAGTAAAATGTGAGGATGTTCCACCTCATTCGTAGTTGCCACACAAAAACAAAAACAAAAAACGAAAACGAAAATGAAAAGAAAAAAAGACTCACAGCAACCACATAAGCTCAGCTAGAAGTCGCATACCATAATTTCATGTCGATATAAGTTTATGTTCAAGCAATGTAAAATGTGTCTGTGATATCCTTTATTTTACAATTTAAAAAGGTCACAGTTTAATTTAATCCATCAGGATTATCTACAAACAGAATATAATCTGTTATACACCCTTACCCATTTTGCAAGGATGGATTTCGTTTAACACTACAATGAACAGATACATGTATTTAGAAGCATCATCAATTAGTGAATGCAAATGCCTATCAATAATTCTTCAAGCATAACGAACAGCAGTTCAATTATGAAATCCAAACATATACCCCAAAGCAAAAAATGAAAACACCACTCTAAAAGCAATTTTTTTGTTATTTTGCTTTTTGGGGGTTTTTTTTGGGGCGTTGTTGTGGGGGGGGGGGGGGGGGGGGGGGTGCGTGACGAGTAAAAAAGCAAAACAAATTTCTGTGCATCAGAGGTAAAAGAAAAGTGCTAATAGCTAGAGAACAATGAGTTTTAGAACACCTAGTCTTGAATAACGTAGAAAAGTGGACTCATAGACCAAGCTAACAAAATTCAATCTGCAAGCATGTGTCCAACTCCAAATAGGCATGATGTGAGGAACATCCTATTCTGAGACTTACGAACTTAACAAATCCTAGAATCCCCAACTGAGTTGATCGTTGTTTAGGAAAATCTTCCTAACTCATTTTCCCCCTACATAAATGATGCAAATATGCTAAAATATTCAATAAACAATTAGGCAACCCATACTTTGAGCAAAAATCAACCAAGTCATTATTCCAATGCAAAGGCGCATGAAATGGATATATTCCACAATCACATAGTTCCCAACAATTAGATTTAAATAGAAATTTATTTTTACAAGAAGTAATATCTACATAAAATCTCACAAGAACCATAAGTGATGTCAGACAATAAAATTACCAATTTCAAATCAAACTCAATTCAGATCTAAACTTAAAACAGTGGCTTTCACAACAAAAGTTGATTAGGGTTATGAAAAATATTATCTTCCAGGATTCGATCTACACAATTTCCAAAACTATGAGATCATATAAAAACTAAGTTAAAACAAGCTAATATTCATATAAATGAGTGTAACATCACAAACAGGCTCATACAAAACCATGTAGGCCGTCATAAATCGACTTATTTTGTCCAACCGGCCCTTGATCCTACCTAAGAATCGCCTACTCCCCAAAATCCACGGCCTTTATGATGAATCTTTTCTCGAACGCGTCAAACATAAATAACAAAACAAATTATTAGGTAAAAGAGCTAAATATCCCTAAATCAATTCAAAATCGCGTAAACATATCAACTTCAAGGATCTTGCGACCACAAAACAACAGATCCAATACAGATCCATAATTTCCAACAAAAACCTACTCAAAATTACAAAGATAAAAAAATCACCCAAAAAAACGCAAATTTCAGCCAAATTAACGGCAAAAAAGATCAATCAACAAAAAACAAAGGGCAAACCTTATCGATCGATTACATACCGCAGGGAACCGGGTGCCTAGCTTCTTCCTCATCTCTCCTCGCTCTTTCTTCCACTCTATCTCTCTCCCTCTCTCCCTCTCTGTTTCTTAAATGATTTCAAGAGCTCACAGACGCGAGTCTCGGATCTCTCGAGCGGAACAAGGCACTGTTTTCAACTTTTTCCCCCAATAATTTTCCCCCCTTTTCCAATTTTTCCTTTTCCTTTTCTTTTTTTATTCTTTTTTTCTTTCGATTTATCGGATTTATCGCGAGAAGGTCACGTGTGATATATTGGCTGATTCGGTGGAGGTTATCGTGCCGCCCGAACGACGTTATGCGCAAAGATAAAACAAAATTACATAATTATATTGTTATTTATGCTCAAAGTATTGTTTTGCAATTTAGCCCCCTTTCCTCCTAGCTAGGGGTGGCAAAATGAGCCCGACCCGACCCGACCCGACCCGAACCCGGCATCCTAAACCGGGTATGGGTAGGGACCAATACGGGTCAAGTAGGATACGGGTTGACCCGACCCGACCCGGATAAAATCCGGGTCGGGTATGGGTTTGGCATGTCAACCCGAATGACCCGAATTCGACCCGGTTTACTTTCTCTATTTATAAAAAAAAATTTATAATAACTTCAATACATAGTTGCAATGGGGAGTTGTGCTTGTACGATTGAATATTTGTCCTCTTCTTTAAGAGGTCTTGTATTCAATTCTCTTTTTTTGGTTCTTCGGAAAGTTGGCAAGGGGCGTGCGCGGGGACGCCAAGCACCCGGGATCGAACCCGGGTGGCCTCGCCAGCAACTTTTTAGTTAATTTTATTACTTCCGTTAATAAAATGGTAACGTTAATTATACTTCATTAATGTCATCGGTGTGGTTTAAGCGACGAGCTACTGGAAATTATGCAACACTTAATAAATTGTCGATGGCTCTTAATAAATAGCTAGATATCGAAAAAGGAGCAGTTGTGTATAAGTCAAATCTTAACCCGACGGGTTAACCCGAACCCGACCCGGAAATTTTCCGGGTCACCCGAACCCGACCCGGATTCAATCCGGGTCGGGTTAGGGTTTGCCCCTAAACGGGTCGGGTCAATTCTGACCCGACCCGAACCCGAACCCACCCGACCCGTTTGCCACCCCTACTCCTAGCGATATCCCCACAGCCTCAACTTTTTCTGAAGTTTTTTTTTTGGCACCATGCACTCTATGCAAATGTTATTTCTAGTATTTTATAAAAAATGGAATTACAGTTTTAGTTTTGTCATTGTACCTCTAAGACAAATGGTTTGTCCTACATGTGATATATTGTCAAACTCGGTGGAGCTCGTCTTGCTATCCAGACGAGACATCAAGATAAATTTTTTAAAATAAATCTATGCTATAAAATACGGAATTACAATCATGCAATTGTCTCATGTTGCATGTTTGTCACATATGTCAATGCACTAAAATGTTACATCACCCCCACAAGAAACCCAAAACCAAAACACCCAAAAAACACAGTGTTAATCAAAAAACCACAAGCCAACATCCACACACTCACACACACTCCCTTTTTGAACCTGGGTTTGCACCCAGCGAAACACCCGTGTGGGTCCCGCGTCATGATTGTGTGTGGATGTTTTCTGGGTGCACATGCACTTTGTGCACAGATTATTTCTAGTATATACTATTAAAGAGGGAATTACAAGCTTGCTGTTGTCTAATGTGGCATTGTACTAAAATGTCACGTCACCCCAAAACCAAAACATCACATTAGAACCCTATTTTACACCCAGCGGAACACCCGTGTGGGTCCCGCGTCCTCATTTTGTGAGGGGGGTTTGGATTTGGGGTAGCAAAATGAGCCCAACCCGATCCGAACCCGGCATCCTTAGCCGGGTATGGGTAGGGGCCAATCCGGGTCAAGTATGATACGTGTTGACCCGACCCGACCCGGATAAAATCCGGATCGGGTATGGGTTTGGCCTGTCAACCTGGATGACCTGAATTCGTCTCGGTTTACTTTATATATATATATAATATTAAATAATAACTTCAACACACAGTTGCAAAGTTGCAAGGGAAGTTGTGCTTATACGATTTGAATTGTTGTCCTCTTCTTTAAGAGGTCTTGGATTCAATTCCCTTTAAATACAACCTTTTAGTTAATTTTATTACTTTCATTAATAAAATTGTAAAGTTAACTATACTTCCTTACTGTCATCAGTGCGGTTTAAGCGACGAGCTGCTGGAAATTATGCAACACTTGATAAATTGCCGGTGGCTCTTAATAAATAGCTGGACATCAAAAAAAGGAGCAGTTGTGTATAAGTCAAATCTTAATCCGACGGGTTAACCCGAAACCGACCCAGAAATTTTTTGGGTCACCCGAACCCGACCCGGATTCAATCCGGGTCAGGTTAGGGGTTACCCCTATCCGAGTCGGGTTAGGGTTTACTCATATCCGGGTCGGGTCAAATTTGACCCGACCTGAACTCAAACCCACCCGACCCGTTTGCTACCCCTAGTTTGGGTACCGGTGCACAAATTTCCAGTAAATATATATAGCAATATGTTTTCTAGTGCTTTCTTGGCTAGCTCATGTAAACATCATTGTCTTTTTTTTGGCCAATCACATCAATTCAGTTTGGGCTTCATTAAAATCCTAAACTACACCTTTTCAAATGAGGCTTAGTTGTTTTGATTGTTCATCTAACCATTGTAAAAAGTTATATTACAACGAAATCGTTAAATTCGCGATAGGTGAATGAATAAACAATATTCCCTGGATTCACTTGAAAATGAGGGATTTGAAAAACGTAGAGATCAAAATGAACGGTTCAAATCAAAAAAAAAATAGACATGATGGTGATTTAACGCCCAATTTTGCTCCGTTTTCCCAGAAAACCCATCAGTTACGTTTCTTTGTTCAGGAAAGCTCATTAAGCATTACCTTATGTTTCTAAGAAAGTGTTTTACTAGTTCACTGTTATTCTCATCCCGAGTTGCATCACCTTCTCATGCCAAAGTGGAGGGGAACATTCTTTGAGGAGAGTGTAAATTTCTTCTTCTTCTTTTTGAAAAAAATAACTTGCTGTTATGAATGAGGGAGGCCTTTGGCCTCCCCTCCTTCATTACCCATTCATTAGGCCCCCATTACTTTAAGTAATGGGGACCCTTGGTCTCCTAGAGGCTTTTGGCCTCCCCACTATGAGATATATAAATAGAGCACCATGGCTCTTAGCTATGGTGACTTATTCTTATCAATGAAATTCTCTCTCTCTCTCTCTCTTGAGTTCATTGTCATACAACACGTTATCAGCACGTAAAGCTCTCATCTCTTGAGCTTTTCATCCAGTCTCCCCTCAAAAATTCAATCCCTACGCGCGAAGGAATCTATTGTTGCGGGGAACTGTTGCTGTGATCCGTTGCGGCGATTTTTTTTTTGGCGTATTAGAAGCGTGGATTTTTCTTTCTACGGATCTTCTCTTTTTACAATCGTCCCTAGATCTTTGATCTAGAGATAAATGGCAAAATTGGCAAGCGTCGATTTCGAGGTCCTCGATTCTGCAGGGACAAATTACCTGAGTTGGCGAGTGGACCTGAAGTTCCACTTGCGTTCAATGGCCCTCCTTGGGTCCATTTTGGCTCCTTCCTCGGCCCCAGCAGCGGCCGAAGCTTCTGCTACAGCTAGCAGCAGCCCCACAACCACTGTATCCGATGTAGATAAGGCGAAAGCCATAATCTACATTAGGAAACATATAGATCGGACCTTAAAGGCCGAATACTTAACGGTTGAGGATCCAAAGGACCTGTGGACAGCGCTGGAAGCTCGGTATAAACATCAAATTGATGTTATATTACCGCGTGCCAGTTATGAGTGGGAAAACCTCAGACTTCAGGACTATAAGTCCGTCGCTGAGTACAATTCTGCACTTCATAACATCACCTCACGCCTGAAGTTGTGCGGTGAAGAAGTGACAGAACAACGCATGTTGGAAAAGACATTTACCTCGTTTCACGAGAAAGATGCAATCCTCATGCAGCAGTATCGTGAACGCAATTTCACGAAATTCTCCGATCTGATCTCATGCCTACTTAGGGCAGAGCAGAATCGAGACTTACTGCTTGCAACTCATAACTTACGTCCAGCTGGCACTGCCCCTATCCCTGAAGCCCATCACGTTTCTCCCCAGAAGTGGAAAAACAAGAGGAAGGCTAAAAACACTAAAGGGAAAGCTGTAATGAAGCAACCAAAAGGTGCAGCTCCCCAGACAAACAAAAACAATAAGGGAAAAAGAAACTTCACTTGGAAACGAAAGAACACCGAGCAAGTGTCACTTCCAAAGAAGAACTGGGAGGATAAATGCCATAGATGCGGCATGACTGGCCATTGGTCCAGAAACTGCCGCACTCCTCGCCACCTCCAGGATCTATACCAGGCGAGCCAGAAGTCTCTACCTGATACAAACTTGGCGGCTGTTCAGCCGCCAACAATGTTTACTGCAAAAGACTTCGAAAACGACGACCTTCTCGATTGAGCATCATCTTTTATCTAAGCTTTTAGAATTCAATGTATCTTCATCTTTATTTGCTTAAGTACGAACTTTTATTTTCGAATGAATGTTTACATTTTCGCTCAAATAAAATTTCGTTTTTACTTATATAGATGATGTCTGAGTGCCTAGTGGACAGTGCCTCAACGCACACAATCCTTCGCGATCATTGCTATTTTAATAGAGTAAATAAATATGACGGTCCTGTTATCACAATTTCAGGACTGTCCCAAATAATCGAAGGATCTGGTGAAGCAATTATATTGCTCCCAAATAACACAAGACTTCAAATAAAAAATGCATTATTCTCTCCTAAATCAAATAGGAATCTCGTAAGTTTCAAAGATTTCCGTTTAAACGGATATCACTTAGAAACCGGAGATGAAAATACGGTTGAATATATGTATGTAACTCGTCAGAAAGATGACCGGAAGATCATCTGCGAACGATTCAAGGGACTCCCGTCGGGTCTCTACCAAACATACATTCAACCAATAGAAGCCAATATGACTGAGCACCAGACGTGCCAATCCTTGCCAGAGTTCGAACTCTGGCACAATAGACTTGGTCACCCTGGAACAGCAATGATGCGACGCATCATCTCTGAATCCCGTGGACACAAATTGAAGAACCTGAAGATTCTTCAAAAGGGTGAATTTCCATGTCTCCCTTGTTTCAAGGGAAAACTTATAACGAGACCATCCCTCCTGAAAGTGGGATTAGAGTCTCCTGGCTTCCTTGAGAGAATTCATGGTGACATTTGCGGGCCTATTCACCCCTCAAGTGGCCCATTTCGGTACTTCATGGTACTGATTGATGCATCAACCAAATGGTCTTATGTGTGCCTCTTGTCCACCCGCAACCTAGCTTTTCCAAAGCTATTGGCACAAATAATAAGGTTGCGTGCTCATTTCCCCGATAACCAAATCAAGAAACTACGTCTTGATAATGCGGGAGAATTTACTTCACAAGTCTTCGAAGACTATTGCCGGGCAACGGGTATTGAAGTTGAACATCCTGTAGCACATGTTCACACCCAAAACGGATTAGCTGAGTCCCTTATAAAGAGACTCCAATGGATTGCACGTCCATTGCTTATGCAATCCCAGTTGCCTGTGGATGCTTGGGGGCATGCTATTTTACATGCCGCATCACTTATTAGGATAAGACCCTCTGGAGGTCACACTTTATCCCCGATGCAACTAGCATACGGCGCACCTCCGGATATCTCTCATTTCAGAGTGTTTGGTTGTGCGGTATATGTCCCTATAGCACCACCGCAGAGGACCAAAATGGGTCCTCAGCGTCGTCTAGGTATATATATTGGGTTTGATTCGCCCTCTATTATCAGATACCTTGAACCCCTGACGGGTGACGCATTCAAGGCACGTTTTGCAGACTGTGAATTTAATGAGAATTTTTTTCCAAAACTGGGCACACAGTCTAAGAAGCCAGAAGCTTCTGAGACCATTAGTTGGGACCAGAAGTCTTTGTCCCTATATGATCCGCGTACTAATCTGTGTGAAGATGAGATCCTGAAGATCCTTCACATCCAAAATACAGTACATCTTTTACCGGATAAATTCACGGACAACCAGAAGATTGTCCGTTCACACGTCCCTGCTGTCAATACGCCAGCTAGGATTGACATCCCCATAGATGGATGCAGCCCACCGGCAGCAGAATTGGTTGTACCTCAAATGAAAAGAGGACGCCCACCAGGTTCAAAAGATAAAGTTCCTCGAAAGAGGAAGACTCCTGGCGATACTAAGATTATCCCTCCACAGGATGCTGAGCTCAGACCAGCTACTTCTCCCCTCCTGATTTCCCCAGCAGAGGAAACAATAGGAGAAACATCATTAAATTTTGTACGTACTGGAGAAGTACTGGACAGAAATAGCATAGTCGTCGACGACGATTTTGCGTTCGATATTGCCGTTCACGTCACTGAATATGACGATGACGTCGAACCACGATCTCTAGCGGAATGTAAACGCAGAGATGATTGGCCAAAGTGGGACGAGGCAATAAGAGTAGAGCTGGACTCACTCTTGAAACGCAAAGTCATTGGACCAGTAGTCCAAACACCAGTAGGTGTAAAACCTGTGGGATATAAGTGGGTTTTCATAAGAAAAAGAGATGAAAATAATGTGATCGTTCGCTATAAGGCACGCCTTGTAGCCCAGGGATTTTCCCAAAGACCGGGGATTGATTACGAAGATACGTATTCCCCGGTCATGGATTCGATCACCTTCCGATTTTTAATCAGCCTAACTTCTCTGGAAAGCCTAGAAATGCAGCTCATGGACGTTGTGACTGCATATCTATATGGCGATATAGATAAAAATATCTATATGAGACTTCCTGATGGGTTTAATCTACCCCCAGAGATGAAAGAGATACCTCGGGACGTATTCTCTGTAAGGCTACATAGATCATTATATGGTCTAAAACAATCGGGCAAGATGTGGTATAACAGACTAAGTGATTTTCTTGCACAGCAAGGATTCACGAATAACGAAGTCTGCCCGTGTATCTTTATCAAAAGAACGGGAACAGGATTTGTCATCATAGCTGTATATGTAGATGACTTAAATCTCATAGGATCTCCTGCAGAGATCAAAGAGATATCTGAAAGCCTTAAACATACTTTTGAAATGAAAGACCTAGGCAAAACAAAGTATTGTCTTGGCTTACAGATAGAACACCTAAGAGGTGGAATCCTATTACACCAATCTAATTATACAAAGAAACTTCTACGCAAGTTTCATATGGATAAATGTCATCCTTTAGGTACTCCTATGGTCGTAAGATCACTAGATGTACATAAGGACCCCTTCCGGCCACTGGAAGAGGGGGATGAGATACTGGGTCCTGAAGTACCCTACCTCAGTGCCATTGGAGCACTTCTATATCTGGCTAACTGTACGCGTCCCGATATAGCTTTTACAGTTAATCTACTAGCCAGACACAGTGCTGCGCCCACAAAGCGCCACTGGAACGGAGTAAAGCATCTTCTGCGATACCTTCAGGGTTCCATTGATCTTGGACTTTACTACCAGAGAGGTGCCTCCCCCAAATTGTTTGGTTATGCTGATGCAGGTTATCTCTCTGATCCGCACACGGCAAAATCTCAAACAGGTTTTGTATTTACCTACGGAGGTACTGCTATCTCTTGGAGATCGGTGAAGCAAACCACAACAGCTACATCATCCAACCATTCAGAGCTCATTGCGATCCACGAAGCAAGCAGAGAGTGTTATTGGCTACGATCCGTCGTCCAACACATTCTTCAATCCACTGGCCTGAAGACCAGTGATCTGGAGCCTACTGCCCTATTCGAAGACAACGCCGCATGCATTGCTCAGCTTCAGAAGGGCTACATCAAAGGCGACAGGACAAAACACATTTCTCCCAAGTTTTTCTGGACGCACGAGCAAAAGAACGACAAGCAGATTGAAGTTCGACAGATCCAGTCATGCAACAACTTAGCTGATCTTTTCACTAAGGCATTGCCTAAATGTACTTTTGTAAAGCTTGTAAAGAACATTGGTATGCGATAGTTGAAAGACCTGCAAGCCTGAAGCTTGTACGGATCAGGTGGAGTAACATGTGGATTGCACTCTTTTTCCTTAAGCTGTTGGGTTTTCCCACTGGGTTTTCCACAGCTAAGGTTTTAACGAGGCAAACACACTTACTCTGGATCCAGAAGTATCCACCCCTTGCCTCAGTAGCTGAGACCGAAGTGATGAATGTGTAAGGGGGAGTGTTATGAATGAGGGAGGCCTTTGGCCTCCCCTCCTTCATTACCCATTCATTAGGCCCCCATTACTTTAAGTAATGTGGACCCTTGGTCTCCTAGAGGCTTTTGGCCTCCCCACTATGAGATATATAAATAGAGCATCATGGCTCTTAGCTATGGTGACTTATTCTTATCAATGAAATTCTCTCTCTCTCTCTTGAGGTCATTGTCATACAACACTTGCAGATTTTTTTTTTTCCTGAAAAAGGAGCAAAAGGTTATGTGGTTTTTTAAAATTTAACTTTATTATTATTATATTATTATGGTAATCAATAGATTAATAATTTGATCATGGTTTGTTGGTGGTCCGTACAAAAGAGCGATGACCCGGGATAACGTATTATAAGGGTAAAGCCAAACATGCCAATTAGGGGAGAAAAAATTGCATTAGTGGTTGCGGTAAAAAGAAAAAGAAAATTTAGCTTTCCGGTGTATCAAAAAAAAAAGAAAAAGAAAAATTAACAAGGCTACCGAAATGATAGAGTTAGTGGATTCATTTGGATATAATATAATAAAAGAAGCATATCGGGCTAGAGAGTTCTCGCTTGTTTTCCCTTTATTTCGTTTAAGTCGATTCTTGCTCTATAATCCGATTGTTATCATCTACAAAATTTCGATATATATGAATCAAATCAATGTTTTATTCAACAGTCCTGAGCCTTACAAAAAGGAGGATATTATCACTTCGCTGTCAATTTATGGGATGATGGGATATCAAAACTGAGCTATTGCATTTGCTAAAATATAAAAACAAAAATAAATATGACCCAAATCCTATTAGTTTTATTCATACGTGAATACCCGGGATATGTTAACATAATTTAAAAACATTTTTAAATCAATTAATACCGACAATTTGATATTTCTCAGTATCCCGAAGTATGCAGTTATTCATAACACGAATAAACGCTGGTCCCTTCAAGTTCATCTCTCTCTCACGTGAAGTCTACTTTCTTCGTGGTATCATTATTCAATGAATCAATATTCATAGTTTTGTTTCCTTCACTGTAGCATAAAGCACCCTTTACCTTTTACTTTCACCCAGAAAGAGACCCCCTTCAAATGCTAAAAAGATTCCTGCAAAAAACAATAAATACGCATCTTTTGCTTTGTTCTCCTACATGCAAGTCGAACAAAAAAACAAGCTAGGTTAAACAAAAAACACTCTAAAGACTCCAAACATTATAGGCAACAAGTTTTCAGTTAGGTGTCGGGCAGGATCCAAAGACACAAGCCATACTTGTATGATGACAAGAACAATCTATGACTCGGTACAATAATGCACAAAAACATAGAGCAACTGCTAACCTATCCAGTGAGACACTAAGCGACAATGCTACCGACCCTGCAGCTCATAAAATGAAGGGAAAAGAAGACCATTCTATTAAAATTACTGGCTAACTTCGGAAAATCCGATACGCAAGTTTCATCTCTCAACGTCAACGAATTAGCAGATGCCGCTTCAAGGAGAGAACGTATGAGCATAGATCACTAGACTTTCAATCGCTTTCTTCTTCAGCATCATCTGCACATCGAGCACATAGCAAAATGATCAGCAAGCCCTTCAGCAAATAAAGAAGGAATTGGAAGCGGAGAAGGGGGGAAAACGAAAAGAAAAAAATGCAATGAGATTCATATTTTTTGGACAAAAATATCCACACGGCGACAGTGGCGGAACCAGACCTTTATTTTGGTGGGGTCCCAATACATATATATTTTTAGTGGGGACATAAAACATATACATACTTATATATAAACACATATACATACCTTTATGCATACCTAATACATACACATATACATACCTGATACATACACATATTTTTTCAAAGTTTGGGTGGACCCATGCCCCCACAACACAAGGGGCAGTCCCGCCCCTACATGGCGATAACATGCATTTGTTCTGAAAACTGAGGGAAGAATATTCGTAGCATTAGTATAAGAAAACATGATCTATTTATGCAAGCCAACTCTTATGAAGACTCGTTTGTTTACACACAGTAGATGCAATAGTACACTCCAATCCACTTGAGACGAGCTATGTAAATGCTTTTTAAATAAATAAAACAAGCTAAGAAACCTTATTAGGATAATAGGAATAAAAAATATGTGAAAATAATTATTAAATATTTGTCAGATATCAGAAGAAAACAAGTCGTTACCAAAAAACAGCAATGGTGTGAATAACCGCAACACAGTGACACAGAGAAGAAAATAGATTTGATACAGCTTGGTTAAAATTTGCCTCATGTGACCATTTGATTTAAAATCTCAGCCGTAAAACAGTCTTAACTATTTGTTGACTTCAGACATAGAAAACCATAACCTCAGAGTAAATTTAGGAAGGTCAAATGGCGATTAACACCCTAGAAAAAGAGTGCAAGTTTTCCGTCCCCTTTATCTTTCTGCATCTTTTAATTTTTCTTGCCTTTATTCCCCCCTCAAAAACATAGTTATGAAATCAATGAAAGAAGACATCAACTGAATTCAATTAATTCAAAAATATTGTGTTATGCATGAAGGGAAAATACCTCCATCAGAAGCTTCACTCGAATCTTCACCATTGTTATCTCCCCCATCACTATCTTCTTCATTTTCTTCATCACCGTCCTCTTCTTCGCCTTCATCTTCCTCGCTCTCGGCTTCTATTTTAGGCTTTGGAGGAGGTATGTAATTGGATGTTCTCCGACGAGAACTTGATACAATATTACTCATGTCAATGCCCTCAAGTTCCTTTGCTCGTTCTTTCTTCTTCTTCACCGCTTTTATTTCTGAAGATAAAAAGAATAGGAAACAGTCAGGTTGCCATGAGAAAAGATCCAAAAAGAGCAACAGACTAAACTGAAGGCGCAGCTACAACTTCGAGGCCACGGATCATACGACCAGTAAGGAAATAAAATGGCAGAAAATACAATGATAAGGCAAGGCTTGGAACTAGATTCAAGAGGGCAACTCCCAAAGCTGATTCAGCGAAGGAACAAGAGACAACATACAACTATATTTGACATGAAGTTGTGCAGTCAAAAGAAAGTGTACGCCTGTGATGTGTTCTTAGAAAACTAAACCAGGTTTCCGTCAGAAACCACATACCACATGTAACACATCAAATTCACATTATTGGCAATAATAAGGTTCCTCAAAGTTCGGCGACTTCTTCGCTACTTTTAGAAATCAGATGCAGCTGTGCCGACCATTAGTTACACAGTAAAGGAATCATCAGATATCTAAAAATAATGGGAAGATGGTATGAAGTTCAAAAACAAAAAGAATACAAACAATTTGTAGCTAATATAGTAGCCATTAGTGCAAAATATACTCATAAATAATGATAAGAAAATAGAAACATGAGTTAGTATTTCCTAACTCGTACAGATTTATAATGAAAGTTGTGAATTTAATTACATATACTTATTATATGATACAAATTAAGAGTCTATATCATGTCTAGAAGGATAAAAACAAGAAGATCATAAGAAAAAATTCTATAAGTCAAACAAGGAGGTTGCTTCTGAAGCTGATTAGTCAGCCTAACCACCATACAAATTTTAAGCATTAAATAATGAAGAGATACAACCTGGCACTTGCATTTTCGCCCCGGGGGAGGGGGGGGGGGATTGATCACAATATGTGATGATGTAGGGGTGAGCAAGAAATACCGAAAAACCGACTCGACCGGAAAACCGAACATACATGTTCATTTTTTCCATTGAAAACGGTTGGTTCGGTTCATTTTTGGACAGAATAGTTTCGGTTTCAATTCGATTTTCGATTCGGTTCAAAAAATTAAACCGAACCAAAATATGCAAGGATTTGGAGTATTAGTCGACTGATGTCTAGGCACGAGGATTGCAGAGACCAAAAAGTAAAAATTATCATTGATAAGTCGACTAGTGCTTAAGCATTAGTCGACTAACCTAGTTTGCATCAAAAAAAGTGAAAATTATCATTTTATTAGTCGACCAATACTTAAGCATTAGTCGACTAAGCATTAGTTGATTAATCAAAGAAAAAGAAAAACTGACGAGAAATTTTGGGATTTTGCCTCCCCTTCCCCATTCCTAGCCAACCTAGTCTTTAAAGCCCCCCAATTTTATCTTTCTCATTATTTTTCATTTTCAATTTTCCTTCATAATTCTTTTTCTCCCATCCGGCTTGAGAACAGACCGAATCAAAACCTAGCTGAGTCGACAGCCGACCAAATTCCTAAAGATGATTTTGATTTGATTTTTAGATTTTATAGTACAATTGATTTGATTATATTGCTTTATTTGTTTAATTTGAAGATTTTAATTTGATTGTATTTTTATCATGTACATGTCCTTGGCAGGAGAAAATCCAACCCCCATTAATAGTGTTATTCGAAAAACAGAAAATGTGGATACAACCGTGTTTGTAAGCAAGACTGGTAAGAAGCCAACGAAAAAAGATCTGAGGTATGAAATCATTTTATACAAAATGATTAAAATTACAGGCTTAGCAAGATGCAATTATTGTGGCCAAGAATTTTTGCTAAATTCTAAAAAAAATGAAATGTCGTCACTAAAGACACATGTAGAGTCTTGTAAAGAAAACTGATGCGATCGTATACCGCATACGGCGCGCAGGCATGGGTCGGCCGAGGCTCCGGGCGTGGGAGCAACCAATTGAGCGACTTAGTCTATTTGCTTTATGCACTATCTTTTATATTTTTAAGTTGTGTGTTTAGTAATTTGTTAGGAGAGTATTTAAAGGTATTAACCCTAATTGTGTTAGCTATCGAAATATTGAGACAATTGTCATTTGACGGCTAGGGCTTGGGGGATTAGGCTTGATCCATCAAATCAAGCTAGGGAGTAGATCTACTCCCGATTAGATCAAAATTGTCTCTTTATTATTATCAAATTCCAATTCCACTATAAATTTCTTTTCGTTCTTCCACTAAAAATCTGATCTTTTGATACGATTAACCCTAGTCGTATCAATTTGGTATCAGAGCACTTAGATCCAATGGCGGGGACTAGGACAAAGACGGCTGCGGAACTTGTAGAAGATAAGTTTGACAGCAAACATGAAGAAGTGAAAAAGAGGATCGACGGTCTTCAAGGCGAGATCCGAGGCATCCGTCAGGAGATGAAGGGGTTTGCTAAAGCCTCCGACATCCAAGACATTCTCCAGATCCTTCGACAGCAACACAAACTATCCGAATCTGAGGCTAGAGCATCGACGTCGACAAATCTGAAATTTTCTTCAGATCCAGATCTGAAATTTTCTTCAGATCCCGATCTGAAATTTTCTTCAGATCCCGATCTGAAATTTTCTTCAGATCCCGATCTGAAATTTTCAGATCCAGATCCAAATGATTGGGGAGCATTCCCGGCGACCTCCCTGCCATGGGGAGGTGCGTCGGCCACCGGAGGGGGTGGCCACCCCTCCGGCAGCCTTTTGGGGGTCGACGAACCCCCAGGAGGGGCAGCAGGTGCCACCCGCCCCTCCAAGGGCTGCGGCAGTCCCCCGGCGCATCGGCGGGGGCCGTCGACCCAAAATTTGGGCCGACAGGCACCGCCGCCCCGTGGGGGGTTTCGTCCAGCCAGCGCGTCCCCTTCCGAGGGATGCCCGACATGCAGGTGGGCCCGCCGTGCTTCTGCTGGGCCCGACAGCACCCTCCGACCTCGTCAGCGCCACCTGGGGCACAGTATGGGGCCCGAACAGCTCATACATCATATTTTCAGCTACTGGAAGGGCCCGGAGGAGGATGCCAGCAGCGCAACGACGACGACGATCCTCCAGAGTATTTGTGGGGGCCCGACGACGCCTTTCGGTCCCACCTTGGCACGACGATATTCTGTCGGACGTCATTGAAAGTGGTAGAGACCAATCTCATCCGTTTGACCCGGGAGGATGCTTACAATTTACTTGGAACGGATGGCCCACGGACATCATGCACCACCTTGAGGACAAGGTGGATTTTCAGGGACGGAGTAATGATGCGATCGTATACCGCAGACGGTGCGCGGGCACGGGTCGGGCCGCGGCTCCGGGCGTGGGAGCAACCAATTAAGCGACTTAGTCTCTTTGCTTTATGCACTATCTTCTATGTTTTTAAGTTGTTGTGTGTTTAGTAATTTGTTAGGAGAGTATTTAAAGTGATTAAGCCTAATTGTGTTAGCTATCGAAATATTGAGACAGTCGTCATTTGACGGCCAGGGCTTGGGAGAGTAGGCTTGATCCATCAAATCAAGTTAGGGAGAAGATCTACTCCAGATTAGATCAAAATTGTCTCTTTATTATTATCAAATTCCAATTCCACTGTAAATCTCTTTTCGTTCTTCCACTAAAAATCTGATCTTTTGATACGATTAACCCTAGTCGTATCAAAAACCCATACAATAAGGACACACGGCAAAAACAACTTGCTTTTTAACATGCAATAAGACAAAAGGTGGTGGTGCGAGATGTGAAAATTAAGGTGTTACAAATTTGATGAACAAGCAATTAGGGTTGCCCTTGCAAAAACGATTGTGTTGGATAAACTACCATTTAAATTTGTTGAAGAAATTGGCTTTAGTTGTTCTGTGCATCTGTATGTCCTAAATTTCATATTTCATCCAGATGGACCATTAGTAAACATATACTTAAATTGTTTTAGGATGAGAGAAAAATTAAAAGAATTTCTTTGAAAATAATCTAATTGTGTTTGTCTCACTATCAATACTTGTACATCAATTCTAAAAATCAATTATATGTATTTCACTTCATTAGATTAATGAAGAATGGATGTTACACAAAAGAATTCTTAATTTCATTCCAGTTGCTAGTCATAAAGGTGAATATCTTGAACGGACAATTGAAGTGTGTTTGCAAGACTAGGGTATAGATATGGTGCTAATCATTCTAGTTGACAATGCTATTTCCAATGATGTGATGGTTTGGTATCAAAAGAAAACGATTAAACATTGGAGAATTACTCCATTAGAGACCAACACTTGCATATGAGGTGCATTGCTCATATTATTAATCTTTTATTACAAGATGGTTTGAAGGAGTTTATTAATAAATCGACTTCGGAATGTCGTTCGTTTTGTAAGGGCTTCTCCAGCTATGTGGGCAAAGTGAAAAGAATGTGCAAAGAAAGAGAAGATCAATGAAAGTGGAAAGGAGGATTATCATGGGTTATGTTTGGATGTATCCAATATATAGAATTCTAGATATTTGATGTTGAATGCAACTGTAATTTGTTAATCGGCGTTTTAAAGATACAAGGAGATGTGTTCATTTATTAGAAATGAAGCCGATGTTAGAGAGATGTCAAGTGATGAGTATTGGGCGGTTGATGTCCGTTGTGCACATTTGCTCGTCATTTTTATAAACTTACATTGTGTGTTTCTGGAACTTTATGTCACTTCTAAATTTTTTGGAACAACTTTGTAATGTGAGTTGTTTCATGACAAAAGCTCTAAGAAGAGATGATGAGATTGGTACAATGAGTAGGCATATGAAAAAGAAATATGATAAGTATTGGAGAACTTTGAGAAGATAAATATGTTCATCTTTATTCCTGTTATACTAGACCATCGGTACAAGTTGGATTTTATGCAATTTGCTTTTATGCAAATGTTTAACGATAAATCCAATGATTTATTAGCCGTAAAAGTTTAAGCAGTTCTCACATCATTATTTGAAAAATATCACAAACCGCATGTCGCAAATGTCGGCGGCTCATCGCATGTTTGCTGCGACTAGGGGGTGCGACAGCCTTATTAGCAAACTTGTGATTTTGAGGTCCATGTGTATTTTCATAATATTAGGATATCTGAATCATAAATGTATGGAGGTGGGTTCATTAGGATTATCGAAAATTTGAGAAGAATTGAGAGTATGAAGATTTAGATCTTAGGAGAATTTAGGCTTTTATCTCGAATCAAAAGCTAGGAGATTAGCATCCTCTCGGATTAAGACAACCTATCCTGTTAACCCCCAAATCCATTAAACACCCTGATTTTATCTTCTATTTTCATCCGAATCACATCAAATTGGTATCAGAGCAAAATCTTGATGGCGACAATGAGAAAGGTCGAAGCCTTGGTGCTAAAACTCGACGCCGAGGTGAAGGGATTGAAGAAATCATTTCAATCGATGAAAGAAAGGATCGCGTCTATGGAAGAAAGGATCATCATTCGAGTGCAATCGTCAAGAAAATCCTTGTTAAAGGCGACTTTAGAAACCCTAATGAAGAAATGGGATCCAAAGCTACCAGATCTGAAAGAAGATGACGACAACAATCCAGATCTGGGGCAAAAGGCACAATCTTTGACGAATGTGAAGGAGAATGTCGATGACTTTATGCAAGATCCACCTCCGAACGGCGTAGATCTGAAGCGAAAAGTGAGATTTTTGACCGATAACCAAGGAAAATCGCCATCTTTAAGGAAGAACAACCATCGACGTCAGATCTGATCAACGAAGACTACTACGACGCGGCACCATGGCCATCGAAAAAAGTGTCCGAGGTGACGGCCCCCTAATTCATCGTCAAGGGCACCACAGCCCCTTTGCAGGCCGCCGGGGGGCCAAAAGCCCCCGGACGGTCCACACAGGGGCCCGCGATCTCCAGGCAGCCTTCCAAAGGGGGCACAAGGCCCCCGTTTGCAGATGGATGCCTTCTTGGGCCTTGACGACAACACTTTGAGCACAGCTGACCTTCAGGTAGATTCGTCGATCATGGTAGCTTCGTTCCAGACTACGAGGAGTTTAAAGATTATCATGAAGATGATCTGAAGTTTGCTGATGACGGTGGAGACATTGAGTAGAGCAATGACAGAGGAGACACGCGAGGCTACGGCTGACCCGCAGGAGAGTCACACAGGGACCGGGGGCCATGGGACAGCAGGGGAGGAGCTAGGAGGGGACAAGCACCACCATTTGAAGTAATGTCACTCACGGATTTCATGCACCACCTTGAGGACACGGTGGTTCTTTGGGACGGAGTAATGATGCGACTATGGGCTGCGACGGTCTTAGTGGCAAACTGGTGATTTTGAGGTCCAAGTGTATTTTCGTAATATTAGGACATCTGAATTATAAATATATGAGGGTGGGTTCATTAGGATTATCAAAGATTTGAGAAAAGAACTTAGCGTGAGAAGATTTAGATCTTGGAAGATTTTAGGCTGTTATCTCGAATCAAAAGTTAAGAGAGTGGCATCCTCTCGAATTGAGGCCACATATCTTGTTATCTTTATTTGAAATTCAATAAAATCCACTAAACACCCTAATTTTATCTTCTATTTCTCATATGGATCACATCAATGTTGAATAAAGTGTGATGTATACCCTTCACAAGAAATGGATAATGATGAGAATTTCTTACAAGCAAGGTACAAAAGGATGATGATAACAACCCAAAATAAGCCAAGTTTTAACGAGGTGGAGAAATACTTGAATAAGTCACTGAAACCACTTGTGAAAAAGTATGATGTTCTTCCATTTTGGAAGATGAATAGTGCTAAATTTACGGTTCTCTCAAAGATGACACGTGATATTTTAGATATTCATGTCTTTAAAGTCTACAAGAGTTACATCAGAATCGGTATTTAGCATCGGTGGAAGGGTTCCTGATTGTCTTAGGAGATTTTTATAACCAAGGATGGTTGAGACCCTTATTTATACTTAAGATTGGTTAAGGACATCATTATGAATTCCGATGGTTAGTATTGAGGAAGATATGGCTGATGCAGAGATGATGGAAAACGTATTTTATCATGTTTTTATTTTTATTATTTATCTTTTTTTCATTGATGCGAAGGAATTAAATTCTACTATTAGAATACTTATTTTTCAGGGATCATTGAGGTTGATGTGCAATCAATTAATCAACCAAAATTTCATCTTAATGTAATGTTAGGAATAACTTAAAAGAATATTATTTGGTAACTTTGATTATATTTATTTTTAATTTATTCTTGCAAAAACTAATGTATAGTTTTGTATCTTTACTTCAATTTTTGATTATGTTTACATTTTGTAAGAAGTAGGAACCAAAAGAAGGCAGAAGCAGTTGCCTCAATTGAATTATGACTCAGAATGAAGGCCTAAATCGTCTGATTCGCATGAAGGAAGCTCTCTAGTGCATGATCAATCATATCAACTATGAATGTTTTGAGTTTATTTTGAATCACCTTGTTGGTTGCAATTAAACTTTCATGTATCACCATATTGTTGATGACTTTCATGTGCATTGACAATTTGACATTAAACTTTCATGTATCAACTTATTGATGAGTTATGTTGTTGATGACTTCTATTCCTAAATAGTTTGTATCATCTTATTACATTTTGTATTGAGATTAACATTTTGTATTGAGATGAACATTGTGTAATGTGTATTGAGATTTCTTCAAGTTTCTTTGGCATTACACTATGAATGTTTTGGATTCGGCTATTTCTGTTTGGCAGCATTAGTCAACTAATGCTTAAGCATTGTATGTTACTGTATGACAGCATTAGTCAACTGACAACTTTAAATAGTCGACTAACATGCATCACATAGACCCAAAACTAAAAATTATCACTATTAGTCGACTATTTAAGCATTAGTTGACTAATCTATGCCATCTGTGAAAGGCCAAACCGAACTGAACCGTTCTGTTCGGTCGGTTTCGGTTTGGCACAGTAAAATCGGATGGTTCAGTCAGTTTTCCCTCTCCTCGGTTCAGTTTCAGTTTTGACAAATTTGTCATAAACCGAACCGAACCGATGCTCACCCCTAGGATGATGGTCTCCAGCACAATTTACTTGAAAATTTTAGACATGGATTCCTAAGACCTACCTCTTACCCCTACACAATGCATAAATTATAGTGGTGGAGAGGTTATGCATGATATGCAATAAACGTAAACCCCATCAGTGGAACCACATCATCTGATTGGAAGGTTAAGGGTGATGTGTCAATCAAACTACACAGAAAGGACAAGTTAATCATATCATTGGCCAAAAGATGGGAAGATGGAAAAACAACATCGTTTCTGTGGGGCATCCGATTTTGAAATTATTACTGACCGCAGTAGAGTGAAAATAGATATATTGAAGCAGTCCACACCATCATGTGTGCACACATCCATGGATTCCATACCAAAGCATTCAAAGTGCAGGAAAGGCTTTTACAACAAGGGATGACAATAGATCAGAACCTGAAGCCAGATCAGACATGGATTCAGCCCAATTATGATGGGTGTGACCTCCTTGGTAATCAGCTGCATCAGTAATTTTGCGGGAATGGATCCAGTTAGACTCTTGCATATGTCTGCAGAGCAAACTGCATTTCCCAAAGAAAATATATGATCGTCCCGTCTTTTATACCTCTCTTTCACTCTAGGAGAATTTTGAGAATGCAAATTGGCATTTAGGGTTATTGTGATCTCCCCTACTGTCCATAGATTATCAGCCAAGATTTTGGTGCCTCTTAAGAGAATGTTAACTTTTGGTAGATGGCCAATAAACTTAGTCAACTCTCTCATGGAGCCACACTGATATCCAACCTCATTTTGATGGCTTAGATGAAATGATGATGATGAAGATCCCAACCTCATTTTGATGGCATAGATGAGATAACGAAGTATCATCATCTGACCCAAACCAATTAACCTCTGATAGTCTGTCCCATATAACATCTTTTATGCGCTTGCGTTTCTGGAGATAGTCTGTTTCTAGAACTATCTGGGGTGCATGCAGTACTTGTTATTCCAATTTATACTATGGACCATCCGAATTAAATATTTCTTGCATATTTTAAATCAACCTGAATGGAATGGATCATTACCGATTTCATTGGATAGTATATGATTCGGCAGATGGAACAGCATAGCTAGTTAAATCTCCCCTTCTATGAGTGAGTTAAAGTGAGAACTGAAAACAATAAATGTCTACCTTTCTCGGAAGGATCAGTTGATAAACCTTCCCTTTCAAGAATCTCTCCCAACTCCTTTATCAACACATCTTCCCGTTTGCTTTCAGGTGCTTGTTTGACCCTCTTATAAACCGACGGAGGTACACTGGTACAAGGTAGCATAAAACATTATTTATTAAAATTTATCTGTTACAACATGCTAAATATTTAGTTCCAGAAGACAGATTGATACCTCATTCCACAAGATTTGATTATAGACTTTAGATGCTCCACTTGTTTCCCATATATCTGTGCTGGCCTTTCGGTTTTCTTCTGTATTTAAGAATAATAAAAGAATTAGCTACCAGTCTAACAGAACTTCCTGAATCAGGTTAAGGAAAGGTCAACCTTGACTTCATCCTCTTCGCCAGATGATTGGGAACGATCACCTTCAGATGACTTTCCACCATCACTTTCATCACTTCTCTCTGAATCTGCTTCCACTGGTTTTTTCTTCTCAGAGCCTGATGCCTTGCTCCTTTGCATTGATGTCTTTTGCCTCTTTGAAACTTTTGTGTCCGCTTTATTCTTTTGCACAGGCCGCTTTTTGTGTTTCCTGGTCTCTTCTTCTTCATCCTCACTTAAACCATCTTCGGAATCCGACGGGTCCAAATCATTGCTTGTTCTTTTGGAGCCTTGACTTATTTTTCCTGTGGTTCCTCTGCTGGAGGTTTTCTTCGGCTCCTTCTTAGCCCCATTTGTTGTTTTAACAGATTCTTCAGATTGCAGGACCTGACATTAAGAAACTATTTGAATCTGTATATGCTTTATAACTACTTTGAAGCATATAGAAAGTCACGAGATAGTTGGGGTAGCCACACAGACGTATTTTTAGTAGCACTCACCGTATCCAGTTCCTTGCTGATGAACTTTTTAAAAGCATCCAGACTATTCTTCTCAAGTTTAAGATCACCTTCCAACAAGCGGCGAACTTTTGCCAATGTAATCCTGAAATTTTCAAAGATAAAAGAAACAATCATAAACACAAGAATGCAATCTTCACCATCATTTATGGCATTCCAATTAACCAACAATATGTTCGCGCACTGCAGTGAGCTAGCAGATTCAGTAATCTTCTAAACCAACATGGGAAATCATTTAAGTTTTTGTTATGAGATGTATAAGTGGTACGTACTCAAGATTAGATCTAAAATACGGAGCCCTTTTTCTGATCGCCTTCTTTATCATGTCTTCACTGATTTCGCTCTGAAGGCCTGAACTAATGTGATTTTTTCCAGTTTCCTGATCAGCCTTTTCATGTCCACCCAAAGCAGGAGACCCTTCTGAATTCTCATTGAGATCAGAATTGCCATCTCTTAGTTCTTCTTCTATCTGAATTTTTTCTTGGTTTGGCTGACCAGAATCTTCTACAACTTTTCGTTCAGTCTCTGAAGCCTTCTCACCACCAGTGCCATAGAAGTACTGTTTCAAAAACAGTACAATTACTAAATTGCTGTAAATTCTGAGTAGTGAAAGCAGCAAGAAGCACACAGAAAACAAAAAAAGATGCAACATCGTACCAAAAAATGTACACATAAAAATGCCAGGAACAAGAAGGTGAGGCAACAAGATAAAACCATGATATTGTTATAATTATAGAACGTTAAACATTAAGCAGAATAATGTAAGAACTAAGCCTTCTAAGTTCTATACATCTGAGCAAACAGTTGTAATTTTCAAAGGTTTTAGGCTTCGCTATCAGCGTATTTACATTAATTTCACACACATACTGTGCACAGATTGCCTGGCTGCACTATGGATTCTCAATTTGTGAATTGACGGTAATGTTTATCCCTTAATGACTTGGGTTGAGACTCTTCTTTTATGTGTGTGAGTTTGCGTGTTTAACGAGCTAATGTACCAAGAATGGATCTCTTCTAGTTTGATAACCCGCTTCCAAATATCCTTCAGCCCTACTAATTCCAACTAAAATTGAAATGGGTATTTACATTGTTCTACTTCCTATAATATGTTGGCAAGCAACATCGTGTAGTATTGATGGAGTAAACCTCTAATTTTTTCACAGCTAATGATTCTGAGTATCAAAACATACAGTATGTCAGTATCACACGGCAACAAAGCTACCCATTGTTACAGCGAAGGCATATTTACTTCATGGATATGTAGCTAATAAGCATAAAACCCAATTTGACCCAAGTAAGGTAACATTTATAAGATTCTTATATTTCTGGGCACATGCAAATGAGCATGTAAAAATTGACAATTTACAGAAAAATGTAGCCAAGTATTTTTTATGATTAAATGATTTACTAAAAAAGTATGACATTTATTGTTTATTAGTTATTTAATAAAGACACACCATCTGGAATTGAGTATCGTAAAGTATATATTTAATAAGAACAATGTCATTAGAATTGAATTCAATTAAATTTTGAAACCATTGTTTTAAAATAAAGTAAGGGCGTTATGCTAGTCCATGACATTCGGATTGAAACCTCCATTCAATTGTGGAGTGATGCCATTATAACAGTAAAGATTGGAGCCTTGGGTTCAATCATATTTAAGTATTTAACTATATAACTGTATCCTTTTCTTTTCAATGTGGGACTAAACTCCATCCTTTTGACTCCTTGTCTCTTTGCCCTTGTTGACATGGGCGGCTGTAAACCGGATTCAAGCCACAACTTTAACGGGCATATCTTAGGACTCTGGTTCATGTTAACTAATGGCATCTCTTCTCACACATCAATATAAATTCTACGACTTACATATGCACATAAGTGTGGGTATATGCATGTACGAGCTGAATTTCCTAGTTAAAAGCCATACTACAATTTAAATGGCTCAATGTACTCGGCAGATTTGAGTTAATGCTGTTGATAAAAGGGGACATAAGAAGGTCTAAATAACAAAATTCTGCTGATATCCATTATATCCAAACAAATTCTAAGGTTGATTCCCCCACATCAAGCATCTTTGCATATAGGGGAAGCATATATAATGATACATGTGAATATGATGATATATTATAATCAGGAGGAAAAGATCTAAAATATATTGAGATATCACCTACAAGCAAACCCACATGCAATATGCACAGACATGTATTCATATGTAGAGACTCTAGAGAGGCAGCAAACTTTACTTGAACAGATAGATGCTGATCCATTAAAAAAGGCTAGTACCTCCTTTACCAGTAAACAATTCTTGAAACATAAAGTCTATAAATAAAATAGGACACATCTTAAATTCATTAGCATAATAAGGTGGTTTCCATATAAAAATAGCAAGAGAACACAGAGACAACAGCAAATCTCCAACACAAGATAGAAGAAAAGAGTTCAACCCTACAATGTGTATAACAAAATAACTTAGCGTGTACATTACATGGACTGGAATTTTGATGATCATGGATCTCTAAATTGATAACAATACCTTTTCCAAACATTGCTTTATAAACTTCTTGTGAGCATCCAGTGATAGTCTCTCCATCCCTAGGTCTTTTTCTAATGCCCTTCGAACACCTTCAAGGGTCAAGTTACTGCAACAACAAAAAGGCATATAAGCAAATATATCCAGTTTCATCTATCATGCTATTTCCCATATCTATCCTCATAAATGAAGAGTGTGATGGAGTCTCTAGGACCAGTTTACAGTGAAATCTTATGTGTACGAAAGGTAAGAAAAATCTAGGCTTGGCCAACAAATATTTGTTATATGGGCGATAAGTAATTGCAATCTGAAAATCAAACACATTCATTTTAGGGATTTAATTATTTCACCACATTCATGACTTCATTTTCTTTCTTAAGCTGTAAAATAAGATCGATTGCTTTAAAACCATAATAATTGCTATCAGAAATATATAATAGAAATGAAGTTAACAATGATAGAACAACCACTGTCTCAACATGCAAGATGAAACTGGATAGCAATTACTTATGGTTTCCTCAGGAAAAGAAAAATAACATGACAATATGAAATCATCCTTCTCATTGCACTGTCCTTAAATGTGACATCGAATTATGACTAAATTACCAATTTACCATTGCTTATGGATTACAGTTTTAGCATAGCGGGAATCAAGGTAAGTGAAACCAAATGGATAAGTCTACAGTCCAACTAACAATATCCATAAGTTTTATTTAGAGATACAACCAAGAGAACAAGATATCAAGCCAGAAGTTGTATTACTAGGTTTTATACCAAGTTTTTTGCTGTGAAAAATCATGTACCAATTCCATTTGATCATAGTTTACGGAGTAATGTTCTCCATTAAATGTGCCTGACATGAGAAAACACATACATTGTGTTACAATTGACTATATATTGGCTCCAACCACATGTGTCTGCCTGTGCAACTGGAAAAGGAGGGGGAAACACGGTTTGATGTTTTTCATCTAAGTGACTGCCTTTGTGACCAAGTGAGTTGATAATGTGCGTTTGGCTGCAATAGGTAGGCGAAGCCTAAAATATTCTGGAAGTGTGAGACTCTGAGCTAATTCCTTAAATTGATGTCATCTATAAGTTTTGGAAGTGTTCAATTATGCAAAACAATGAATATAATTAGGTGATGTATCCCTTTCCGAAAATTTTTGGAAATCTCACAAGTGCATTTTTGGGCATCAGTTTTCCCAAAAAAAATGCTAGCGTGGCCCCACCTTTTAGTAAACAATTTCTGCTGATTTCCAAGTTAAACAAATATACGAATTGAAAAAACTTAGTAAACCTATCCAAAAATCTTTTTCTAAGTGCTCGGACCATGAGGTTTTCAAGCCAACAGACCCATAGCGTCAACATAACAAGTCTATAACAGCATGTCGACACAGCATATCTATCCATCTAAGCATGTGTGAGTTGGCAGGGGAAACCAATTCAACAGCATCACAAGGCCATGTTACTAGCCCAATTTTTTGTTTCTCAGTCATCTCATTGTTAGGACTTAGGACTGTCATCATATTTGTATGGCCAACCTGAAGTGGGGCCAAAATCCAGATATTATGAGGACCTGGCTCATTCAAACACAATCAGGCCAAATCCGGATCAAAAGGCAAAAACCAAAGAGTACACAGCCCTTGTACCAGTTGACGCAAATCTTATCTGATACAAATCGAACTAATATAATACGATTATAGTGATTTTATGATGTTTTGGTCAGGTTTCTAAAGATATAGGTAGAACTTTTCAGCAATCACTTGACCCAACCAAATTTTATCCTGCCTACAAAGCATGGATGCAGACATGGGACATGGATTCAACAAAACACTGATGGGCCAACACAGCAATTATTTAACACTAAGCTACAATGGCACTGTGACAAAACTAAATGTATATTTGTATGCATGCAAGGCTATATATAGTACAAAACTACAAATCAAAAATTCTAATGACTAGATGTTTTATTTAACATATAAAGCAAAAAAATTAAAATGAAGTATAAAATGATTAAATTCATGGCCCCTAATCAAGTGATTTAATCAGCAAAAAGAAAATATTAAAGTCCAAGCAGAATTAATACAAGCTAATGATGCCCCTCACATGTTTACAAAATGTTTAATTTATGTTAAGATAGTAGCTCGTAGATACCATATGGTCTCTTTTGATATATTATTAAGAGACAATGGGTCAACGGTGTCTATGATACGATCCGGACGATCGTACACTCAAATCAGCTTTTAAAGGTGGAATAATATGAAAACGAGGAATTTTTATAGATTAATCAACGAAGAACAAGAGATAAATTGGGCCTCTTTCGAGACGAAACCCTATCTCCTAGCTTTGGATGAGCGGACCAAAACCTAAGCACCGTCACAATTGATACCTAATTGTTGTTCACAATAAGCCTAAACCAAACAAGATGGCTAGCCCTAGATTAAACAGAAAAGGGGAATTACTAATCTAGTCTGAAAAGACTAGAATACACCTAGACCCACTAAACCCACTAAGTCGTGTCTCCCCGTCTTCGTGCCGGTAGTAAGTCCTCCAAGGTGGGCTCGGGTCGTGGCGTGGTGCGCCAGGTGGGTCCGTCGAGGGTGCGGGTGGGATGTCCGCATCAATACCCCCTAAAAGTGACACCTTGTCCTCAAGGTGGAAATCTGGAAACTTCTCCCTGACTACATCGTACGCCTCCCAAGTGGCGTCACAGTCTGCTAACCCGTCCCAGTGAATCAAAACTTCCTTCCGCCGTCCCGCTCCCTGACGAACCGCCCTCACCGTCAGTGGCTCCAACAATACCTCCATATCCTCAGTGAGCGTCGGTGGTAGAGTGGAAGAGGCTGTCTGGTCCCTAATCGCTCTCCGTAGCTGTGACACATGAAATACCGGGTGTATCGTCGAAGAGGGTGGCAACCTCAGTCAGTACGTCACTTGGCCAATCTTGGCCTTAATCTGGTAGGGCTCGTAGTATCGAGCTGCCAGCTTATCGTTCCGCCTCCGTGCCAATGACTTCTGCCGGTAAGGACGCAGCTTCAGGTATACCATATCACCCTTCTGAAAGTGTACATCCCGACGATGCCCATCTGCTCTGGTCTTCGTCATCTGTTGCGCCCTCAACAGATGCTTCTTCAATTCTTCCAGCAGACCATCCATCTCCCCCATATACTCCTCTACCTGCGACACCGGGGTTTGCCTGTCTCCAAACCGCAACAATGGTGGAGGGTCACGCCCATATAGGACCCGAAAAGGTGTCGTCCCGGCTGCCGAATGGTACGATGTGTTGTACGAATACTCAGCCCAAGCCAACCACTTATACCACTGACGAGGTTTGCTTTGGAGGTTTGCTTTGGAGGTGTCTCCAAAGCAAAACACCGCAAATAAGTCTCTATACTGCGGTTCACCACCTCCGTCTGACCGTCCGTCTGTGGATGATACGATGTGCTCCTCTTCAGGACCGTACCCTGCACCCGGAAGAGCTCCCTCCAGAATCCGCTCATGAAGACCTGGTCCCTGTCGGACACTATGGAAGCCGGTACCCCATGCAGCCTGATCACCTCCTGAGTAAAGGCGGCAACCACGAAGATGGCAGTGTAAGGATGCCGCAGAGGGATGAAGTGGTCGTACTTGCTCAGTCGATCCACCACTACGAATATCACTGAATAGCCCTCTGACCGTGGTAACCCGTCGATGAAGTCCATCGTGACTTTCTTCCAGACCCTCCCTGGTAAAGCCAACGGCTGTAACAGCCATATGTGTGCCATGGCCATATACACGCTGACAAATGTCACAAGCTGCCACCGAACGCGCGATACACCTCCGCATCCCTGGCCAGAACACCTCACGGGCCATCCGCGTGTAAGTCTGCTGTACACCTGAGTGGCCCCCGTCACTGAGCTGTGGAACTCCTGAAAAGGGGCCGGTATAAAAGCCGAGGTCCGTGACAGCACCAACCTCCCCTGGTATAATAGCCTACGCCCCGCCAGTGAATAGCCTGTCGGTCCCTCCTCCCCGCTCTGTAGCACCTCACGGATCTGTCGCAGCTCTACGTCCTCCTCTGCCTCCCGTAACATCGGTTCCCAGTCCAGCCACATAAGTAAAGACAAAGCACTCAAGTCGGACCCCCTCTCGACGGGACAAGGCATCAGCGGCGTTGTTCTCCAGTCCCGGCCGGTACTCGATGTCGAAGTGGTAGCCTACCAGCTTGGACAGCCACCGTTGATGCTCTTCAGTCACCAACCTCTGCTCCAACAGATACTTTAGACTTCGCTGGTCCGTCCTGACCACGAAATCCCTCCCCAACAGATATGGCCGCAATTTCTGCACCGCCAAGACGATAGCCATCAGCTCCCTCTCATATACCGATTTCAGTCGTACTCGAGCTGATAGCACCTGACTGAAATAGGCTACCGGCTGCCCTTCCTGCATCAACACAGCCCCCAATCCATACCCGGACGCATTC
Source organism: Scilla litardierei (assembly GCA_030789695.1). NCBI lineage: Eukaryota > Viridiplantae > Streptophyta > Magnoliopsida > Asparagales > Asparagaceae > Scilla > Scilla litardierei. The sequence continues at coordinate 182,410,844 of CM061139.1, read as the reverse complement.
GTCTCAACTACGAAGGACACGTTGAAGTCCGGTAAAGCCAGCACTGGTGTTGTCGTCATCGCCACCTTCAAGGCATCAAAAGCCTCGGTGGCCTCCTCTCTCCATTTGAAACCATCCTTCTTCAGCTGTTCGGTAAGGGGCCAGGCTATGGTGTTGTACCCCTTGTCGAACTTCCTGTAGTAGTCCGTCAGCCCCAGGAATCCCTGAAGTGCCCTCAGTGACGTCGGTACTGGCCAATCAAGCATCGCCTCTATCTTCGATCTATCGGCCTCCACCCCTGCCGCTGACACAACATGCCCCAGGTACTCGATCCGTGTCTGGCCAAAGCTGCACTTCTTCTGGTTGGCAAACTGGTGCGCCAACGGCTCCTGGAAGACTACCTCCAAGTGGCCCAAGTGCTCCTCCATGCTCCTGCTATAGACCAGGATGTCGTCAAAGAAGACCAGTATAAACCTCCGTAGGAATGGCTGGAAGACCTTGTTCATCAATGCCTAGAAAGTCGAAGGGGCGTTCGTCAAGCCAAAAGGCATGACCAAGAACTAGTAATGCCCCTCGTGGGTGCGAAATGTCGTCTTCGGCACGTCCTCTGGCCTCATCAAGATCTGGTGGTACCACGCCCTCAACTCGATCTTCGAAAAGACCACCGCTCCGTGCAGCTCATCCAGCAACTCGTCGATCACCGGAATGGGAAACTTGTCTGGGACAGTTTCCTTATTTAGCGCCCGGTAATCAACGCGGAACCGCCAACTTCCGTCCTTCTTCTTCACCAGCAGCACTGGGCTAGAAAAAGGGCTCACACTGGGTTGGATCACCCCAGCTCACCATCTGCTCGATCTCATCCTTCTGTACATGCGGGTATCTGTATGGCCGCACACTGACTGGTGCTGCCTCCTCACGCAGCACGATCGCGTGCTCGTGTGCTCTAGCTGGCGATAGCCCCTGCGGACTCTGAAACACCTCCTGGTACTGCTCCAACACTGGCTCCACCTCCCCTAGGGTCTCCTCTCGCTACTCATCCCTCTCTGTCGCCATCCCTTGAAACTCCACCAGGACCCCCTCTCACTCATCCCGCAACGCCGGTGTGATTGCCTTAAATGCCACCACTGAAAAACACAGAGTCGGGTCCACGGTCAGCACAACCGTCTGCTCCCCCTCCTGGAACTTCATCCTGAGGAGCTTCCAGTTGACCTTCATCTCCCCCAGCTTCTTCAGCCACTGCACGCCCAGGATAACGTCGACGTTGCCCAACTCCAAAGGCAAGAAATCCTCCACCACCTGTATCCCCTGCAATCTCAGATACACCCACTTGCACAGCCCCTTACTCTCCTCCATCTTACATGTATCCAGTAGTACAGTGAACTTCTCCATCGTACTCAGCTTTAGCCTATGCCTCTCCACCATCCTCCTTGAGCTGAAATTGTGGGTCGCCCCACTATCAATGAGCACCGTCACCGCCTCCTCTGCTAACAACCCTGATAACTTCATGGTATGATTCGGGGTGAATCCTACCACAGAGTTCAGGGATACCTCCGCCACGTCCATGTGCACGTGCTCAGCCTCGCTCTCCTCGGTCATCACGGGCTCCTCCTCATCAGCATACTCCGCGTTTGGCACTATCACAATCTGCAGTAACTTGCTCGCACAACGGTGACCAGGGCTGAATTTCTCATCACATCTGAAACATAGGCATGTAGCACGCCTCGCCCTCATATCGGCCTCAGTAAGCCACCTACCCGGTACTACTGGTTGGGCCTCCCCTCTCTTCTCCCCCGCAGCCTCTGGTGCTACTGCGGCCCCCCTCGATTGGGACCAGTGATGTCTGGCTGCGCTGGCCCTGGCCCCCTAAGCCCCTCAAATGTCTCTCATCTGCATGCTTCTCCTTCACCTTGTGGGCCAGGCGGAGGACATCCTCCAAGGTCCCCGGGCTCTGCATCTGTAACTCTGCCCGTATAGAGGGCTTCAACCCCCTCATGAAGTTCCCAATCATGACCTCATCCGTCACCCCCTTCACCCTGTTGTTCAACATCTCAAACTTCTCCACATAGTCTCTCACCGTTCCCACCTGCCTCGGAGCCGACAGCTGCTCATAGAAGTCTCCCCCGTGGTTTTCTGAAATCGATCAACGATCTGTGCCGACAGCTCCTCTTAAGTGCGAAAAGGGGTTCGTGCCACCTTCCATCAGTACCATGACAGGGCCTTGCCCTCAAAATAGATCCCGATGGCCCTCAAGACCTCAGCCTCTGTCAACCTCATCACCTGGAAGTAGCGCTCCGCCCGGTAGATCCATCCATCAGGATCTGTCCCCTCAAAGATTGGCATTCGTAGCTTCATCAGCCGTCGATCCACATTGATGTCACCCTGTTACCCCACATCTCTGCCACGACCACCTCTCCAGCCCAAACCTCCACCAAGCGCTTCTCCCGGTCCTCCACCATCCTATCCGTACAGCTCCTCAGGCCACCCAGACCTCTTCCAAGCCTCAATCTGGCAGTAGTTACCTGGAAATTCCGGCGGTCGCGCAAAAATGGCTCCTCCGTCGCCTCCGTACGGCTGGAACGGCGCTATCTGGCCTCCCAAATATCCCCTGGACCTTGCCCATGCCCCGGGAAGCCCTCAAAAGCCTATCTGGGGTCGACCACTGGTCTCAGCCCCTGTAGAAGAGTCCCAGGTCTCCAGAATTGGCCCGCAGGGGCTCCTATGGCGACGTTCAGCCCCCATCCTCATCCACCGTGCCCCGACGCCCCTCCTTGGTTGAAGGCGAAGCCCGCCGCACCCCAATTTGGGGCTGCGGAACTTGCGGCACCCCCGCAGGGGTCCGCCCAGCCCGCCGCACCCCCGAAAGGGGGAGCGCCCCCTCCTGCACCCCCGCGAGGGAGTGCAGTTGTTGCGACAGGCCTGGGATGGCCTGCCGCATGCCCCGAAGGGCCTGTCGAGCTTGTTGCATGCCCCGAAGGGCCTGCCAAGCTTGCGTGGGCCCGGAGGGCCCCGTCAAAGTGCCACAGGCCCGGTAGGGCCTGTCGATGAGATCGCAGGCCCTGTCGGGCCTGTCGCCTGATGAACAGGGCCGATCGGCCCTGTTGCCTGCTGCACCGGGCTAGGGCGGCTTGTCGGAGTCGTCGACGTCCCCGGTTGACATAGGGTTGCCGATTCGAGCGAGGAATCCTCTTGGATCTTCTCCCTTTGGATCTCATTGCTCCAATCTTCTCCTTTTTCAGCCGTTAGGGTTTGTTACATCTCCATCATCGTCGGAATTGATGTCGTGGCCTCCCTCAAAAATTTCAGATCTAAAGTTGCTTCTTTCAATCCTTGGAGATCATGTCCCATCTGCGCGGCTTCCCTCCTCATGGTCCGGAGTTGTATATGGATGTCTTCTTGTGAATGGGCGTGATCTTTGATTGAATCTCTTATGGTTTTCTTTAACCCCTCGATCTCCCGGTTGAATTCTTCTTGAAGCCCTTGAACCTGCTCATCCACGACATCCGTCTTCGATCTCGTGCTCGTCGCCATTGGATCTCACTGCTTTGATACCAATTTGATACGATACGGATGATCGTACACTCAAATCAGCGTTTAAAGGTGGAAAAATATGAAAAAGATGAATTTTTATAGATTAATCAACGAAGAACAAAAGATAAATTGGGCCTCTTTCAAGACGAAACCATATCTCCTAGCTTTGGATGAACGGACCAAAGTCTAAGCACTTCATAATTGATATCTAGTTGTTCTTCATAATAAGCATAAACCAAACAAGACAGCTAGCCCTATATTAAATAGAAAATGGGAATTATTAATCTAGTCTGAAAAGACTAGAATACCCCTAGACCCACTAAACCCATTAAGACGTGTATCCCTGTCTTCTGCGCCGGTAGTAAGTCCTCCAAGGTGGGCTCGGGTCGTGGCGAGGTGCGTCAGGTGGGTCCGCCAAGGGTGCGGGTGGGGTGTCCGCATCAGTCTACCATACAAGTTTTAGAATTTTCCTCCCTCAAGTAAAAGAATGATGTGCACATCTCCAAAATCTTTATTATTATTATTACCATCTCATACACGACTGATGCATACCATGAAAGCATCGGTCTCAAATGCATGTTGGGCATGCATATGAAACTAAATAAGGTGAATATGCTTCCAAGAAACCAACTCATGGGGACCTCGAGCAAGCAGGTTGGGGTGATACTCTTGACTCAAAGAACATGCACCAGGTCTGAACCTGATCCAAATAGAAAGCGGGTAGGATCCAGATTCAAACCCCTTAGCAGTTCCCGTCTCAAAGGTTACCGTATCGGAGTTGCTTTCAGGCTTATATGTTTGATAATAGGTCCTAGCATGGATGCATTTGCAATTGGCTTCCTATCAATTTCATTTATGTAATGGTCAGAATAGTCTCATTTTCATGTAGTGTATTAAACAAAAAAGTAATGGAACTATGGTTCTTTACATCAACAAATACCAAGATGTATAACTCATATCATAAAGGATTTGAAGCATGCCAATACAATCCATCTAAAAACCAGCTGAACGCTCCAATACCAACCAATTACACTAATACAAGAGGAAATACTGGATTTTGAGTACCAAAGTTGAAATTCTTACTTAATCCATATAATAGTTGAAAAAGGTTCCATTTAAACGGTGAAAATCATATTTGAAAGATAGGCTGACACCAATACACATTGGCTTTTTTGGATTAGTTTATGGAGGGGTATGAAACATCCTCCTATTTATCAGGCAAAACTCTTTAGGTCTTGCCGAGATATGTACAGTTTTCAACTGTTCCATATATAATATGAGGCTAATCGAAAAGAAAGTGAAGTTTACATGAAGATAAACCATATATGGATTGGGGGGGGCAATGTCCTAGATGGCAGAGATTGTGCATGGATAGATAAAGCTATGTGTTAGATCTGGACTTTTTATGTGTTTTGGGCCCATTAGGGGCGTTTTCGGAATTTTCGGATTTTTGGGGCGTTTTGGGAAATCTGCAATTTTCTGTAACTTTTCTCTATTTAAAGCTATGGTTGGCTAGGAGAATGGATATGTTGAAATTGAGAATAAAATTGATAAAGAGATGAGAGAGTTCCTCGTTCTTCGGGAGAGTGCCGACGTCTCTTTAATTGGCGTCTTGGGAGAGCGATCACCATATAATTGTGATCAATCTATCCTTTTATTTTAAGTTTTAAACTAATAAATTTCAGATCTAGTTGGTTCCTATCATTTTGGTATTAGAGCGACGATTTTGGCATCCATGGAGGCGGCTACCACCAAAAAGATAGAAGCTTTGGAGGAAAGATTCGATGGCGAAATTAAAGATCTAAAGAAGTCTATGGAAGATCTCAGATCTGAGGTCAAGGCGTCGATAAAAGGGCTTGAGACGCGAATGGATGAAAAATTTGTAACCTTCATGCAAATCATGATGCAAAAATTCGTGGATTTAAAGGCGGCAACTTTGGTGAAAAATTCAGATGTGAATGAAAATTCAGATCTAGAGCAAATGACGACAACTTTGACGAAAAAGAAAGAGACGGAAGAAGAGTTCAAAGGAGGCCATCTATCTGACGTGGAGGAAGGATCCAACAGAACAGAAGAACATCCAACGGATCGGAAAAACCCTGGCCATCATGGGGGTTCCGCGACCCACTGCAGTGCCAGAAGGGTTCTGCAGCGAGCCAGAAGGGTTCTGCAGCGAGCCTGCAGGGCTGCTGCAGGCCCCTGCAGGCCTTGCAGGGCCTGCAGGCCCTCTGTAGGGCCCTGGAGGGCCCTGCAAGCCTATCGGAGGTGCCTGGAGGGCCCTGCAGGCCTATCGGAGGAGCCGTGGTCGGATGACTCCGGACCCCGGGACATGCGTGGAGCCCGCTTAAACTTCGATGACAAAGTTGGGCTTCTTCCAGGGCCTGAGGATGACATAGAGAAAGTCCCTGAACTTCATGGGCCTTGGTAAGAGGCAGAGAGACGACGACGCAAAATACTTCCAGCCTACGAGGAATTTCAGGTGGAATATGACGAAGATCCAGGCTTTGAGGAGAATGTTGATGACTATGCTTGGAATGAGCATGATTGGAGAAGCAACTGTGACAGAGACGATAACCCTAGGAGGGGCTATGGGAGACGCAGGGAGGTACGACATGACAAATATTACCCTCCCCCGAATATCGACAAGCAGGACGAATGGACCATGAGCGACTTGGAGCTTAAGGCAGAGTGAGAAAACTGAAAAGGCCGTTGTTTGATGGGGTTGATCCTTATAGCTGGATCGATCAAGCTGAGAGATTCTTTGCAGAGGCACTTCTGACGGAGATGCAAAAACTGGAGATGGCTGTCGTATGTTTCAAAGGAGAGGCACTCTCTTGGTTGCAGTGGAGGGAGCAGAGATAGCATATACGTTCATAGGAGGAGCTCAGGAACTGCTTAATTGGAAGATATTGAGATGCCCAGAAAGAAAATTTACATGAATGAGATGCTTGGTGTGGCTCCACTTTTCGCAGTCCATCAGCAAAAGGAGGATCTCGGCGACCCGCTTGGAGCAGCACCGTCCATATAATTCATGCACTACCTTGAGGACAAGGTGGATTTTCGGGGGCGGAGTAATGTTGATCTGTATTTTTTATGTGTTTTGGACCCATTAGGGCGTTTTGGGAATTTTCGGATTTTATGGGCGTTTTGGAAAATCTGCCATTTTCTATCTTTTCTCTATTTAAGGCAGGGCCGGCTAGGGGAATGGATATGTTGAATTTGAGAATAAAATTGATAATGAGAGGAGAAAGTTCCTCGTTCTTTGGGAGAGTGCGAGCGTCCTCTTTAATTGGCGTCTTGGGAAGGCGATCATCCCTATAATTGTGATCAATCTATCCCTTTATTTTGAGTTTTATACTAATAAATTTCAGATCTAGTTGGTTCCTATCACTATGCTTCCAAACAACACCCAATTCAGAGATAAGACAACTTATACATATAATCCAAAACTTTTATACATATCTCTCAATACTTCATATACAATTGATGCTGACAACGTAAACCATTGGGCTGATACCAAAACCAAAACCAAGATTTCAGACAACCATCAAAGAACCCTTTCCTTTTTTTCTGGAGGTGCAAAACAAACAAGTTGATCATGGTAACTTTCATTTAAATTGATATCAGATCAAAAAGGGTGTTGTTAATCACAACTAAAGATGAACCTACGACTAAGAGTTGATCTCAAATGGTACATTGAGCTAAGATTGAGTAAAGCATGATGCTCGTGAATAAGCTCAATAAAATTTTCCTGTTTTAGTAACCATCTGGCCATAAGTTATCTCATATCTGGTTTGGAAAAAACAGACAAAAGTTCCCCAAAGCTATCCAAGCTTATAAGAAAATGATATAAATGCAAAAACTGTAGTGACCTGGTTGATATTGTGGTTTATACCTACATCTACATTATTTAATGTCATGGTTTATACATGCACCTACAGGCTACATCCATCATCAACTCTACTATTGCCACACCAACTCCCCACCATCTTGATTGGAATCGGGATTGGAATGTGAGATGTCATGGACTCACGTGATGCCCTTCTTTGAATTATTTTTAAAAAAATTGAGAAAAGGAAATAATTAAACAAAAATATAGTTCAATTCATGTAGAATGGCATCCTCTCATTTAATTAAATAACTAAATATCCTCAATTCACAATAATATGCCTTCATAAAATGGTTAGCCTCGTCGCTTTCTATTGAGTATTTTATATATCAAAATACATGGAGGTCTACCATTTTATGTAAAGTTTCAATTTAATCTCATGGGCACATGCCCAGGAATATGGACATCAAAAGCCAGACTTTCTGCATCAAAGTGAGGCAGATATGAAGCATGATTTGAAAAATGAGAGAGCTCCACAGAAAAGATCTACTGCGACCGGCTATGAAACTGACATTGACATTTTATGGCAATCCTCTATGACAAGGCAACATAAGCCAGAAGCACCTTTCCATAAATAAAACATTGCAACAATTTGAAGTGGATGGACCGAGCTTTTCTGATCAATGGTCAAGCAGTATAAGCTCCAAGTCCCCCTGCACAAGGGGCAAGGAGCGAGGCATTTCTAACAAATCATATTCACCAATTACCACCTTATATCATCTAGGCACATTCCAATCAAAATGGCATTGGCTATGAATCATATTGCTCCGATGAAGGATTTGACAAAGTGCTATCACAGACTGTCCATTTAATTGGTGTTGAATTTCCTGTCAAAAACCAGACTAGAGTGGCTTCAAATCCCAGAAGGCTGTTTTAGAAGGTAGGAAAGGAACCCCTACTTTACTGGCCATGCAAATAAGGCCATGCAGTTAAGCCCATGCAATCAAGATTCCTCTTTGACTGAGAACAACTCTAAAAGAAGGGGAGAAAATAGTTTTGCTATAAGAAATAACATTCAATTCCAAGGCACTGATAACGCCAAAGGGCCCAGCAACATCCATCTTTGAAGTATACCATAAACAAAAGACCAAATGGAATAACATATGCATGCCAACCAATTTATTGTAAGATGATATTGGTCGTCCACAAATCAAAAATCAATTATACAAATCAGGAATGCTTTTGAATGTATTTGCTGACTAAGATAAAGAGGTGGGTCGAAAGACGCTGAAGGAATCAATGGTTAAAATGAGAGTTTGTGAAATTTTTAAGGGAAACCCTAAAATTTTGGGATGAACTAAAATTTTAAATTTTGGGAGTACTAAATCTAGATTGAACTAAATTTGGATAGAAAAAAAATTTTGGGGGAAGTAAATTTTAATTTAAAATTTTGGAGGAACTAAATCTGGATAGAGCTAAATTTTCGGGGGAACCAAAATTTTAAATTTTGGTTAAACTAAATTTTGAGAGAACTAAAATTTTCGGAAACTAAAATATCTAGAAGTACTAAATTTTAGTTTGAATGTGATTAACTTTTTTGTTCGGGGGTATTTTGTAGGTGGCTGTAAATTTTTTTAGGAGATTTTGAATGGGTTGAATTTTGATGGTAGGATGTTTAGAATGAGATTGCACAGTTTTTGGGGATGGAGATATATTGAATATGTTGAATTTTTTGAGGAAATATTTTAAATGCATGTGACCTATGTATTGGATCCTGAGATGGCAAGTAGAAACACAAGAGAGTGATAAATAGTGGTTTATAAAATTTAATACAATCTCTAGCTCTCTACCTAAGAAAACAAATTGAACTACCAATGAGTCTCTTAATCAACAATAATATCTTGCAAGTATAAAGATAAATAGCGAAAGCAAATGCAAGAATATAAATCAAGCACAGAGAAAAATCACAATCACAATAAAATTATCGTGGTTCAGACACCATTGTCCTACTCCGGTCTCCAGGTTATCCACTATTACCTTTCAATAGAAAGAAACTTACAATACCTCATCTACACCACACCTTGGTGCAAGGATCACAACACCTCGAACAACCCGAGAAACAAACACATCTCCTCTAGAGAGAAATCTTCTCTCACACAAGTGAAAGATACAATGCTTTTTGTTAAATATAATTGCATATAGCCTTGAGTTGAAGCTATTGTGAAAGTGACGAGTTTATAAAAGACTTGATCTCAAAATAATTGAAAATAAAGCCTTTTGGAGATCAAGGATTGGCCAATACAATAGTTAAAAACTTTTAAGAAATATGCCAAAAACAGTGTTTTTCTTTTTAGTAATGTTTGAGCAAAAAATGATTTTTCTCAAGAAGTATTGATCATTAAATCATATTAAATCATAGAAATAAATTCTGAACAACCCTCTATATATAGAATGAAAATCGTGCTCAATGAAATCCCAAAAACACCCTCAAACAGTCAAAAATGGCTATTTGTAGAAATCACATTTAAAGCCATCAACTAGTTTCTAGTTGACTAAAGTACAACACCTAGTCGACTAGTCTCAGCTAGTCGATTTAGTCGACTAGTGCCAGTCAAATTCAGAAACTGTTGCTCAATGTCTGTTTCTATTCGACTAGTGTTATTGGATTAGTCGATTAGTCCCTTGTTAATCAATTAATACTAGAGTACTAGTCGATTAATGCTGACCTTTTGACATGACTTAATTTCTAGGTTTGACAATCGATTAGGGTCTATTCTGGTCGACTAGTCAGCTATAAAAACATAATTTTTGACCAGGAAAAACTTAGGAAATATTTTAAAAGCTTTTTCAAAACATTTTAAGATCTTTTGCTAAATTTTCAAATTGCGTGTGAGCTTCAACTAGGATTTAACAATCTAATCAGGACAAAAATAAAAATTACATCAAAATACTCGTTAAAGCTCATTTAATGTAGTCATGAATTTCATCCTCTTTATCTTGATTCATTTATTCCTCAAGCCTTAGTTGACTCCACATAGCTTTGATTTTCTTTCGATTTTATATTTGTACTTATAAATCATTAATTACACTATATTTGCTTATCATCAATACATACATGAGATGACTCAATATTCAACATTCTCCTCCCTTTCTAATTATGACAAACATATGACAAAATATGAAAATCAAAATTAAAATCATACTCTTCCTCTGCAAATATGCAAATTATATAGATAATCAAATTTAAAATTCTTGCATCAGTGCATGATAAGCAATATGAATGTATGCATGTGTATCACAGATTGTGTGACCAAAATAACATTCTCTCCTTTTGTCATATATAATATTTAACATGTTTTATTGTCATCTTTCTCTCCCTTTAGCATTATCAAAAAAGGTGGGAGATTCAAAAACTTAAAGGAGTGAAAAGTATCTCAAGTGAATTTCTTTAAGAAACCACGAGTTTAGCTCAACCAATGTTACTATCAAAATATGCTGTAAGTACTAAGATCACTCAATATTCAAAATTTGTTTGAACCAATTTCATCAAAATCTTATATATGCAAATAAACACGAAATATGGATTCAAATCAAGTATTTGCATAATGATACCAAATGTGAAAGCAATATAATCAAAACCATTGTATTGGAAGATTCCAAATTTGATAGGGATCAAATTGAGTCCAACTCTTATTTTTATTTTGAGTTTATATAGCTATACAGTTTGAGTCCTTTAGTTACTAGTTTTTATTTATTTTCGAGAATTTTTTATTATTTTGGAGTTTTAAGTCGAATTGGGTTAGGAAAAGGCTACAAGCATATAAAAGGCCTTAGACTGTTTTACTTTTAAATCAATGAAAAAATTTCCTCAAACCTGATAAAGGTCTCCATCCTTAGTGAGAAGCATCGGAACCCTTGGTGAGAAGCCAATTAACCTTAATATATCGATTCTTTTCTAAATTTTCCCCAAATTTTCCATCAAATCCCTCAAACACATCTCCTACATCAAATTTGGTATCAAAACCGAAGATACCATCTTCCACTTCCCGATTTTCAAATCCAAAAAATCAATCAACAAAATCTTAAACCTAGCTGTCACAACCGCCGCCGCCGCCTCACGACTCCGCAACCCCCACCGTCACCTCCACAACGCTCCAACACCGTCGTCGACACTAACTATACCCTGCAGCAGCACCCCCGTCAACCAAAGTCTACTGCACCATTGTCCAAATAGCTCCATCGAGCCACGACGTCACGCCACAAAGTAGAAAGCACTACTGCTCTCGCCGACCCCGGCCATACACAGCAGCCCCACCATCGACGAGTAAGAGAATCAGATCCATCGCCTTCCGCGTTGTGGACGCTCGCCAGCATCACCACCAGTAACGACTGGGGCCATCAAGCAAACTCATGGCAAGAGTTTGACAGTAAACCACTGCCAAAATTGACAGAAAAGATTGCCGACCATGCCGACATGCTATTGTGTCAGCTCGATCGAGCCAACCCAACGAGGCATAGAGCCGAGCCGTGTCGACCGACGTGACGATATTGTTTGCGGGCTTGCCCCGAGTCGATCGGAGTTGGCTCGAGCCGACTAAGTTGAGTAGCCGACCCCCGAGCCGACTCAGTCGAGCTGCATTGACCGAGTCAATGGCTCCAAACAGTGAGCCGTTCCAATTTTAGGGAAATTTTCCTGGATTTTTATGGGATTTTTGTATGTTCTGCTATTTTAAAGATTTTGGTTTCATTTGAAGTCCAAATTCAGTGTTGTTCACGTCAATAGATAACTAACTCAACCAAGTACGCACAGATATCCTTTGTCAAGAAAATATACTCTAAATAACTATGAGGCTATTCTCCTCAAACAATATATGATCGGGTCCAAAACTTTTATGTCTTCGATGATATGTATGGATATGATGATTGAAAATCCCACTTCTACCATTTTGATTTTTGCAAAAAAAGGTGAAATATACATACACACATCACACACGTTTGAAGGAAAAGCGCTATCTTGGCATATACAACTTCTAGTTGGTCGTTGTCGATGGTTAGTATTCAGAATCACTCTATGATCTCAGTATTTTTCCTAGCATCGATTAATTCCACTGGCATCCCAGCAATCTTCAATTCCGAAAGTAGAGATGTGGTCAGATTAAGAAATACGTGAGAGCAACAAAAGAATTCTTCAACAGATCAAACAATGGGAGAGGAAACAAACGAGTAAACTTAAGCCAGATCCCACGATATAAATTGATCCAACACCTGCGACGGAATGTGAGCTTGAACATGAGCTGAAGCTAGATCTTGACCAAGAGATAGAAACACAGTTTGAGAATGAGCCCAAGTTGGAGCCGAGCCCGAATAGCCCAAGCCAGTATTGGAGTTAGAGCAAGAGCAGCCTGGGCCCGAGCCCGAGCTTGATCAATACCGCATTCCGAGCTAGAGACTTATCTAGAGCTATCTGTTGAACGTGAGTCAAAATTGTCAAAAGAAGCGTAAGTAAATCTGATTGAGCATATCGAGTTTGTTATCACTGATCTGCCTCACCTTATCGACAAACATGTTCTACATGTTTTTTATCTTTTATAAATTGGAAAATATTTTCGAAAAACACTCACCTGCAGATCTGCAACCTACTGCATTTCAAAGTTTGTGGACGCATCTTCTCTAACTGCAAGCGATTATTGATTTCTGCATAGATGTGTTACTTTTGTCTTCATTCACCAGTGGTGAAATTCTCCAACCGGGAAGAATGATAGAGATCAAATTGAGTCCAACTCTTATTTTTTTAATTTTTTTATTTTGAGTTTATATGGGTATCGAGTTGAGTCCTTTAGTTACTAAGAGTTTTTCATTTATTTTCAAGAGTTTTTATTATTTGAGTTTTAAATCAAATTGGGTTAGGAAAAAGTTGTAAGCCTATAAAAGTCATTAGACTATTTTATTTTTTAATCAATGAATAAATCAATGAAAAAAATTTCCAAACCTGAGAAAGGTCCTCCTCCTTAATATAAAGCCACAAAACCCTTGGTAAGAAGTCAATGAACCTTAATTTATCAGTCCTTCCCCAAATCTTTCCCAAATTTTCCATCAAAATCCCCCAATCCATCTCGTCATACATCAAAATGTCATATTTTTCATTTGTAAATCATTATGCATTTTAATTTAGCATCCCATTAATGTGTGTGACACCAAGTGTTTAAAAGTAAATTTATTTAAGCTTACTACACTTTTAGCAAGCTCCCCCTGAAACTATGCAAACAAAGTGGTGAGAGAATCTCTCCCTTAATTTAAGCATATTTCTTGAAATGAACTTTGATAGAAGCTTCAATCTTCAGCGGGCCCCGGAAAGATATTCATGTAGCTTGATACCCTATTTCTTTTGGGTCCATGGGATTAGTCTTAAAAGTCACAAACTATTCAGGGTGAAACCCAAATAAAACAATTAAAAACAATTATAAGATAAATATTTTAAGCTTATTATTCAACTTTTTATATATATTATAATTTGTTTTATCTTTTTATGTAAGGTATCATTTAAATAAACATTGGGTTTGTGGTACCTTTTTTCAAAATATTTTATTATTCAACCGAAAATCAAACCCATTTAGGTTTAGATTTTTCATTGTTTACATATTTATGATTTTTGAACAATGGATATGTTCCATAAAGTTGTTAACATATGTATCTTTCCTTTTAACTGATCATATTTTCGATATCCAAATTTTAATGAATTTATTTTTCTTAGAGTGGTTCAAATTTTTCATATTTAGAGTTTTAATTTTAGTTTTTTAGTAAATTTTGTGCACAAATATCATGCTTTTGGTGTCTTAACATTTTAAAATTACTTGTCAAATCCACTTCCAAATTTGTTATAAATAATTTTTGTGAATCTAACAAATTACTTAAGTTTTCTTTACCTCAATTAAATGTATCTACATTTTTATATAAATCTTCATGTTTAGTTTTAACTATAGCAATGTTCTTCTCTAGTTCATTTAACCTAATACGTAATTTATACAATCATTGTTAACTGACTTGTTTTCATTTTTAATTTAATATTCTTACGTTTAGTTTTATATTTTCTTCCTTTAATTCTTTAATTGTTATGGCTAAATTTTCTGAAATAGTTTCATCTTTAAGTTGAATAATCTCTTCTTTTAATTTTTGGTTTTCTTCTTTTAACTGTAAGTTTTTATTTTCAAAAGTGTTTAATGAAACATCACAATTTGTTGTATGTTTTGTACGCTCTTTTTAATTTTAAGTGATCTTTCAATAAGCTCTCATATTTATCATATAATCTTTGAAAAGCATCATCTTCAAATTCTGAGTCACAACATACCTCCTCGTCTGTAAGTGCCATAAAGCACATATGTGCATGTTCCTCTCCATCTTCTTCTTCTTCATCGGATGACTTGTCCGATCTTTGATCCCATATCGCTAGCATCTTCTTCTTTGGTCACTTCCACTTTTAAACAGTGTTATCCTTATGTTTTTGTAGCGAGCAATTCTTTATGTAGTGTCCTGATTTGTTACATCCAAAACAAACAATAATCTGTTCATATTAAATTTGGACTTACCTCTTAGGAACCTTTTGAACTCTCTTGTCATTAGAGCTATTGTTATTCATCTTCATTTTTCGAATCCTCTTGCTCTGTGATAGCTTTGAATGCAAGTGATTTCTTCTTTGGTTGCTCCTTTTTCTTTCTCTCCTTGATTTGTAGCTCATAGGCCATGAGGTTGCCAGTGAGATCCTCCATTGTAAGCTTGGAGAGATCATGAACTTCTTTTATGGTTGTTGTCTTTCTCTCATTCGGGTGTGAGTGATCAGAGAATCTTACCTACGAGCTCCCTTTGAGTATAGTTCTTACATAACCCGATAAGAGTGTTGTTGATTTCAATAAAGCGAGTGTGCATCTTGGAAATGTTTTCCCCTTCATTCATAATAAAAAGCTCGAACTTGTGTGAATAAAAAGAAATTTTAGTATCATTAACTCATTTGTTACTTTCATGAGTTACCTCAAGAGTGCCAAATTTGATATGACGTGGTTGACATACACACGCGGTTGTACTTGGTATTATCAAGCACGCAAAATAATGAGGTCATTACTTTGGAATTCAATGTTTCACTGGCTTTTTCTTCATCGCTCCATTTGGAAATAGGGAAGGTTTCTCATAAGGGGTCTCTACCACGTCCATGCTTATTAATTAGAGAAACAGCACCATCCTTATCTTCCATGCACCATAATTGGAACCAGTAAGCATTGGAAATCGAATAATAAATTGGCCCTCTGGCAAGTGAGATGTTGATGCCATCTTCCAACGCTGGCTCTAATACCAAATGTTAGATACTGAGATAGCAAGTAGAAACACTATGGATGAACAGTGTGTTATAGAATTTAATACAATCTCTAGCTTTTTACCTAAGAGAACAAATTGAGTTACCAATGAGTATCTTAATCAACAACAATATCTTGCAAGTATAACAATAAATAAATAAAGCAATTGCAAGAATACAAATTATTGAGAAGCAATCGCAAACACGATAAAATATTCCTGATTTGGACACCATTTTTCTGCTTCAGTCCATAGGCCTCACATGAGCTTATCCATTATCACCTTCCAATAGGAAGAAACTTACAACACCTTCTCTACACCACACCTCGGTGCAAGGGTCGCAACACCTCGAACAAGCTTGAGAAATAAACACCTCTCCTCTAGAGATAAATCTTCTCTCTCACAAGTGAAAGATACTTACAATGCTTTTGTTAAATACAATTACTTATAGCCTTCAGATAAAGCTCTCATGAAAGTGATGAGGCTATAAGAGACTTGATCTTAAAATAATTAAAAATAGAGGCTTTTGGGGATCCAGGATTGGCCAATACAATAGTTGAAAACTTTTGAGAAATAGGCCAAGAAGAGTGTTTTTTCTTTTTAGTAATTTTTAGCACAAAAATGATTTTTCCCAAGAAATATTGATCCCAAGAAATATTGATCATTAAATCATAGAAATAAATTCTAAACAACACTATATATATGATAAAAATCGTGTTCAATGAAATCACAAAAACAAACTCAAAATGGTCAAAAATGACTGGTTGCAAAAATCACGTTTAGAGCCAACGACTAGTTTCTAGTCGCCTAGAATATAACACCTGGTCAACTAGTCTCAGCTAGTCGACTAGGAAAAGAACTCTAGTCGACTAGTGTCAGTCAAGTTCAGAAGCTGTTGCTCACTGTCTCCCTTCTAGTCAACTGGTGTTACTGTATTAGTCGACTAGTCCCTTAATTAGTCGACTAATCCTAGTATTCTAGTCGACTAATGCTGACATTCTGACATGGCTTGATTTCCAGGTTTGTCAGTCAACTAGTGTCTATCCAAGCCGACTACTCAGATATAAAAACGTAGTTTTTTACTAAGAAAAAACTTAGAAAATATTTTAAAACCTCTCAAAACATTTTAAAATCTTTTCTTACATTTTCCTAAATGTGTGTGAACACGAGGCCTTAACAATCCAATTAAGACAAAAATAAAAATTACATCAAAATACATACTATATACTCTTTGAAACTCATTTGATGTGATCATGAAGTTCATCATATTCATCTTGATTCCTTTATTTCTCAAGTCTTAGTTGACTCCCTATAGCTTTGATTTTCTTTCTATTTTATATTTGTACTTATAAATCATTAGTATACAATATATTTGCTCATCATCAATACATACACGAGGTGACTCAATATTCAACATTATGGTCACGGGTTATGACCAGTAAATAAATAAACGTGAACAACTTTAAACTACTCTTGTCATTATTGAAAGGAGAGCTTGAGGTGTTGTAAAGGAAATAGACCAGTCCAGCATAAGCCAAAATAAAGAATGTTGTGAATTAACAGACGAAATAATGGACTAAAGAAGATGAGCACTTAGGCAAAGATAATAATCTTGCACAAAATGATAATGTAGACTGTTCGAAGTTTGTATCCAGCTTTTAACTATGTCGAATAGTTAAATCAGCAGGGTTAACCATGTCAAATAGTTAAATCAGCAGGGTTTGAAATCTCAATCGATACCAATACATCACTCGTATTTTATCGGATTTCAAATATGCTGATATGATCCATCTGAAACTAGTTGATATTATCAATACTAACTAAGAACAACTAATATAATAGGACTAGAAATAACACGTGCACATAGTGAACGGTGACCCAAGAAAAAACCCACATACAAGATGCAGTGCATGCGCGAAACCAACAAAAGAGAGGAGTGGGTGGGTGTGTCGTCGGGAGGAGGGACCCACGCGCAACCGAAAGAGAGAGAGAAGTGTGTGGGGAGGGTATCGTCGAGGGTGAAAGAGGTTAAATTGCAAAAAAAACTTTAGGGCAAAGTGCATAAAATGGAGAAAAGCAGGCACTAAAGTGCAAAAAACACAGTGGGCAAAGTGAAAAAGAACAATGGCAAACCCGTAAATATATGAAAAGGGGAGGGGCATTGGGCTTAATCAAAAAGCAATGGCAAGCTTGCAATTAATGGGAATGAGTGGGGCATTTGCTTTGGGTCTTCAAACCCACACAACAAATTGCACACATCCCCTCACCCTCATGTGAGGGATGAGGTAGCACCGCCCTTCCCTAGCTACATGGGACAAACCCTACCAACTAGGTTTGTCCCGGTCAACAAAAACATATAATAGATGTTCAAGGTTTCCCGGTCAACAAAAACATATAATAGATGTTCAAGGTTTGAATTATTAAAATTTGATATTCTAGTTTATTTCACATAATTATCGGAAAATCTCATTTAACAATCATAATGAAGGTTCAAGGTATTATGATGCGGACGAGCCGCAAGAGGCGGCTGACACGCGTGCTGGGGGTGGTCCCACGCACGATGAGATCATGCGTGACGAGCCACCGGTTGGGCTAGTGACTTATTTCAGGAGGAGAATGCGTAGCGACTTAACTTTCAGCGAGGCGTTTTGGTTTTTCAACGCAGATCTGTACTTTTCCCTTATTTTATATTATAGGTCTAGCCGTCATTGTTTTCTTATGCTTAATTTTGTGAAGAACATTTAGGCGTCATCTTCAATGGTTTTTAGGCTTTAGTCCGTGCATCTAAAGCTATGAGAGAGTGTCTCCTCTTCAAAGAGACTCATCATATTTTTGTTCTTCGTTAAATTTAAATCAATGTATCCACCTTTTTCATATTTTCCACAAATTATTCGCTGTTTTACTTGTTTGTGCGTGTAAATCGCATCAAATTGTTATCAGATCGGTGAGATCTAATGGCGACGGGCACGAGATCGAAGGCCGATTCCGTGGATGAGAAGATTCAAGAGTTGCGCGAGGAGATCACTAAGGAGTTGGAGTCTACGAATGAAAGAATCACCATAGGGTTCAAGGACGTCGCTCACACGCAAGAGGATATGCAGAACGACTTACGGGCGATGAGGGCGGAGATCGGTCAAATCGGCCAATTTTTTCAAACCATAATGGCGGAAAAAGAAAAGAAGAAGGGGAAGAAGATTCAAGAAGAGATCTTTGAAGAAATCTCTGATGATTCCGGCTCGGAAATCCAACAAAGGGCCCATGTGGCGAAGATGGCGGCGATGTTCCCTGGAATCTCAGCAAACAACGAAACGTTGCTGGAAACATCGACGAAGGAATCCGGAGTGGGCGAGATGAGGCCAACCCCCCTCCAGGTGGGTCGGCCGGGTGCGGCGACCGCCTAGGAGGGCTAGTCAGCCCTCCAGCATGGCAGCGGGGCCGCGCGACAGGGGCTAGGGCCCCGCGCGGCCCTGCAGCAGGCGGGCGAGGGCCGTGCAGGGCCTGCCTTTCAAAACAGGGGCCAGGGGCCCCCTATTTGGCCCTTGGGGGCCCCTGTCGCGCCGATTGGGGGCCGAGGAGGCTTCTCCCAGGGGCGACCAGCTACGGTAGACCCCCGGGAGGCGTTTGTGGGCTTTCCGGAGCGTGGACGAGGCCCAGGGGGCGCTTTGGAGGTCGAATTGGACAACCTCCGGCACATTGAGCTTTTGGAGGGCCTAATGGGTTAGGACCAGATGGCATGCCTGTGTGGCCTGACGATGAGTATGCGTGAGAGGAAATCGAACCACCTATGGATCGCGACGATGGAAGAGTTAGACAGAGGTATGAACCACAGGAGAGGAGGGCTGAAGGAGCGGTGTATGGAGACGCCAATGCTGATCGGAGGTTGAAAAAGCTAAAGATGCCGGTGTTTGAGAGGACCAATCCGGATGGGTGGATCTACAGAGCGAAGTGGTATTTCCAGGTGATGGGATTTACGGTGGAGGAGATCTTACATGCCATTGGCATTTACTTTGAGGGAGAGGCGTTGGCATGGTATCGGT
The DNA here is from genome assembly GCA_030789695.1 of Scilla litardierei. Lineage (NCBI taxonomy): Eukaryota > Viridiplantae > Streptophyta > Magnoliopsida > Asparagales > Asparagaceae > Scilla > Scilla litardierei. The sequence continues at coordinate 182,391,131 of CM061139.1, read as the reverse complement.
GGAGGATATCCCAGAATCCATTTTACTCGTGGGCAGAGCTGACGGCATACTTGATAGATCGATTCCAGGAGACACCGGGTGGAGATTTCTACGAGCAGCTCAGAGCACTTAGACAGGAGGGTACGGTGCGGGATTTTATTAAGAAGTTTGAGTTGCTTTCGGGCCGAGTATATGGCGTCACTGAGGAAATACTCATGGAAAACTCCATGTGGTGGCTGAAGCCTTCCATACGGGCCGAATTGAGGATGAAGAGCCCCGGGGGCTTGAAGGACCTAATTCGCCTAGCACAGAAAGCGGAGGAGAAGCATGCGGAGGAGAGGCGGATACGGGGAGCTTGGGGGGCCCAAAATCTCCGCCCAACACCAACAGCATCACAGAGGGCTCCTACAGGAGTACCTGAGGCCAGAGGAGAGGCTCGTCCAGTGACATTGGGGAGGCGACTGACAGAGACAGAGGTGCGGAAGAAGCGGGCGAAAGGGCTATGTTTTCGCTGTGATGAGCGGTTTACCCCCGGTCACCGGTGTGCGAGTCGCCTGTTGCAGATCACTATAGTGCCAGATGAGGAGGGGTATGTTGGCGAAGAGGAGTACGAGACAGAGGATGTCGTGGAAGAGAAGTCACATCTGGATGTAGCGGATGTATCCCTGAACTCTGTGGTAGGGTTCACCCCGAACCATACCATGAAGTTGTCAGGTTGATTGGACGACACGACAGCGACGGTACTCATAGACAGTGGGGCCACCCACAACTTCATTTCTCGTCAGTTGGTGGATCGTCATGGGTTGCAGCTGAGCACCTTAGAGAAGTTTACGGTCCTGTTAGGGACAGGAATGATGAAGGAGAGCAGTGGGATGTGCAAGGGGATGTGCTTCACCTTGCAGGGTGTGCAGATTGTGGAGGATTTCTTGCCCCTGGAGTTGGGCAATGTCGATGTGATTTTGGGCATACAGTAGCTGAAGGGGTTGGGCGAGGTCAAGTTGAATTGGAAACAGCTTAGGATGGAGTTTCAGGAGGGGGACCGCACGGTAGTTCTGACAGGTGACACTAGCCTCTGTTTCTCCTTAGTGGCTTTCAAAGCCATATCACGCGCCCTACAGAGGTCACGAGAGGGGTTCTTGGTGGAGTGCCGAGATATGATGACAGATGGTGAGGAGCCACAGGAGGAAACCCCGGCCAAGTTGGAGCAGTTGTTAGAGCGGTATCAGAAGGTCTTTCAGGATCTGCAGGATTTACCACCGGTACGGTGACATGAGCACGCGATGGTGTTGCGTGAGAGGGGCGGCACCAGTGAGTGTACGGCCATATCGGCATCGCATGTGCAGAAAGATGAGATCGAGCGGATGGTGCGAGAAATGATGCAGGCTGGGGTAATCCAACCCAGTATTAGCCCATTTTCTAGCCCGGTGTTACTAGTTAAAAAGAAGGAAGGGAGCTGGCGTTTCTACGTTGACTACCGAGCACTGAATAAGGAAACGGTCCCCGACAAGTTTTATATTTCAGTGATCGATGAGCTGTTGGATGAACTTCACGGAGCATCGGTCTTCTCGAAGATCGATCTGAGATCGGGATACCATCAGATATTGATGAAGTCGGAGGATGTGCCGAAGACGACGTTTCGCACACACAAGGGGCATTACGAGTTCCTGGTCATGCCTTTCGGCTTGACCAATGCTCCCTCGACCTTTCAAGCCTTGATGAACAAGGTGTTCCAGCCATTTTTGAGGAGGCTCATCCCGGTATTCTTCGACGATATACTCATCTATAGTAGGACTATGGAGGAGCACCTAGGGCACTTGGAGTTGGCTTTTCAGGGGGTTGCAGCATCAGCTTTATGCGAATCAGAAAAAGTGCAAATTTGGTCAGAGGCAGATTGAGTATCTGGGGTATATTGTTTCTGAGGCAGGAGTGGCGGCAGATAGAGCGAAGATAGAGGCGATGCTGGACTGGCCGCTCCCAACGACGCTGAGGGCATTACGTGGATTTTTGGGGTTGACATGGTACTATAGAAAGTTCGTGAAGGGGTATAGCACCATAGCCTGGCCCCTTACCGAGCAGCTGAAGAAGGACAGCTCCAAGTGGAGGGAGGCGACCGAGGCCTTCGAGGCCTTGAAGGTGTTGATGTCGACGGCACCGGTCATGTCTCTACCAGATTTTAGTGTATCATTTGTAGTAGAGACGGATGTGTCGGGGTATGGCTTGGGAGCGGTCTTAATGCAGGAGGGACGACCGATTGCTTAATTCAATCAGGTGTTGTCGTCTAGAACATAACTGAATTCAGTATATGAAAGAGAGCTGATGGTGATTGTCCTGGCCATCCAGAAATGGCGTCCATATTTGTTGGAGAGAGACTTCGTGGTTAGGACGGACCAGCGAAATCTGAAGTACTTACTAGAGCAGCGGTTGGTGACGGAGGAGCATCAGCGCTGGCTGTCCAAGTTAGTGGGATACCGTTTTGACATTGAGTACAGACCGGGGTTAGAGAATAAGGCGGCGGATGCATTGTCTCGCATAGGGGAGGGGACTAGTTTGAGGGCTCTTTTCTTGCCTATGTGGATGGATTGGGAGCCGATGATACATGAGGTAGAGTCAGACCAAGAGTTGAGATAGATCCAGGAGGCGCTGCAGGGAGGAGAAGGACCGAACAGATACTCATTGGAGGGACGACGGTTGTTGTACCAGGGGAGGTTGGTGTTACCGAGAGCATCGGTCTTCATACCGAAAATATTTTAGGAGTTCCATGGCACGGTGGTGGTGGGCCACTCAGGCGTACAGCAGACATACATGAGGATGGCCAGGGAGGTGTATTGGCTGGGGATGCGGAAGATGGTAGCTCGTCTGGTAGCTGCTTGTGCCTTTTGCCAACGTCACAAATACATGGCCATGGCACCGACAGTGTTGTTTCAGCCATTAGCCTTGCCGGAGAGGGTTTGGGATGATGTCACGATGGACTTCATCGACGGGTTGCAACGATCAGAGTGGTACACAGTGATTTTCGTGGTGGTGGACGGGCTTAGTAAGTATGCTCACTTCATCCCTCTAAAGCATCATTACACAGCCGTATCGGTGGCAGCCGCTTTTATCCAAGAGGTGGTTAGACTACATGAGATACATGGAGCTATAGTGTCTGACCAGCATCAGGTATTCATAAGCGGGTTTTAGAAGGAGTTATTTCGAGTGCAGTGGACTGTACTCAAGAGGAGCACCGCCGACCATCCCAAACGGACGGTCAAACGGAGGTGGTGAACCGTAGCATAAAGACATATTTGCGATGTTTTGCTTCGGAGACTCCTCGTCGTGGTCCAGGTGGTTGGCTTGGACAGAGTACTAATATAACACCTCATACCACTCCTCAGCAGGGACGACCCCATTCCGGATCTTATATGGTCGTGATCCGCCGCAGTTGATTCGTTATGGACACAGGGTGACTCCGGTGTCACAGGTGGAGGATTATATAGGGGAGAGATGGTATGCTGGAGGAGTTACGGAGGCATTTGACGAGAGCGCAGCAGGTAATAAAGGCTAAGGCCGACGTGCACCGTCAGGACGTGCAGTTTCAGGAGGGAGACATGGTATACTTGAAGCTGTGACCCTACCGTCAGAGATCGTTAGCTCAGAGGAGGAATGAGAAGCTAGTGGCACGATATTATGGGCCCTATGAGATTTTGGCTAGGATTGGTCAGGTGGCGTACAAACTGCGGTTACCCTCTTCTTCGTCGATACACCCGGTATTTCATGTGTCTCGGTTACGGAGGGCAATTGGTGATCATATGGTGTCTTCAGCTTTACCCCCCACACTTACTGACGACATGAAAGTGCTATTGGAGCCACTGGATGTGAGAGCCATACGCCATGGCCCGGGTCGGAGGAGGGAGGTGCTGATACATTGGGCCGGATTACCAGACTGTGATGCTACATGGGAGGCATTCGACGTGATGCATGTGCAGTTCCCAGATTTCCACCTTGAGGACAAGGTGGCTCTTCTACGGGCGGGTATTGATGCGGACGAGCCGCAAGAGGCGGCTGACCCGCGTGCTGGGGTGGTCCCACGCACGATAAGATCGTGCGTGACGAGTCACCGGTTGGGCTAGTGACTTATTTCAGGAGGAGGAGGCATGGGGACGTGACTTAACTTTCAGAGTGGCTTTTTGGTCTTTCGACGCAGATCTGTACTTTTCCCTTATTTTATATTCTAGGTCTAGCCGTCATTGTTTTCTTATGCTTAATTTTGTGAAGAACATTTAGGCATCATCTTCGACGGTGTTTAGGCTTTAGTCCATGCATCTAAAGCTAGGAGAGAAGGTCTCCTCTTCAAAGAGACTCATTATCTTTTTATTCTTCGTTAAATTCAATCAAAGTTTCCACCTTTTTCAAATTTTCCGCAAATTATTCGTTGTTTTACTCGTTTGTGCGTGTAAATCGCATCATATTAGCCTATTAATTGAGTTAGGAGAAAAGAAGATAGTATCATGACAAATGGAGATAAAACACTTGGTGAAGATGCAGATCTACATTCAACTATCGACTATGTTGAGCTAAGACAACCGAACATAAAGATCAATTCATACTATACATATTGCCTGATATTCCCATACAGACATAGATACTACGAACCATCGAGCAATATTGTGATCAAAACATGGATCTTGAACCTTATAAATCAATTAATCGTGCCATATGGTGTCCTCATAATCAGAATCATATAGCAAATCATGTATTAGATGTCACCTCCTGAGTCAAATTGTCAATTAAAGGCCCTTTGTTACTATTTCATTATAATAACAAACAAATGATATAAAAATGTACATGATCACCGATCATATAAAGGTAATAAGCTAGTAGAACGTAAATTGCATGCAAAATTTTAATTTGTTCCTAACATCTGAATCATTTGGCAAGTGATGTCCCATGCTAAATTAAATTCAACCTCTGTTTACATTCGATGTTGCAAGAGAGAAAATATCAAAATTAGTATAAGAAGAGATAATATCAATTTTCATCCAACAAAATGAACAAGCAGAAGTGTCATTCAAACAGAAGGGCAAACTATCTAATATCAGCATTGTATTGGATTGGAATTTTCATATTTGATAGCATATATCCGACAATATACCAGGGATACAGAACTGTACAGGGTGTTCATACCTAGCATTATATATAGAGGTTAATGGATATATGCAGTCAGAGTAGAAAATTTCCTATGATGACAGCACAAAAAACTAATTAACCCGAGTTTGTTTTCAAATATTTTTATTTGGGGTTGTTGTACACATTCTAAAATCCCAAAATCCCAAATATGTGTGAATCACAGGATGATTTGACTCTCGATCCACTCATTACAAAAGTTCTGTTGGTCTAAAACCGTTATTTTTGCAATAATCGGATCGAGAGTTAAATAATGTTAGATTCGCTTAATTTTTGGTATAGTGATTATCCATAATGTATAATGTATAGAACATATTCAAAAAATTCAAAAAAATAAATAGAAATGATATATATGTGCATCAACGCGGGAAATTGTCCCGCACTGACAACAATTGCATTATTCTCTCTCTCTCTCTCTCTCTCTCTCTCTCTCTCTCTCTCTCTCTCTCTCTCTCTCTCTCTCTCTCTCTCGCACACTCACACACATATCTTTTGATAACTAAATGATAGCGATAACATTTTAGATGCCATATATATTATAAAACTATCATGAAAATGGAAACTGACATTGAAAGATAAATTTGCTTTTGAAGTCAACGCCGACTGCTGACCACAGCTACCGCAAATATGCAAGCAGGAAGCAGGAAGCAGGAAGCAGCCAGCAGCCAGCAGCCAGATCTCTTATGTCCTAGTTTCTCAATTGAAGCGAGACGGAAAAGAGAGAAGAAAGAAGGGGACATAAGGAGAAGGAAGTGGAATGAAATAGGAAGGAGAATAAGGAAGAAGGAAGCAACAACAACACTGAGCAAAAGAAGAAAAAGAAAAGAGGAGTCAGGAAGACATAGAAAGCAAAGAAATAAAGAAAATGCAACACCACCAAAAGAAGAAAACAAACCAACGAAAAGGTAGAAGAAAGCATAAAACACAAATAACAGAGAAGAATGCAACATCAGTAGCATATGCAGCAACGAAAGAAGAAAAAAGAAAAGGGAAGAAATAAGAAATGAGGAGAATTGAAATCATATTCAAGTAATATTTGTAAAAAAAATCTACATTTTGTTGGAAATTAGCTAAAAAATTTGATCTCGAGTGTCAATTTTTGCTACAAGCTCACCGTTGACACCTCTTTGGTGGCCCTCTTCCTCTAAATCCCAACATCACTTTTCGTTTTTCCCCTCTTTTTTAATCAATTAGGACAGTATAGAACAATATAAAGAGGCGGATTTGAGTCCAAAATTTGTACCTAAACCTGCTTTATAACTTTAAAAAGGAAAAAGAGGCTATATTAGTTGAATTCAAAGGATCCATATCTGGCAAAATATATCGGCTGATATATGAAATACTGACTGATCAGTGTCAAACCAAACAAACATTTTTTTCTTCAACGTATCATATTATTTGAGGGTTTAATCCAATATATCAATTGTATTTGTCGATATCTAAAACACTGGCTTAAGATTTTTCAAGCCTGATAAGGTGTCGAATATAAATGTCAAAGAATATCACATGACAAAAGCTAACAAATATGCCAACAATAGGATCTGATGGGATAAATTATTGAACAAAATAAGTGATTCCACTATATTTTCCATGTGAATGACCTACCTAGATCTCAAGAACAATGACACATTATATGATGTAGCCGAAGAACAACATATCCAATTGAATCCAAACTGGACGTCTGCTCATGTTCAAAAAAATATTATGTCCAATCACAAAATTCAAAGATCCGGGGAATACAGATTACATTCTTATGTAATACGATCTCAATATAAAAGTAGAATTGTCTTCCAATGATGAGCAACAATTATTTAATTAAAGATTAGACATGCAAAACATATAAATATCTCATGTATAACTTATTTCTGTCTTAATATCAAAAAAATCCAAGCAAGAAACTAACATCTCTCAGGAAAGTATGATCAAGCAACTTAAATAAATCTCTAGCCACACAAAAACACATGGAGATTGGGCTCGAGTTCTTGGCGAAAGCCCCGCTACTTATGTTAAGCCAGATGGTTTACATACAAGATTCATTAGGTTTAAGGTTAGACGCACAACCACAGTTCTATCACATAACATGACCGTGGACAAGTGCCCATAAAGGGCTCTGTGTCTATAATTTGGAGCTCGTAACTGCAATTCATACAAGCCCATTATCTGAAATGAGCACAAGTACATTGACAATGACCCTTCTCAAACAGCTCCACATCAGTAATAACCCATCCTTGGCTCCGCTAAAACCATAGCATGATCCATGAATGATGAATTACATAATCTAAGTAAATTCCATCGCTCTAATAAACAAAGAAGTTGAAAATAATATACAACTATGCAATTTAATAATTGTCCCATTTCCAAACCATCAATTATGAGAACTGAGAAGATATGTTGAAATGCCCAATTTACCCTCTCATAAGACTCCAAAAAACATCCCTTGGTAGATCAAATAGACTCCAAGTACAGCATAGATTAAGGTTATATTCACAGGCTGTTCCATATTGTCTACAAGTTTTCATAAAATTATCACATCATGTCTTTGCATCATGTGCATCCTTGCAATTTCATACTAAACCTTTGAGTCACAACTTGTTATATGTGGTACTTCACATTTTCAGTTCCTAAGAATCACGGGCTTGGTGGATGCTAGCATGCAAATTTACAGACAAATACATTCTCTTCTTAAGGCTTCATTATATTATGTGCTATCTGCAATTTTCATTTCGGCTGCATTGTACTTTCTTATTAATATTTTACATAAATATGAGTCCATATAATGTTTATGAAACTATGTGCTATCTTGTTGGATGCTAGCATGCAAATTCACACATAAATACATTCTCTTCTTATAGTAATCATAACGTCACCTTGTACAACTGACATAATGGATTATCATATGTGATTCCAAACAAAAAATACAAGGGCCCAAATTCATCCCATAATGACGTGGGTTCGCAATGCATGGAGGCTACAACAGTTTGCGGAGCGCGGAGTTGATGCATTAGACCCAAATCTGTACTTTCAGGTAAAATTGTCCCCCCCCCCCCCCCCCCCCCCCCCTCCCCCCGCGGCCCCCGCGCGCGTGCGTACTGATGACTCTCATGTAATTCCTATATCGTATTCCCATATCCAAGAACCCAAGTTGGCAGCTTTCAACAAATTGCACACCTATTTAAAACACACACATAAAACCTTACACCCTAGAATCATCCGAAAAAAGCTTGTAAAATTTGACAGCACACTTCAACGGCAGTCACTTCACAGAACCAAACGTATAACCCTAGGCCCAACGAAGAATAAAAGTGTACAATAACTCTTAACATCAATCAGCAATACCAAAAATTAGAATTGAATTTGAATTGGTAATAGAAAGATGGAAGGCTTTTAGGGGTTGAGGTTACATACTCGGCTTGCTGCTTGAAATCTTCAAGTCGAGCAAGCATGGCCTTTCCTATCTCGGCCTCTATCTCCTCCTTCGTCTTCGTCGCAGCTGCTGTTGGTGTTTCTTCGGCCTCCATCTCTCCCTCTCCCTCTCCCTCTCCCTCTCTCTTCTGTCCTCCCCCCTTTTTCTTCAATTTTCTATCTCTTGAATTGGCGGCGGCCAACCGAGGTATGAGACCGACTCGGGCTAAAAATGGGAAACTGGTTCGGGGCGGTTTGATCGGGGGGGATTCGAAAGGACGATTCGATGGATACAAAAGGGATGGAAGCGGGGGAGGACACACCCGAATTATGGGGCTACAAGCGGGTCGGGGTGGGGAATTTTCATGCTGGGCCGGACCTGCCATTTAGTTTCAAAGTAATTTTGCGTTCAGCTAAAATTAAAGAAAAAGTAAAAAAATTGACGCCAAAATAGATGTATATGTTATGAATCAACTAACTACCGAGGGATGAGCCCTCAGGTCTTTATTTATAGGCAATGGGGAGAATACAAGATGGGCTTACACAGATATGAGCACATCTCTAGGATGGCCCAGAATCTCAACCAACCCGGTTAAATAACCGTTCACAACAATCCCCCTTATCCAGCCATAGGTGTGGACCCTGCTCATGAATACTTCAGGATTCTGAGCATATAGGGGTCTCACATGGGGTGGATACTTCATGATCCTGAGTTGGTGAGATTTGCCTCATTAAAACCTTTGGCTATGGAAAACCCAGTGGGAAAAACCATAGTTAATGGAAAAGAGTACAAACTCTGCCAAACTCCCCCTGATCTGTACAAGCTCGCAAGCTTTCAGATATCTTAGGCGTCTCATTCCAATCCTATGTACAAGTTTTCTAAAAGTAGCAGTAGGAAGGGCTTTAGTGAACAAATCTGCCAAATTGTCACATGACTGCACTTGTCTGATGTCGATCTTGCCATCTCTCTGTAGCTCGTGCGTCCAGAAGAACTTTGGTGAAATGTGTTTTGTTATGTCGCCTTTGATGAAGCCACCTCGTAGCTGAGCTATGCAAGCAGCGTTGTCCTCGAACATGGTAGTGGGCTCGAGGTCTCCAGTCTTCAGTCCGGTCGTAGACAGGATGTGGTGGACAACTGAGCGTAGCCATACGCATTCTCTGCTTGCTTCATGGATGGCAATGATCTCTGAGTGATTGGATGAGGTCGCCGTCAAGGTTTGCTTGATGGATCTCCAGGAAATGGTTGTCCCTCCGTAGATAAACACGTACCCAGTCTGTGATTTTGCTTTGTGGGGATCAGACAAGTAACCCTGCATCAGCATGACCTGCAAGTGTAGAGGATGTTCCATTTTTGTTGAAGAGTCTCAAATCTGTAGACCCTTGGAGGTAGCGCAGAAGGTGCTTTACTCCGGTCCAGTGGCGCTGTGTAGGCGCTGCACTGTATCTGGCTAGCAAATTTACTGCAAACGCTATATCGGGACGCGTGCAGTTTGCCAGATATAGTAGTGCTCCGATGGCACTCAGATAAGGAACTTCCGGACCAAGTATGTCCTCCCCCTCTTCCAGCGGCCGGAAGGGGTCTTTATGTGCATTCAACGATCGTACCACCATATGTGTACTCAATGGATGTCTATGGTCCATATGGAATCTTTGCAACATTTTCTTCGTATATGTGGGTTAGTGTAATAGAATTCCATCCTTTTGATGTTCAATCTGTAAGCCAAGGCAGAATTTCGTTTTGCCTAGGTCTTTCATTTCAAATTCTTTTGTTAGGCTTACAGATATCTCAGTGATCTCTTCAGGAGATCCTATGAGATTCAGATCGTCTACGTAGACAGCCATTATCGCGAATCCTTTTCCCTTTGTTCTTATGAAGATACAAGGGCAGACTTCATTGTTCGTCAATCCTTGTTGAACAAGGAACTCACTGAGTCTGTTATACCACATTCTTCCTGATTGTTTGAGACCATACAATGATCTTTGTAGCTTAACAGAATAGACGTCCCGAGGTCTATCATTTATTTCAACATGCATGGAAAAGCAATCAGGAAGTTTCATGTATATCTCCTTGTCAAGATTGCCGTATAGATATGCAGTCACAACATCCATTAGCTGCATATCTAGGCCTTCCTTTGCTGTTAAGCTTATCAGGAATCTGAAAGTGATCGCATCCATGACCGGGGAATATGTTTCGTCGTAGTCTATACCCGGTCTTTGGGAAAATCCTTGTGCTACAAGTCTAGCTTTGTAGCGTGCGATCTCATTATTTTCGTTTCTTTTTCTGACGAATACCCATTTGTATCCCACAGGTTTGACACCGGTAGGTGTCTGGACTATTTGCCCAAAGACTTTTCGTTTCTGAAGTGAGTCCAGCTCAGCTTCTATTGCCTGATTCCACTTTGGCCAATCATCTCTACGTTTGCATTCAGCAACGGAGTGTGGTTCATAATCATCGTCGCTTCCGGCGACATGAATGGCAATGTGAAACGCGAAGTCATCGTCGACGAATGTACTCTTTCTGTCCAATACCTCCCCTGTACGTACATAATTCAATGATATTTCAGTTTCTCCAGGCAGTTCCTCTGCAGTGGATTCTGAGAGGGGAGAGGGTATGGACACGAGCTCGTTTCTCTCGGGGTGTATCGTCCCAAGGTCTCCGAATATTTTTCTTTTTCTTGGATTTTTATCCTTGGAGCCTGGTGGTCTGCCTCTTTTCTGTTGAGGTGCAGCCACTTCTGCTACTGGTGGATTGCATCCATCCTTTGGGATGTCGATCCTAGTTGGAGTATTCGCATCAGGGATGTGTGATCTGACAATCTTCTGGTTGTCAGTAAACGAGTCCGGTAATCTATGGACTGTGTCCTGGATATGTAAGATCTTCCGGATCTCATCATCGCATTGTTTTGTTATCGGATCGTAGTAGGTCAAGCTTTTTGTATCCCACGTTAACATTTGCTTTGCACTAGACTTTTCGATGTCTAGGCCCATTTTGGGGAAATATGTCTCATCAAAATCGCAGTCTTCAAGACGTGCCTTAAAAGCGTCCCCCGTTTGGGGTTCAGGTATCTTATAATGGAGGGTGAGTCAAACCCTACATAAATACATAGGCGACGTTGAGGACCCATCTTGGTCCTCTGTGGTGGTGCAATGGGGATATAAACTGCGGAGTCGAAGATCCTCAAGTGAGAGATGTTCGGCGGCGTTCCATATGCAAGTTGCATTGGAGATAGACTCTGACCTCCCGAGGGTCTTATTTTTATTAGTGATGCAGCATGCAGAATTGCATGTCCCCATGCATCCACCGGCAACTGGGATTTCATCAGCAATGGACGTGCGATCCATTGGAGTCTTTTAATTAGCGACTCAGCTAACCCATTCTGGGTGTGAACATGCGGCACTGGATGTTCGATTTCTATTCCCGTTGCCTGGCAATATTCTTGAAATGACTGAGAGGTAAATTCCCCCGCATTATCCAGACGTATTTTCTTAATTTGGTTGTCTGGAAAATGCGCCCACAACTTTATTATCTGTGCCAAGTGCTTTGGAAAAGCCAAGTTGCGGGTTGAAAGTAGACATACATACGAGTATTTTGAAGATGCATCAATCAGTACCATAAAGTACCGAAAGGGCCCACTAGGGGGGTGGATAGGTCCACATATGTCTCCGTGTATTCTTTCAAGGAAGCTAGGAGACTCAATATCCACTTTGAGTGTTGATGGCCGTGTTATTAATTTACCATTAAAGCAGGGTACACAATGGAATTCTCCCTTCTGAAGAATCTTCTGGTTCTTCAGGTTATGCCCATGGGATTGTGCTAGGATGCGGTGCATCATCACAGATCCGGGATGGCCAAGTCTATCGTGCCAAAGTAAGAATTTGGCCGATGTCGGGCACTTCAGGTGCTCCGTCAGGTTTGCTTCCTCTCTCCGAATTTTTGTATGGTAGAGGCCCGATGAAAGGTTCGCAAAACGTTCAAGTATGGTTTTAGCTCCATTGACTTGAGACGTTACATACAATAATTCATTTTCTTTTACATTTGTTGTTTCCAAGTGTAATCCGTTAAGACGGATATCTTTGAAACTTAGTAAGTTTCGCTTGGAATTCGGAGAGTAAAGTGCATCTTTAATTTTTATTTCAGTTCTGTTGGGGAGCAACACTGTTGCATTCCCAGAACCTTCAATTATGTCCGATGGACCTGAAATTGTGTTTACAGGGCTCTTATACGGAGTAATGCTATGGAAATAGCATTTGTTCTGAAGGATCATATGTGTCGACGCGCTGTCTACTAAGCAGTCATGAGAGCATCCCATCTAGAAAGATGAGTAAACATTTGCATTTCAGAAAGAAACTAAATTTTATTTGACGGGATTCAGATTACATATAAGCTCTCATAAACAAAAAGGATTGTACTGGAAATAGAATGCTACAAATGCTAAGATAAATAAAGCTGGCTAATCAAGCACATCATCTGACTCGAAGTCTTTGGCTGTGAACTTGACTGCATTGTTCGCAGCCACCAGGTTGGATTCAGCATTCTTTTTCTTGCTTTGTTTATAAAGCTCCTGGAGATGCACTGGGGTCATGCACACTCTGGACCAGTGGCCTGTCATGCCACAGCTATGGCACTGGTCTCCCAGCCCCTCTTGGGTGGGGGTGCATTATTTTTCTTGTTATCATTCCTACGCCAGGTGAACTTGCGCTTCCCTTCATTCTTGCGCTGCTGTGGTGGGCCCTTGGCTCTTTTCTGTTGCCCCCCTTTTTGTCGTCTTTCTTTTCTTTTATTATCCCTCTTCATTTTGAAGGAAGAGGTATGGTGAGCTTCTGGTACGGGGCAGTGCCGGGAGGGCGCATATTGTGAGTGGCGAGGAGACGTTCTCTGTTTTGCTCGGCCATGAGAAGACATGACAGCAGCTCTGAGTACTTGGTGAACTTACGTTCACGGTATTGCTACATGAGTATCGCATCCTTTTCATGGAAAGACGTATACGTCTTTTCCAGCATGCGATCCTCTGAGACTTTTTCACCACACAACTTCAGGCGTGAGGTGATGCTAAAAAGTGCTGAGTTGTACTCAGCAATGGACTTAAAGTCATGTAGTCTCAGGGTCTCCCACTCATATCTCGCCCTTGGGAGTATAACATCTCTTTGATGTTTATACCTATCCTCAAGGGCGGTACATATCTCAAGTGGATCTTCGACCGTAAGGTACTCAGCCTTTAAGGTCTTGTCCACATGGCGGCGAATATAGATGATGGCTTGTGCCTTCTCTATATCGCTAACATTTTCTTTTTCAGTCACAGCAGTGATGAGGGACTTGGCCCGCAAGTGAAACTTAACATCTAGCTGCCAGCTTAGATAGTTTCTACCTGATGCATCCAGCACTTCAAAGTCAACGCTTGCAATTTTAGCCATTTATCTAGCAGAGCACAAACATGCATGAATTAATAATTAATCAGAAAAAAGAACATTTTCATGCGGAGGCAATATTTAACGAAAAGCTAAATGTGTGGATCGGCCAGTCCCACAAGAAAAAGTCCAAAAGTCCACAGTCCAAATTATACAAATTTGCAACTTAAAGAAATGAAAATACAACTTTGGAAACCCCGTTGGTCCCATATGATATCTCCATCTTCAAGCGAGGCCTCCGTCTCTATGGAAGTTGGTCTTCCTTCTTTGACATTTACATAAATTCATCACTACAATTTCTCTCAAAAATAAAAGAAAAGTGCGGGAAATAAATTGTGGGACTAAACGGCCGATCCAAAAACCACATTTAGCAATTCATGCAGAAATATTGTGCTCATCAACATTTTCATTCACAGACATCACAGGCAATATATTCACATGAGGATATAAAAATAATATTTAATCACTTAATAATTATTGGACCACTGGGCAACGTCATACACCGTTAGGTTAGATAACTAACGGCAGAGCGGTCGCATGATCTTCCTAATTATTAAGTTTTAAATATAATGCACAACCACGCATATAATATCCACATAATTTCCCAGGATGTAAAGCATGTAAAAGAAATTACGATGCATGGGTTGTAAAGTAAATGGGTTTAATCAATTAAATTGATTAAGTGCCCAAAATAAACATTTTCTTTGTCTGAGAAAAAGAGGTTCCCTCATCATTCCAAAAGCCCCACAAATATCCCAAAAAGTTCTCGCCTGCCCGATAATTGTCCCGTAACTTACCGTGATTTTTCACGAATATTTTGCCCTTAAATGCCCCTTTTAAATTAATTTTTAGGCCAAAAAGTTGTCTTTTAAGGTTTGTTTATAGCCTTTACCCCCCCTTTTTGCGTAGGAAACAGCCTGCGGGCCTGAAGCCCGCAGCCGGCTTGTGGGCTTCAGGCCCACAGGTTTTTTTTTTGAAGAAATCAGCTTGTGGGCCTGAAGCCCGCAGCTGGCCTGTGGGCTTCAGGCCCACATGCTTTTTTTGTTAGGGTTTCCAGAGGGGGAGCGGCGGGGGCCGCCGCCCCCCTCTGTAGGGGGCGCAGCGGCTGCCGCCCCCCTTGTAAGAAGGGGGAAACGGCGCGAGGGGGGGCCGGCGGCGAAGCCGCCGGGGGCTAGTTTTAGGGTTTGATCAAAAAAAGATCAAAGAACCCTAAAAAATTGGTTTTTGGGATGAAAAATTTGTCGTTTTCAAGGCGACAATAGATCCCTATAACGATCTTTTGAGATCTAGGGATAGAGCGATCATACGTATGATAAAAATATCGTTTTTTGTGTCTTTACCTCTATATCCGTCCTCCGGATATAGCGACGGTTGCTCGAAGCTTTACGCGGATGACGACGCTCGATTGAGGAAGCCTAGCATCGCGCTCGTGGATCTCCCGTCTCGCCTTCGCAACGAACAAAAAAAAATTTGTGGAAAAGAAAATTTTTAGAGGCTTGTGCTGATAACATGTTATGAATCAACTACTGAGGGAGGAGCCCTCAGGTCTTTATTTATAGGCAATGGGGAGAATACAAGATGGGCTTACACAGATATGGGCCCATCTCTATGATGGCCCAGAATCTCAACCAACCCGGTTAAATAACCGTTCACAATAGTATATTATACATCGAGATACTAGAAATAATCCGTGTATATAATGCACGGTGGTGATCCAAGAAAAAATACACACAGAATACGTTGCTCGTTCAAAACCTATAAAAGAGCGAGAAGAGTGGATGTGTACGTGTATCATCGAGAGGAGCAATGACGGATCCAGGAATTCAGTGAAGGGGGATGCAAAGTATTTAATAAGGCGCCCGCGCCGAGGGCGCCCTAAATTTTTTACGCTGATTTGTTGTTCTGCGACGAAGACGCCCTCGCCGAATTTGTTATTTTACACGAATTTGATTTTATGTTAGGTTATAATTTTTTTTATTGTGAAAGGATAATACCGAGTTGGTTAGTCGGTTGGGATCACGGCTTATCTTATATATAAGACCGTATCTATTGTATCTTATCTATATACGCTTCTCTATATACTATAAATAAAGAGCTGGGGTTTCCCCACAGATGATGATTCATAACACGTTATCAGCACGAGACTCTAATTAAATATTTCCACACAAAATTCGATTGTTGCGAAAGCGAAGGAAGGCGGGAGATCCACATGCGCAGTGTCATACACATCAAACGAGCGTCGTCATTCGTGTAGGCTCCGTTCAACCGTCGCTATATCCGAAAGACGGATATAGAGGTAAATCTCGATAAAAATGTCATTTTTATCATACGTATGATAGTTTTATCCATAGATCTCGCAAGATCGGAGTGGAAATAAGGCTAATCGCCCAAATCGACGATTTTTATCGTCTAAAAATCACGTTTTTAACATGTTTAAAATCTGTAAATAATAAAAAAATAGGTCTTTTTATCCTATCCCCCCCCGCGCGTCGGTCCCCCCCGAAGGGGGGGCCACCGCCGTCCCTGCGCCGTCCCCCCGAAGAGGGGGACCACCGTTCCCGTCCACCCCCCCCCCCCCCCCCGCCTGACTGCGGAGGGGGGGTCCTCCTGTCGCCCCCGCTAGGGGGGGCGACCTTCCCTCTCATGGGGCGACGCAAAAGGGGGCGGCGGCGGCGGCAAACCCTAGCCGTCCCCCCCCCACCCCCCAATATTATTTGGGCTGGCAACCCAATAACAAAAAAAACCTCTGCTGGCTTGAAGCCCGTAGCCAAGTCAGGCCAGCAAGCCTATTTTCGGAAAAAAAATTGAGGCTGCGGGAGTTGCTAAAAATAAGATTTAATAGGCTTTTGGGGCTAAAAATAAGTTTTAAAATGCTTTTGGGGACTAAAAATTAGTTTAAAAAGGATTCAAGGGGCCTAAAAATTCATGAAAAATCATGATAAAATAGGGGACATTTGGGGACATTTGGGGACAAATTGTGGATAATTTAAAAGGAAAATTTCTTCCTTTTTCATGAAAAACATGTCATTTTTGGGCTCTTTTCAAACTCTATTGAATAATCCCAACTAGCACAACTTTTTGCATTATATGATGCCTTTTTAGGATCTTAATTATATGCTCTGCATCACTTTTTTGGCTTATTCTGTGGATAAACGATATTTTGTTGTGCAATATTAAACTTAATAATTAGGAAGATCATGCGACCGCTCTGCCGTTAGTCAACTAACCTAATGTTATATGACGTTGCCTAGTGGTCCAATAATTATTAAGTAATTAAATTGTCTATCCTTCTGTGAATATAAATGCATGTGATGCCTGCGATGAAAATGTCTGCTGAAAATGTTTGATGAGCACAAATTTTTGCATTGATGGCTAATTGCGGTTTTGGATCAGCTGTTTAAGTCCCACTTTTTATTTCTTGCACTTTTTTTTTACGTTTGAGAGAAATTGTAGTGAGGAATTTATGTAATGTCCAAGACCGGAGACTACTTTCCATTGAGACGGAGTCCACACTTGAACATGAAGATCTTATATGAGACTCACAGGTTTCCAAAGTTATAATTTCTTTTTTAAAGCTTTCATTTGTGTAATATAGACTGTAATGGACTATGGACTTTTTATTTATGTGGGACTGGCCGATCCACGCAATTAGATCTTCATATAAAAATTACATCTGCATGAAAATGTTTATTGTTTAAATTATTAATTCATGCAAATTTGTGCTCTGCTCGATAAAATGGCTAAAATAGCAAGTGTCGATTTCGAAGTGTTGGATGCATCATGGAGAAACTATCGGAGCTGGTAGCTCAATGTGAAGTTCCATCTGCAGGCTAAGTCTCTCATTTCTGCTGTGATTAAGAATGAAAATGTAAGCGATTTAGAAAAGACGCAAGCCATTATCTATATTCGTCGCCATGTGGACAAGACCCTAAAGGCTGAATAACTTACGGTCAAAGATCCATTTGAGCTGTGGACTGCCCTTGAGGATAGGTATAAACATCAAAAAGAAGTTAGACTACCAAGGGCACGATATTAGAGAACCTGAGACTGCAGTACTTTAAGTCCATAGCTGAGTACAACTCAGCTCTTTTTAGCATCACCTCACGCCTGAAATTGTGTGGTGAAAAAGTCTCAGAAGATCGCATGCTGGAAAAGACGTACACGTCTTTCCATGAGAAAGATGCGATACTAATGCAACAATACCGTGAACGAAAGTTCACCAAGTATTCTGATCTGCTGTCATGTTTACTCATGGTTGAACAAAACAGAGAGCTTCTCATCATCACTCACAACATGTGCCATTGGCATTGCCCCCTCCCAGAAGCTCACAATGCCTCTTCTTCTAGAAAGAAGACAAACAACAAAAGAAAAGAAAACCACAGAAAGGGGGATAGAACAAAAGGGCTAGGGGCCAAGTCCAGCAGCAAAGAAATGAAGGGAAGCACAAATTCACCTGGCGCAGAAATGACAACAAGAAGAATGATGCACCCCCACCCATGAGGGATTGGGAAGACCAGTGCCATAGCTGTGGCATGAAATGTCACTGGTCCAGAGTGTGCCGAACTCTGCATCATCTCCAGGAACTGTATAAAGAAAACAAGAAAAAGAAAGCTGAAACAAACCTAGTGACATCTGATGCTCCAGTCAAGTTTACAGCTGACGACTTCGAAACTGATGACATGCTGGATTAGCCTTCTATTTTTACCTTAGCAAATTATTTAGAACATTTCATGTTATGAGAGCTTTTGAATTATGTAATTTGAATTTGAATGAATAAAGTTTATATTCCTAAAATGAAAATGTTTTATTCATCTTTATAGATGGATCGTTATCATAACTGTTTGGTAGACGGTGCTTCGACACATACGATCCTTCAGTATAAGTGCTATTTTCATAGCATTATACCATACAAAAGCCCTGTAAATACAATTTCAGAGCCATCGAATATAATTGAAGGTTCTGGGAATGCAACCTTGTTGCTCCATAATGGAATGGAAATTAAAATAAAAGATGCAATATTCTCTCCGAACTACAACTGAAACTTACTAAGTTTCAAGGATATCTGTTTAAACAGATTCCATTTAGTAACAGCAAATGTAAATGAAAAAGAATTATTGTATGTAACATATCAAGAAAAAGGAGTAAAATCCATACTTGAACGTTTTGAGAGCCTTTCATCAGGCATCTACCATACAAAGATTCGGAGAGAGGAAGCTAACTTGACGGAGCACCTGAAGTGCCTGACATCAGCCAAGTTTTTACTTTGCAATGATAGACTTGGCCACCCTGTATCTGTGATGATGCACCACATCTTATCACAATCCCATGGGCACAACCTAAAGAACCAGAAGATTCTTCAGAAGGAAGAATTCCCTTGCATCCCCTGCTTCAAGGGAAAATTAATAACAAGGACATCACCACTAAAAGTGGATATCGAGTCTCCAAGCTTCCTCGAAAGAATACATGGAGACATATGTGGACCTATCCACCCCCTAGTGAGCCATTTCGGTACTTTATGGTGCTGATTTATGCATCCTCAAAATATTTGTATGTGTGTCTACTATCTACCTGCAACCTAGCTTTTCTAAAGCTACTAGCACAAATTATAAAGTTGCGGGCGCATTTTCAGACAACCATATAAAGAAAATACGTCTGGATAATGCTGGGGAATTTACCTCTCGGTCATTTCAAGAGTACTGTCAGGCAACATGAATAGAAATTGAACATCCAGTGCCGTATGTTCATACCCAGAACAGGTTAGAAGAGTTACTGATAAAAAAACTCCAATGGATTGCACGTCCATTGTTAATGAAATTCCAGTTGTCGGTGGATGCATAAGGACATGCAATTCTGTATGCTGCATCGTTAATAAAAACAAGACCCTCTGGAGGTCAGAGTCTCTCTCCAATGCAACTTGCATATCGAGGACCACCGAACATTTCTCATTTGAGAATCTTTGGTTGCGCAGTTTACATCCCCAGTGCACCACCAAACAGGACAAAAATGGGTCCTCAACGTCACATATGTATCTATGTATGGTTTGACTTACTCTCAATTATAAGATACCTAGAACCCCAAACGGATGACGCATTTAAGGCACGTCTTGAAGACTGTGAATTTGATGAGACAATTTTCCCCAAAATGGGCCCAGACACTGAGAAATTTGGTGCGAAGCACATCATAACGTGGGATACAAAAAGTTTGACCAACTATGATCTGGTAACAAAACAATGTGAAGATGAGATCCCGAAGATCATCCATATTCAGGACACTGTCCATCGATTAGCGGACTCATTTACTGACAACCAGAAGATTGTCAAATAACACAACCCAGCTGCAAATACTCCAGCTAGGATTGACATCCCCGAGAATGGATGCAATCCACCAGCATCAGAAGTGGATGCACCTCAACAGAAAAGAGGCAGACCACCATGCTCCAAGAATAAAAATTCAAGAAACATAAAAATATCCGGAGACCTTGGGACGATACCCCCACAGAGAAATGAGCTCATGTCCATATCCTTACCAATCCCAGACTCCACTGCAGAGGAACTGCTGGGAGAAACTGAAATATCATTAAATTATGTACGTACAAGGGAGATGTTGGACAGAAAGAGTACAGTCGTCGACGTTGACTTTGCATTTCATATTGCTATTCACGTCACCTGAAGCGACAATGATCATGATCCACATTCCGTTGCTGAATGCAAACATAGAAATGATTGGCCAAATTGGAATCAGGCAATATAAGCTGAGCTGGACTCGCTTAAGAAACGCAAAGTCTTGGGCAAATAGTCCAGACACCTACTGGTGTCAAACCTGTGGGATACAGATGGGTATTCGTGAGAAAAAGAAATGAAAATAATGAAATCGCACGCTACAAAGCACAGCTTGTAGCACAAGGATTTTTCCAAATACTGGCTATTGACTATAAGGAAACATACTCCCTGGTCATATATGCGATCAATTTC
Source organism: Scilla litardierei (assembly GCA_030789695.1). Taxonomy (NCBI): domain Eukaryota; kingdom Viridiplantae; phylum Streptophyta; class Magnoliopsida; order Asparagales; family Asparagaceae; genus Scilla; species Scilla litardierei. The sequence continues at coordinate 182,370,210 of CM061139.1, read as the reverse complement.
CGATTCCTGATAAGCTTAACAGTAAAGGAAGGTTAAAATATGCAGCTAATGGATATTGTGACTGCATATCTATACGGTAATCTCGACAAGGAGATATACATGAAACTTCCTGATGGCTTTTCAATGCTTGCTGAATTAAAAGATATACATCGGGATGACTACTCTGTTAAGCTTCAAAGATCATTGTATGGTCTTAAACAATCGGGACGGATGTGGTATAACAGACTAAGTGAATTCTTTGTACAACAAGGATTCAACAATAATGAAGTCTATCCCTGCATATTTATAAGAGCAAAGGGAAAAGGATTCATCATAATGACAGTCTACCTAGACGATCTGAATCTCATTGGATCTCCTGAAGAGATCGCTGAGATATCTGTAAGCCTGATAAAAGAATTCGAAGTGAAAGACCTGGGCAAAACGAAACTCTGCCTTGGCTTACTGATTGAACATCTAAAAGACGAAATCCTATTACACCAAACCACATATACGAAGAAAATATTGCAAAAATTTCATATGGACCAATGTCATCCAATTAGTACACATATGGTGGTACGATCTCTGGATGCACATAAAGACCCCTTCCGGTCGCTAGAAGAGGAGGAGGATATACTTGGTCCAGAAGTCCCTTATCTGAGTGCTATTGGAGCACTTCTATATCTGGCCAACTACACGCGTCCCGATATATCATTCACAGTAAATTTACTAGACAGATACAGTACAGCGCCTACGCAGCACCACTGGACCGGGGTAAAGCACCTTCTGCGCTACCTCCAAAGGTCTACAGATTTGGGACTCTTTTACAAAATTGAATTATCCTCCGCACTTGTTGGTTATGCTGATGCAGGTTACAGGTCTGATCCTCACAATGCAAAGTCACAGACATGGTACATGTTTACCCATGGTGGGACAGCCATTTCCTGGAGATCCAGTAAGCAAACCATGACGGTGACCTCATTCAGTCACTCAAAGATCATCGCCATCCATGAAGCAAGCAGAGAATGTGTCTGGCTACGGTCAGTTGTAAATCACATCCTAGTAACGACCGGATTGAAGTCTGGGGACCTTGAACCTACTACCACGCTCGAGGACAACGCTGCTTGTATAGCTCAGTTACGATGTGGCTACATCAAAGGCACAGAACGAAGCATATTTCCCCCAAATTCTTCTGGACGCACGAGCTACCGAGAGATGGCGCGATCGACGTCAGACAAGTACAACCATGTGTCAACCTGGCAGACTTGTTCACTAAAACTCTTCATACTGCTACCTTTAGGAAGTTTGTACAAAAAATTGGGATGAGGCGCCTACGAGATCTGAAAGCCTGAGTGCTTGTATAGATCAGGGGGGAGTTAGAGAGCGTCTGCACTCTTTTTCCTTAACTTTGGTTTTTCCCATAGGGCTTTCCATAGCTAAAGGCTTTAACGAGGCAAACCTCGCCAACTCAAGATCATGAAGTATCCACCCCATGTGAGACTCCTACTACACTCAGAACCCTGAAGTATTCATGAGTAGAGTCCACACCGATGGCTGGATAAGGGGGAGTGTTGTGAAAGGATAATACCGAGTTGGTTAGTTGGTTGGGATCACGGCTTATCTTATAGATAAGACCGTATCTATTGTATCGTATCTATATACGGTTATCTATATGCTATAAATAAAGAGCTGGGGGTTCCCCCAAGATGATGATTTACAACAGTTTTTGTTTTTTTCCCTAAAAGCCTGACTTGGATGTGTGTGTATCGTTGGGGGTTAAAATGGGTTAAATTACAAAAAAACCTTGGGGGGCAAAGTGCATAAATCCCACCCAAACCCGAGGGGGGTAAAAGTGAAAAACTAGGCGTTAAAGTACAAAAAACACAGGGGGGCAAAGTGAAAAAGAATGATGGCAAACTTGTATGTATATGGAAAAGGGAGCGGCATTGGGCTTTATAAGAAAGCAATGACAAGGTTGGAATTAACGGGAATGTGAAGGGCTTTTGTCTTTGGTCTCCAAGTCCATACCCCAAATTGCACACCCCCCACCCAACGTGTAGGGATGATGATGTTTCACATCCATCCACCCGCCACATAGGACAAACCTTGCCAACTAGTTTTGTCTTAGCCAGCGAATGCCCGTGCCCAGATGGCACGTCAAAGGTCGTCTACTGGTTGCGAAACTGACGGTGACAGCCGACTCACATGTGAAATGCTGACGGGGACAGTCGTCTCCCGGACGCAAGAACAACAGTGATGTACAGTCGTCTCCCGGGCGCAATAACAATGGTGAAAAGAAACCACGGGTCAATCTCATAGGGGCGCAAAAGCATGGACAAGAGCGCAAAAAAACATGGTGCAAAGTGGAAAAAGAGCGATGGAAAACCCGTAAATATGGGGAATATGTGGGATCTTTGGGATTTATGAAAAAACAATGGCAAGCATGCAAATAAGGGGAATGTGGTGGGCTTTTGTTTGGGGCTTACACCAAAACAACCAACTGCACACCCAACCCTCACACACCCCATTGGGCCCATCCCACTCTCCCAAACACTTTGTCCTAGTATGACAAAATTCAAAATAAATATTCCCCCCTAGCTTTTCTCCCCAACGCAAAAATCAAACCTATTTATATTTTCCCCCCAAGTTTTAATTTTGAACACAATATATTCTCCCAAATTTCAAATTCAAATCAATTTTCCTATTATCATTGTCCTAGTCAGCATCCTAGTCACTAATGTTTGTCCTAGTCATACTTTGATGGCCACGTAGGACAAAATTCAAAAAAAGTCCTCAATTGTATAATAGATGTTTTTGAATGGGAAAATTTTTGAGAAAAAGCATAAAATTAAATTTAATTAGCGAAATGGACTAAAATATTTAGCAAAATGACCCAACTATCGCCACCTCAGCGACCAAGTCGCTGACTTGATGCTGACAGTGCAATTTTTGCCTTAGTCAGGGTTGGCAACCACTGCCAAAAAAGTAGTAAGTGGGGGGGGGCACAGCTGCCGGGGTTGGTGTGACGGCACGTATCCATCAGTACGCGTATATTCGTATTATACATATTTTCATAAATTAAAAGTATTTTATAATGGTTTGTCGGGAGTTTAATATCAAAATGGTTTCAAAATCATTTATTAAAAAATGTTTTATAGTATCAATATAGTTATCACTGGTGGAAAAGGGGTCTTCAGCCACATAAATTTAGCCACAGACAAATCTGTGGCTGATAGTAGGATATCAGCCACGGATTTCTCTGTGGCAAAATTTCCGTGGCTGGGGAAAAAATTGGCCCACGGATTATTGCCTACGGACATTTCTGTGGGCGTTTGTTGACCTTTAGCCACGGAATTATCCGTGGCCGATAACTATCAGCCATGGAAAAGTGGCGAAGAAATATGATGTGGCTGTTATGTATTAGCCAGGGATATTTCCATGGCCAATAATAGTAACGGCCACGGATAAGTCCGTGGCTAAAATTCCGTTGCCAGTAAAAAATTACCCTAATTGGGGGAGCCCCCGCCCCCAATTTGGGTAAAACTTTCCAATTTTCATCCGCCGAGAGAGAGAGGGAGAGAGAGAGAGAGAGGGACGTCGAAGGAGCCGAAGACGAAGAAGAAGGAGCCGACGTCGACACCGACGCCAGCCGCCATGCAAGATATGCTTTTCGGCCTAATTTCGCTAGAATGGGCGGAGGGGGCGTCGGAGGGAGCATCGGCTACCGTCGTGGCCCCAGCTCCCCTTGCTCCTTCTGAACCGACGGAGGAGAGCGGGAGCTGGGGCGATGACGGTTGCCGACGCCCCCTCCGACCCCCTCTCTCTAACTCCTCCAATCCCGGACCCCGACCCCCCTCCGACCCATCCCTCACCGGTGACCCCCCTCTAGGAACGTGTTAACTGTTAGGGTTAGGGTTAGGGATACGGGTAGGGTTAGGGATACGGGTAGGGTTAGGGCTACGGTTAGGGTAAGGGTTAAGGTAAGGGTTAGGGTTAGGGTTAGGGTTTGGGTTTGGGTTGAGTCTAGGGAAGGGGTTGGGGCTAGGTTTAGGGTAAGGGAAAGGGTTTGGTTGGGTGAGGGTTTAAGCTAGGGGTTCGGTTTAAGTGTTGGTGGTAGAGTAGGATTTAAAAATATGGTTTTGGGTTAGGGTTCGGTTAGTATTAGGGTTGGAGTCATGGCTAGGATTAGGGTTGAGGGCAGGGTTGAGGGTTAGGGAATGGCTATGTTTGGTTAGGGTTGGGGTTGGGGTTGGGTCTAGGGTTAGGGGAGGTGTTGTGGTTGGGGTTATGGTTGGTGCTAGGGTTGGGTTAGGGTTAGGGTTAGGTGTGCGGGTGAGGGCGAGTGTGTACCATGGGAATGCATCACGATGCAATTTCAATATCCATCACTATATGGAATTAATTTGGTAAAACCTGAATTGCAAAAGGAGAAAACTCGTAAGAGGACCGTGGTTTGGACGTAGTCAAATCAACTCCGACACTACGCTCTAGGTATACTCGTTAGAGACGATTGTGTCATAAAATTTATTTTAGTTATATTGTCGATATCAAGGGAAAAATAGAATGTAAATTAATTTTAGATTAATGAGAACATAGTCATGTTATAACATACACTCTTGGTATAAAATTTATTTTAGTTATATTATCGATATCAAGGAAAAATAGAATTTATTTTAATTTTAGATTAATGAGAACTTAGCCATGTTAAAACATACACAATCGGCATCACACTGTTGCGTGTTGATATACCCGATTTGGCGATCATAAGCACGTATATTGTAGCAACGGAGTGCACAAGACGAAGAAACATAATAAACAATGTCATTTCATCTACCGTTCAGACTAGGTCACAAAGGGCGTCAACATTAACATCAAATTGTTGAACATTTTTCTGTAATAAGATAAAAAATATGTAAATGTATAAAGATGTTCATTACGATGATTTTGCGTGGAATCAATAAAGAATGTGAATTACTCCATGTTTTACATCCCATATATTTCATATCAATTACGTAAATATTTTCAGCACGTAAACATCAATTTTTTTAAATAAATATTATGAAGTGCAGATGAAGCGAGTTTGGAACACGATTTTTACACCTGGTAGAGGGACATCCCAGACCTTCCGGTCATCTGGGTCAGGTACACATATTGTGTGGTTTAAGTACGGCTGTATAACATGCACAATTTAATTTGTTGGAAAACTAAATGGTAAAATGCTTCGTACATTTTTAGACAGTGCAAGTCATGGCATCCCTTCGACACTTACCACCCTGCCCTCTGGGTCAGGTACGCAAATGTTGTAGTACTGATGTATAACGTGCACAATTTAAATTTTTGTATAATGAATTGGTAAAATGCTTCATACATTTTCAGGTGGTGCAGGACATGGCTCACCGGTGGCACATACACCCCTGCCATCTGGGACATGTACGCTTATTGTAGTTTTAGTATGTGTCTAAATGTGGACCTTTTAAATTTTTGTATAACTAATTGCATAACAGTCTTTGTATATTTTCAGGCACTGCATGACATACACCTGTTGGATCATGTGAATGGCAAACAACACTAGAAGAGGGGTTGAATAGTGTTGTATAAAATAAACTTTTTTCGATCTTAATAAATTAACACAAATCAAAGCCTTCTAATGTTGCCTAAGAAACCAAGTAGAGTGATCTACGCTTGGTTCTTAATCAACCCAATAAATCTTCAAATCAAATCAGAGATAAAAGTCTTCTGGTAGTCGACTCCCTATGAACAGTAGTCGACTCCCAGAGGGAAATTAAGTACATGTCAGTTAGTCAAATACTTAATGAAGATATACAAAATTTACACAGAAGTACAAATACGAAAACTGATCTTTGCAGTATATTATAAATGAATTACAAAGATAATATTCAACAAACAAATGAACAGAGAATTATGATAATAACACAGTAAATGAGAATTGCTTGCAGAGATAATCAAACACAGATAAGCAAACGCATACACAAGGATTTTTCTCATGGTTCCCCACAACTTGGGTACGTCCAGTCCCCGACCAATCCGGTACGAGATTTCCACTATCTGCCTTAGCAAATACAAGCACCTAACTTCACTCGTTAGGATTTTCAACAACATAGTCTTGACCAGGATTTCCAACCGCAACACCTAGACTTGTCTAGGGTTTCCAACAACAATACCCTTACAACAAAGGGTAAAACACAAAGAGAAAAACGATATCCAACTCACCACAATTGTTTGGTGGAGATTGGATTTACACCCAAATTCTATAACCAATAGTAATACACAATTACGTGCATTAGTGGCTTGATAGAATACGATTCTAGATCAAACAAAGATACGAATGAAGTCTTTGTGATCTAATTAATCAAATGTTTTTCAAAATCCTTTTAAATAAAATCAGAGAATAAGTAATATGGATTTTGAAAACAAATAGCCAAATAAAAATTCGATCTTCAGAAAATAATATCTCAAAGAAATTACAAGATCAAGAATAAAAACAGATTTGGCTAAGAGAGAAAGAGAGCTGAGAATTCGAAAACGTTTTGCACAAGAGAATTTTGATTTCAAGAGTTGTTGTATTTTTCTCAAAGAAATAGTCCTATATTTATAGGTGAGAATTGAGAATTCAAAATTCAATTTCTTTTGACTTTTGTCCCGAAAATCATGGGAATAATAAATTAGAGATATGTCAAAAGTCAAGTCAAAACGTCAGATTTCGACAGCTGGTAGTCGACTATCTGGGATTGGTAGTCGACTCCCAGTGTGTTTCACGAGAAATTAACTCTCAGCTGGTAGTCGACTCTCAGAGGAGTTTCTTCTGAGACACGGCTAGTCAAATATGTAGTTAGCTCCAAGATGTAATGGAGTTTCACTACGAAAATGCATAGCGACTAGAAAAAGCTCTTAATAACTTTTGAAAATGATTTAAAAGATATTTAAGATGTTTAACTTTGAAATCATTTGTGTGTGTGTTGTCTATACGTTTGGCTTTAACATAACCCTAAGAAAGATACAACACACTCACTATAGACTAGGACACGTCTTCGGAAGCTTGATCAACTGATGATGTAGATGTGAGCTTCTCTTGAGCTTCTGTTCCATTTGAGCTTTGAGCTTCATCATTGATCTAGCAACGTTCGTCCTTGTCTTTGAGCGTAGATTGCGCTTCTCTGGAGTATGCATAAAGCTTTTCATTTGTCGCACAACCTGCACACTTAGTCGTAGTGTAGTTAGTACACTAAGCTTCATTTGGTGTGCTCATCATCAAAATCACTTGGGGTGGAATTCAATTTCCATCAATACCCTCTTCTCCACGTACCTCACTGCCGACACATACATGTACGCATATTTTTATTTTAAATGTTCATTCCAGTTTGTTAAACTAATTGAATTTGCAATTGTTTTATTGTGTATGGATGCACGTGGGCTAGAGAATATACATATTAAGACTCCCGACACGGCCGGGTCACATGCAGCCTCCACTTCTTAGACTGCCCCTCCACATGTCGAACCTGAGCTGGTGGTGTTCATTCCATATGACTCGGAGATAGAGCGTGCCGCCTTACCGACTGCCTGTAGGCACTAAGAAGCAAATAGGAGGCAGCCGGACGTGGCTTTATGTGTGGCTCAGGTTTAGGCGACCTTGACACATGTCGGGGAGGATATGAGGAATCTGATGGAGGAGAGTGCATTTTTACGTTCCTGGGTGGCCTTAATCCAGCAGAGTTGGAGGTTATCAGGCGCATGAGAGCGGCACATGTAATAATTTCCTGTAACAATTCCTTTTATTATATGTGCTATGTGATTATGTGTATGCGTCCGTCTTAGTCATTATGTTTATTATTTGTAACACAAGCATGACAAAGAACATTCCTACCAAGTTTTAGGGTTATAAGTGATATTTTGATTTAGATTATAAGTCGCTGAGTATGAATTCGTTTATCTCCCTATATAAGTTCTCAAGAGGGCAATGCAAATGTGGTTTTAGATTAAATTGAAATATACTCGGAGTTTAGACTATATGGTTTACGGTTATATGTGTGTGTGTGTGTGTGTGTGTGTGTGTGAAAAATGGAGAAGAGCTGACAGCGCTGGAAATTTTTCCAGCGCTGTCCGCATTTTGGGGGACCTAAAAATATTTTTTTTGAAATATTTTTTTTGCAGTAGTTAGATATACTTGTTAGGAAGCTCCCCACAAAATTTCAGCTCGATCCGACACCGTTTGAGCCTCCGTTCATCGATTTCAAAAACGTTGCGCAAATCTGTCCACAGTTTTGCGCAACGTTTTTGAAATCGATGAACGGAGGCTCAAACGGTGTCGGATCGAGCTGAAATTTTGTGGGGAGCTTCCTAACAAGTATATCTAACGACTGCAAAAAAAAAATATTTCAAAAAAAATATTTTTAGGTCCCCCAAATTGCGGACATCGCTGGAAAAATTTCCAGCGCTGTCAGCATTGGCCCATTAACCTATATATATATACTAGTCATAACCCGTGTCCATAGGGCACGGTTTATTTAAGACATTCACCTGTCAAAAAATTAGTTCCCCGAAAATTTAGCTCATCCCAAGAAATTTAGTTCATCCCAAAAATCTTAGTTCCTCAACAAATTTAGTACCATCCAATTTTAGTTCATCACCAACATTAGGTGAAGAGCCAACAAATATACACTCATATTTTGAATGGATATTACCAAGCTATCATCTCAACTGCAAGTACCCCATGGTTCCAAAAATTCTTTAAATCAGCAGTTCTCCAAAACCAATATCATTTACCAAGAAATGCTCACACTAAAATCTAAATTAGGACATATAATCAATCAAGAATGACACTAAGTAGATGCATAAATACTAAACCTTAGTCAACAAATAGGAAAGTAACTACGGCATGTAAAGTCTAATGTATACATCCACGATTTTCTTTTGTTCATTCCAGCAATATATTTGCATAAAAGAGAAGACGAAATGAACTCATTCTCACTTTTCCACTGAACTTCTTCTCCAATTCCCTCACAAGCCTCACATGGATCTTCTTGAAGGCCTTCATTAGCCTGAAGGGAACATGAATAAGGACTGCCTTACGGTTCCCTACCACATCAATCTGGATGTATACACAACAAACCTCACTTAGCTCAAATGCAAAACTACATGTTTCAGTTGTTGCACAATAAATTCACATGACATACACTGTGGAATTGATGAAAAGGTCTTTCAAGTCGCTCTTCAGCTCCTGATTGGTGTTCTCCAAGCCAAAGATCGACTGTAATTAGCCCACAATTAGAACGTTTTTAATGCAGAAAAACATCAAGATCAATATTAAATCCAAAAAATGGATTATTAGCCTGAGCAACTATGTACTCGAATTCAGTGGGCTCAAGAGCCTTGTCTTTCTGGATCTTCATACTTGCAGAGTACATCTTGATCAATCTTACCTACTATTTATACAATAATAAATGATCAGGTCTAAGATTTCATGAAAATGCTTTAAAAGAACTTTTTTCCTCCTAGATTGTTGGAATCATAACTACTAAGATGAAAAAAAACTTAAACAAACCCCCATAATTCATTAACAGTAATTTAAAAAGATAAATTCGCATGAGTAACTGAATGAACTTCAAATCCCAACCTGAATCTATAACCCTAAGAGATAATCGATTGGAGAAGAGAAGGCGAGAGATACCTGGAAGCGGCGGGAGAGAGAGAGGGATAGAGAGAAGGAGACCGCGTCGCCTCTTCAAGGATTCTGAAAAAACCGACTCCAGCGCCACCTCTTCAAGGATATAGAGAGAGAGGCATCTCCTCTGTCCTCCCGATGACCACCTCCAGTGCCTCCCCTCCAGTCGACATCCGGATCTGACCCGGATCCATCTGCACCCACCCCATCTCCCATATCGAGCTCATCAGCGTCTCGCTGTAGAAGCACCTGAGACTGGAATGAAATTCCCCTCGATCTGGAAGGCCCCAGCCTGGAACCTCGGCATCTCCTCATCCTATGTCCTCCCGATGACAGCCTCCAGCACCTTCCCTCTGCTCGACATCCGGATCGGACCCGGATCCATCCGCACCTTCCCCATCTCCCATATCCAGCTTATCAGCGTCTCGCCTTAAGGATTCGCACAATTTGAGATGATCTCTCAGTTAGATTTGAGATCAATAATCGAATCAGCGTCTCGTCTTCCCCTTTGCATTTTATCTCTAACAATTAAATGCATGTTGCTCTCTTGAGAAAGATCTCAGCAATCAAATGGCTGTTGCTATCCCCAAAAAAGCCCTTTGCTCTCCCCCAAAAGCAGACTTGCTTTCCCAAGTCAAATGGCAGGTTACGAAAAGAAATGGGACCCACAAAAACTCAAAAATACAAACCATTCATCTCAATTTTAAATCCCAACCGTTCATCATCCAAGATTAAATCCTGGCCCTCTTTCTATCAACCGGTTTGTCCTAGTCAGCTTGTCCTAGTCAGCCCTAGGATTCAAAAATCACTGTCAAATGTATAATAGATATAGATATAGATATAGATATAGATATAGATATATATATATATATATATATATATATATATATATATATATATGAGGAGGGATCAAATGACCCCCAAAAATAACCCCAAAATGACCTCCTATCAAAAATCCTATGCCCCCCATTTTTCCGGAAGATCCGAACCGTTCATCTTGATCTCCACCCTCTAAATACCCGACCCACCAATTTTCAACCCGATCCCATGTGTTTTACCCGTTCATCAACCATTCGCAAAAGTTCTGTTCATGCGAAACCGTTAAATTTGGGTCGAATGGATGAATGAGCAAAACACTTGGGATCGGGTTGAAAATTAGTGGGTCGGGTATTTAGAGGGTGGAGATCAAGATGAACGGTTCGGATCTTCCGAAAAAATGGGGGGCATAAGATTTTTGATAGGGGGTCATTTTTGGGGGTTATTTTTGGGGGTCATTTGATCCCACCCATATATATATATGGGATTAATGAGTATCATACGACATATGAGAGGGTCTCTCATATTCCCTATTCCCTCTCACATAAAGGGGGCAAGTACAACAAGTACAAGCCCATGTGGGCTTGTACTTGCCCCCTTTATGTGAGAGGGCATATGAGAGACCCTCTCATATGGCGTATGATACCCATTATATATATATATATATATATATATATATATATATATATATATATATATATATATATTAATATATATATATATTAAAACACAACTATTTTTGAATCCTAGGGCTAACTGGGACAAGCTGATGTCATGCGGATGTATACAGAGGTTGATAGAAGAATGGCTAGGATTTAATCTTGGTAAAAGAAGAGTTGAGATGAGTATTTGGAAAAACCACCACTTTTTTCCATTTGTTTTCAAACCCCCCACAATCACTACATTTGCGCAGAATACCACATATTTCCCATTTTTGCTAAAAACCCCTCTCATTTCACTTTTTACCCACACACCATACACACACACACACACTTATGCACTTCCACCCTTCGCGCCGAAGACGCCCGTGCCGAAGGCGCCCGCTAAATTTTTTACGCTAATTTGTTGTTTCGACTCAAGGGCGCCCTCGCCGAATTTATTGTTCTACGCCGAATTTGTTGTTCCGCACAAATTTGACTGTGTAAATAATGTTTGGAAACAAATATTTAGCGGGTGAAAATCTTAAATGAACCGTGCCCGCGGGCACGGGTTATGACTAGTGTATATATATATATATATATATATATATATATATGGGCTTGAGGGAGGTGAGCATTCGGTGTAGGAAATTTCCTACACCGTCAATCAAAAACATCACATTCCACTTAATTTTTTTGAAATTTTTTTCTTAGAATTGTTGTACACATTCTAAAACCCCAAAACCCCAAATATGGGTGAACCCTAAGGGGATTTGACCTTCGATCGGCTCGTGACAAAAAGTTCTATTGTTCTGAAAACGTTGAATTTGTAACAATTGGATCGAGTGTAAAATAGCGTTGAATTCACTTGATTTTTGGTATGTTCATAATCCATGATAAGTACATCAAGATGAACGACGGTGATTATTGGAAAAAAAGATTGGAAATTGAAGTTTTAGGAGGACGGTGTAGGAAATTTCCTACACTGAATGCTCATATCCCTTTTTCTATATATACACACACACACACCCAAAAATGTACCCGAGGTCGACCTTAGGCAGCAATACCTGAGCACACCCCCGCTGTTCGGGGTTTGTAAGTATTTTTTTGAATTTTTTTTTGCAGTAGGTAGATATACTTGTTATGTAGCTCCCCACAAAATTTCAGGTCAATCCGACACCGTTTGAGCATCCGTTCATCGATTTCAAAAATGTTGCGCAAAACTGTCCAAGAACAGCGTGGGTGTGCTCAGGTATTACTGCCTGAGGTCGACCTCGGGAACATTTCTCTCTCTCTCATATATGTGTGTGTGTGTGTGTGTGTGTGTGTGTGTGTGTGTGTGTGTGTGTGTGTGTGTGTGTGTGTGGAGGGGTTGAGTAAAGATAGATAATGTCATATATATCTTAATCTTAATTATTCCAAACACATCAAAGTTTGGATATAATTAAGTTGTAGACTTGTATTATACATGAAGTCCATGGGGAAATAAACGAATTCATACTCAAATAGCGACTATCCTTCAGATGCAGAACCGATGTTCTCCGTAGTGCAGTGTTGATCCAACAAAGTAATCAACAAATATAGAATACAACAAATATCTAGATCTAAATTAGATAGACGTGAATGCATTAAGTAAGATATATTGGTTAAAGACTACACAGAGTTACAAATCAGAACTGGGATTGTTGGGTATGAAATTAGTCATAACAGTTGTACGTAGCAAAAAGCTATGGCAACAACTACTGCTACCAACCCCAACCCCCTCAGTGTAGAGTAGGATTGCGGCTGTAGGTGCAGTAGCAATAGCCATGGGTCGAAAACATCTAGTAGTTGGAGGATGTGGGCGGGGAGAGGCGAGGTATTTTACCAATTAGTTTGCAGGATTAAGCTTTTGCTTCACCGATCAGTTCGAGCCTCCTCACAGGGGCTTCCTTGAAGAGGTAGTTCTAGTTGCCAGTGGAACCGTCTTGAAGAAGGTTGACATGGCGATGGACACATCAAACGTCAAGGTGTTCTCCCTAGGATCCGCCCTCATTGTTTACAACGAAGAGCCTCAACCTGCGTGCAACTCAGCAGATCTCAAGGAGGTTGGACTGAAGAGATGCGACGAGGTTGTGGCCTTGGAATCAAAGACGGGGTTTAAAGTTATTGGCCACATACTGTTATTGGACCACATTATCGCCTGCAGTTTGCCAAGGTCACAAATTAGGGAGTGATTTCTTTCTCAACAAAGAAAGAGAAATTAAAAGAAAGAAATCGTCGGTTAAACACAGTCACTTGAAACACTGTCATCGAACCTGTTATACATTTTCAAAGTGACTGTGTACTCTAATTCTTCCTTGAAACTGTCGGATCTGCCTTCTTTAATTCTTCCCCATTATACAACATAATCTAATAATGTTAAACAGATCTGTGTTCTCTAATTCTTCCACATTATACACATTCTAGAAGCTAGGTATACTTGGCGATCTCCCTTTATACACGTTAAGGAGATCACAAAGTATACCTAGCTTCTGGAACGTGTATAATGGGGAAGAATTAGAGAACACAGATCTATTTAACATTATTAGATTATGTTGTATAATGGGTGGCACATGTATTCTAAAAGATTTGGGGGACCAATTAGTAAATGCTATGATTTGGAGGACTCTTTTCGAATAACCCATCTTTTAGAGCACCGAATTCTAAAAAAAACTCTAAGGAAAAAAACCCAAAAATAAAAATGATAAATGTGTATAGTGGGGCCCTTGATGGTGGACGGTTTGGCCACTAGCCAAAGATGAAAGGTGACGAGTTTCCATTTGCACACATACTCCTCTATTAATAATATTAAGTATAAAATCAAAGGTTGTCTTAAACAGCTAAATAGAGTTCACCCCAACGAGAAGAGAGAGAATCAGTCAATCATGCCTCAAATCTAATCCAAAACTAGAAAGCAGTCCTTCGATAAATCCGAGAAGAGCAACACCCATAACAGCAGGAAATTTAATACAATCAGCATCAACCTTGAAATGTTTTCCCCCAAGAGTCGAGCATTAATGAAAATAAATTCAACACCACACAGTCGGGATCAGCATTACAATTTGAGAATATAATACAATTTTCTCACAAGATGTGACGAAGTTTTTTGTTTTTGAAGTGACTGTACAATCGGGAGAGGAGAGCAGGACTCATCCATCATCAAAGAACAAGCGCTCGGATTACATGATCCGAATCACACTCTTTTAAAGTGCCTTCGCGACGACTCTGCTGGCTGCACCAACCCCAGTCGCGGCAGCTCTCAAGACAGGTCGTGCGTGTTTCAACACGGGCCGTGCATGGTACAACCTGCATTACACAGCAGTAAGGACTCCTCAGCAGTACAACCACACACCCAACTTATAAATATGAATCAAGTATGCTTCTCCTGACTTCTCCTCCCTCAACATCTCATGTAGCTTGAAGCTAGCTAAAAATTTTGTCAAGCAACTCTGGCCTAATAAAACTACTAACATTTATTTTAGAGACACCAAAAATCGTTCCGTGATGAAAAAGCATCACCAATGAGCTAACCTTAAATAAAAACAAACAAGGCATTTCCCATCGCATTCCCAAACTTGTAGCCATTTTAATGATGACAAGATGCAAATCTAAGTCCGGCTGCATCCCTCTTTCTAATACCAAATGCAAACCCAGCTTTGAATATCAAACGAAAAGAGCATTAGACCGCATGACAATGCTTGTGCAAATAAGATCAATCCACTTATAACATTAACTCATTAGAATGCTTAAGCTATCTCTTAATTCACCACAGTAACGGTATTACCAATTTCTACTGGTGCAAATACATACTTTAAAGCTTAATTATCTTAACCACAAACGGAATCTTAATCACATGCCGATCACTCCAATGTCTAAGAATTCTCTCCGGTGTTGCAACAGTTGTTCTAGACGGCCGCCTAGGTGTGGGCATCCCGCTTAATTGCCCATTCTTCCAATAGGAGGGCCTCCCGCCTCACCAGTATTAGGCAGGCGATTAATCCACATATTTAATTAATTGGTCTAATAATCCGGCAGCTCTTTTAAAGCAGGCCGCGCATCTTGAATTAATTAGGCCTGTTCCAAACCCAATTCGGTTGGGGTTTTAAACCAACAATCTGAATTCGGAACAAAACCACAAATCTCTCTCCTACCCTCTCTTCTCCTCTATCCGCCTTTCAGACGATGAGTCTAGAAACTAGACATGGATCGGCTGAGCTCTGGTGATCACAAACGGTAATATATATGAGGAATATGGGTCTATACTATCAGCACATGATCTGTTTCATGTGCTGACATCATTTTGATCAATAAGTTGTAAAACATACTGCAAAAAATAAAAAAATAACCCCCCAAAACGCGGTCAGCACAGAAAAACATATCCCGTGCTGTCAGCACAGGCGCGCACACACATATTATGAATTTTGTGCATGAACTAGTTGAGAATAACGTCCACGCCGAAGGCGTCCGTGCCCCTATATTATAAATTTTGCGCCCGACGCCCCTATATTATGAATTTTGCGCCCGCGCCCCTATATCATGAATTTTGTGTCCACGCTGAAGGCGTCCATATATTATGAATTTTGTTCGGCGCCCCTATATTATGAATTTTGCGCTCGAGCTAAATTTTTTACGCTACTTTGTTGTTCTGCACTGAAGACGCTCGCTAATTTTTATGCTAATTTGTTGTTACGCCTCGAAGGCGCCTACGCCGAATTTGTTGTTCCGCGCCGAAGACACCGGTGCCAAATTTGTTCCGCGTCGAAGACGTCAGTGTCACTAAATATTTTTACGATAATTTGTTATTCCACGCACTTTTGGCCGTGGAAATAATTTTTTGGGGAACAAAGATTTCGCGGGGGAAAATCTTAAAATAACTCGTGCCCGGCACGGGTTATGACTAGTGTATATATATATATAATGGATATCATACGCCATATGATGCACCTCGGTGCATCATATGCCCTCTCACATAAAGGGGTGCAACAAGTACAAGCCCGGTTGTACCCGCCCTCCTTTATGTGAGAGGGCATATGAGGGGGTGCCTCACATGGCATATGATACTCATTATTCTCATATATATATAGTTATAAACAGTCCCCTCGGGCACAGTTCATTTAAAATCTTTGTCTCCCCAAAAATTATTTCGTTCTCCAAAATTTTGGGGCATAAAATTCCACTTCACAATTTAATAGAACAAAATTTAGCAGACGCTTGTTCTTTTAAGTTGTGAAGTGGAATATTATATGTCCCAAAATTTTGGAGGGGAAATAATTTTTGGTGAAACAAAGATTTTAAATGAACCTTAAGCTGTCAGTTTTTAAGGTTAGTTCACCATCAATTAAGCGCATGCATCAAGTAATTTGTACGTGATTGAACAAAAAATGCTCTTAATTAGAATTTTTTAAGATGATAGTTCCTATTAGCTCACTAATTAGAATTTTTTCAGGTGATGGTTTCTATTAGTGCACCGTCAATTAAGCGCATGCATCAAGTAATTTGAACGTGATAAGAAATGGACAGAAAATGCTCTTAATTAGAATTTTTTTGGAAAGGCATACGCTTTCAAATTTTGTTGATTAAATTGTATATGATTTTGATGAGAGAGAGTTAATGCGAGTGAGATGTGTTAAAGTTTCTTTTCTTGGGAACATGTAGGGATTTAAATTTTTGTGTGGGATCCAGCTGTGTTAATTTATGTTAGATTGAATGGATAGGATTTCTGCCACGTCATCAATCCATATGATCATATCTCATTCTAGCCACGTCATCAATCCATGTGATTAGATCTCATTCTAGCCATGTGATGAGGTTTTTTGGTTTTCCCAAACACGCATCTCAACCCTTCTTTTACCAAGATTAAATCCTAACCATTCTTCTATTAACCTTTTTATACATCAACATGACATCAACTTGCCATGGTCAGCAAGGCAATTCAAAAAAGTCCTCAAATGTAGTATAGATATGTACATAATAACATATATAGTAATATTCTGATGCGACAACATGGTGCGAAAGCCCGAGAGAAAAACATTTTATCTATTTTTAGAAAAAAAATTGCAATTTTTTTTGTTTAATCCATATAATTATAAACCCAGGAAAAATAATGGATGAACTCTAGGGGGATTTGAGCACCGATCCACCCGTTACAATATTTAACGGTCTCAGAACAATAATTTTTTTTGTAATGCCTTGATCAAAGGTCAAATCAAATTATTTTGCGAGGTGTATAACTACATGAATTGGAGGAGAAAACAATTTGAAAAAAATTCAAAAAAAATTAATAACATTTTTGCACGGAATTTTCTGTTCGAAATGTTCGCATTTGAAAATTTTCATATATATATACTAGTCATAACACGTGCCTGAGGGCACGATGGATTTAAGATTTTCCTTCGCAAAATCTTTGTTTCCCAAAAAAATATTTCCACAGCGAAAATTTAAAAGATCAAATTAGCGTAAAATATTCAAAGGCACGAGCGCTTTTGGTGCGGAACAACAAATTCGACGCGGGTGCCTTCGGCACGGAACAACAAATAAGCGTAAAAAAATTTAGCGGGTGCCAGCTCGGACGCCTTCGACACGGAACAACAAATCGGCGTAAAAATATTTAGTGTGACGGACACCTTCAACACGGAACAAATTCAACGCAGGCGCCTTCGACACGGAACAACAAATTTGACGCGGGCGCTTTCGACGCGGAACAACAAATTAGCCCTCCACAAATTTCGCTCTGCAGCATCTTCCTTGATAGTGGGCCCCACGACCATTAAATTGTCCTGACCATTCGAGCTAATAATGTGAGCATGACAAATGCATGCCAATGCATTAAACGCAAGTGCACTTACTCTGCTGCATTCAGAGCAAATGTGTGAGGGTGACTAATGCATGCAAATGCATTAAACACAAATGCAGTAAGTGCACTTGCTTTTCCACAAAATGCATTACATCCATGTATAAATGTTGTCCCCTACTGTATAGTTCCCTTTGTTAGGGGTTGAGATTTTGCTGCGCCCGAGGTAAGAGAGGGTCAGCTGCGTTTTTCCATACAAATTTCAAAATATTGAGTTTTCCAACCAAATGGATTCCCTCTCAAAACTTTCTCAAAACTCATCTCAACCTTCTATTCTCCACGATCAAATCACAGTCACTCTTTATCTTGTCCTAGTCAGCCATATGATTCAAAAACAGTTGTCAAATGTTATATATACTAGCCATAACATGTGCACAAAGTGCACGGACACCCCAAAAACCAACCCACACAATCAGGATGAGTGCAAAAACTGGTGAAAATGAAAAGAGTGTGTTTGAAAGTGTGTTGTCTTGGGGTTTTTGATTTTTTTATTGGGGATGTGATTTTGGGTGTTTTGGGTTTGGTGTGTGTTTTGGGGGATTGGGTGTGGTTTTGGGTTTAAATAAGTTGTCCCATGTGGCGATGTGACATTGATATATGAGACAAATTCAAAAACATCCCTCAATTGTAATAAGAATATATATATATATATATATATATATATATATATATATATATATATATATGAGATTAATGGGTATCAGATGGCACCTGACCAACTTGGGTTCGAGTGCGCTGACGTGGCAGCCTCCTATTGGCCATCCATAAAGCAACAACTGCTTTATGGACGGCCGATAGGAGGCCGCCACGTCAGTGCACCAGACCCAAATTGGTCCGGTGCCACCTTTTTTACATTATATGTGTATATATATATATCTCTCCCTATCTCCCTCTCTCTCTCTCTCCCTCCCTCCCTCCCTCCCTCTCCACCCCCCAATCCATCTTCGTTTGCTTTCCCTTCTGCATGTGCCTTTTGTAGTGCCCTGTGAAGCTACTGCACATGTACTAAGGGGGGGTGAATAGTACTTTAAAATAATCAAGATAGTTATTCCTAATTATTGTGCAAGAAACAAACGACAATGCAGAATAAGTTACAACAAGAATAAGACAATCGCAAACAAAACATGTAACGGGTTCGGATCCACCCAAGTCACCCCGACATGTTCCCGGTGATCCTACGTCCCAACCACCCGGATCCCCTCCGGATACTTGAGTTAGAAACTTCTAACTCAAATTTGCACTATGAAATACTTGTAGAAAACCTCTACAAAGTCAAATCATACACAAATGAAATTGTGACTCCCACAACCCGGGATCACAAACAAACTCTCACAACCGAGAGGAAAACACTTACAATATGAAAGTAAATGAAATACGAAATTCTTACCGACAAAATCCTATGCCTTGAGTATACTTACGAATTAGGGCAAAACAGATTTTGGGAAAGATGAAAGGCACCAAACCCTAGCTCCAAGTAGATGACCAGCAATGGAGTCCTAGGAAGATGTTGGTGACCTAAAATGGAGCTCTTGGCTTGGAAGGCTCACAATCAATTAATCTCTCTTTTGAAATAAGAGTGAGGGAGAGATTCAAGATGAGAAATGAATGAGCTTTGAATGAGATTTAATGCTTCTCTTTTGATCTCTAAATTTCAGTAATAATCAGCCTTGAGTGCAATGAATGCAGCACTCCAAGTATATATAGGATAGAGGAAAGAGAGAACAAAAATCGTGGCATTTAATGCTCCAACGGCTCTATTCTGAAGCAGACTAGTTGGTCAAAAAAGGATCACTGACCGACTAGTTCATCAACTAGTCGGTCAGTGATTCTACATGAACCGACTAAGAGGTGAACAGAGAATAGATGAAGTTCAGGGAATCAATAACTAGTCGGTCGGTGTGTCAACTTTGACCGACTAGCAGATGAAATAGTGAAGGCTGAACTCAAGATGAATTAGTCGGTCTAAGAACAAATGTTGACCGACTAGTTCATCAACTAGTCGGTCGACAAACGTTCTTTGACCGACTAACGATAAACAGTAACTTAGGCTGTACATTGAAAGCTCAACTAGTCGGTCTAAGAAGGATTCCTAACCGACTAGTTTCACAACTAGTCGGTTGGTGAACTATCTTGGGGACACCGATAGTCCTCACGGCAGAAATCTTAGGGGATTTGATAGGTGTCTCCTCGTCTGGCCTTCTTCCTTCAGATATCTCTGTTGACGATATTTCTGAGCTTGATCAGGTGGTGCTCGCCGAGATTTTCCATGAGATCCCTCCTGCCATGATTGGCGTCCCTTCGAAGTCATTCAAGCCGAATGCTTGGGTGCTTAACCTTATTCTGAAGTCGTGCCTCCTTCCGAAGTACGGCTCATCTTCCTTGCCTTCCCAGCCATTCCTCAAACTCATTTACGCCATCTTCATGGGGAGCGAGATTAATTGGGCTAGGATCATTCTCGATAAGATGGATTCTTTCGAGTGTATCCGAAAGTCCACGAAATCTGCTCACATTCCATACCCTTGCCTTCTGACACTTGTCTTCCGTCAGTTCAGTGTCCCTCTTCCTCCCGATGATGAGCGTCCCCTCGGTCCCCCTCTGAATGCGACGGCCGTCAAGAAGTTTCTTGCGGCGCTTCGTCATGTTTAGAGGACGACCCCTTCAGCTTCAGCCTCTGCTGCTCCTGCTCCCTCTCCTACTCTTGCTGAGCTTGCACGTTCGTTGAAACGTATAGAGTCTCATTGTGCTCGATCTGAGGAGATTCTCGCTCGCATCGCATCTCACTTTGGTATTGAGATCCCTCCGTCAGTTTCTGACGAGGAGTTGGATGAGGATGAGATCGAGGAGCTTGTTCGTTCTGCTGCTGCTCGTGCCCCTGAGGGTACTTCTGGTGCTGCTGTTTCGTCTGCCGGTGTCCCCGAGAGCACACCTGGTGCCACCATATCTGCGGTGGATACTTCGTCTGGTGCTCCCGAGGCCACTCCCGTCGCTCCCGTTGACACTCCTGCCTCAGGGTGTCAACATGGCCCGACCGGGCCGGGCCGGCCCGGGCCCGGCCGGGCCCAACGAAAATCCGGGCCGGGTCGGGCCGGCCCGGCCGGGGAGAACCCGGGCCCAGCCCGGCGGCACGGGCCCAGCCGGGCCGGCCCGGCTCCCCCACCCCCTAAATCGTAATCTCAAAGGCATTTTTTTAAAAAAACCCGGGCCGGGCCGGCCCCGC
Organism: Scilla litardierei; assembly: GCA_030789695.1. Classification (NCBI taxonomy): domain Eukaryota; kingdom Viridiplantae; phylum Streptophyta; class Magnoliopsida; order Asparagales; family Asparagaceae; genus Scilla; species Scilla litardierei. The sequence goes on along the minus strand of CM061139.1, from coordinate 182,349,013 downwards.
CCGTGGGCTGGGTACCCCAGCCCAACCCGGCCCGGGGGCCGGGCCCGGGCCAGAGCCCGGCACGGGTAGGGGCCACCGGGCCCGGGCCGGGCCGGGCCGGCGGGCCGGCATGGCCCCTGGCCAAAATAACACCAGGAGTCCTGCCATTCCAGTGATCACTCCTTCTGCAGAGCCTACTGCTGCTGCAGATCCTCCCGCTGCCTCCTGAGCTTCTTTGGAGGACTCTCTTAGTGCACTTTGGATGATATTTGTAGTGTGGGAGAGTTGGGTAGGATAGTGTGGGTGGTTATGATATTTTGATGTGTTGATGCTACACTTCTGTTGTATGATCTTTTTGATGTCGGTGTGATACATGTTGTATTTTGTGCTTCGATCTGAGGATCGCTTTTATGTATGTTGGCTATGTATACTTTTGATGTACCCATGGTTCATATATATATACATCGATGTTGACATTCATTCTCTTGTGCACATTATATTCTTTTTATGTCTCTGATGATTGATTACGTCGCTCGACGATAATAACTTGGTTAAATAGAAATTATTTCTATGAAAACATAGAATTGTTTTCCATGCTCTTACTTAACCAAGAATGTTGATATTGGAGAGTATATTCCATAACTCAATTCGTAAAATTGATTTGAGTTTTGATGATTTCATTTCCAATTTTCAACTATGGTCTCATTGGCACGCTTTGATTTACTTCGTATTTTCCTTTGGTGTCATTTGGACCGTGGTCGTATTCTACGACTCCCGTGCTTTTATTTGAAGCCATTGTTGTCGTTGTTCTCCTCCCGCTCTTTTTGCTTATGCCAAAGGGGGAGAGAATTAATAATAACGATGTGCTACATGATAATTTAAAGCAATTTTCCAAGAATCTAATTTGATATGTTAGATTCAGGGGGAGTTAAGATATAAAAATGGATTTCAAATCCGATATTTCAATAATCAATTCACATTTTATACTTTACTCGTCTGCTTGATGCGTATGATTAATATATATTTTGGAACTAACGTGTCATCAATGCAGGGGGAGAAAGTAAATTTCATTTGAATCATTATTATTTATTATTATTTATGTTGGTTTGTCATCACCAAAAAGGGGGAGAATGTTGAGTATTGATTCCCCGGATTTGGTTTTGGATGATGAACAAACATAAATATCGTGAACTAACTCTTTGTGAGCGCAGTTATGGAGATCGTCGCCAAACTTCTATGAACATCAATAGCGACGTCTCGAGACTTCTCAAAGCGCGTGATCGTATGCCTAAAGCTTCGTTGAAGCTCATGGACCATTATTGAAGTCATGAAGATTCGTTTCGAAGAATTTGAAGACGGTTCGTCAAGTTTTATTTATAGTCTTATAGCTTCGTTTCGTAGAATGTTAAGCCTTGAGTAGGTCTTACGTTTTAATCTTCATAACGCTCATATCTTAGAGCTAGGATCTTAGTAGAAGTCCATACGAACTTTCCCGAAGCTTCGCGATTCGATTCGCGACTTCTTGTACATGTTAGTTGGTTCAAGAAGAAGAACCAACCGACTAGATGGTGATCTAGTCGGTCAGCAAAGCTTCTTGAACCGACTAGTTTGCCTCCTTCAATTCTAAGCTCTTTACTGTTTACAGTTAGTCGGTCAAAGAAGGTTCACCGACCGACCAGTTGTGAAACTAGTCGGTTAGGAATCCTTCCTAGACCGACTAGTTGAGCTTTCCCTGTACAGCCTAAGTTACTGTTTATCGTTAGTCGGTCAAAGAACGTTTGTCGACGATCTCCATAACTGCGCTCACAAAGAGTTAGTTCACGATATTTATGTTTGTTCATCATCCAAAACCAAATCCGGGGAATCAATACTCAACACCTTTCTTCTTGATGCTGCATCCACCACTGCCAGCCGACACATCAGCATCAAGAAAGAAGCATAGGGCTAATGTACCTCCTAATTCTCATCTTCCTTCTTCATCCTCTTCATCATCGAGCCTCCTCCTTTTTCCTCTCATCTTCTACTAATTACTAGAGTCCTTATATAACTTCTCCTTTTTCAGATTTTCTAAGTATTTTGAGGACACACACACAATACCAAGTAACTGGGCACCAGGGCTAGCGTCCAGCAGCACCTGATGCTCTTTGTAACATTGATTCTCTGTTGATAAAAAGGGGGGGGGGGGGGGGGGGGGGGGGGGGGGGGGTAACTGACTAATCCCTCAGGGCATATTGAGCCATGCTTACATGCCAAGTGCACAAGAATACAAGCATTGGCGCAAGTATAAATTTGAAAGCACATCTACATTCCAGGAGAATTGCTTATTAGGTTATTGCATTGGACAATAGATTAACATGTAAATTCTAACCTCTACTTGATTGCAATGTAAACCTAAACCATCTGATGTCAAATCTCAAGGGATTATGATGGTAATGAAAGTTGAATAGTCAAAAGTTTCAGATTTTGGTTAGTGATTGTAGTCCAAATTTGACTAGCATTGTCTACACAAACTAACTAGCAGGTTTATCATGTTGTAAACAGATGCATTTTCATCAAATAACATGGATTACTTAAAATGTAAAGGTACATAGTCACAACCAAAATTATATCAACTAATTAATCTTACATAGTCACAACCAAAATTATATCAACTAATTAATCTTTTTAAACGACAAAGTCCTTGACAGCATTTCGTAACAGACTAGCTTTATCAGGAGAAATGCCCAGAAAAATGTAGTAAGGAAAATTTGGTAATATGGAAAAATATGGTGACTTACCCAGCCAAAGCAAGGCCCAAGCTAGACACGGTATATACAACTTTTCCAACCTCCCAGACGCATCTCAGCTTGCTCTTATTTTTCATGCCACCCAAAGCCCTTATTACACCTGAATTCGCAAAGAGTTTGCATTAAATCTTTCTAAAATAAACATGTAAGATTCCATCTCATAAGACCTTCACAGTTGATGTTGTATCATTTATTCCAGAAATTAGTAGAAAATTATAGCAATTTATTTTGACATATGTTGAATAATTCCAAGAGAAGAAACATTTTAAATATACTTTACATGATGAAAATTATTTCAGAATGAGAAAAAACTGCCGTGAAAATTTGTTGTTCTATTTTTTACTCTTACCAAAGTTTGCCATTCAAGAATCAACATAATTTGAAAGAATTTAATTTGAAGCACATTATAGAATGAATAATGGCATATCCGGGGAATTGTCAAAGCTAAAAATCAATTCATGTATTAAAGCATATGAAACTTGCTTCTTTGCAAGTTTGTGTTTGTCCGCCATCCAATGAAGCTCAAAGTAAATACAATAAGACCGGGTATTATGGTATTCACACCCATAAGCAACAAGCTTCTTTACCTGTTTGCTTATTGAGAAACTCCTATCAAAATAGAAAATCCTTGATAAATTTACATTGCTCTATTAATCAAAGATATATAAATTCCCTACTGTTATAAGAATAACAAATTTAACTAATGTGAATTTCATTTACAGTAAATATTTATGCATTTTAATCATATTGGAAACCTTTATCTAGAATACCATTAACGACGCAAGGAATCGTATTATTAACTTCTTACCAAAAAGCTTAAATAATAGAACTCCAATAACAAATAATTGAAGAGAGCCTGAAATTTTTATCCAATGGCCTCTTAAGAACTCAAAGAAAGCAAAAGACGATATCCTTTCAATCGATCTAAAAATCATGGGGTTCTGTTGAAATTAGCTAAACCATATCCTCTTTAGTTCAAATTACACAATTTCATATGATAACAATTTAATGAAGGAGATTCACATATAAATGCTTTAGAAGAAAGGAAAAACTAAAGTTGAATTATGAAAATGCAATGATTGCAATCTCCACGCATGTTCAAAATCCTTTACAGATAAAACCACAATATAGCCACATAAAAAGTTAGCCAACTGAATAAAAACCAGTTGCTATCTCCATGCATGTAAAAAAAATTTCCTTAGGCATAGAAAGTACACGAGACTTCTGAAAAATATTGGAGAACAGGAATCACACATGTTGGCAGTAAACCAAACACATGCACAGCCACTATGGAACTATTCATATAGCCATACAAAGGGAACATGTGTTAGTGAGGCTATCCATCCTAATTTAGTGTGATCATCAGGGATACTCAACTTCATGCAGTCTTGGTCATGCAATCAGAAATAAGAAATTTAACTCCAGTTGACTATAAAGATTACCACAAATCCAGATCATTACAGAAGATACATAAGTCTATTGAAAGTGCACAAAAATAAAAGAAACTTACTTTTCTGCAACTGCTCCGGTGTCAAGACCTGATATTTCATAACAATACACTATCAGATAAAGCAAATGCATAAAAAAAATCCAAGGCAAAACGTCCAAAAATCCTCATTATACCTTAGATTTTGGGTTTTCATGGATGCATATGGCTATGAATTCAGCAATGCCATCGACCACATTGTCTTCACTAATGATAACATAATTATCATCATCGATTCCGCTGGCTTCCTCCAATTTATCTGGAACCATGTCTTTTGTTACCCAAATCCACCGACAAGGCTCCCCATCAAAATTAAATGAAACATCAATGTCTTTCAGAGATGCTTCAAATTTAAAAACAAAGACAAAAACAATGAATAAGAGAAACATTTGCATGTATCACATAAAAGTAAAGCCAACGCGTGAGAGGGGAATTACCTGTACATTCAGGGGATGAATAATTACTTCTTGGTATAGTATTTGACTTCTCCTGAAGAGATTCGAGTTTCGTCAAGAAGCTTGAAGAATCAACTGCTTCTTCTAGGCGCGCATACAGCTGCAAAACAGTGAATGCTGTTATATAACATTAAAACGATAAATCAACGAATTTTTTTAGTAATATTGTTTAAAAAATTAATCTTGAGGGGGTTCCCAGAAGCACGGTCATGAATTTCACATGAACTCCTACATCAAGAGATCTCAAAAAAATACAGCTTGAAATCCTAAAGCAAATATGTACATTTTGCGAATGATCATAGATGCAGCATTAAATTTATAAGAGACTCACATCGGAAGGGCAATCTTTAGAAAGATCAGAGATCTGGGAGAGCTTCTGAAGGACGGCGAGATTCTCGGCCAGAACACCTCTCAACCGCTCGTTCTCCGTCTTCAGCTCCATGATCTCCACCTCGCCGTCGGCCAACGTCCTCCTCTCGCGGCGGTGCTCGAGGGCGTTCCATGCAACGTCGGCCATCTCGATCATCGTGCCCACCACCTCCAGGGGGATCGCGTGGCCGTGGACAACCATTATCGATCGTTTGTGTAACCCTAATGCGAATATAGCAAGAAAGATGTTTTCCCCACTGAATTTCTTTCTTTCTTTCTCGTTTTCAGATAATTTTTGTGTGAGAAGAAACCCTAATTGGATCAAATTCGTGCGAAGAGGAGATGATTCTGTTATGTTGCGAGAAAGGGAGGGGGGAGAGAGAGAGGGAGAGAGACGTTACAGGGGGTCGCGTACGGTGGTGGAAAGCTTGGGAGGAAATTGCTTGCATTATTGATGCGGTGCCGGCAAATTTACGAGGACGCCCTCATCATATGGTAATTTACATAACTTTTCACGTAAATGTCGATTTGCCAATTACGTGTCGGATGGTGGATTGAAGATTATTTTTTAAATTTATTTGGAATTTTTGAATGCACATATGGGAAATTCTATGCATACAGACCTAATTGCTTTGCACACACACCACTTTACCCATGTCTAACATTTTTTTTGGGAATTGCCACGCGCACACAGGGCCGGTCCTGAAGATATTGGGGCCCAGGGCGAGTTAAAAATTTGGGCCCCTTAAATATAATTTTTTTTAAAATTGAAATACTAAATTTTTTTTGGGTTTGGAACCTTGCCAAGTGCAATGCTAGGAGGCAAGATAGTGCAAGATGCCAAGATGAACACACAGGATGATTTCAACATACACAGTAGCCAACCAAATTAAAATTACATATGCAAATGCAATATGTATACATGCTTTTGCTTTATACTTATCATTTATCAATGGGCAATGGCTATCAGGCTATGTTACCTCCCAAGCTCCCACTCCCAGAATATGCATCTGATCTTCTGCCTGTCATTGCAGCTTCAGTGCTTCACCTTCTGGTTTCACGAATCGGCAGCAGGCGGCGGAATACAAGAAGACCTATGGAGAATTGGAGATAGTCGGTCATCAATGCTGCATGCCGGAGCCTGGCGTCGGTTAGATTACTGTGTTGTGCGGGCCCCAAGTCCCAACGCACGCAACGGAAAGAATAATCAATGAAAATTTTATTGAACAGTTGCAAAAATACAAAAAAAATTAGTCAATTTGGGCCCCTCGGGCCTTGGGGCCCTGGGCGGCTGCCCCGTTTGCCCTGGGGCAGGGCCGGCCATGCGCGCACATACCATTTTACTCACAACCACCGTCAACAAGTTTGCGAGTCAAAGTTTACACTGCTTCTACTTTCGTTGCGCGGTAGTGGTTATGCGCGCTGAACAAAACCACCGACGATGATATTCTCGGTTATGCGCGCTGAATATCGCAAACGATGATCATCTCATGGCACCAACAATTCTCTCATCTTCATCGCCCTTTTGGTCGTCGAAGATCGCCGAGCTCGATGCCCCGCTTCACGCACTCGGGTTTGAGATCGGCCTCGTCTCGACCACCGTGGCCAATGTCGCATCTTTGGAGTTGCTGGCCACCATCAAGGCCCACGTCGCCTCCGAATTCAGAAGGATCGTCGGGATCCAGCTCAGCATCAACCACCACCGGAGCGCCAAGCTTGGGGACCACCTTTTCGATGAACACAGGGACCAACGCAGCGACGCGCTAAGCAAAACCGAGACGAAGACGAACTCTCCTCCGACGAACTCCCCCGACGACGACGAAGCAATTGGTTGTGTGGTTGTGCACGCTGAAGAGGGGCGATAACGGTTGTGCTTGCTGAGCAAAACCGTGGCGGCAGTGTGTTTGCTGAGCAAACCCGTGGCGACGAAAAATACATCCGATTGTGCACAGTGAGCAATTCTCAATGGCAAACTTGTAAATAATTGGAATCTGGTTGTGCACGTTGAGTAAAACGGTATTTGTGCATAGCAACTCCCTATTTTTTAAACCTAAATTGGTTTTACTTTACATACCGTCACGCCCCGTTCTCCGAGATACGCAGAAGTACGTACATTCCCAGTGTATTCATAGACAACGAGGATAGGCAAGGCCGCGGTAGTATTTAGACCCAAGGCTTTGACCCCTTGACTCTAAATGCTACCAAGAATAAATCATGATTTTTACAATAAAAAATTGCACAGGCCAATGCGAATGCTGGAATAGTACAGACAAAAGAAAAAAATTGTATACACAGATAATCCATAGATACAACACAGATATCACAAAATGTTTACATACATTAAGTTAAAAATATACAAATTACATATACTAACGGTACAAGGTACAAGAAGGGGATAACAGATAAGATCCCCAAATCCACACAGAACGGTGTCCATACACCAGATACAACTCACTCCCTTATCTACCCCGGGAAAAGCAGCTTCACGAAATAACCCTCCGAGCGCTCCACCTCTAGCTCGAAACTCTGGGTAATCTCCTGTATAGGGCTCTCCTCTACCATTTCAGACTCTAATTCTGGAAAAAAGTGGGAGGGACCCGTCAACACGTGCACATTAGGAAACTAACAAGCCTAGGTAGATATGCCAGTCTCAAAATTGTCCGATCTAACTAGGGTCAGGCTACAAATGATAATAATGACAAATGAATTAATTTCATAATTTAAAACAGAAACATCCGCAGACATGGTATTGAACATGAAAGAAAACACTGCATGAACAATATGCATAAGGAAATGCAGACAGACAATAAGTGAACGACTATAAATAATAATTCAGAGATTTATTAGAACACCATTTCCACCATTTTTCAATTATAATTGTAATTTGGAAACCCAGGTAAAACGTAGGACATAAGGCGCTAGACTTCACCCATAGTGGGTGGAAGGGTGGTACCCCGTCAGTGACACGAGCAATGTGACAAACGTGGCCTCTCATACCACCCCTTTCGGGAGTAAGAATATCATGTCATACATATCACTTACCTCATTGTGCATCACAAAGGGCATCTCCAACTCTTCCCAACTCCACCTGCCGACTACCGGGAGTGCGAGTGAGATACATATCTAGTTTAGTCCAGACCTTAATCGTACATTTTAACCGGTGTTTCCCCTAACCCAGTGTCTGAAATCCTCACCTACCTCGGGGTAGACCGAGTCATCCAGGTTGTTATTACACTTAAAATCATCACTCTTAACACGTAATAAAGTCCATCATCTCAACAATTTCTGCGGTCTCATTTACCGCTATATACATCATTTCATTTCCATCATTATTTCATTGATATCATGATTTAACAACGATCATCACATCACAAAAGAATATTACAACACTTCATTTCTACCATTGAAATACTGATGCCCAGATTTCATCCAATACAACAATCATGGAATTTACATACTATGAGACAAAGACTTTAGCCATTTAGCATGGAACATGGCACGTCAATATTAACATAGAGCTATCTTGTTCATTAACATGAAGCATAAGGAAATAACATGAAGCATAAACTTTGGCCATTTAGCATGGAACATGGCACGTCAATATTAACATAGAGTTACCTTGTTCATTAATATGAAGCATAATGAAATAACATGAAGCATAAACTTTGACCATTTAGCATGTAACTTGGAACGTCAATATTAACATAGAGTTACCTTGTTCATTAACATGAAGCATAAGGAAATAACATGAAGCATAAACTTTGGCCATTTAGCATGGAACATGGCACATCAATATTAACATAGAGTTAGCTTGTTCATTAGCATGGAACATGGCACATCAATATTAACATAGAGTTAGTATTGAAATTGGTATATTAACATAAGGAAATAACACATGGCAATTGGTATATTAACACAGACATGTGGACATGTAGAACATTTCCTAACATACTCAAATTTATCATTTGGAGCATAATAATACATGATCAATTAACATGAAAAAGGAGCATGATTTTTGCATAAATGTGACCACTACTCCTAAGATCATCTTAGCATAAGAACATACTAACATCAACAACAACTATAATCTCCATGATAAAAGCAAAGTAGCATGAAACATTAACTATTTAGCACCATATGAATCATAACATTTCTAGGCCAAATTAACATGATGTGATTCTTCCTTCCTACACAATTTAAGAATGACAACCTATCTAAAATTGTTAGAATCCTACCTTGATGAAGCTCTCTTCTTCTGGCTCTCGCTCTCTATTCAAGCCTCCTTCCCCAAGGGTCCCCCTTCTTCATATCTTCAAATGCACCAAGATGAAGAGGGTTGAATTTGTGGGGTGTAGTTTGTTAAGAGGAGGAGAAGGTGGCGTTGGTTCGGCCTAGTGAGGGGAGAGGAGGAGGCGGAGGGTGTTCGGCCTTGGTGGTGGAGAATGAAGGAGATGAAACTATTTTGGTTCTCTTTCTTTTTTTATTTTCATTTTTCCTTTTCCTTTTCCTCCTTTAAATTCTCATCCCAATCCTAATAATCATGGATTAGGCTTAGAGATGGCACCGTTGGGAGGGGGTGGGGGTGGGATAGGTGGCATCATATGGTTGCAAATAGGCTTGATGAGTGATACTTAAGGGTATTGGAAAGAAGAGAGAATACGATCCGTTGGATCCCTTCTATGTGTGGTTGATATTTGATGAGCACATATGTTGTTACCATATTTGTGTTTTAGGGTTTGCTAGCCTTATAAATATTGGCGGCTACTCTCCTCATTGTAACACAGTTGAAATAAGAAAGTCTCTCTTCTCTGTGTGGATGTAGGTTAGATTTTATAGCCGAACCACGTTAATCTTTGTCTTTCTTGATTGTTATTTCTTCATGGTATCAGAGCAGATCCGATTCGATTTTCAACTCGATCAGATCCGGATCCGATCGACCCATTTTCTTTGAGATCCGGATCCTCCGATCTACAGATCCGATCAGCCATACGATCCGATGGCGCGCTCCTCTTCTCAATCCCATCGGATCGGCTTCTACTGATCTAGCGGCGGCGTGCTCCAAATCAGATCGGAGGAAATCCTTGGTGCGTGATCTTCCGGCGTTCCTCTCGATCCGGCCGGTGTTCTCTTGCTTCATTGCTCCATTGCAATTATCAGTAAATTCCGTCGACGACGTCTCGACAGCAGATCCGACGTTCTCTAGAACGACGACGTCTCCACAGCAGATCCGACGTTCTCGATAGCAGATCCGCTTGAAATCTGATCGAAGAAACCTCCGATCTGACCCGAAGTCGACGCCTCAAATTCACCCGAAGTCGATCTGATCGAAGTAATCTCAGATCGAAGAAACCCACTGCAACTGGCAGCAGCGAGGTGTCCTGAGATCTTCGTTGGTGCGTGCTACTTCGCTGTCCTGAGATCAGATCCGATTGGCAGCAGCGAGGTCCTCCGATCAGCCGTTTCTTTTGTAAATCATGTCGGACTCTGATCAGTTTTTCTCACATCAGAATCCTAGTATGAGGTTAACTTCTGTTCTTCTTAATTGTACTAATTACACAACTTGGTCTAGAGCTATGACTTTGTCTCTAGGTGGAAGATCAAAACTCGGATATATCTATCGGACAATCGATCGTCCCGACGAGAAAGATCCAAAAAAGATGCAAGAATGGGTTGCTAATGATCAGACAGTTATGGTATGGCTTCTCAATTCCATGGAACCTAAAATTTCTGAAATCTTTACTTTTTCCGATACTACAAAGGATTTATGGGATTCCGTGTCAGAACTTTATGGAAATCAGAATAATACAGCTCGTGTTTTTCAATTGCAACGTGAAATTACTAATGCAAATCAAGGTGATAAGCCATTCATTGGGCACTATGAGAATCTGAAACGAATGTGGGATGAGCTGAACATATATCGTCCTCATACAACAGATGCAAAAATTCTTCTTAAGCAGGCTGAGGAGGACAAAATTTTTGCCTTGTTGAGCAGCTTGAACGAAGATTATGAGCAACTTAAGAGTCAAGTATTGATGAATTCTGAACTACCATCTCTCTCCAGTATTTGTGCAACTGTTCAACGTGAAGAAACTTGGAAAATTGTTATGATTGATGATCCTAAGGTTATTTCAAACCAAAGTAATTCCAGTGCGCTGGCAGCTAACACTGGTAAAGGTACCCGATAATTTCACTGCGACCACTGCAACAAGAAAGGGCATACTATAAATCGGTGTTTTTACTTCATCCTCATCTCAAGGCCAAGTATGATCAGAAATGGAAAAAGAAGATGCAAGCAGTTATAGCCATGATGTCGATCTCAACAAGTAATCCTTCGACACATGTTTCAGGTAACCATCATGCTTTTTCATCTTCTTAAAAAACCAGCACTTGGATTATAAATTCTGGTGCTACTGATCATATGGCTAATCATCTCTCGTCTGTTCATTCCTTCAATCATACCTTTGATAAGCGTACTGTTTCTGTGGCTAATGGGGCTTCGGCCCCTATTATTGGGAATGGTAAAGTTACATTCTTTTCTACTACTAGTTCTGATGCTCTTGTTGTTCCTTCCTTCCCGGTTCAGCTTCTTTCTGTAGGAAAAATTACTAATTCCTTAAACTGTGATGTTATTTTCTCTCATAATTCGGTTATATTTCATGATCGAACGTCGAGGAAAACGATTGGTGAATGAACATACTCTCATGGACTTTATTTATTCAATCCAAGTAAAGGGGCGTTTCATACTAGCACCTTGACTGAGAGTCAAATTATTCATAAACGATTAGGACATCCCTGCAATTGTATTTTGTCTTGTATTTTTCCTTCCATGTCTGTTTAGTCAACATTATGTGATATTTGTCAGTTTTCTAATCAAACTCGTTTACCCTTTGTTAACTCTATGTCTGTATCTGATGAACCTGTTGCTCTAGTTCACTCTGATCTATGGGGTCCTGCTCCCATTGATTCTTATGATGGTTACAAATATTTTTTGTTACTTATTGACGATCGATCACGTGCTACTTGGTTATACATGTTGTAATCTAAAAAGGAGGTAGGTGCCACAATTAAAGATTTTCATACTATGGCAATAACTCAATTTGGTGCAAAAGTTAAAATTCTCATGTCTGACAATGGCACAAAATATGTCAACCATTCTCTTGGTGAATATCTTCGCAGCCACAGTATTATTCACAAGACTAGTTGTGTAGATACACAACAACAAAACGGCATAGCAGAGAGAAAGAAGCGACACATTCTGGAAACAGCAAGAGCTATCATGCTTCTATCATGCTTCAGATGAATGTACCGAAGAAATATTGGTCCCACGAAGTCTTGACTGCGGTTTACTTAATTAATCGGACGCCTAGTAGAGTGATTAATTTCAAGTCTCCATTGGAAGTTTTGCAATATCGTAAACCTGGTCTATCTCATCTGCGAGTCTTTGGGTGTGTTTGCTATGTGCATCGATCATCTACTAATCGTGACAAGTTAGACACTCGAGCAACTCGGTGTGTGTTCTTTGGTTATTCTTCTACGCAGAAAGGGTATATATGTTATGACAGTTCTGATCGTAAGATATTTGTCTCCCGAGATGTTCGTTTGTCTGAAAATGAACCATTCTTCAACTGGAAGGATAAGAATGGGAGTCGGTCACAGGGGAAGTATATGTCTGATTTTTGGGCATCTCTTCCGATTATTAGCTCCACAGATGACAATATTGAGACTGATGCAGATCATTCGGTCGTTGAAATGTCCTCTGATGCTACACCAGTAACTGAAACACCATCTCCTGTTATTGATATCGAAACTGCTCCGCCAAAAGTTGAAATTGAAACTGATACAGATCATCAGCCTCCAAGACGCTCGGATAGAGAAAAGCGTCCTTCTGTGATGTTGAAAGACCATATTATCTATCATAGTGCTGTCTCCTATCCTATACAAGCTCATTTAACATACGATAATGTTACCAAAAAGCATTCTGATTTTCTGTGTGCATTGTCATGTGAAATTGAGCCGAGTAATTTCAGAGATGCTAATTCATCTCCGGTTTGGAGACAAGCAATGAAGGAACCGTTACATGCTCTTGATGAGAATCATACTTGGGATATTGTTGAGCTACCTTCCGGAAAGAAGACTGTTGGGTGTCGTTGGGTTTATAAGATCAAATACCTAAGTGATGGGACCAATGAACGACGTAAGGCAAGACTTGTTGCTAGATGATTTACTCAGACATACGGAGAAGATTATTACTCAGACATATGGAGAAGATTATAAAGAAACGTTTGCTCCAGTTGCCAAAATGAACACGTTGCGAGTTCTCATGTCTTTAGCAGTAAATCATGGTTGGAAGCTATTTCAGATGGATGTGAAAAATGCCTTCCTTCATGAAGATCTAGAAGAAGAAGTCTATATGAGTGTTCCACCTGGACATCCACAAGAGTCCATTTTTGGAGTAGCTTGCAAGTTAAGAAAAGCTATTTATGGGCTTAAGCAATCACCATAAGCCTGGTATGCTAAACTAAGTTCGGTTCTCATGATGAATGGTCTTAAGAGAAGCGCTGCAGATCCGACCTTATTTGTTAAAAGAAGTAAGTCTGGCATCATTATCGTTTTGGTATATGTAGATGACATTGTGATTACTGGTGATGATCAAGCTGAAATCTCGAGACTAAAAGCATTGATGCACAAATTTGCTATCAAGGATTTGGGATTACTAAAATATTTTCTTGGACTGGAAGTTGCCTACTTCGATAAAGGTATGTTTCTTAATGAAAGGAAGTACGTTCTTGATTTATTGAAGGAAACAGGAAAGATGGGTGTTAAACCGTCAAATACTCCTACTGATAGTGGTGGTAAGCTTGAAGCTGATGGTGAATTATATTCGGATATTGGAAAGTTTCAGCGCTTGGTTGGCCGACTGATTTATCTTACTATTACTCGCCCGGATATTTCATATGCTGTAAGTCTGGTAAGCCGATTCATGCATGCTCCTACTGTTAATCATATGAATACTGTTAATAGAATATTACAATATCTGAAAGGCTCACCTGGAAGAGGTATTTGGATGCGTAAGAATGGACATAATGACATTACTGCTTATACTGATACTGATTGGGCTGGATGTCCTGTTGATAAAAGATCTACAACAGGTTATTGCACATTTGTTGGTGGAAATTTAGTCACTTGGAAGAGTAAAAAGCAAAATGTGGTTGCTCGATCAAGTGCAGAAGCTGAATACAGTGCTATCGCCTACACGACAAGTGAAATAATTTGGCTTCGGGCTCTTCTCAATGATTTAGGTTTTGGTTCGTCACGACCTACAATGATGTTTTATGATAATCAAGCGGCGATTCATATTGCATCAAATCTCGTGTTTCATGAAAGAACTAAACACATTGAGGTAGATTGTCACTTTGTGCGAGAGAATACACAAGCCAATACCATATGCACTCCATTTGTTCGTAGTGATCAACAATTGGCTGATATCTTCACCAAAGGGTTATCCGCTGCTAAATTCCAAGAGATATTGTCCAAGTTGGGCTCTATCGATATTTTCGCACCAACTTGGAGGGGAGTATTGGAAAGAAGATAGAATAGGATCCGTTGGATCCCTTCTATGTGTGGTTGATATTTGATGAGCACATATGTTGTTACCATATTTGTGTTTTAGGGTTTGCTAGCCTTATAAATATTGGCGGCTACTCTCTTCATTGTAACACAATTGAAATAAGAAAGTCTCTCTTCTCTGTGTGGATGTAGGCTAGGTTTTATAGCCGAACCACGTTAATCTTTGTCTTTCTTGATTGTTATTTCTTCAAAGGGGTTAGGTGGCATGCCCACATAATTAGGGTTTTCTAATTTTTGGTGAAAAGAAATACACTCACTAATACCTTAACCCATATACATATACCATGTATTCCACTAAATACCATAACATTATCATATCTAATAATGATTTAAAATAGTAAAAATAGATTTTATATTATTATAATCTTCAAAAATTAAGGAAAAATCTCCAACATACATGAAAATGTATGCGTACAAAATACTATCAAGATACATATACACTGTATATTAACAATAGGGGGGTTACACATACACACCTTAATTTCTAAATTACACATCATATTTTCTTCCTCTTTCTCCTTAAAAAAACACCAGCAATCTACATCGACTTCGCATCTGCCTCCAACCATCACCTCCCTCCACATCTGCCTCATTATCATCCGCATCATTGTATAATTTTTTGTTGAAGATGTTGAAGATGTTGAAGAAGATGAAGGGTAGAATGCAATGGCTGCGACAAAGAGGGGGGATAACGGCGACATGATGGAGTCAAATCGCTTCCTTCCCCGTCCTTTTCTTCTCCTCCTCATCATTGATCTCGATTATACATGGTTATTTTTTTAAAGATGATGAAGAAGATGAAGGGGAATGGGCGGTGGCGGGCAACAGCGACGGTGGGCCTACCGTCTCCTCTTAGTCTTCATCTTCTTCGATAGACATGAAAATTTACATGGTAGGAGGAGGAGTTGGAGGAGAAGTGAAGATGATATGAAGTGGAGGAGAAAGAGAGACGAAGGTGGTGGCTGATGGGAGATTGAGGAGGAGGACAATGGTGGGGGAGGAGGTTTAAAAAGGAACAATTTAGAATGGAAAACTTGTAAATAAATGGAATGTGTGTAATGCAATTCAGTAAGTGTGTATATCAACTTCCAGCGCTTGGGCTTATTATGGGCCCATGTCTGATTAATTTCAAAAATCACTAGCATCGGTGATAAATTCTAGCCTTATAAAAACTAACAGCATAACACTCTGTTTAGCTAAACTAACAAGATTGGTTATTAGCCTAATATTCGATAACATTGGGACATTAATTTGTCCATTTTTGGGATTGTCAGATGACTACTATTCACATTATATATTTTGCTAAAAATATTACTTTTTATTTACAAGTTTGCCATTATCTTAATACAGATTCAATCCTTGAGTAAAATTCCGATTTTACTTTTTTCTGTCTTCACGACACCACTTCTCTTCATCCATCTGTTGTGCCTACTTTCCGCCGCCACCTCCCGTTGCTACCTCATCATCCTCTCGCCTCAACCGTCTCCTTATCACATTCTTTCTCGTTGCTCGAGTTCCTTAAAAAATTCAAAATTGTTGCTCACGTTCTCAAAGCTCGAGCAACCGATATGGCGATCGGGCCTATATGCCTGTGCATTACAATGGTTACTCGGGTTTGAAAACCAAGCACAAATTTTGAATTTTTTTGTGAAAAATAATTTGTGACACTCAGGCATGTTCATGGATATAGACCCGAGTGCCATATAGGGCACTTAACCCTAAAAGTCCGAGCGCGTCGATTTTTCAAAGTTTAATTGATTTTTGTTGGATTTCATGTTTCATTGGATTTAATAGATTTTTTATAGATGTTTTGGATTAAATTAAACTTGTTGAGTTTAATTGATTTTTTTGGGTATTTTTCAGGTTTAATTATAAAAGCATGAGGATGAAGAGGAGATGGAGGTTGGGGGGGGGGGGGGGGGAAGATGTCGTATTGGAGATGAAGAGGAGATGAAGATGCAGATGTTGTATTGGAGGATGATGAGTTGGGGGAGAGGCGAAGGAGGTGGTACGATGGCGGCCGGAGGTGGAAGAGAGAAGTTGATGAATGAATTTTTGAAAGAAAACTTTACAAGTTTAGAATTTTTTATTAAAAAAAGTGTAATGTGCTTAGCAATTAGTATGTTTAGCAAAATGAGTAATGTGACTAGCAGTGCTAAATATTATAGTACTAAACACACCATATTAATTTTTAAAATTGCTAAGTCACAACATATTCTTTCAAAAATTACTATTTTATCCCACTCCTCTTCCTCCTGCCAACTCTGTTGGATATTGAGTCATCCCTAGGGTAATTTTAATGATGAACGAACAATTAAGTGTGCTAATCAAGATTTGTGAGTGTGTATGTATTAAAGATATATTATAGATGAAGTTGAGTTCAAGGCTAAAGATGATGATTTACCTCAAAGACTTATGGAGCTCACCAAAGATTCATTAAGACAATCAAGATTGGGAAGTTCGAAGTCAAGTTGACGATGATGCTCAATCAAGACAATCCAAGACTCAAGAAGAATCAAAGACATGGAGTTGGACTTCAAGGTTACATCAAAATTCAAGCGTTAGTAATTTTGATTTATATTTTTGTATGTCTATATATTTTATGTTAGAGCCTTGATTGAAGCTTCACACAACCATACGAATCATTCTAAATGTTTTGAAAAGGTTCAAAATTATTTTAAAGAGTTTTCCTAGTGTTTAGGCCAAAACATAAGTTTCTAAGGCAAACAAGTCGACCAGTTAGATACTAGAGTCGACTGTGAAACTGGTTAGATGGAATTGCAGAAAACAATCGACTTATGTTGGGAAAACAATCGACTGTTGATTGAGCAGTAGTCAACTGTTTCCTGAACTAGAGTCGATTGTTACTAATAGAGAGTAATAGCTCCTCTTGACATTCTCAAAAGAGTCGAATTATTTATACAAACCAGTCGACTCCCTATCTGACAGTCGAATGGTCTATACATTGAAGTCGACTTCTACTAGTAGTTTGGCATACAAGGGTCACATTTTGACTAGCCATTTTATAGCCATTGGATGGCATTTTTGTAAATCTGTTTTGAGCAGATTTGATGGTTATAAATAGAGGTTTGTTGGGAGAATTTATTATGTGTTATGAATAGGACCCATTGGGCCTATTGAGTATCCACCCACATGAGTACCCATTATGAATACTATATAAAGGAGGCTAGGGGTTTCCTAGCCTCAACCCTTCTCCAAATCTGTTTCTCGTTCATAACACGTTATCAGCACGATCACGCTCGTTGGAGGAGACGGCGGCTCGCGGGGAAGGAGATCCATCAATCGCTCAGATTCAAGAAGATCGTAATCTTCTCAACGGGGAGCGAAAAGGGCATCCTTCACCAACCGTCGCCTAGATTCCTCGTCGAATTTAGAGGTAAAAATCAAAACTTTTTAGATCTAAACTTTCTTTTCTTATTAGATCTGCATGTTTTAGGATCAAAAAGTTTATAAACACGGTGAAATTCAACTTTTTTAATAGATCTGCATGACTAAAATAATAAAAACTTGTTTTTTAGCGATCAAAATAGTTGAAAAATCCGTTTTTACCTCCCCGCCTTTGATCCAAAAATCCGCACACCCGTAGGGCGGAACGGCGGCGCGCCTCTAGCACCGCCGGCGGAAAACGCACGCCGCGGCCTGAAGCCGCGGCGGCCGCGGCCAACTGCCGCGGCCTGCAGGCCGCGGCCCCCCACCGCGGCGGCCGCGGCCTGCAGGCTGCAGCCCGTCGCCGCCACGGCGGCCGCGTCCTACGCGGCCAGCCGTCGCGGCGACACGCCGCGGGCCCCCCCTAGGGTTTCCTGAAACCCTAACCCTAACGGGCTATTTTTCAGGGGAGGCCCAATATTAACCCTAATGGGTTGTTTTCATGGCCCAAAAGGCCAGAAAATTAGCCCATTCACATAAATTATTTTTCTTTTATTTTATTTTTGGCCCTAAAAAGCCCAAAATAATTAAAAGAAATTCTGAAAGGGTTTAAAGCGGTAAAATAAAACATTAAAATATGGATCAAAAGGCAAAAAGTTTTTCAAAAAAAGAGTTTTTTGCACGTCGCACACAACTTTAAATTATTTTAAATGCCTGTGTTTTTGATTATCTGCGTGGTTGTATGTCTCGAATATATTATCTGCGTGGATGTGCAAATTAGGCTATGTTTTTAGGGATCAGCCAGGTTTCTGACACCTTTTAATTTCCTGCAATTTTTCTTTTTTTGAGAGAAATTTGTAAGTGAGGATATAAATGTAAAAAGAAGACCGAATGACACCAAAAAGGAGCTGAAGGCGTACGCACAATGAAGATATGGGCTTCTCCCTGAAGTTCCCGAGTTGTATTTTATTCTTTCATGCTATTTTTGATGTAACTTCGGACTGTACTTCTTTTTATTTCGGTGTCGGCTGGCTGATCCCCATAGTCCTAAGTCATTTTAGTTTTCATTGCTTATGCATTAATTGCGTGGATGTTAATTATTTTAATACCATGTTAATGTTACAATGAAACTGTCAAAAAGCATGCTAAAATCACTTTGATATAGTTTAACGCATATTGCTAGACTATATACCTGCGATAAGATTTTTTAAAATGCCTGCAGCATATAAATAGCATGTGTACATCATACTTGTTTCAATTCAATTGAACATAATCTTTAGTTTAAAAAGCTTTACATTATATGTATGATGGGCTCATGATATGATGATATTTATGACAATAAGACAATAATGATTTCAAAAAAAAATTTATATCATATACACTTTGACAAAATGAACCTGAAGTTCAAAATCAAAAGTCAACACTCTCTCTCCCTAATAAAATAAATACGATGGTTTATGCGAAATTTATAATTGCTATCTTTATAAAAGATGCACACTTTGCGGTAAACAGATATATAAGATCTATGATCTATATAATCCAATATGGACACCAGAAGTTTTCCATAATACCGCTAAACTCTTTAAAAGAGTACTCTCTTTTATTTTTACAAGGAAAGATTTTTTCTAGCCTTGAATATAAGCATACGCCTGAAGTCGTGGCTTAATAAATAAGTGAGAAATATATTACGCACCCACGTATTTGTTCCCCTCTGAGCATGGTAAACTATCCACATAAAATTCGAACGACTCAAGTAAAAGGCCTGAAGCTATACTCGAGCATTCAAATAGACTTTTTAAAAGTCTCTTATGAATTAGAAAAGTGGAAGTATAAATAATTTGCTCAAACCCCTGCTTATGTCTCCTTAGCAAGACTAATTTTCATTGTTCTTTATAAATAAGAAATATTGAAATCAGGGGAAGTTCAGGATCAAACATGACCTGAAATAAAAATAAGGAAAACTCAAAACAGGGGAAGTCTTGGATTAAATGGGAAAGGGAAGATACGATATACCTCGACATGGAGTAAGCAATGGCAAGCCAAAATCAGACCGGAAGTTCTGATAAGAGCCATAATGCTTTTGCAAACATGAATGTGCATTAACTTATGCCATATAAAAATACATACATATCTAGTCAAAACGACGAAAGTCTAATTGACCTTATGTATATTTAGCTACTCCCTGAGGACAAATAAATTTTGAAATCAAATATAATCTGTTGTCATAACATAAGTCTTAAATGAGCATAATTATTGTTGTATGTTTTCAAGAGCACACATCACACTATGTCACTTGTTGACTTATCATCAGTATTATTCCCTTGTAGTTTTAATACATTTTATTTTACTGCGTATGTTTTGCTATCTTGAATACCCCTAAAAAATAAAATGAAAAAATAAAATGAGGATGCCATATACTCTCTGAAACTTATACAGTTTCAAAAAGGATATTCGTTAAAACGAACTCCCTAATGACTCAAGAAATAAATGAAGCCTGAAGCTTTGTCCCAAAATGATCCGCACAATAGTCAAAGTGAAGATGTAATCCTTCACAATTTGAACACAGTTCAACTATTACCGGACAAAATTAACTTGAGCATTTTAATGGACTTTTCAAAAGTGCCACATACATTCAAAAGAGGAATTATTTTGGAACACCAGAAGTGTCCAGAATCGACCAACTTTGGATCGATGTCACCCTGGAGTGATGATGCAAGACATCATCAACCAGACGAACCCGAAGATTCTTCAAAAAGGTTGAAACTTTCATTGTCCTATTCAAAAAGGAAAAATGATAATGAGATCATCTCCATTCACATGGACCTTGACTCTCCCCACTTCCTCAAATGAATTTAAGATGATATACCATCATCATTAAAGATAATGAAGACCTTTAGGTCTCTTGAGAGTATTTAAGGGATATAAATAGGCTTCGTCCACTCCCTTAATAGGACTGATGATGTACCCTTGGTGTACTCATCAATATATCCTCTAAATAAATGGTCATTATCCAACCACATTCTTTTATAAAATGGTGGTAACTTTGGATAACACTGGGAAATTTAAATGTTTTACAACTGGAAAAATAATGAACACCCTGAAGCTTGTGTTCACACCCAAGTATGGGTAATATAAATCATTAAAATGATTTAAATGGATTTCTTATCCATTAAAAATCCAGTTGTAGGTGACCACATGGGAACATGCAATTACATTGCAAACCATCAAAACGCCTCCTTAGAACCTATTTATATGAGTCTGATCAACTCATATAAAAAGTTTCCGAAAACCCCTGACGGGGGAAGCGTTTAGAGCACATCTTATAGATTGTGCCATGATGAGTAGACACCCCCATATCACCACTATAGACCATCAAAATGCAGAACTATTTATCGGAAGTAAATATCCCAGATAAATAGAGTCTGAGCACTCTTAACAGGGGAAGCATTCAAATTCACTTCCCCTAAGACGTGCATTGATGACCCTATTATAAAGATTTGATGAGATCCTGAAGATCCCTCACAACTTTAATGTCCCAGCATCAGTTTCAACAGAAATACTACAATCATCCATGAGCCTGAAGCTCAAATGACCATTTAAATCATTAATACCTATGATCTGGTTATCATGAATTGTGATGAGATCCTGAAGATCCACACCTATGAAACTGTTAAAACAGTTATCAGACATAGTTACTGACAATATAGATATTGTCAAAACTTTCACATCACTGCCACTAAAAATCCAGCTAGGATTGACATACCAAATATATTGGATGCAATCCACCAGTAGCAGAAGTGGATATCCTCAATGGATGAGAGGACATACCACTAGGCTCCAAAAAGAGAGATCTACTCATGGAGACCGAAAAAACAATACTACCACAGGAAAGTGAGCTCAAATCCAGAACCTTATTGCAACTTGGTTGCTAAGGACTAATTCTGGATCTGTCCATATTCTTTACCCGTCCCAGAACCTTCACTTCTTTAACGCGTCGTGAAGGAGACACCTCTGGGAGAAATCAAATGATTATAGTACGTACGGGGTGAGTTTTGGACAAGAAAGAACACATTTTGTCGATAAATTCTCTCATATTTCATTTTGCCAGATAAATATAAAATATCGTTTCCACAACTCTGCTTTGCCTGAAGCAAAGATAGAGATTTGGCCAAATTATAATAATGTGGAATGAGGCAATAATAAGGTGAGCTGGACTCACTTATGAAATATGAGGTGTTGGACCTGAAGTCCTGATATCAAAAATGATATCAAATCCTGTGGGATAACTGAGTATTGAAGGAGAATTAAACTAAAATCGTTAGCTATAAGCATTTTAATTTGCTATAGTTCTTAGAGGTATAAATCGCTCAAACCAGGAAGTAATCAAGTAAGATGAGCTGAACTCACTTACAAGATGAATCTGATGCATCGACTGGTTTATGTCAAGGCGTAACCCAACGAATGGCAAAAAGAGGGAATTTTTGGTTGATGTTGCTATTGGATGTGACAACATCACCGATATAAAATTTCTTCAACCGCATGTACAAATTTTTTCTTTACTTTCCTTTCTTTTTGGGACACATATTAATAATATGATTAAAGGAAAGACAACCTAGACAAAGATCCCTAAAGGACTCATACTAAAAGGTTGTTGTTTGCACCTCTTAAAAATAGTATTGTTCTTAAGAGAGCAAATTAAGAGAATTGAGATTATTTTAATAACTCAAAATATTATCGGATCTCCTGAAGAGAAAATTACCGAAATATCTGCTAAAGCCTATCTATCAGATATGATATGATATGAAAGCCCTAGCTAGGCATAAATTCTAGGCTTACAGAACTTTAATCATCCTGAAGATGAACCATCATTCTGAAGATGAACTATTATCCTGGAAATGAACTATCATCCTGAAGATGACGTTAATAAATCATCCCGAAGATGTAAACTTCATACAATGATGATTGATGAAGAAACATTAATTTCATTCTCCACCAAATACACCTATTTGGTTGTATGGATATACATTAAAAGACCCCTTTCCGTTAGCTGGAAGAGGGGAAGAATATATATGGTCCAGAAGTACCTTAAGTGTCTTTGAAACACTCTTCTACCTGGCCAACTGCATGCGTCTCTTTTGAGCGTTAGCAGTATAGCTATTAGCCAGGTACAGTGCAGTGCCCCCAGCGCGCCACTGAACCAGAGATATGTAGCTTCTGCGCTATCTCCAAGGGTCGAGGAAAAATCCTATATGTTAAATGTATTTGCATATGCAGGTTACAGATCATCGCGATGAATGACATAAACGGGACGTCCAACCCCTGAAGATCTACACAGAATCCCTCCAAGTCTACATCCTTCCACCATCCCGAGAAGCTCATCACCCAAGGAGCAGCTCAAGAACATACAATGCCAGGTCCTGAAGTACCTCGCAGACAATGACGATTGAGACGTGGAGCTGTCTACCAAGTTTGCTAGCACTCTTTTAGTTTCCGCTAATGCCTTATATGAGTGAAACTTGTATAGATGAGTGATGCTTGTACTTTACTTTTGCTTTCGGAATGTTGCTGATGAGATGGATGTATAGACACATAGGAGATAAATGTATAGATATATAGGAGATCTGCAAGCCTGAAGCTTGATCAGATTAGGGGGAGTCAACTGTAAAGTTGTACTCTTTTTCCTTGGCTAGTGGTTTTTCCCACAGGGTTTTCCATAGTCAAGGTTTTAATGAGGCAACCACATTGACTCTGGATCCAGAAGTATCCACCCCTCGACACATCCCCAAATCAGGGGAAGTTATGGAGTGTTGTACTCTTTTCCCTTCGCTATCGGTTTTTCCCACAGGGTTTTCCATAGCTAAGGGTTTTTAACGAGGCAGTTACCCTTAACTTGGATCCAGAAGTATCCATCCTTTTAAGATACTCAGTAGTACTAATGAATCATTCAGTATTCATAAAGTCGAGTATACCGCGTTGGTTGGATAAGGGGAAGTGTTATGAATAGGACCCATTGGGCCTATTGAGTATCCACCCACATGAGTACCCATTATGAATACTATATAAAGGAGGCTAGGGGTTTCCTAGCCTCAACCCTTCTCCAAATCTGCTTCTCGTTCATAACATTATGAAATTATTGAGCAATTTTTGTGAGAAAAACCTAAGTTTTCTACGCACACTTAAGCCATCAAAAGTTTTATAAGGCCAAAGTTTTTCAAGAGCTTTTCTAAAGCTTTTAAGCAAAGACTTTCTTGGCCGTTCTTGTTGTGATCTCCTCAAGTTGCATCTTGATACTTTTGAGATCACAACCGGAGTTTTCCTTAGCCACCTACACTCTTTAAGCTTCAATATTTGCTATATGAAGCTGTAACTCAATCAAAGCAAAAGGTTTGTGAAATCCTCTAGTGAAAGAGGTTGTAAGCTTATCGTATACTTTATTGGTGAAAAATAAACCCAGCATCAATCAATCTTTGTATCTCATTCATAGTAGCCTTTTGTTTTTCTACCACTATGCTCATCTTCTTTCGATGACCTTCCTATTGGGGAAATGACCTTCGTATTGGGGAACGTCACCTGCCCCCCGCGCACTGGTATAGCATGTTGGTTTGGAGTGGTTAGTCATATCCAAGGAAGGGTTATATCACCTTGTTAAAGGCTTCTGTGTTTTGAGATACTACTGGTTCAACAAACAGAACCTCGTACACTCGCCTGCCCCGGTGCATTGCCAACGATCGGAATTAAGACTACATCACACCGCACAGTCAGAGAGCAATACAAAACACACACATGCTCAAATATCAATTACACAATTTCTCACCAAGGGATCCACAACGGAAAGATACTGGTGAAAAATACAAAAAGAACACATTTACAAATATTCAAGCGATTGCAACGGTGTGATGCATCATGCATGTCATCTCACACACGAAAATTCGATTACGGTACAAAATATCTATTCTAGAAACCGATACACCACACAAACGTAAAGAGAGAGCCTAATGCGATTCGTTATACAACAGCAATACATAACAAGACCAATAAAATCTGTAATCCAACAAGACGATCACAAACATCCAACTCCAGATTAACCAGTATGTAAAGGACAATTTTTGCATTTAGGCCTATTTTTTAAACTAATTTAGAAAAGCGACCATGTTGAAAACTAATTATCAAAACCGACTAAGTTCTGGGCGCGCGCGTGCGGGGGCATTTTGGGCTTTGGACGCGGTTTGAAACCGCGTCCAATTTGAAAGTTGGACGCGGTTTCAAACCACGTCCAATGTTAAAGTTGGACGCGGTTTGAAACCGCGTCCAAAATGACCCTATACTACGGCCAGCGACGGTTCAATGCCTTCTTCTTCGTTTATTTCTTCGTTTCTTCCGTCCGAGCCAAAAACCCTAAAACCCACGTATTGTCCTTCTCCGATCAGGGATTGAAATCTAGCTCTCATCAAGTATTGACAACATTCATTAGGTATGATTTTTGTAATTTTTTGTCATGATGCTCTTGAGTTCTCCCAAATGTAAATGTATGCTAAAAATTTAAGCTAAAATTAGGTATGGGGTTTAGTGATGATAAAATTTATTGTAAATAGGTATGGGGTTTAGTGTTTAAGATAAAAAAATTTTGTCATTAGGTATGGGGTTGAGTGTTGATGAAGTAGATTTTGTATGCTAAAAATTTAAGCTAAAATTTTAGATTAATACCATGTATTTAGTGTTGAATACCATGTATTTTTTGGAATACCATGTATTTAGTGACGAAACACAAATCACAATCCTTTATATGCTAAATTTTTTTCTACCCAATTGACATGTATAAATTGAAATAAATTTTAAATGAAACCCCAATTCATATTAGTTGATTGTAACATTCATCATTAACTTCAACAACCAATTTTTTTCTCGCAGATATGGACCCAGGACCTGTTTCAGATGCGGTCTTGAATGAACAGGCACGACATCGTTCAGCAAATATACAGCCTGGACAGGTATGAACAAAACTAGTGAATTAATATTTTACGCAATGTATATTTCTACGTAATTTTGCATGAAGTACAATAACAGTACATATATTGTGGTTGCAGGCGGATATTATATTGGTAGTGGACCACACGAGAAAACATACCTCATGGGTTTTAGATGAGAGGGCAGCACACTTTATGGAAAATGCCAAGCTTGATGTATGTGCGAGGTTGAAGTGGATACGGTTGGATTGGGCGTTACTTTCTGCATTGGTGGATAGATGGAGGCCTGAGACCAATACATTCCATCTACGTCAAGGCGAGATGACGATCACATTACAGGACGTGTCAGTCATCACGGGCCTTCCTGTTGAGGGCATTCCTATATGGAGAATGCCAACCCGTCCCAATTGGGGGGATTTGATGGAGCGGCTCCTTGGACAGGTAGCCACAGAAAACCAAGGAGCTAAGGTAAAACTGAGCTGGTTGCGAGAGACGTTTATGGAGTTGCCTGCCCAAGCCACCCTTGAGGAGATTCGGCAATATACGCGGGCATATATTTTGCATATGATAGGCACATTATTGGTGCCAGATCCAAGTAAAGGGTCGGTGCATCTCAGATGGTTGACAAAGATGGAGCATGTAGAAGCCATTAGAGATTATTCCTGGGGCAGTGCTGTTCTTGCGCACCTGTACGCAGAGCTAAGTAAGGTGGCAAGAAGGGAAACAACTGGGTTATATGCATGCTCCACCTTGTTGCAGGTATACAATTTGAAACTTAAAGTTCATTGTAATAATTTTGGATGGTCATGGTCATGGTATGGTATGGTATGGTACAGTCACTGACAAATTCATATTCACAGGTATGGTCATGGGAGAGATTGCATATAGGCAGGCCGACTTGCTCCCAAGACATATTGGATGGCACCCTCCCTTTAGGGTGCAGGTGGAATGTGCCATTATCATTCAGAGAAAACCCTCAGCGGCAGCTGGATTTTTATAGAAACGAGCTTGACATGTTAGAGCCTACGCAGGTAAGAAGTTGTAAATTTTATATGTTGATGTGATGAACGATGGATTAATATTATGCATTTTGACGAGTTATTCATAATTTTCATTTTCTGTAGGTGATCTGGGAGCCATATCTTCAGAGATATCAGAATCTGCCTGATTTATGTGTATTAGAAAATCAGAGCTGGCGTGCGCGTGTACCGCTAATTTGCTTTGATGTATTGGTGATGCATGTCCCAGATCGTGTTATGCGCCAATTTGGTATCCTGCAGCATATTCCAGAAGCGGTTCCAATCATGCCGGTGAAGACCGGCATGAACCCTAGAGCATGGAATGAAGCAACTGTGCAGCCCCTCATGAAGTGGTACAACAGGGCTGAACATATTGTTGAGCAGGGGGATGCTGTTAGTTTAGATGTATATATGGAGTGGTATTGGAGGATAACACGGCGGTGGATATATAGTAGGCAAGAACCCCCGTATGGTTACATGCCACGTGGTCCAATCGAGCGGGAAATGGTAAATAGTAGTTCAACATTAAAATGTTTGTTTATTTTATTCATAGGTTTCTAATATATATTTTATCCATTTGTTTTACAGACCGACGCACTCAGAATTTTAGAGGACATGTGTACACGTGCTTACGAAGCACGTGACCCAGAGCAGATCCTTCAAATTAGGGATAAGATCGGACAGGTTCTCCGCGGGACACGGCATAGAAGTGAGGATGCAGGACAGCAAGAGCCTGCCGGGGATGCAGCAGGCCCTTCTCACCAGTATCAGGCAGCTGGGGATGAAGGAGGCACCTTTCAGCAGTATCAGGCATTTACCGGTGATGAGGCCGGCACTTCTCAGCAGCTGCAGCCATATACCGGTTATGATGTCGATATGTATCAGCAGTATCAGGCGTATACGGGGTATGAAGGCGACCCATCGCAGCATTATCAGTCACATACAGCGTATGAAGCCAGCACGTCTCAGCCTATTCCGCCATATACCTTAGTCCCTGAAGATGACCCATGTCAGCAGTATCTGGAAGACGAGCCACGACAAACTATGGGAGACGAGCCACATCAGACTCTGGCAGACGATCTACAGCAGACTCATGTGCATGAAGCTGACACTTCGCTGACACAACACACCCAACCAGAAATGGAAGGGGACACATCAACTCAGCAAGGTCGGTTTCTCACATACAGGCGTCGTCGGTCTCTTATGAGCAGGATTTTACATAGGGAGAAATGAATGTAATAAAGCTATTTTCATTGTGTTTAAATTTGTCGAAATGTTATTTAAGTTTGGAATGAAATCTGAAATTTTATTTTCAATGTGTTGAAATATGGGTTGCGTGGAATGAGACGTATATGTCATGGAAAATGTGATGGATGTGTGAATGTGATCGATGTGTGAATGTGATGGGATGTAGGAGCAGCAACAGCAGCTTACAGGAGCAGCTTGGGGCTGGCAGGAGCAGCAGCAGCTGCTGATTGCACAAATTCAGTGCAATCAGCAAGCTGCCAGGATGCTTACAGGTAAGGGCATTTTTGGCCGCGGTTTCAAACCGCGGCCAAAAATGCTCCCAGATGCTCCCGCGGTTTGAGATGTAGACCCGCGGTTTGAAACCAAAATGTGCTACATCTGGGAGCATTTTTGGCCGCGGTTTGAAACCGCGGCCAAAAATGCCCTTACCTGTAAGCATCCTGGCAGCTTGCTGATTGCACTGAATTTGTGCAATCAGCAGCTGCTGCTGCTCCTGCCAGCCCCAAGCTGCTCCTGTAAGCTGCTGTTGCTGCTCCTACATCCCATCACATTCACACATCGATCACATTTCACAATTCCCATGACATATCAAGAAAGTTGAACTTCATTCGAAAAGTAAATAAGATACATGAATCACATATATCCGATTTCATTCCAAAATTATATAAGAGTTTACATATATCACATATCCATTACATATATGTTATACATTCCCCTTCACATAATATTACTTCAGGCACGTGCACATGGAATTTCTTCAGTCGGCTGCAGTATATTACTTCAGGCACGTGAACCGCCTCATCGATGCGATGTAGCCCTATAACATTGGCTGAAGTTAGTACACAAGAATTTTCATAAATACTAAACATGAAATGTGAAAAAGAACATACGATGCTGTGCGTAGAGGATTTCGGCAACGTGATTTCTTATGACCAAGCTGATGACAATTGGTGCATCTATTCTGACTGCTTCCTTCACGTGGACGATCCATTTCTCCCCGAATCCGTGTCGATCTTGGCCGACCGGGTTGTCTTCTTTTTTCTGGAGGAAGTAAACTGGGTCCATCCCACTCCTTCCAGTACCTTTCATCAGGTATGGGGTGAAATTCTGTGATATATGACCGTTGATATTTACTCACACTATACCATGGTGAACAAAATGGCCAATATGATATGTTGGCACCATATTGCTGTCTTGACGTTGCGGCGATAACATGAACACATGGCATATGCTGAAGCATAGGAATGTTGCACGAACATGTGCAACGGTCACCTTCTATCGTCACGGTATATGCTTGTGCATCTGTATCCACCACCTGCCACTCAAAGTCACCAAATCTTGTGATGTAGCAACACCGGGCTGCTTGCACACGTGCACCAATAATGTTCTCAGTTTGTGGGCTGAAAGTGGTCGTCCAACGGAGTCCATCTATCCGCCGATGATAGAAATACTTGTTTAATCTATAAAAGGTTCTTGCAATCAACGATTGTATCGGAAGCGCTCTAGCTCCTTTAAGAACCCCATTGAAGCTCTCCGAACAATTGGTTGTCATTAAACAATAGCGTCTACCGCCATCTTCGTGTTTCGCCCACCTCTTTGTATCTGCCCCCAAGTTTGAAGTAATCCAATCATCAGCTGCAACAGACTCTTTTCTAATCTTTTCACGAAAAAAATTATATTTCAACAAGTCTGATGCATTGCCAGCTTCCCATAGGTTATTTTCCAATGTAGCTGTTCGGAACCCTTTCGCCATGTAATTTGCAATAACGTGGCGCAGACAATACCTATGGTGTCTAGAACCTGGCCATCCCTCTCGTAGTGCTCTCGGAATACCTTTCATTCTATCGGAAATGAAGGTAATCGTTCGGTTTCTACGAGCACTCGGTATCAACTCATAGATGCAGCAGAAAAACCACTTCCAATTTTCAACATTCTCAGCTGATACTACTGCAAATGCTAACGGAAATAGGCCCCCATTTGCATCCACACCTGTAGCCACCAGTAAGCACCCTGCATATTTCCCATACAAATGTGTGCCATCGATACTTAGGACCGGCCTGCAGTGTTTGAACCCTTCAATTGATGGTCCAAAAGACCAAAACACTCCTGTAAACAATGCCATTCTTGGCCCGATAGTTTCATATGTAATTTTATACACTGTTCCAGGATTGCTTTCCTTGATGGCTTCTAAGTACTGTGGGAGCCTCTTGTATGAATCCTCCCAATCCCCAAATATCCTCGCTAAAGCTTTCGATCTAGCCATCCATGCTTTGTGATATGATATTCTGATGTGTAACATGGCATGAATGACATCTTGTATTTCTGCAGGTGTCATATCAAGCTTGGTCTTCACCTGGGGCATAATTTTGTAACTAATGAAAGATGATGTGGCTTGACTATGATCAGTATTTAGAGTAGGATTGTTGCATGTGTGTTCATCACCTACTTTTGTTATCTTGAACCTCCCAGCTGTTCTTTTTCCCACTGCTGCATAAACCCTCCAAGGACAATTCCTACTCCCCTCATCTTGAGTATGCGGATTCACTTCATGATTCAAGCCACATATCACGGAATAGCAAGTTTTGTTTGTCTTGATTGGTCTAAATGAGACATTGTGCTCGATACTCCATTCAGTTATTGCTTTTATCAAGTCGATCTTTGTATCATACATATCACCGACGTTGAAAACTCCGGAACTGCTGGGAAGCCTAGGCTCTATCAGCTGCCTTTCTTGGGTATTCCTCATAATTGTAGTGTTCACCCATTGTTCCTCATCCTCTCCATCTGGCAACGGCTCTTCAAACTGCACATTTGTATTTTCTGCAACCGATTGATGTATCCATTCTGTATCATCTGCATTTAGATCATCAGCAACCTGCATGCTATCCTCCCTCACATTAGGATGTTCATCATTATCCGTGCCATCACTTTCTTCATCCTCCTGTCTCGATATAGACGTCGATGCTCCAATATTTGTGGGTCTGTCAATATCTTCAGGAATCACATTTGCATGCGTGTGCATCGTCTCTGGTACAGATGGACCTTGAATATAAGTGGAGTAAGTTGCATTTGCATCATCTCCTTGTCCCGCAACATTCCAACTACAAATGTCATATGAATAATTGAAATGTTTAGCATATGGAATTCACTTCATACAAATATAACATAAACATATTTAGTACTTCAAAACTTTATATACTTACGTATCCTCTTGTTGGTTATACGAACATCCTTCTCCCGCCATATTCTCTATAGGCATAAAGTCAGCCGAATCATTACCAATATCAAGCATACGAGTAAATGTGCCATGTGGTTCGCTCACTCTGGTGTTGATTACTGCTTCTTTTTCCACATATATTTCAACTGATCTTTGAACTTCACCCAAGCTAAACAGAATCTCCATATCCCCGTCATCTGATATCTTCACCGCGGTAAACCTTTGATCAGTTATTGGCCATTTGCACACCAGATTCAATCCAAACTCCTCCCGGTTTATCCGTGTGCCTATGTATATCCGATCTACTAGCTCAGCATATGTTGACGGTCTTCGCACAATAATTGGTCTCACAGTACCTCCGACATACTTTGGTTCGTGATTTTCATCAATCATTAAATCTCCATCAACATAGCATGTAACAAACATCCTATCACTTGCCATTATTTTAAACCTACACATAATTGACATTCATTAATTTCTCTACAACCATCAAAATTTGAATTATTTCAAGAACATTATCTTATTATGAAGTAGATTTCTCACCTCAAAATCACCTAGAAGACGCACACCAAATCGCCAAAACCTCCGTGAGATGTTTTGAATTTTACTTCGACGAGGGAGTAAAAATCGCTTCTGGTCGAGGAAGAAACAAATGAACACAATATACTCCAGGGCAGCAGCTGGGGGCTGTAAAGGGGTGTTAATCTGGACGCGGTTTCAAACCGCGTCCAAATTTCAATCTGGACGCGGTTTCAAACCGCGTCCAAATTTCAATCTGGACGCGGTTTGAAACCGCGTCCAAACCCCAAACAGCCCCCCGCACGCGCGAGCCCAGAAGTTAGTCGGTTTTGCTAAATAGTTTATGAGTTGGTCGATTTTGTAAATAAGTTTTAAAAAATAGCCTAAATGCAAAAATTGTCCGTATGTAAAACTTCAGCAAGTATTGATTAAAATTCGGTACAAGACCTGCCTAGGGTTAGCACATCCCAATAAGACAGCCATCAGCCAAACAGAAGCTCCACGTGGATTCTAGCGTTCCCTTTTTCTTGTTTATCCCAATATCACGCTCCAGAGTCCACACACATTGAACTGATTTGTTCTCTCAACCTTTCCCCGTGGGTTTACATCATTCACGAAAACCTCGGGACCCAAGAAACAGTATCAACGCACACAGCAATATGTGGCATTACGAATTGAAGCAGAGTTAAATATTGGATGATGGCATGCGCCCTAGTCCGCTCATTCGAATGAATGCGGAAAGAAAGGTGACAGCTCCTATTAATACCGGTTATTCCTCTGGAACTTTCCTCTTCCGTTCTGATGTCGGATTAGGATCAGAAGGGACCAGGTTGAAATCAGACCTGCACCCAACCCAGAGGCATATATTATAAAACAATAATTAATGACTCAGCAGCCAAGAAATGCAAGCCTAACCGGTAACTACAGATGATAAACATGGACATAGGTGCAAGTTTCGCCTTAGCAATGATAACAATTTATTATTCTCAACTTCATTTTCAAAAGAAACTGTTTGGTTTGCATCAGGACTAGAACGTGTCGCATGAGACACGAGACACGGGGTGGAGCTCTGCAGCTTTTGATATGTTTAGAGACACCCACTGAACAAATAGAATAAGGAAAGTTGTGTAATAATATTCTTTCTAGCTTAGGATATTCTTCGGTTGATTAATCACATTCAGAAGTGACCTTGGATTAAAGTAGGCAATAAGACGTCATGTGCCACCTTTACATAGGAATAGCACTTAACAGTTATGGGAAGACAAAATGATCGCATCCCCAATATCCGTATCAAGGCATTGCTTTTAGTATGGTTGTTAAATGATAAATTTTCATGATCCTAGTAGTAGTATAAAGAACGATAATAGGAAAAATAGACTCCGTAAAGAATAACCTGGTGTTGGCTTCAGTAATAACTCCAGAAGATCCCATTTACAATGCCTCCTTACACTGGCAATTATACACGCGTGCGTGGCCCAATCATTTAAACAATAAAGAGTCTGCAAATATCAAAAATTGGAGTTGTTGGTTCTTCAAGAAAGAATCTCTCTTCTAACTACACATCTTTTTGATTCGTTCCATTGAGTGGTGAGCTCTCATGTAGTACCCCAATGTAGATTCTGGTAGGAGCTGCATTATCCTTTAGTTTTGTATCCTCTCATTCTGGAATCAAGTGGTATCAGAGCTTGAATTTTCATGGGTCAAGGTCGGATTGCTTGTGCTACTAGAGGACAGCCTGCCTCAGAAAGAGATTAAAACATGGAGATGGACAGGTTACGAAGGCAATTGCAACAACCTGACCAATATGAAGCGTAAGATGGAAAGTCACCAGATGGAAGTGTTTCTTCCAGCAGCAGCAGTGAATAATATAATTCTCGCTTAGTACCCCAATGTAGATTCTGGTGGGCGGTGAGCTACATTATCTTTTAGTTTTGTATCCTCTCATTGCGGAATCTAGTTTGGTATCAGAGCTTGAATTTACATGGCGGGTCATGGTTGGATTGCTTGTGCTACTAGAGAACGGCCTGCCTCAGAAAGAGATTGAAACATGGAGATGGACAGGATACGAAGGCAATTGCAACAACATGACCAATATGCAGCTTGAGATGGAAAATCACCCGTTGGAAGTGATTCTTCCAGCAGCATGCGTGAATAATACAATCCTTTCATTGGAAGCCAAGAAAAGAATTAACTGATGAACCCCCGCATAACGGCCATGCCTAAATTTCGGCTTCCTCTTGTAATTCTCAAAATTTCCCCCACACAAGTTTATAAAACTATCCAAGATACACAATCAGTGTCTGATAGCCAGTCACCAAACTATACATTCGCTTGCAAATCCTAATTTAAATCACATTCCCACGCAGTTATATCAACAAATATGCATGCGTGCGACCGTCTGTATATAGGCACAGACCAAGAAAAAAAATAAAAACCTATCTAAGTTTACTATACCAACATATGATATACTACACCAGAATACTATTATATCACTTCTATCAATACAACATATATACATAAAATATGTACATCTAAATTTTCCCAAAATATACATAAATAGCAATAGAATATGTAAATTGTCAAATCTCAAGTCAATATACAAAACTGGATCATCGCAATTTAATAATTATTGAAGGTAAATCCATCCCTGTCATGGCTACTCTAGTCAATGTATCCCTTCTTGTTGTCACACTCACACGCAGTTATAACAACAAATATGCATGCGACCGACCGTCTGTATATAGGCACAGACCCGAAAAACTAAAAACTTATCTAAATTTACTACACCAACATATGCTATACTACACCAGAATGCCATTATCTCACTTCTACCTATACAACATATATACATATGATCTGTACATTTAAATTTTCCCAAAATATGTATAAATAGCAAAAGAATATGTCGATGTCAAATCTCAAGTCGATACAAAACTGGATCATCACAATTTAATAATTATTGATGGTAAACACATCCCTATCAATGGCTACTCTAGTCAAGATATCCCTTCTTGGTGGCCTCCGGTTGCTTCACGATCCGATCTAAGTAGCCAGGTCCAATAACTTCATTTCACCGTTGATTCTAGATAGCACTTCCGGATAGACTTTCCTAGTGGCTTCACTCAGAAGATTGCCACATTTCAAATGAATCCCAATTCCAAAAATATTTACCCATAACCGATAAATTATTGGATCATGCATATTAGATCCAATGTCTAATGTCAACATTCCCACTTGTTCTCAAAACAGACATATCATAAAATGAAAATAACATTAATATGATTTGTGCACAAACATAAAATCACAGGGTCGTAATGAAGTGTTGTATAATATGTACAACGGTAAAGTATCACAAAAATATCATACATGTGGTGTCATTCATAGGGGCATATCATATATCATGTATGAAGATCAAGTATTACGAGAATATCGCAAGAATGATGTCATTTACTGGTTATATCATATATCATGCATAAAAATAGAGTATCACAAGGATTTCGCAAATAAGATTCCAATATGATCATGGTTTTCGATTCAAAGAGTATCATATGCATAATATCTCAAATATAAGGAAAAAATGCAAATGTTTTTACTTATGGCGTCATATTTCCTCGTAGACTTCATAGTCACATCTATGACTGATGCAGACGCACCACTTGGGCCCACATCCCCTCGAGCCGCCGGCCCGCCTTTGATGACTTATGTGCGATGCAGAAGACGTGGGGATACCGCGTAGTTGGAGCCATGGGTGTTCTAGTCTTTTCAGACTAGATTAGTAAATCCATGTTTCTATTTATTTAAGGCTAGCCGCCTTTCGTATTTTTTATGCTTATTTGTGAAGAACAACTAGGTATCAATTGTGAAGGTATTTATGCTTTGGTCCTTTCATCCAAAGCTAGGAGATAGGGTTTCGTCTCGAAAGAGGCCCAATTTATCTTTTGTTCTTCGTTGATTAGTTTATAAAAATTCCTCTTTTTCATATTTTTCCACCTTTAAATGCTGATTTGATCGATCGATCGACCGGATCGTATCAAATTGGTATCAGAGCAGTGAAATCTGATGGCGACGAGTACGAGGGCGAAGACGGATCTGATAGACGAGAAGATTCAAGGGCTTCGGGAGGATCTCAATCGTGAGATCGAAGAACGATTCGAAGGGTTGAAAAAAAACCATGGTGGATTCAATCAAGGATCACGCCCACTCACAAGAAGACATCCAAATTGAACTCTGGGCCATGAGGAGGGAGGCCGCACAGACAAGTCGTGATCTCCAAGGGTTGAAGGAAGCGACGTCAGATCTGAAATTTTTGATAGATCCCACGACGTCAATTCCGACGATGATGGAGATGTTGCAAACCCTAACGGCCGGACAAGGAGATCGGGGCAAGAGGAGGAGAATCAGGGCGATTCCACGCTCGAATCGATGAACCAAGGATAATTGGGGGCTGCGACAGGCCCCCTAGGGTTTGCCGCAGCCGCCACATGCCCTCCAGGGCCTGTCTGGCCAGCGATATGCCCAGTCGGGCCCTCCTTCAAGGCGGT
The DNA here is from genome assembly GCA_030789695.1 of Scilla litardierei. NCBI lineage: Eukaryota > Viridiplantae > Streptophyta > Magnoliopsida > Asparagales > Asparagaceae > Scilla > Scilla litardierei. Next base: position 182,312,416 of record CM061139.1, on the reverse strand, counting down.
AGGCCCATCCGGGCCTGTAGAAGCTTCGGCAGGCCCACCTGGGCCTGCGCCAGCACCGGCAGGCCCACCTGGGCCTGCGGCATCCACAGCAGGCCCTCCGGGGCCCGCGACAACCTCGACAGACACCAGGGGCCCGCGACAGCCGTGGCACCCCCTTACGGGGGTGCTGGGGGCCGACGGCCTCTGACGGGGGTGCGGCGGCATGGGCGGCCCCTACCTAGGGATGACAGTAATGGCCTGACCTGACCGGCCCGACCCGGTTTTGACCCGTCCCGCCCCGGCCCGCAGATGGTCGGGGCAAGCTTGGGCTTCGTTTGCGCGCCGGTAAACTATAGAAGTTCTAAAAAAACCTTACTATTTTGATGCAGACCATGCGGCCAGTCCATAACACATAACACATAACTCATACTCTGTTCCACTGTTCTCCCAATTGAGCCAATTTCCAATTCAAAATTACCAAATATATCATAATTCTCCCAATTTTGAAATAAAAATTTTGTTTTGGATTTATATAGATGGTAGTAATGACCTGACTCGACCGGCCCGACGCGGCCCGATCCGGTTTTGGTAAGAAGTTACCCGCCCCGCCCCGGCCCGAGACCCGCCCTGCCCCGATCCGTAGACGGGACGGGACAAGCTTGGTAGTCAAGAACCCGCCCCGCCCCGCAATATTGCCATTCCTATCCCTACCTGGGGTGCGGCGAACAGGGTAGGGGGCTTCGGAGGAGTTGCAGGGTTCGCCCCCTTTCCGAGAGGGGCGTCGGGACACGGCGGAGAAGGATGGGCACGTGGCGCCACCATCAGGCCCCTGCAGGTCAATTCTGGATACCAGATGCTTTTTCACATGTACCGAGACCAGCGGTTGACCCCAGACAGGCTTTTGAGGGCTTCCCGGGACGGGGGCAAGGTCCGAGGGGCTATGTGGGAGGCCGGACAGCGCCTATCCGGCAGTACAGAGGGGTCGGAGGACCCACCTTGGCGCAACCACCGGAGTTGACATGGTACTACTATCAGCCTGAGGCTTGGGAGATGCCTGGTTGGCCAGAAGAGCTTTACAGAGAGGATGGGGGAGGACCAGTGGAGGCGCTTAGTGGAGGTATGGGCTGGGGGTGGTGATCGTGGCAGAGATGGGGGTAGCATGGTGACATCAATGCGTATCGACGATTGATGAAGCTAAAGATCATGTGTTTGATGACAGAGATCCTGACGGATGAATCTACCGGGCGGAGCGCTACTTTCAGGTGATGAGGTTGACGAAGGAGGAGGTCTTGAGAGCCATAGGGATCTATTTCAAGGGCAAGGCCCTGGCATGATACAGATGGAAGGTTGCGCGAACCCCTTTCCGCACTTGGGAGGAGCTGTCAGCACAGATCGTTGATCGATTTCAGGAGACCATGGAGGGAGACTTCTACGAGCAGCTGTCTGCTCTGAGGCAGGAGGGGACATTGAGAGACTATGTGGAGAAGTTTGAGATGCTGAACAACAGGATGAAAGGGATGACAGATGAGGTCATGACTGGAAACTTCATGAGTGGGTTGAAGCCCTCTATACGGGCAGAGTTGCGGATGCAGAGTCCGGAGACCTTGGAGGATGTCCTTCGCCTGGCCCACAAGGCGGAGGAGAAGCATGCGGAGGAGATGAGGATACAGGGAACTTGGAGGACCCAAAATCTCCGCCCGGCACCAGCAGCAACTCCAAGGGCCCTTGCAGGAGCACCTGATGCTAGAGGAGAGGCGCGCCCAGCGACATTGGGGCAGCGACTGACAGAGGCAGAGGTACGGGAGAAGAGGGCGAAAGGGCGGTGCTTTCGCTGTGATGAACGGTTTACCACTGGTCACCGCTGTGCGAGTAGGCTGTTGCAGATCACTATTGTACCAGATGAGGAGGGCTTTGTGGGTGAGGAGGAATATGAGATCGAGGAGGCCGCGGAGGAGGAGAAGTCCCATTTGGATGTAGCGGAGGTATCCCTGAACTCCGTGGTAGTGTTCACACCGAACCATACCATGAAGTTGTTAGGGCGATTGGATGACTCTACAGTGACAGTACTTATAGACAGTGGGGCCACCCACAACTTCAACTCTAGAGATTTGGTGGATCGTCATGGGCTGCAGTTGAGCACCTTGGAGAAGTTCACGGTCTTGCTTGGTATGGGAAGGATGGAAAAGAGCAGCGGGATGTGCAAAGGACTGTGTTTGACCCTGCAGGGAGTGAAGATCATAGAGGATTTTTTACCCCTGGAGTTGGGCAATGTGGATGTGATTTTGGGCGTACAGTGGCTGAAGGGGTTAGGCGAGGTCAAAGTAAATTGGAAGCAGCTCATGATGGAATTCCTGGAAGGGGATCGCACGGTGGTTTTGACGGGAGACCCTAGCCTCTGTTTTTTCTTAGTGGCTTTCAAAGCCATATCACGCGCCCTACAGAGATCAGGAGAGGGATATCTGGTTGAGTGCCGAGGTGCGGTGACAGAAGTGGAGGCACAACAGGAGGAGACCCCAGCCGAGGTGGAGCAACTGATAGAGCGGTATCAGGAGGTCTTTCAGGAGCCGCAGTGATTACCACCAGTACGGGGGCACGAGCACGCGATAGTATTACGTGAGGGGTCAGCACCAGTGAGTGTACAACCATACCTGTATTCGCATGTGCAGAAGGACGAGATAGAGCGGATGGTGCGGGAGATGATGCAGGCGGGGTGATCCAGCCCAGTGTTAGCCCATTCTCTAGCCCAGTGTTATTAGTGAAGAAGAAGAACGTGAGCTGGCGTTTCTGCGTTTACTACCGAGCACTGAATAAGGAAACTGTCCCCGACAAGTTTCATATTCCAGTGATCGATGAGCACAAGTTTCCTATTCCAGTGATCGATGAGCTGTTGGATAAGCTTCACGCATCGGTCTTCTCGAAAATCGATCTGAGACCGAGATACCACCAGATATTGATGAGACCAGAGGATGTGCCGAAGACGGCGTTCCGCACACACGATGGGCATTACGAGTTCCTGGTCATGCCCTTCGGCTTGACCAACGCTCTCTCCACCTTCCAGGCTTTGATGAACAAGGTGTTCCAGCCAATTCTGAGGAGGTTCATATTGGTGTTCTTTGACGACATCCCCATCTACAACAGGACTATGACAGAGCACCTTGAGCACTTGGAGTTGGCCTTTCGGGAGTTGGCACATCAGCTATATGCGAACCAGAAGAAGTGCAGGTTTGGATAGGGACAGATAGAGTATTTGAGGCATGTAGTTTCTGAGGCAGGGGTAGCAGCTGATAGATCGAAGATAAAGGCAATGTTGGACTGGCCCCTACCTACGACGTTAAGGGTATTACAGGGCTTCCTTGGGCTGACCGGTTATTACAGAAAGTTCGTGAAGGGGTATAGCACTATAGCCTGGCCCCTTACCGAGCAGTTGAAGAAGAATGGGTTCAGTAGGGGGGAGGAAGCGACCAAGGCGTTTGAGGCATTGAAGGTAGCGATGACCACGGCACCGGTTCTGGCTCTACCGGATTTCAGCGTACCATTTGTGGTGGAGACAGATGCGTCGGGATATGGCTTGGGGGCGGTATTGATGCATGAGGGACGGTCGGTGGCTTATTTCAGTCAGGTGCTATCAGCCAGAGCCCGACTGAAGTCTGTGTATGAGCAGGAACTTATGGCGATTGTCTTGGCAATGCAGAAGTGACGGCCGTATCTGTTGGGGAGGGACTTCGTGGTCAGGACGGAGCAACGTAGTCTCAAGTATTTATAGGAGCAGCGGTTGGTCACCGAGGAACGCCAGAGGTGGTCGTCCAAGTTAGTGGGATACCGGTTTACTATTGAGTACAGACCATGGTTGGAGAATAAGGCTGTCGACGCCTTGTCACGCAGAGGGGAGGACATCAGTTTGAGAGCCCTGTCATTACCTTTATGGTTAGGGTGGGAGTCGATGATACAGGAGGCAGAGAGAGACCTCGAGCTGAGGACGATCCGGGAGTAGGTGCAGAGCGGAGCAGGAGGACCGGAGGGGTGCACGATGGAGGGACGGAGGCTACTGTACCATGGCAGGTTGGTGTTACCACAGATGTCCACGTTCATACCGGTTTTATTTCAGGAGTTTCATAGCTCCGGGGTGGGTGGCCACTCAAGGGTGCAACAAACTTACATAAGGATGACTCGAGAGGTGTATTGGCCAGGGATAAGAAAGATGATAGCTCGATTGGTAGCTGCTTGTGATGTCTGCCAGCGTCATAAGTACATGGTCATGGCACCAGCGGGGTTGTTGTAGCCGCTGGCCTTGTCGGAGCAGGTGTGGGAGGAGGTTAGTATGGATTTCATTGATGGACTGCCGAGGTCAGACAGGTTTACGGTGATATTTGTGGTGGTGGATCGGTTGAGTAAGTATGCTCACTGCATACCGTTGAAGCATCCTTACACGGCAGTATCAGTGGCGAGCGCTTTCACTCGGGAGGTGATACGACTGCATGGAGTGCCCAAGTCCATAGTTTCTGATAGGGATAAGGTCTTCCTGAGTGGGTTCTGAAAGGAATTGTTAAGGATTCAGGGAACAGTGTTGAAGAAGAGTACAGCCTACCACCCTCAGACGGATGGCCAGACCGAGGTGGTGAACCGCAGCATAGAGACCTATCTGCGGTGTTTTGCTTCTGAGACACCCCGACAGTGGCACAGGCGGTTAGCAGTGCCGAGTATTGGTTCAATACGTACCATTCGACAGCAAGGTACGACACCATTTCGGGTCCTATACGGCCGCGACCCTCCATCTCTGCTTCGTTTTGGGGATAGGCAGACCTCGGTGTCACAGGTAGAAGGGTATATGGAGGAGAGGGGTAGCTTGTTGGAGGAGCTGAAGAAACATTTACCGAGGACGCATTAGGTGATGAAGACCAGGGCTGATGGACATCGACAGGACGTACACTTCCAGGAGGGGGATATGGTATATCTGAAGCTGAGGCCCTATCGGCAGAAGTCTTTAGCCAGGAGGAATGAGAAGTTAGCGGCTCGGTACTACGGTCCCTTTGAGATAGAAGCCAAAATTGGTCAGGTCGCCTACAGGTTGAGGCTGCAACCTACGACGACGATCCCTCCGGTGTTTCATGTGTCGCAACTATGAAGAGCCATTAGGGAGCAGGCAGCAGCGCCCACGCTACAACCCACGCTGACTGAGGACATGGAGGGTTATGCTGGAGCCGTTGGAGGTTCGTGCAGTTCGACAGGCCCTGGGGGACGCAAGGAGGTACTGATACATTGGGCAGGATTGCCAGACTGCGATGCCACATGGGAGGCGTACGACATGATCTAGGCACAGTTTCCGGACTTCCACCTTGAGGACAAGGTGGCACTTTTAGGGTGGGTATTGATGCGGACGCACCACTTGGGCCCACATCCCCTCGAGCCGTCGGCCCGCCTTTGATGACTTACGTGCGACGCAGAAGACGTGGGGACACTGCGTAGTTGGAGCCAGTGGTGTTCTAGTCTTTTCAGACTAGATTAGTAAATCCCTTTTTCTATTTATTTAGGACTAGCCGCCTTTCGTATTTTTCGTGCTTATTTGTGAAGAACTAGGTATCAATTGTGAAGGTGTTTAGGCTTTGGTCCGTTCATCCAAAGCTAGGAGATAGGGTTTCGTCTCGAAAGAGGCCCAATTTATCTTTTGTTCTTCGTTGATTAGTCTATAAAAATTCCTCTTTTTCATATTTTTCCACCTTTAAACACTGATTTGATAGATCGATCGACCGGATCGTATCAATGACCTCCTATTTTACCATGCCTACATAAAAAACAATAATAATTATTATTTAATTTAATTTATTCATATCATTCTCACGTTAATTTACATCAACTCCAATCATTCATATGATTAACATTAATCATCCGGTAATCTGAGATAACCCTTTTATTTCTAAATTCTACAAACAACCCCTTATTCTTATACTACACACTAATCCATAGTTAATAATTTATAATCATGTAATTAGGATCATAATATGTCATTTAGAGTATATCATACGCTTCATTATCAAAATTAAACTCTAGTTACAATTAGCGTCAGTTGGAAACTTTTATTTTTAAAATATAAATCCTATTTAATTAAAATATATCCCCAATATTTTTCTAAAAGGGAAAAGAGTTTATAAGGTGACTCATTAGGAAATTATCTAAGGAGTCGGCCTAAAATCATATAATTGAGCTATTTTGTGGATGATCTGATCCGTCCATCATGATCTCCAAGTCAATATATACGTATTTATAAAAAAATCATTAACTTTAAATGAGTTTTAACCATAGGTTATGTGGTTACAAAATGAACTGTTTCTTAATAATAGAACAAATAATGTCATTTGATCAATGGTCAAAAAGTATCTAAATGATATGATTTTGCATAAACAACAATTTTAAACTATGAAGATCATGATGGAACGGATCGGATTATCCACAAAAAGCTCAATTATATGATTTTAGTCTGACTCCTTAGATAATTTCCTAAGGAGCCACCTTAGGAACACATTTCCCTTTAGAAATCATAATTATTACTTTCGTAAGTACCCACATCATTATCCTTAACCATCCATTACAAACGCCCTCAATTTTAGCTTACGTGTTCATGATCAAGTTTAGCTTTAAACTCAAAAATAATATTTTTATAATCTAATTTTCAAATTAAATCTCTATATATCTCCATTATCCACAAGCAACCATTCAATCTTAATTTTAAGATGATTAGATACCAAAAATCATTTGTTTTTAATATCTTTTAATAAAAGATAACATAATTATAACTAATTTTTGCACAATAGTTAATATAGTTGCAATCTTTAGGCTCAACATAAACAATTTCAGTCGTATTTAATCCTTTAACATCTTTCATCTTTCCTTTTTCAATCGTTAATTCTTTGAACTTCTTCCGTTTAATCTATTGTCTTCACTCTCATCTCCCTTTCTTTTGCTTAAAAGAGATAAAAACCTAGCCGTTCTTAAATTTCTCCATGAAAAATCTCAACTTTATGGTATTCAAGAACACTTACACACAAAATGAAGTTAAAGATCAAATATTTGGATTGTTGTAATAAAAATTGATATTTGTTAGATAAATATGAATGAATAGGTTTATAACACCCTAAAGATTACAACTATATTAAGTATTGTGCAAAAATTAGTCATAATTATGGTATTCTTTATTTAAAAGATAATAAAACAAGTGAATTTTGGTATATTATCATCTTAAAAATAGGCTTTTAATGATTGCTTGTGGATAATGAAGATAAATGGAGATTTAATTTGAAAATTAGATTATAAATATATGATCTTTGGGTTTAAACCTAAACTTGATCATAAACGCACATGTCAACATAGGAGTTTTTGTAATGAATGTTAAGGACAAGTGTGTGTGAACTTATCGGAGTGATAATTATGATTTTAGAAAAATCTCAATTTTTTTAAATTAATAAGATCAATTTTTTTAAAACGTTTCTATTGAATTTTAAAAATTATCATAATCAGAGTTCTATTTGATGAAGTGTATTATATACTTTAAGGGAGTTACCGTGACCCTAATTTTCCCATTATAAATTATTAATTTTGGATTAGTAGGTAGTTATAAGAATAAAGGATTGTATTTTATGTAGAATTTAAAAATAAAAGGTTAATCTTTGATTAGCTAGTATTTAGTGCTAACTCTATTAACAATTGGCATTGAGGTAAATTAGCATGAGATTGACATGAATGAATACAAAATTGCGTATTAATTAGGACTCATTTTTATATAAACATGGCTAAAGGAAAGGTCTTATATGAGACCACAAGGTCTACGAGAAAATGTATCATAGTAAGCAAAGACATTTGGACTCCCTTTTTCTTGTAATTGAGAAACTATATATATAATATTCTATGAATCGAAAATCATTGTCATATTGAAATCTCGTTTATGAAATTATCGTGATACTTGATTTCCATGAATTATATATGATATAACCATACAAATATACCATTCTTGTGTATTCTCATAATGCTTGATCTATGTGCATGGTATATGATATGACCCTATAAATGATACCACACTTAAGATATTTTGTGATAGTTGACCTGTGTTCAGGTCATATAACACTTTTTTACGATCGAGAGGTTTTATGTTTATGTACATTGTCGTTAACATGACTTTTCTCGTGTGAAAATATACGGGAATGTTAAAAACATAAAATAGACATTGGATATGATATGCATGATCCAAAAATTAATCGATAATAGGTAAATATTTTTGAAATTGGGATGCATATGAGATGGGACAATACGTTAAAATGAAGCCACTAGAGAAGGCCCCCAAGAAGGACCACTTAGAATCAACAGCACCGTGAATTTAATAAAAAGGCTAATTATATCAGAACGTGAAGCCTTCGGAAACTACCAAAAAGGACTCCCTCAACTAGAATAAAGCCACCAATATGGATAAATTTATCACCGATAATTATTGGATTAAATAACCAAAACCTTAAGAATTAAGGCTGACATATACTTTTGTTACATGTGTATGTTTTGAGACAACGTAGATGTACAAACCTTGTGTATTCATGTATACATACAAATGGTATAATAGTACTTTTGATGTAGTAAACCATGGTGGTTTAGTAAACTTCAATGTGTTTCATTGTTTCATGTTTTTTTCCAACCCAAAATTCTAATAGATGATTTTATTAGTTTGACAATGCATAACATATAATCGATTTATACGTTCAATTATGTGAATTATGTGGATCGCCTGAAAATAAAAAATTTAATATATAAATAAGCATTATATATCTATGCATATATTTGTGTATGTGCATATTAAATGTAAAAAATGCCTTAAAGGTGGGAACAAGAAAAAAATCTAATCAACTTTTTAAAACATAGAGTAATGTATTATGTGTGTGGATATATATTATATAAATACAACAAGCAATGTAAAATATTGGTTTTATGAGTAAAGAAAGAAACATGATTCTTAGACAACATTAAATTTGCGATGTAATACCAAAATCACAAATCAATTTGAACAAATAAATGACTAAAAAGCACTTATCTCTTTTCTCTTGATTGTTCTCTTTAAAGCGCAGATAGCTAACTTTCATGACATAAAAGGTAACGTTGGTAACATACCAGTCAAATACGATAAGAAAAAGGTAGCACATCAATTTATGTATCAAACCTTACGAAGGATTCTGACAAATATCTCAGTAGTCACAACCTTAAATTTAGAAACAATGCAATAAAGAAAGAAATTTACATCATTTATTATTCATTAATTCTATTAATCAATCATCAATTGCTTAGCAAATAAAATTTAATTCATAATAAAATATCATCACCATCATAACGATCAATATATAAAATAGTTTAAGTCTAAAGCAATCCACATGCACAAAGCATAAATGTTTGGTTTTATTTTTTAAGATGATGTGTCATGTGCTCGCATATGATATGCATGCACATAATAAATATGTGTCAGTATAATCTCAACACATACCTCAAATTCAATACGGTTAAAGACCGCATCCTTGAATGCGGCCACATATGACCGCATTTTAGAACATTGTTCCAGCTTCCTCCTATATAGCAACAGTCGCCTGTATGCATGTGTGTGTATGTATTTGTTGTTATAACTGCATATGATTGTGATTTACATTAAGCATTGCGATAGAGTATATTATTTTGTGGTCGACGGTTACACCTAGATTGTGTACCTTGAATTATTTCATAAACTTGTACTGTGAAAATTTTGATACTTATAAAGGGATACTAGTGAAATTTAAGTGTATGTTACACCCCGACTCCTTGCATGGCTCGTAAAAAGCATGATTCAAGGCGACACTTTGGCACTAAATTAATGTTCCAAAGTTTGAAGGATGCAACCTAATGAGTTATTGATCGGCTGCAAATTGTCAAAAGAGTGCTTGATTTCAAAGAACACTCAGATGAGCAGACGGTGAAATTGTCACTTCGAAACTGAAAAATGATCTTCCTCATGGTAGGAAAATCTCAAGAAACAACAAGTTCATGAAGGCAGAGGTAAATAAAATAAAATTGGGAAAAGATGAAGAGGAAACTTTAAAGGAAATATGAAGAAATCTTCATCAAGTTTCATTATTTGAAGCAGATGGCACAATCTGTCGAAGAGTACACATAAGAATTGGAGCATCTCATGCTAAAATGTGATATAATTGAACCAGAAGATCAAACAATAGCTTGATATTTGGGTGCACTGAAGGAAGAGATCAATGTTTGTTTACGACCATGTTGGACCTTGAACAACGATATGAAGCTCGCACTGGCTGTTGAGAAGGCAACGAAAGGAAGCTCGGAAAGTTAGCTTGCATCTAGCAATTCCAACCAGGGGAATAAATCCTTGAAGCCAATTAGAAGTAAAATCATATTCACCTCAATTAAATATGCGTGAAGGCTTAATACAAGCAATTGAGGTGGTGCAATGCCAGCACAATAAAATTCTTCAAATGTGTCGGCTATGGACATGTTGCTGCTGATTGTCCAATGCACAAAATCATTTCTGTAGGGGAAGAAGAAATATGATGGCGAAGACTCTCAAAAAGGTTTAGTTTGGGAGAAAGAAATCACATGCAAATCATGGGGACTCGCTTGTTTGTTCACCAACAAAGAACTTATCAGAAGGTCACCCATCCTAGAATTGCTCTCCCCGAGCACTCTTACCCATAGTGTTTTTCCCAAGGGTTTAGGTCTCGGTTTCGGTCTTGGTATCGTTCTTCCCAAAAATTAGGTTTCGGTTTCAGTATCGTCTGTTTCGACGGTTTCAGAAGCAAGTTTCGGTTTCGTCCGTATCGCTAGTTTCATTAGTTTCATTTCGGGTATCGGTTTCGATTTCGAAGATACTTTAAATATGTATACTATATACACACAATGATGGTTTCAGAGGTTCTTAAATCTAAACTTATCAAATACTATTAAAAACTTAACAAACTAAAATATTAATCATATACTATCAAATACTAAATACTAAATAGATAAACTAAATTGGAGTTCGTAATCATATCAAATACTAAATATCTAAAGTTTGGTACTTAAATACTAAATATTAGATAAATGAATAGATCCTAAAGCTTACCTTGCGCACCCACCGTTTTACCTTGCGCACATACCACTTATTTACAAGTTTGCCAAAAAACCGTTGGGCGTTGCTTTGCGCACCCACCATTTTGCTTTGCGCACATACCACTTATTTACAGGGTTGCCACAAAATATCCATTTGATACGTACACCGACTGTTTTACTTTACGCACATACCACTTATTTACAAGTTTGCCTTTTTAAAGAATGCAGCATCTCCTGAAAGGCGACTTGGACCTCTTTCTCTCTCTCTGCTCTCTCTCACTCTCACGCTAGATGGTCAAGGTAGGTTCGACGAGACAGGAGGCAGTTTCGACGATGCAGCGACGCGATGAGGTGAGTTCAATTTTTTCATCATATATTTTTTGTTCTTTTTTTTCTTTTTTCAGCAATTTTTTCTTGGTTATGCCTCTTCTTCGTCTAATTCTTCATCATTTTCAAGCCGAAACCTAGGGTTTTCTCCTCTCTTTTAACCGAGCTTTCTATGCAACCTATTGATTCACGAAATTTTTTGGGGTTTTTAGAGAATTTTTATTTAATTACACACTCTTCTTCATCCGTGTTCGACCGGTTTCGGCCAGTATCGGTCAGTTTCGAAAGGTATCGGCCGAAACTGACCGATACCGTTCAGTATCGATTACTACTGAAACTAACCCTTGGTTTCGGTATCGTCAACTGCCGATACTGATACGATACGACAGTACCTAATGGTATCGGCCGATACCTCAAACCAACTTTTTCCCATGGTCCTCCATCAAAAATACCAATTACGATTAATTTTTGAATTCATATGAACTATTTTATATAAGAGAACCATTTATCTCATATCCAATGCAGGACTATTCTCACGTGATGTCACACCCCACTACCCGGAAACGCGGCTGTTTTTTATAAGTAGCAGGTCATGTAGTTAACCAGTGAAAAAAATCGAGCCCACGAGTAGGGATGCTTCACAATGCTTAAGGAAATTTTTCATTGATACATGCGAATTTAAAAAGTCGTTTACAACATAATGTCTATATACTATCAAGATACATCCAAAAGGGTACAACAAGAATCCGCTCACTACCTGAAGGTCGAAAATCAGCGGTCTCCACTGCAAAGTTCGTATCCTTGAACACTGGGGTCTCATCTCTCTGTCTCAGCACCTGACGATGCAACAAAAACGAAGAGCCGTCCGTGTGTAAGTGGTAAATCACAGTAATTCTATAACTTTAGAATTTAAACAGTTATATATGCATGAAACGTAAAGCAGGAACTGAAAAGTAAGACATGCATGCAAGACGATGTTCAGATAAAGTTAACAATTTTCTAATAGTTAAGCCAATCCTAGGCCGTGAATCATATTGAGTATAGTAAGTAACTAGGCGTCCACAGGAAGCAACGTGGACACTCACCCGGGCCAAACCCTTACATTGAACCAAGGATGGAAACCAGGAGGGCTACGTCCAATAATACCCAGGAGATCACATCCAATGCATGATGTAACCTGATCAGAGACCTGATGCAATCAAAAATCCAAAACATGGCTCTAGTTGCTCACACACACTAATAAGATTACCCCAAAATATAACGAGTCTGAAGTGACAAGTGCAAGTCAAGTGTATATCTCTCGATGTCTCTGTGATGTTGTACACGGTTGTTTCTAAATTGTCATTGTTCACTTGGTTCAACATATGTCCAGGAGCCATATCAAATTCACTAATATGTTTGATGTGCTATCTGTTGGTATCCAGTCATGTGTAGTGTTCCAAGATTGTTCATATGCCAACATGCCCACCGTCAAGTACATGCCACTTGTAAGGTGACAGTAATAACATTTCAATAATATGTCAAGTACAGAAGTGATGAAAGGGCATTCCAAGTTCATATTGTCCAACATAACACATTTAACATATTAACAATTTTGGTGTTTGAGATAGCAAATGCAATTTAATAAACTAAACATAAACGGCTTGTGTCAAGTGATATCATGAGCCATAATATAGATAGAATGCCTTCAGTGGTTTCATATTCTAAACATGGATAACATATGACAAATGGAGTAACATGATAACATATAACACTTACTAGAATAGTTCAAGCTTGCATGACATGTAATAACTATTAAAACAATCAAACCTGGATACTGCGCAACAAACGTTGTAGTGGTTGGGAATATAGAGGGATTGTCGATGGGGGGGAGGGACAACGGAGGTGATCCCAGAGAGTTCTCATCATTGGTCGTTCTAGGGACATAACTATATTTACATGGTTCTTATAAGATCCTTCAAGTAGGAATCTATGATCCAACAAGCAGCAAACATATGGCCCAAACGGCCTCAAATGGCAAACCCTCCTTTACAATCATAGGGTAACTCAATTTCGACATCATGGGCAACGCCCAAGTCCCAACCTCATTACCAATACTACATTCAGGACCAACGACCAAGGCTAAACTAACCAGCCAGCCCAATATAGCAAACATCACCAAAGAGATCTCAAACAATAAGTCAAAAAGATTAAAAGTCACGACAAGTGGACAAAAACAACGCGCAGTCACGGCTAATGAGACAGAAACAGTGTACAGTCACGGCTAAAGGGACAGAAACACTGTGCAACCACGGCCAAGGGCTTGGTGCCCAAAAAATAGTCAACACAGTGAGCTAAAGGGTCATGGTAGGGGCTAAGGAGGTCACGACGGCCTCGGCAGGGGCTGAAAACACTCAATTTGGACTCATGGCAGAGAGTGACACCCCCAGGCAGTCACGACCAAGTCAAAAACCAAAAGGGACACCTACAGCAAGGCTAGGGACAACAGCGGGGGTCGTTGCCAAGCCCCAGAGGCACTCGAGATTGCTTAAATTCATCATCGCAAGCATCGGAAACGAAAATCACAAATTTAAAACCAAAATTCAGGAATTAAAGTGATTTACTGTTGTGTGAAGACCAACAAGGAACTTTGCACTACTCGATAATGGAAAGAGAGGAAAACCGAACATCAAGCCCCAACTCAAGAGAGAATTTTTGAAACTTCTTTTGAAAAACTTGAAAACCAAAACCCTAACTTACCTAAGCTTTTATAAAGGGAAAGATAAGGTCGTGGAGATCGGAAAAAGTGCATGGAAGCCATGGATTTGCCACAAAATCGATCGATGTTGAAGGAGGATGGAATCATGGCGAAATTGCGTGATCATTAGTCGTGATGGGTTAGAGAGCTTGTGTCAAGTGTTGGGTGCGTTGGAGAGAGGAAGATGAAGCTCGAGTGTGCTGCGAGGCTTCCTTCTCACGAAAGGAATGAGAGGGGGGAGAGAGAGAGCCGTGGCCATATAGTTTGTCGTTGCTAGGAGAGAGAGAGAGAGAGAGAGAGAGAGAGGAAAGTCGGCGAGGGAATGGGCCGTGGGTCTCAGGGAGAAATGAAAAAAGAGCAAAGAAATGGGCCAGGGAAATTGTGCTGAGAAAAATAAGGGGAAAAGAGAGAAAAAGAAAGTGGGCTCGGGTGGTAGGCCGGAAGAAAAGAGAGAGAAATAGAAAAGGAAAAGAGAAATAAAAGAAAATATATGATTATATTGGAAAAAGATTTTGGTCAAAACAAGTGTGGGTAATGCTCACGCATCTCGTCCTCGGGGACACTAACCTGGGACAAGCCCAAAATAGAAACGGGAGGGGCTCTGAGTCCAAAATAAAAGCGGGACTGATTCGAATTATGTCTGACGATACTCTTAGAAGTCCATTGTATGCATGATGAGACCCAATCAGAATACCTGATACGGTCATGAAATCAGAAGCATAACTCCAGTTGCTTACACACTCTCTAATATGAGTTACCCCAAAACCCAGTGAGTCTAAAGTGCTAAGTGTTGTTAAAAGTATACAATTCTCAGTGTCAATTGTTGTTCGAGAGATGTTTTAAGATGACAGTATTTGTTTAGTCAGGCATGTATCATGAGACAAAGTATGTAAACAAGTCTAATGGTACATAAAAATTAGGTAATATTAGTTAATATGATTGGTGTGCTATGTGATTTAAATTCATTAATGTTTCATGATTTCCAACTATTTCAAAAGTCATTATGCCAACAGGTGCAATTCCAGTAACATGCCACTTATAAGTTGACATCAGTAACAAGTCAAACTATATTCCAAGTTCATGTTTCATTATATCACATCCAATCATATCACTTACATTTGAAGTTATAAGATTTCTAGATTAATCCATTGCACCATCAAGTGATTCCATAACAATTTAAAAATGAGAGGAGTGACAATTGAATTGATATCAGAAAGGTCTCATCATAGATCGTATAAGGGTCTAATCCATACGTTCATGATTTTTCATGTCACCAGCCAACAACATCAAGGTTAATTTTCAGTAAAATATAAACATGTAATAATTCCAAACGTGAACACAATGCCTAACCAACAATAGGGCAAAAGCCTGTAATCCAACTATCAGTGGCACATGGCCTCACAAAACTGGAAAACAAGGCCCCCTAGTCCAATAAGCCAAAGGGCAAAAGCCCAATTCCAACACCAAAGGGCAAACCCAATTCCATTACCAAGCCCTACACCAAAGTATAACACCAAGTCCACCAAAGTCCAACACCACTCCCAACACCAGAGTCCACCAAAATCCAAAACCAAACACAACACCAAAGTCCAACACCAAGCCCAATACTAAGGCAAAGCTCATAGCCAAGCACGGCCAACCAACAACCCACGCAATGGGCAAAAGCCCAACCAACACCCACGGGCAAGAAGCCTAGTCCAACAAGCTCAAGGAAACAGAGCCACATGAACCAACAGCACGGGACAAAAGCCCATCAACCCAACCAACCCACGCAAGGGGGCAAAGCCCAGCCAACAACTACGCAAAATGGGCAAAGCCAAAGCAACATCCCCATAAGGCAAAGCCCACCATCAACTCAAGTCATAACATATAGCCACAACCACATAAGGCAGAAACCCAGAGAAAGCCCAAGAAGACACATGACAACCATCAGCAAGGGGCAGAAGCCTAGTGCAATGAGTATATATAATGTAAGTATAATAGAATGAGACATGAAGATTATAATGTGATGAAACTGGATGAGAAAAGTATATTTGTAAATAATGTAAATATATCGAGTTGGTTATGCAAGAAGATGCAAGAAGAAAGATGTTTATCAAAAAATATTAAACAAGATGATCGAAATGGAGACCTATAGCGGGAGTGTTGTGCAATTAAGATGTATCGTTGGAGCTAAGGGGGGAAATTTTATAAGATTGTAATTGGACGAGCTTTCTCATATGGTACCATAATGTTATGTTGTCAACAAGAAACATGAACAAAATATGTATGGTAGAGATGTGAAAGTTACGATGGATGTGTGGAAACACTAAAAAAATATTATAAGAAACGAGTATATCCGATCAAAATTAGACATTGTCCCTATACAAAATAAGATGAGACAACATAGCTTAAGATGGTTTGGTCATATATGCTCAAAACCAATTGATGTGTCCATTAAAAGATAGAACATATGAATATTGAGATCAAGAAAAAGAGACGTAGACTGAAGAAGATATGGATGGAAGTGATAAGAATGGATATGAAAGATCTTGATTTAACGAAAGAGAAAATAATAGATAATAATACATGAAAAATGAGTATCCGACCTCACGATCTAACGTGAAAATGATCTGATATTCTTTCTATTGAGTTCATGAAGCGGACCCCAATTTTTAGGATGAAAGCTATGATGAGGATGATGATATGTCCTTCCCAACAAAGTAGCAAACGATGAAACCCAAAGGAACATAAAGAGCTCCAAAAACAAGTTGAGCTTATGGCCAAAGGCTTAGTTCAAGAAAATAAAAGCTCAAATGTTGCACATGCCCTTCTTATGCCGTAGAAAGATGGAACATGACGTATGTGCATTGACAATAAAATTGTAAATAAGATTACCATCAACTTTTGTTTTATTATTCCTCACCTCGATGATCTTCTGAATCAACTACATTGAGACACCATCTTTTCAAAGATTGATATCCAAAACAGCTACCATCACATTCATATGAGACCGGGAGATGAATGGCAGATGACCTTCAACACAAGGGACGGCATAATGGATGGCCATGCCATTCGGTCTTTCAAATGCCCATTCATGTGACTAGTGACTCGTGTTCAAACTTCAAACCCATCTGGGGCAAATATTGTTATGGTTTATTTTGATGGCATTCTTGTGTACATCAATAATAAGGGGCAGCACTTGGATCACCTTCGGTAAGTTTTCAAAACTTGGTAAGATCAAAAGCTATATGTGAACTTGAAGAAGTGCCAATTCTTTACTAGCCTCATCTTTCTAAGCTATGTTGTGTCCAGAAAAGGACTAAAGATGGATCCTAACAAGGTGGGAGCAATACTTAATTGACCTATTGCTAATTCATTTCACATCCAGAGTTTTCATGGTCTTCACTCAGTTTGTCATCGCTTTGTAAAGAATTTCAGCACCATTATTGCCCCAATCACAGAATGCTTGAAAGGAGGCAGTTTCAAATGGATAAATGAAGTTCAAAAGAGTTCTGAACCCATCAAACAAAAGGTGACAGCTGCTCCTAACCTTGATCTACCAGATTTTAATCAAGTCTTTGAAGTTGAATATGATGCTTCTGATGTGGGAAGGGGTGCAGTCCTTAGCCAAGGAAAAAAACATATTGCCTTCTTTAGTGAAACACTCAACGAATCTCGCAGGAAGTAATCTGCTTATGCTACTGAATTCTATGTTATTGTTCAAGCCATGTGCCATTGGAGTCAATATCTTATTCCCAAGCCCTTTGTTTCGTTCACAGAGCATGAAGCCTTGAATTTCGGCGCAGCCAGCGAAAGCTAACTGATACGATTCTGATACGATTGGGAAAGAAATTGGGGCTAAATGATAGAATTTTTATTGAATTTCAACGGAACTACAAGATTGGGCCTCAATTTGAAAGGAATGTCACTCTCCCAATTACCTAGGGCTAATTGATCTAAATAATAACTACTAATTCTCCCACAATATTCTTCATACACCCTCATGATCTCCCCTCTCTTATTTACACAAAATGAGTAATTACCAAACTGCCACTGACATACAGTTTTCATCTGTCATCCTAAAATTGCAGATTTGTCACTCCGTCCCAGAATTACGAATCTGTCATTCCACCCAGAAATTACAAAAATTCCCACTGTCATGCACCCTTTATATGCGATCATATCATTACTCCTTCCCATGAGTCACATTATCCTCAAAATGAAATTCTGAAGACTGTCACTGAGCTGTGTTGAATGGCTCCACGTCGTGTCCTACTCCAAATGAGGGTGTGCGCCCTCTCCTATCTCTTCCTCCTCGGCTACTATGCTCTCGCCATCATCACCGACGGTCAAAAGTTAGAGGACACAATCTTGATAACGATGTCCCGTGTAAACTTCTCGTTGCAGCAAAAGTAGTCCCTTAGCATGCTTATTCTGGATCTGTCTCTATGATGCACTTGGACTTGATGTCGGGTCGGGCTCCTTGTTCTTGTCCTGGTTTGTCTGAACCCCAGTTGACTGCGACTTTTGTACTTCCATCGTGACACTGGTGGAGGGAGTGAATCCGTCTGATGCTCTATTAGCACCCCGCTCCGCAGTGTTCATGTCCTCAACCATCTAACCAACTCCATCATCTCCCTTTACCCCCTCGGTCTCATGAGGCGTAGCTCGGCTCAGATGCTCGCTTTGAGCCCCTTCATAATGTTTCCTTCCAGAACCGCCTTAGACATTCCTCTCATCCGGCCCGAAAGCAACTCAAATTTCTCCATATATTTCCGAATTGTCCCCTCTTGCTTGAGTGCAAGGAACTGCTCATACAAATCACCACCCTGAGTATCGCGAAAACAGTCAAATAAGCAGTCTTTGAACTCCTCCCACGAACGCACATGCTGCATCTGCTCCCTCCACTGGAACCAAGCCAATGTCATTCCTTCCAAACATAGACCCCCCATAATCAGCTTCTTCTTCTCTTCTCCTTATCTGTAAGTCGTTTCACTACGAAGTACATTTCTATGTGATATACACATCCATAAGGTCCTCTCCCTCAAAGTTCAACAGCCCCTACTCGGTTTTCCATCGTGGATGCCCGTAGTAAATTTATCGATATGCATTCAAATTTACAGGCATGGGACCCTCAAAATCCTCCATCAAAAATATATCTATCGTGAAGTCATTCACACGCCCATTGTGAAAGCAATATGGGACTACGTCACCTTCATTGAAGCTCCAAAAGCATCCTCCACCATCGTTGATGCCTCCAAAAAGTAGCCTGCCACCTGTCGTAGCCCTTGCCTCCTTGGAATTGCCACCACCCCCGAGAGGCCACCACATCTAGCCATGGCCTACCGATCGCCCTGCAGCCCGTTGCTACCCCCAAAGGAGAGCATGCCACCTGCTGGTACATGTCGGCCCCATAGGGGGGTCGCCGGCTTCATCCTAAGGGTCGTTGGTTCTGATCGGGGCTCATTAGCCCCTGGGTGCGACACCATCACCCCAAGGGCCGTGACCCGTCCTGCTGCTGTCCCAGGGATTGCAAAGCCCCGGGCGGCCATCCCAAGGGCCGTGTGGCACATGGCCGTCATCCCGGGAGTCGCCGCCCCCTGGATTGGCCGTCGGGCCCTAGCATCCCCTTAACTCGCTCAACAGCACCCACGCATGAGGTTCGCATGTACGGCTACTCGGTTAGATCTCTTCCTCAGAGACAATGGCTTTTCCCTTATTGTTAACGTTTACAGTTACCGTGTCACCTTTGCCAACTTCTTCCTTATTCAGATCCGTCTTCATTGCCACCACCTCAGGCAGAGGATAGTTATTCATCTATAATATTTGTTTCAACATGAATTCCATCACCAAAAATCTTTCCTCCAACTTTTCCTCCAACATTTGATGTCATTTCTTCATGGTTCTCCTTGGGACCTCCACTTCGCTTTCCAATTTCACCTCCAAAATGTCAACTTTTCTTGTTGTCATTAGGATCGACCGCACTGAAACCAATTTGATACAATTGGGGAAGGAATTAGTGCAAAAGGATAGGATTTTATTGATTCTCAATGGAACTTTTAGTCTCAATTCGAGAAGAATGACACTCTCCCAATTACCTAAAACTAACTAAGCTAAATAATAACTATTAATTCTCTTACAATATTCTTTATAATCCCCTCATGATCTTCCCCTTCTTTTATACAAAATTCTTATTTAATGAGCCGTAGCCCCGTAATTACCAAACTGCTCTTGGCCTAGGGTTTTTGGCCATCGCACTGAAATTACAGATTTTACACTCCACCCAGAAATTATGAATCTGCCACTCCGCCCAGAAATTACGAAAACTGCAGCTGGCATACACCCTTTATATGTGATCGTATCACTAACTTGCGCCATGCTCCATGGGTTCATCAATTTATCCAAGCTTATAGCTTTATTGTGAAGCATAAGTCTAGAAGTAATAACATAGTGGCTGATGCATTAAACTGAAGGTACTCCTTGTTGTCAACGGTGCAAGATATCGGTGTAGGATTTGAAGTGACGGTCCTTTTCATCATCAATACTTGTTACAAGATGGATTTCTCTTCGAAGGAAATCACGTGTGCATCCCTGAAAAGTTACAAGGCAAGCCCTTATTTTCCTGGCACAGAAAAATGGAATTGGTTGACATTTTGGTAGAAAGAAAAACACTTGCTCTTGTGCAAGAGAAATTTTATAGGCCGAGAATGGGGTGCGATGTCATGAGGCATGTGGAAAAATGTAGGGTATGTCACATTGCTAATAGCCATAGAATGTTGGTCTTTACACTCTTCTTACAAAACATGAACTCTATAGTTGGCTTACCAAAGACTAAAAGAAACAAGGACTCAATTATAGTGGCGGTTGATTTGTTATCAAAAATGTCTCATTTTTGTTCCTTGTAACAAAACCGTATATGCTTCTCATGTGGCTGAACTTTATTTATTTGAAATGGTCAGGTTACATGACATTCTGAAAACTATCACTTCAGCCTGGATTCTAAGTTCATGAGACATTTTTGGCAAGCACTTTGGAGAAAACTTGGAACGCACCTCCAATTTAGCTCAACTTGTCACCCTCAAAACGAATGGACAAACTGAAAGTTGTCAATAGAATTTTGGAGAATCTGATGTACATCTGTGGAAAAGAACACTCGGCAACGCGACTCGCTTTTAGATCAAGTCCAGTTTGCTCATAACCAGTCGGCTAGTCAAACTACTGGTTGCAATCCTTTACAAATTGTTTATGGCCAAATCCATTAAGCATGTCCTTTAGACTTGGTTCCTCTACCTGGAACTCATATCTTCAGTGTAGATGCAGAAGAAAGGGTCCAGCACATTAAGAAGTTGCCTGATCGGATTTGGGACAAAATTGCTAAACAAAACGATAAGTATTGAGCTCAAGCAAACAAGCATCGCATATTTTTTTTGGGTTTAGGAAAGGAGATCTAGTGTGGGTTGTTAGCACTTGGCACAAGAAAAGTTTGCTAAACGGAAGCCTAGAGCTGCTGGACCATTTGAGGTTCTCAAATGCATAGGAGAAAATACCTATAAGATTGGGTTGCCTGAAGAATACGAGGTATCTGGCATCATCTGGCATCGATGTTTCTGATTATCTTATACCATTAATGGTTAAGGGCAAGTCTTTTCCAACCAGGGGAGCATGACAAATGTTTGTCTCCCAATCAGTCAAACAATAAAGAGTATTCAATTATCAAAATTTGGAGTTGTTGATTCTTCAAGAAAGAATCTCTCTTCTTTCAAACTTTGATTCATTTTGTTCGAATGATGAGTTATTGATCCATACCCCAGAGGTGGATTCATGTGGGTGGCGAGCTACATCATCCTTCACTATTGTTTCCTCTCATTCCGGTATCAGAAACTTGATGCACCAACACATAGTAATGCAACATAACCATTTTATTAAATTATTCTAAATGGAATTATCCAACTCACCTGTGCACTAGCTAAGGACGTGAATGATGTCAAAAATTTCAATTACCAGTGTTTGGTTCACTTGACATATATGCGAAACAAGTGACTTTTATTCCAAGAAAGTTTTGCACTTTGATGAATTTACCTCATCGTGAGAGTGAGGTATCAAGGTTAATTATCTTTATTTTGTACCAAAGTGAAATAACCAGTTCACATTTGATAGCTAAATCAGTATTCGCCAAATGAAGCAACAATAAGTATTTGGCTAAATAAGTATTAATTTCAGTGATATATTGCCCAATAAAATGAAATTTACAAAACAAAAGCAAAAGCAAAAGCAAAAGTCTGATGGCAGCATTCCAAGGTACATGCATTTTAGACCATACACAAGCATATAACAGTAACCATAATCAAACTTCAGTATTTACACTTACGATGCCACCTATACCGATGCCACACTGTCTATGAAAAAAGCACATTGGGTTAATAGTGTTTCTTTAAGGTTGATTATATACTCTCTGCTGCCCCCCCCCCCCCCCCCCCCCCAAAAAAAAAAAAAAAAACAAAACAAAAACAAAACAAAACAAAAACACACACACACCGAATTGCAAATATACCACCATTGAGGCCATGTGCTACTGAAGTAAGACTATCCGGTTATAAACTTTTAAGTTGCATTATGTAGGTTAAAAAGCATGATAGGATTCAAAACAAAGATTCTATTTTTACTGATAAAACTGAAAAATAAAAAGATAACTCACCACAATTATAGAGGTGTCCGATCTCCCAAGACGTCAATTTTAGAAGACATCCGCACTCTCCCGAAGAACGAGGGACAATCTCACTTCTAATATCAATTCTCTCAAATTCATCATATGAAATCACTAAGCCCATCCCACCTATAAATAGAGTTCAGATCTATGCAAGATTATAGAAAACCCCAAAATGCTGAAAAATTTTCCAGAACGCCCCTAAAAATCCGAAAATTTTCAAAACCCTCCTAATGGGCCCAAAACAGATAAAAAGTCTATATCTATCATTACTCCACCCCTGAAAACCATCATGTCATCAAGGTGGAGCATGAAGTCTGTGGCGGTCCTACTCCAAGTGCGGATGCACACCCCTTCAGGCTCTTCTTCCTCCGTTATATCCTCCTCGTCTTCTCCCACTAATAGCAGCTGAATCTTGCGCACTCCACAATGGTGCCCTGTGTGAACCTCTCGTCGTATTTGAAACACATCCCCTTCTGCCTCCTCTCCCGCATCTCCATGTATCGCTCAAATTCCCTTCGTGGGCCTCCTCCATCCTGATCGACGAAGTCTCCCCAGTCATTGCCGACATCATAGAAGCCCTCAACATTCTGCCCCCATGTCTTCCTCCCCACCGTCGTCGCCAGGCTCCCACCAGTACTACAGAGGGTCTTCATCGTAATGCATCACCGATGGGCCTCATCGAGCTTCAGGATTCACGTCGTATCTGTCTCACTGCACCTGAGCCTCGATTCGTCGCTGTTGTGGAGCCCGGGTTCGCTGATTTGGCTCAAATATTCCTCGATCTGGGCCCAGATTGGCCCTGCACCGCTGCTGGAGTTGCGTAGCCCCCAGATCTGGACCCTAGGGGCCCAGCGCCACTGTTGGAGGGGCTGGTGCCCCAGGTTGCTGGACAGGAATGGCTATCCAGTTGCATGGGGGCAGCCGCCCCTCTTGGAGGGGCTGCCCCCATGTTGCTGGACAAGGGGTGGCAGCCCCTGTTCCACTGTCGAATCCATCTTATATCACTGTTTGGAAGCTCTAGGGTTTCGAGTTTCACAGATTTGCATCGTAGACTCCTCATCTTTCCTGTAGTAATCGTCGGCGTCGGAAAGTAATCCCTCTTCGTATTCTTCCATCTTCTCCTTTTCCTTCTCCAAATTTGTCACCTTTCGCCCAAAATTAGGGTTTTCATCGACGTCGGCCCCCCTAGCCGCGAAGAGCATGAGTTGTTGCATGATTTGGGCTAGGGTTTCGCCTTGTTTCTCTTGGGATTCTGCCAACTTCGCTAGAGCTTTTCTGTGCTTCACTAAAGTTTGCTTCACGGCCTCAAGTTCATCGTTGAATTTTTCCTCCAAAGTATCGATTTTGTCTTTAGATCTCGTTACCGCCGCCATGGATCTTGATATTCTGATACCAATTTAATAGGGACCAAAACAAGGTTTCTATTTTTATTGATAAAACTGAAAATAAAAAAGATAACTAACCACAATTATAGAGGTGCTTGCTTTTCCAAGACGCCAATTTTAGAGGACATTCGCACTCTCCCAAAGAACGAGTGATAATCTCACCTCTATTATCAATTTTCTCTCAAATTCAACATATGAAATACCTCAACCCCTCCCATCTATAAATAGAGTTCAGATGCAAGATTAAAGAAAAACCCCAAAAGACTGAAATCCCAAAACGACCCTAAAAATCCGAAAATTCCCAAAACACCCCTAATGGGCCCAAAACACATAAAAAGTCCAGATCTATCAAATCCACATGATGACTAATAGTGGGTTGTTGTGAAGTTGGAAGTCTGGATCTCACATGAAAATTTGAGCCCAACAAGACATTTAGGCATCACGCTGTCATGCGTCCTTAATATGTAATTCGAAATCAAGGTGCCTTTTCAGGTGAATCTGAAAGAAGCAATGCAAGCAAGTGATGCTCATGCTGCCACATAAATTGACTCACCATTTATGTCAATGATTTCCAATAGCATTCCCATTTGGTTTAAACATTCAAACAGTACAAGTCGAAGATGCGGAACATTATAACTAATCAATATCAGCCATTGATCACATTATCCAAGGAATTTATTTAGCCTAACCATAAACTTGATATAGATCTTTCAACTGAATGCTGATAAATTCTAATTTTAGAATATGGCACCTATGAAGTGAGCAGGGATGTAGTCCAGTTCAAATAGAAATTTGCCTTCAGGAAAAGAGAAGATAGCACAAAATTTCAAAGGAAATTTAATTGGTATTTATGCATGAGTTTGCATTCTAAAATGAATGATGCTCAGAGATGTTGTGAAAGGTTATAGTACTCACCCACAGGTAGAACACTTCTTGTGGTGCTTGCAGAATATTGACAAACAAATGGAACAAACGTACCCCATATCAATGGTCTTTTTGTGGCAGAAACACCTGCAAGAACAACATAACTCAGACATGGACAAGTAAAATAAAGACGAAACATAGTAACTCAGGAAGTAAAAGATCTGTTTGCAAAATGTGTGTATGGGAGAAGGCATTTCTAGACGATGAATTACTGAAGACCACAAAAATAATATAAATGGGCAACACTTCCTGTAAAAGAAACGAAAAGGTAGCAGTGTTTTTCATTTAAATAAAATGGGAGAAAAGGTGCAAAACATAGATAACACAACATATGGCGAAAGGAACCAAAAAACAACCTAAGGGTATGTAATCCATAAACAACAGTACTGACACAAACATCTCCTTGTGTAAAGCCATTTCATGCTAAATCAGGTTCCATTAAGCGGCGCAAAATTAGATACATAAACAATGGCACATTGCTTATGAAAAATTGGCTTCATTGATCAGTCATTCTAGCACATGCTGCTGAGGAATATAAGAGCAGCAATTTTTGTTCTAAGTCAATCTGCAACAAAGACACAAAACATAAATCATGTTAATTAGGAAAAACTAGTCTAGACATTGTTAGAGAAAATGCTCATGTTTGAAGGTGACCATGAAGTTTAAAGCCATGGACTAGTGTTACCAGGACACTTCATGTTAATGAAAATTTGCCGTGTGGGAAGCTTGGACAGTTAAGTACAATAGGACAGATGTGTCCCACAACTACAACTTAGCCCATATAGAAAAAAACAAGGAAAGATTGTGTGCATTCATTAATATAAGGAAAGTAATAGAAGAATAAGGGAGAAATGCTAACAAGAAAAATTAATATGTGTGACACTTTCTTATTCCACCATCATGCAAGCCCATGACATGCCCTTTTTTAAACCTTGCCGATGTCATGGTATATACATGTGTGGACCTAGACATAGACCATTGTTCCTCTAAATATGAGATGTGCATGTCATGTGTGAGTATGTATATGTATATGTATATTCATGTCCTCGTATCCTTTTGTTTAGAATTTAACCTATTGGACACCGTAGGATACTCCGACACATGACACATGTCCAACTAACACTTCCCTGAGATGAGTTGCTTGAATTTAGAAGTCTGAGACACTTTATGAGGCCTCGTCCACTAAATCTATGAACACAGAGGCTGTGGAAACCTGAAGCCCAAAGCCATGTTCCAATAAAGTTTATCGTCAACTATGCCAAGAAAACAACACTAGAGCCATACACATACAGAGGTCTTATTTGTACAGAATGATGGCCTCTACTCTATATATAGTTGTAGAAATGAACTGGCATTAATATTGGGGAATGTATACTTGCATTTCAAACCACAAGTTCTGAAAGGATGAAATGGTTTGAGTAATATCATCACTAGGTCTAGACAGCAGAAGGTCAATTCTATTATCAGGTTTATAAACTTTGCTTTATTAACATAAGGTCATAATATCACAAAGCCTTTGCTCGAAAGCCAAAGCATAGGCTAAGCTTTGGATTTTCAGGACCTCTTTTGCAATGATTTCTGGTATGTGAGTGCGGTTGCATTCTATTGGGGATGTCAAAACAGAGATATGCAATTTCAATTCTCGGTGCCTTGTCAAAAGTATAGCTAATGATACAACTTTGGTTTAGAGATGGTAAGAAACCAGTATTATCAATTCGTAGGGCAAATCGGAGTCCGCTGGACATAATGCTATATAATTATTGTTAGTATAAGTTGACACAGCAAGACCACTAGTGCATATTTCCTCCTTCGTGTCTAGTAGTGGAGTCAGAAAAAATTGATGTAGAACCAGAAGAATCATACTGGGAGAAGCCTAAAAAAGTCCATAAATGCAGTTCGATGAGAATAAACAAAGAAAAGCACATACGAGGCTCGGAAATCCACCCCCACAGGCTTAGGAAGCTGCACAAAGTTCCTTGATTGCAAGTCAGTACCAAAGACTGCCTGCATTTTAGAGAATGTATGTATATCATATACCATCTAGGCATCTAATTTGATTAACAAGGATTTATGTTAAAAAATTTATATAGTCAAAACAAATATGTGCAGAACCATGGTGTAGAAAGTTGATTTCATAAAATAAGATATACTCAGGGAAAATATGTGGAAAAATAGGCTGAAGAGAAGCAGAAGGTTCTCTGTAAATCCGGTGTCTGTATGTGTGCGTGAATGTCGGCATGTTAAACAAAAAGGACTACAGTTCCTTGACAATTTTCAGAGAGCTTTGCCAAAGACAGGAGCCAAAGTATATGATGCTTACAACCAGCACAAAGTCGGCAATATACATTAGTGGATCCCATTAAACTTGATACATGATTATATGGAGAAAATAGAAGTATCATGTGTCATGTCAAGAAATTTCCACCTATGGCGGACGAAAAGTCTGCTCTACTTTCCTTTGGACAATCAACACCATTCAAGTTGATCTCCATCTCTTAAAACATAGGCTGTATCCTGAATATCATGTGATGTTCATGGTGTTTACCCTTACATCAAGTAATTGGAACTAATTACACCGTGCATCTCGGGCAGGCATCCAAGGTTTCAATATGAGAAAAGAAAAGATATGGGAGCTATCAAGGTGAAAACTGATTTTAAAATGAGATTTTGCACTCATCTACCAGCTTATCAAATTGCAACCGCTGACCAAACAAAGCTCGTCAAATCGCAACTGATTATCGAACAGCCGACGACGTAGTCGATGAAAGAGATGAATGGGTTTTAGGTAAGTAAACTATTCAATATCCTGCCTACCACTGCACATCTTAACTAGTATTACATGATCAACAAGTTATTCTGCAGTTCCCACCTTTTTTTTACTGGTAAAAAGATCAATCATGTTCATTTAAGAGCAAAGATATCTAAGATTTATGAACTTGTTCTCCAAGCATCAACATATAAAGAATTTATTTCAACAATTTGATAATCTTGGGCTTTTCGAAATCTGCAATGCAATTGTGAAACCATCCAGAAACAAGTACTTACAGTAAGATATTCAAATAGACCATCAAGTAGTTGGGGCTTCAGATAAACCCCACCAGTAATATATGAGGCCTGAAATTAAATTTGTGTGAGAATAATAGTTGTTATTTTCTTTTCTGGGCTTAAGAATATTTGAATTTCGTATCAGATTCATCTGGAGATATTAAAGCATCACCTGTTGCAAGAAGGCCGAATGTTGTGACCCCACCACACAAGAATCGATAGGAACCTGAGAGAGTGAAAGTTTTTGGAGAATTGTGAAAATACCATATTGTGACAACGTAAAAGAAAATAAAATCAGTGATATACTATCAAGCAACCGGTTTCATATGACGTACCAAATGAAATAACTCCCAAAGAAAAGGGAAATTTTATAAGAGCTGAATTTGGGCTCAGGTGAAATGGGAAAAACTATCATGAGTCATCATAAATCAGTGGAAGCGACATAAAACAGCAAAACAAACAGCCTTCACGCCACAGGTGTTAGTGCCTAAATTAGGGACGAATAATTCATACCGCTCTAACTTTTTTCAATTGTATCCTTTTACCTCTTCCATAACTTTGGTTAATGTTTTACCACACTTAACTCCTCATGTTTACCCTTATCAAAGGATGGAAAGTTTTAAGTTTTAAACATGAATATTTGCCCTTATGATAATGACATCGATGTTGACTACTATTTATTTCATGATGCCATTACTGATTTCATAACACTGTGAGTGTGTGATGCTACCAACTCTTAAATATTTGAAGACCAATATTTTTTGATTTGACAATTTTGTTAAAATTTCCATAATGAAATTTCAAATTCTCTGCATGTTAAAAGGGTATTAGAACTGGTAACATGATGCCATCACCTTTAGATTAAGTGTTATCGTTTATATGACATTATTTAGCTTAATAATATTGTTTTATAATTCACAATCTCAAGAGCAAAAATGTCTGAAGATGGCCCATCAGTCCCATCAGTCTGAAAAGACATGTAACAGGTGATGAGTTAAAACATGGGTAAAAAAAGGGAAACAAATCGGCATACTGGCACATTTTGCATAAATTACTTTCAGGGTCGCAGAAACTATATAAACAGTATATAAAGCTGATGAGAGCTAACACCAGCAATAATTAGTACATCCAGTACACCCTACAGAGGGTGATGGTTTAATGCAGACTGGATGAAGCAACTATAGAACATTATTGTAAAATCAGCTGATGGATATGACCATAAAAGCATATCAGTAACTGCAAAGAGAAATCATTGGCGATGGTTTAAATAACATAAAATACTAAAAAAATTCAGGAACCCCCCCCCCCCCCCCCCACACACACACACACACAAGGATGACCAAACATGAACCGTATTGAATGAGCTTACTTTTTGAACTTATGACATGTAGCTTTACTTTTCAGCATCTTTGTAATCATAGCAACATACAGTGTACAGAACTCTAATCTTTTATTCAATGAATTGTTTCTCAGTTGCAATCGCCTGTACAGAACCGTGTCATTTCATACCCGCCTTGTGTCAACCTATGTTTCATGTGCCGGTTTATACTATCAGCACAACTTTTTCCCTTTTTTCAACTAATTTCTTGTATCACATTTTATTTGAGTTTGTTAATTTACCTCAAAAATTAATATAAATCAATAGATAACTTAATAAACAATTGAACTTTATAAACATGATTTAAAAACCATATTATAGGATGTTTCCGCCCTTCAAAGCATGTGTGATGCACAGCCCTAACGAGATTATCACCTATACCCATGCGATCAACCAAGGTGTGTCTCCACCTAACCCTTTCTACCAGTATACCATCGAGTGCATGATACTGATGGTAACGAATCTCGAATCACAAAGATGCCCAATAACAAAATAAGCTAAAAATAAATTCTTATGAACGTGGTTTAGGGGAAAATTTCAAAAGATGTTAGAATGAAAAAAATATAAAAAGTCATTCCCTCTCTTTTCTGCCCAATAACAAAATAAGCTAAAAATAAATTCTTATGAACGAAGTTTAGGGGAAAATTTCAAAAGATGCAAGACTGAAAAAAATATAAAAAGTCATTCCCTCTCTTTTCTATTTTGAGTTTTATAGGAACTTGGAGAGTAGAAAACGATGAGACCTTTCTTATTCTTTCGGTTACAAAAGGAGATGGAGGATGTAGTGGGAGAGTTAAAGTGGATGCAGTGGGTCTGTCATTAAACCGAAAATTAAATAGGGAGGAAAACATGAGGGAAAAAATAAAAAAAATCTAAAAATAATAACTAATTATTCTAGAGTTCAGAATTTGTCATTTTTGATAAATTGAAGTTTTAAGTTTCCTTTTCAAACATGTTCAACAATTTGAATATACCATATTCCTCTATTCATTGCATATAGTTTTCATGCATCTGTTATGAATGAGAACATGAGAATCTCTGCTTTGATAAATAATCTCAAAAAAATATCCCTCCATTCTTGACCAACACAAATCATGGAACACAGATGGATATGGTGAGAAAAAGGTACATGGTTTGGCCTTGAAACTCAGCCTCGTTAAAATTTCCCGCCGGGGGGAGGCTTACGTTTGCCGTAGTTTTGGCCGTGGGCTGATTTGTAGAGGCAAAATTCAGCTTGTAGGAGACAAGACGATAATACAGACTGCTCTACCTAAAGAACATTTTGCTATGAAAAGTGAATCTGAATCAAAATTGTCCTAAACTGTGCAGTCTATAATGCTAAATCATATTTCATTATGCAAATCATTGATAGATCTGGACTTTTTTATGTGTTTTGGGCCCATTAGGGGCTTTTTTCGGTCTTTTTGGGAAAATTTCAGTCTTTTTGGGTTTTTCTGTAATTTTCCCTAGTTCTGAAATCTATTTATAGGTGGTAGTGGCTGAGGGGTTTCGTAGGCTTATTTTGGGAAATTTTCAGTCTTTTTGAGTCTTTTTAGTCATTTTGAGACATTTTGGGTTTTTATGTAATTTTCCTTTCCTTAAATCTGAAATCTATTTATAGGTGGGAGTGGCTAAGGGGTTTCTTAGGCTTATTTTGAGAGAATATTGATATTAGAGATGAGATTATCCCTCGTTCTTCGGGAGAGTGCCGACATACTCTTTAATTGGCGTCTTAGGAGGGTGATCACCCCTTTAATTGTGATCAAGGTTCAGTTTTATTAATAAAAATCGAATCCTTGTTTTGGTTCCTATCAATCATCTTTGCAAAAAATGCATTATATGACAGATTTGAAATAAAGGCTTGCTGCTGGATTTTTTCCCTTTTTTGTCCCTTTTTTTCTTTTTTTTTTCCTTTTTCCTTTTTCTGCATGTGCGTGCGCAATTTTTTTTTTTTGGGGGGGAGGGTTTGATAGCAGCAATGATATGCAAGTGCTTGCATAAAACGAAACCTTATAAAATCCTTCATATGAATAAATTCTATCCGATAATGATAATTAATAAATAGAACAACAAAAGGTAATCTTATATCTGCATAATAGCTAACAAGAGAACAATATGATTATAAAATACCATGGAGCGTTGAGCTGAGAATATTGCATTCATTACTGCAACATATCTGCCAAATCACCTTCTTAGTTGAAACCCAAAAAATATGTGATGTAAACAAAGTGCTAAACATAACATACTGCTCCGGTCCATCTGGAGATCCCTGCAGGCACAAGATCTGTCGTCCACAATGTCATGAGATGTATATCAATAATAGAACATACTATAGGGGGGAAGGAGCTTGAGTTAAGAAAAAATACAAGACAGCAACAAAGTATGTGTAGTAAAACTCATTAACAAAGTAAGTTGCGGTGCGGAAAGGTAGGATGTGTCCAATTATTAAGGAAATTATCAGTTTCAGCCTTGAATTTCAGACATCACCTTTTCATACATAATTACTTTTAATCATTTTGTGCTAACGTAAAAGTTAAACTTCTGGGAATTTTATGTGAAGCTATCAAAGATGGCTGAGAAACATCAATATGAAAAGTAGATATAGGAATATAGGAGGTGGAAGCCAATAACAACCAACAAGAGTCCACAGTATCACCTTCACTAGTGACTTCCACCCTATAATCAGGTCAATAGAAGCAAACATCAGTGCTTTCAAGTGAAGCTATGTACATGGAGCAAGGATACCACATACAGTAATAGACGGACAAGGGGACAACAAGCATAACTAGGGAACATCATGAATAACGCCTTAAGCTGGAATATTTAACAATAGCCACAGTTCCTCTCTCAAAAATCCTACCTACAACTAAATCTTCAGTTCAAGGCAATTTTTATATGCAAGACACTCTTATCACATATCCAATATGTGATTATTCCTTTGGAACTTAAGAATATTGCATGCTCCACCCATAAAGGATTCTTCCCTGGCAAATTTGGTATTCCAAAGGTGGCACATGGATTCAATAGGTGGCTATTACAGATTCAAGAGATGCCCCCACCATCTCTCATATGATATAACACTTTGCTTGATGTGGCACTTTAATTCCCACATTCATTGTTTCAAATATAAGCTAATATGAACGCTACATCTGCCACTATATCATGTCTTCTGCTATGTCACTTGTACCATTTCGATCATATAATTGTTGATATTTTGGATATCAGTCAATATATCAATCCAATACATCTTTGTCTAATATCAGCCGAACAGATCATATTGGTTTACTTGTTTTATTTGGTATGCATTTCAAGTTAAAATTGAAATACTAATTGCTTAGTAGAAACTATACCTCTTACACATTATGTTTTAAACCCAAGCATCTCACTATTGCACAAATCTCCTGACTAGTCTCATCGCAAACTTGTTCCTTATGTTTCTTGTTCTCCTTTGCGCCTTAATCTAATGACATTGAACATGCGAGACAAGGGACAAATCACCGTTGAGGAAGCAAAACTGATAATGAAGTAGATTTGAATTGATGAAACTAAGATATTGAAAGCATCCTAATCAATAGCTCACCTACTTGTTTTGGATAAAGGAGGCCCTAGTCAAAGACAAGAGTGAGTTAGCATATCACAAAAGTTTTTTCTCGTATGTCTTATTTTTAGTAAGGCCCCTGATTTTTTTATTTGAAATTGGAACCAAATGATTTGTAACATGTTAGTTCCAAAACTAAAATGATAGCAAACTGATAATCTTCATTTTTTTTCTAATTCAAAACCAAATGATCTAACTTTAAATTTTAAAGTGTGGAGGTGAGGATTTCATTCACTAAAGTTTTATTTCATATTTGCAATCATCCAAATCAAAGTAAATAATAGAGACACTTCATCAAATACTTTTTAATTTCATGATTTATTTTATTGCAGTGTGACAGCATACATGATCCTTATGACCTTTGCATGCATGTAATGGAATATTTATTAGATACTAGGACATTATAACTATCCTTAAGTTATCAATATTTTACATATGAAATTGGTATAAATTGCAAAATATGAACCTCTCATGTGATCCCATATCCCCGATATATCATTGGATATTTGTTGTCCGGTAAGGAAACACCTCATATGATACGATCACGATATGTGATATTTTTAATCTTACCCGCACTTTCAACTAGCGTTAGGCTATGATGCCATTTGCATTGCCCTAAGCAAGAACGTTTAACCGTAGCAACAGTTCCTCTCTCAAAAATACTAGCTATGATTAATTCTTGAGTTTATGTGAATTATTATCACATATCCGATATAGGACTGTTCCCTCAAAACTAGTGTGTGACAATGGTGAAGCACAAAAGCACGTCTATTTTATTTCTAGTATGTATAAATATTCCATGTATCTAAAACATTTTGATCTCTTCATAATATGCATCCCCAGTATACCATGGTGTTATGCTTAAACATGGCACCTCATTAATGTTCATTTTAACCACATTGATAACTTCAGAGGGATTTGGCAGGGTATTAATATGCCAAATTATTGTATGGTCATTTATGCATGTGGCACATAATCCAACAAACATGCCATATATTTTCCACAAAGTATGCTTCACGAATATCAATAAATTGTAGCGAAACAGAATCAATGGTTTCCAGTTTCTACTACATAATACCAACCATCTGTGAGTAGTGAGAGTTATCATTATTGATAGCCCAAGTACCAGTACAATAAGAGAAAGTTCAGTACTTGAAACTAGAACCGAAG
Source organism: Scilla litardierei (assembly GCA_030789695.1). Classification (NCBI taxonomy): domain Eukaryota; kingdom Viridiplantae; phylum Streptophyta; class Magnoliopsida; order Asparagales; family Asparagaceae; genus Scilla; species Scilla litardierei. The sequence continues at coordinate 182,278,078 of CM061139.1, read as the reverse complement.
CTCTCTTCAAAATTTGAAGGTCAACATTTCTTGATCACATTAGCTGTTAGTTGCCAGACGACATTTGCTTTTCAGTGCCCTTTTAACTAATTCTCATCTGTTTCTGAGTGCTGCTGTCCTGTGAAAGTTGTAGTATGCCCTATACTTATTAAGCAATTCCATTTCTGAAAATAAAACCTGTTCCTTAGAGTCCCCCAGCCCCCATAACATTAAAAGGGAAGATGTAGCATTCATGTGCTCACTGCCGATGGACTTTCTGTGACTTTTAAACATTATATTGCTTAATAGAATTCCCACCCACCCACCCCCAAACCAAAAAAATAAATAAATAAAATCATTTATTGTTTCTTCTTAAGATCAGATGTGATATGATCACGATCTTTCTATTGAGTCCATGAAGTCAGCCCCAAAGGCGATGATGATTATGATGATTATGATGATGATTGGTTCTTCTTAAGAAGAGTAAAAATATCATATTCATATAGTCCAACTAATGATCAGTGTGCCAGATAAGCCTATTTGAACCTAAAAAGAGCTTCTTCACCTGCCAACATGGGGCACTTATTATCTAGACTCATGAAGAAGTTTCCAATGAAGGTACAACATGATTAACAAAGACTGTGTATAGTTTTTACTACTTTAACAAAACATTGTGCTGTTTCAGTTCTCGTCAACTTCTATAAAAGACTGGTTTCTCAACTTGGTTTTATCAATTTTAAATCAATGGCTGCTTTCTAATCTATTTCATTTATTTCACATTGAAATGGGTTATAAAAAAATTATTGCTTCAAGTAATTAACATTTACTACAGGTTTACTTCTACATTGTTAAAATTGCCGCATACACGGGAGATAATGTATAGCAAATCATGATTCTTGGGGAGGACCAAGTGCCAAAGCATCTCAGGATGCTTCGGACATCATAGCAATGGCCATTTGTGGGACATTTCACAGGAAAGGACTAACATACTATATGTAATCATCTGTTAGGAATTTCTAGTGTTTTGAGGGATGAAAATAGGATTCTTATATAGGAAAAGGAATATAACGGGTATGTGGCCCCAATTAGAGGAGAGGACTGGTCTCCAAGTTTTGATTCAAGATAAAGCTCAACTCTCCCAAGATCTGCACTAGTCTACTCCTAATCTCTCTTCTTTTCTCAAATTCAATATAAGAAACTAGCATTAACCCATCCTTCACTATATATAGGACTGATTTGTCCATAATTACAAAAATGCCCCTAAGGCCCAAAATTACAAAATGATCACTGGTGTGGCCGCACTCCTATTCCCAACAATACTATGCCCCTAAAGAACCATCTTGTCCTCAATGTGGTGCATGAAATCCATAGGAGCACTAGTCCAAATTGGGGTGCTCGTCCCCTCCTGAGCTTCCTCTCCAGCAACTATGTTGTCGTCATCTTCAACAATCAATACATGTAACGCACGATCCTGACAATAATGTCTCGGCCCGAATCTCTCGCTACATTGGAAGCATAACCCCTTGGAGTGCATGTCTAGCATTTCCTTCTGTGTGAGATAATTGTACTTGTCGTCGGTTGAAGCGTTGTTGCTCTTGTTTTGTAATGTCTGGCCCATCGTTAGCTGGGGCTTCTATATCCCATCGGCAACATTAGTGCGGAATGTAGCCCCGCTATTCGCTCTCTTGGTCCGTTGTTCTACGATGAGCATATCCTCACCCAATTGGGCTAGCTCTATCGTCTCCATCAATCCTCTTGGCTTCTGTAAGCGGAGCTCAGCTCGGATATCAGACCCGAGTCCCTTCATGAAGCTCCCCTCCAACATCACCTCAGGAATCCCCTCAGCCGGCCACAAGCGCCTCGAATCTTTCTCTATAGTCTCGAACCGTGTCATCCTGCTAGATGGCAAAGAGCTGCTCGTGTAAATCTCTGCCCTGGGTGCCACGAAATCGGTCCAACAGGCCGTCCTTGAACTCCTTCCATGATCGAATTCATTGATGTCGTTCCCTCCACTGGTACTAGGACAACGCCTTTCTCTCTAAACAGATGTCGGTTACCCACAGTTTCTCCTCCTCGGTCAAGCAATTTACCACGTAGTATCTCTCTGCACTGTAAACCCACCTATAGGGATCCTCTCTCTCGAAAACTAGCAACTTCAAGGCCCTACTCTCGGGACCAAACACATCATGTCTTGCTCTTCCTCTTGGCTGGCCAAAGTGAAACTGATGATAGGCATCCTGCGAAGCTCCTCCATCCCCCATGGGCCTCCTCCTACTTCACCAAAGGGAATTTGTATTGCACCGTCGTCCTCCTCCCAACCTCCATCACCCCAATTGGGATCTCCATCATCATCAACCAAGTCCCAAGTGTCACCATCACGATCATTGTAACTTCTGAAGCAGTCGCCGACTCCCCGTGCTTGGCGCCAATCTACGAAAACCCTCTCGTACGCACCGAGGGGCTGCTGGGATCCAAGGAAGGGGTTCCCGCCCCTGGAATGCCGACAGGGGCCATCGGCCCTGTCGCTTATTGAAAAGGGGGACCGAGGGTCCCTGCAGATGTGCAGGGGGCCCGCAGGGCCCTGCACAAGGAGCATGCTCCCCCTTGTGGGTGTGATGGGGTCTCGTGCTGCCCCCAGGCGATCGCATGGGGCTCGCACGGCCCCAGTCATTTGCCAAAGGATCGGGCAACCCTGCGGGCTGAGAACATGGGCCATCCCCCAGTTAGGGTTTTGGGGTGCAAACGGCCCTTCCGCTGAGGTTGTCGATGCCAGACGCCCTTCCCACGACGGTGGAGGGGTTTTTGCTCATACTATGGTCATTCGATGTCCTTCTCTGATAGATCGTCTTCAAAGATCACAACTTTACCATTTCCCTTGTCCAAAGCTTGCTCATTCTCCTCCAATCTTCATCGGGGTCTTCATCTTTCCTCAAATCTAGATTTGATGATCTCTTCTTCTTAGATCTAGGGTTTTCATTTATATTCTCCATTTTTTATTAATATTTTCATAAACATCTTCATTTGATTTGAGATTCTCTCCTCCATCGCTTACATTCACTCATTCATCGAAGAAAACTTCTCCTCAGTCGATCTCCTCTGTCGATCCCCTGAGCCCCTCGATCTCGGCATCGAGCTTCTCCTCCAAAGCTTCGATCTTTCTTGCTCATGTCGTGAGGATATACGCTCTGATACCACTTTATTAGGAATTTTTAGGATTTGGAGGGATCAAATATGATTTTTATAACAAAAACAATGAATACAACGAATAGGTGGCCTCAATTAGAGAGGATGAACGCTCTCCCAGCGTTGATTCGAGATAAAGGTTACCTCTCCTACGATCTACTCTAGTCTACTCCTAAGTTCTCTTCTTCTTTTATCAAATTCAACATAAGAAACTAGCCCTAACCCCTCCTCCACTATATAAAGGACTAATTTGATCATAATTACAAAAATATACTTAAGGCCAAAATTACAAAATTGCCACTGATGTGGCCACACCCCTATTCCCACCAACATCCTTCTGGGGTCTACCCCTAACACACCCATAGTTCCTTGTGATTTTTAACCTTTCAGCACGTAGTATTTTCAAGGAAATCAAAGGACAAGATTGACAAGGATGCCAGCACCAATGGGTCCAATGAATCTGTGGCAGACATGGAATGGTTCCCCTCAGAAGCAGACCCTTCCACTTGATTGTTCGTAGCTCCGTTTTTATTTTTCATCTTAGTTTTTTTGTGTTTTTGTATGTATGTCATGATGGCTCACTAGAACTTTGTTTGTACATCAACTTTGTTATTTATTGTAATTATGTTCTGCTTATATCTATTGACAAGAAAAAAATTATGCATTGTCACGTGGAGCCAGACATAGCCTAAATGTAAAGGAAATAAGTAGCAAAGGGATTACGGATTTAAAATCCTTCTTGTAACTCACTGACTTTCAGTTTCAAGAAACAGGTATATTGTCAAATTATGACATCAAGACATCGTCACAAATCAAATCTTGCTATCTAAGGATGCAAATCAACTGCATGACAGGATGCATTAGTCTAGCGAAAGAGAGATGCTTACTCTAGGTTGCGGATGGAGTGGTCCAGATCGGAAAACCCTTTGAATGTCTATCTCCATTATTAATCAGAAAACATATCCCTTCCAGGCCATAGAACCAGATAGAAAAGCACAAACATGTGAAGTAAATAGCAATAAAGAAGATAATAGAGAGTGGCCCACTCCAAAACTTTAAAAAAAAGTAAAGTTTTTAAATAAAAGACTAACTGTTATAGTAACAGAAAATAAAATTCTAAACCAAGCAAAAATTGGGAAATGAATATAGAATGTTAATAAAGGATGCCTTTGGCTAAAAAAGGATGAATAAATATGCATTACACAGTGCAAAAAGAACATGATTGCAAGTCTCAAAACCAAAGAAAAAAATAAAGTTATGAAGAAACAAACATCAATTGATAAATCATACATGAATAACCATCTAATTTCAACGCACTAAATTATGAACCACTAAACCAAAGAGTGTACATGTAACAGCTACCAAGTATAAATATTAGTATTACCAAAAATATTCCAAGTTGGGAGTACATTTAAAAGGAAACAAAATAATATTGTTAGAAATTAATAAAGGAACGAAGGCCTGCGGTTATTTTTTATCGATGAAGTCGCAAACTAGTAGTTGAAATCATATCTAACCTGCAAGATTAAGCTGATGAATAGAGCCCCAGCTATTTATTTATAGACATTACATATTTCTATTTTTATCCCATTGGGGCTATTATTATTAATACTCCCCCTTAAGATCAAGGTGGATGTAGTGTACAAGAATAGCAATACACGATAGCATTTAGCAGGATAACAGTTACTGTAGCCAAACAACTTTTTCATGGCTCTGATACCATGCAAGAAATTAGAATAAGATCAGGGCCCATGGTTAGTTTATATTATTGAAACCGCAAATCTATAGCTGAAACCATATCTAACCCAATAACTTAAGCAAGAGGTAGATGCACAACTGCTACTTTATTAACATAACCTTTTTCTATTTTATCCAATGTGAGACTATTATGCTTAACATATAAGAATCGCCACATGTTCCAGAAAAACATGGGGGGTGGTAGAGGTGTAGGAGAACAAACTTTGAAAGGAAATTAGTATCGTCGTGTACACAGCAAGATAGTACAAAACTCCAACGGAACAATATGGAAGAGGGGGAAGTGAGTGAGCGAGCATTGTGTGTGTGTGTGGATAGACTAACGGAGAAACCGTAACTTACAAGCCAAAATGTCAAATGAAAGAGACACCAAACAAGTTTAGCAAGCATCTTCAAATCCTAACATTTAGATAGCTTGAAGAAGACAATGATCAAAACACATGCTTAGCTCCTGGACGGTTCCAAAGCCAACAAGAAACACTTTGAAAGAAATAAGCCCCAACCCACTTAACAGCCCGTTTCCAATCCACACTTCCACGTTTAAAACGGCAAAGCAAAGAAGCATTGGTATTGTAAGAATCAGCAGAGGATACAGAAAAAGAATTCGGGTCACATAATAAAGTAAGTTAACAGAACACCAGAAAAGGGATTAAAACTCAAAATATCCAAATTACAGAATTAAAGACCTTAAAAGTGAAACAAGCATTAAAGGATACAGCATAGAGCGAGTGAGAGAGATCCTGACAGCAGTGATGACACGCTGCCCACCAACCGATCCTCTTCCTTCGCATCCATTTTCATATCTTCTTCTACAAACTCATCCAACTTCTGAACAATCTCGGTACAAACCGCTGCCACTTTCCCTCCTTTGGAGTCATATATATAGCCACACGAGTTAACTCCGGTGGCAATTAAAACCACTTGGTTGAGTTGGCTGATGTGGAGAAGCGAAATCAAGAAAGGAATCACCTAGGACATAATAAAAAAACAGAAAGGAACAACATTGAAGTTAAATAATTAGGGTTTTGGTGAGGTTCGAGATAAAGATATACAAAATATAAAAAAATTCAATACTGTGGTTGTCAGATGTTTTCATTGAGACATAGTTATCAATTATCTCAATACTGTGGTTGTCAGATGTTTTCATTGAGACATAGTTACCAATTATCCATTGAAATATAGAAACTGTTACTGTTAGGGTTATAAGAGTTCGGGGGAGAATACATGATTGAGGAATTTGGAGAAGGGGATGCTGGCCGATCCGCTCCAAAAGAAAGGGTTCACATCGACGAGAACGACGAGGAGGCTGACGTCATCTGATGTTTCAAGATACAAATCACCCATTAAAACATCAATTAACAAGTAGATATCCAATGTTTTTTTTTTCACTGGTACTGAACTTAGATTAGTCCAAAACAATATAATCATCCCATCAGAATTCAAATATACAAATATGATCGGTAGTACACGGAACAAATTGCAGCAACAACTAATGGAACATTTAACGATTCCACTGATTGATTTCATTGAAAATGGAAAAAGAAATCCATTAATTGATAAATCGATGAATACTCGTTGAGTAAAATTGATGCTTGATAGATAAATTTCTCAAATCGCTTAAATTGATGCTTAAAATATAAATGAGAAATTACGGATGGATGGAGGGAGGGATGGAGAACGATTACCAGAGTAGAGCTTCGACGGAACTGAAGTCATTGTGGTGGGAATGAGGGCTTTAAGAGATGAACGAAGCGTCATCGTGCATATATAAACATGGGAGTTACTTTGCGAACATACCATTTTGCTGAGGTCACGTACCGCTAAACTTTTTTCGAAAAAAAACCACACTGTCATTTTAAAAAATCCAAATTACCCCTTAAAAAAAATACTCGGGTCACGTATCAAACTAGTCATTGTTATGAATACTGAATAGGCCCATGAAGTCTATTGGGTATCCGGTCCATCATTAAATGCTATAAATATGAGGGTAGATGTGCTCTTAACCCCCTACACCTATTTCCCTACTTTTCCCTTCACAACACGTTATCAGCACGATCATGCTCGTTGGAAAAGGCGGCGACGCTCGAGGAAGGAGATCCATCAACCGCTCAGTTTTAAGAAGATCGTAATCTTCTCACCGGGGAGCGAAAAGGGCATCCTTCACTAACCGTCGTCTAGATTCCTTTATCGAATTTAGAGGTAAATCTCAAAACTTTTTAGATCTAAACTTGTGTTTCCCGTAGATCTGCATATTTTAAGATCAAAAAGTCCGTAAACACGATAAAAATCACTTTTTTTATTTAGATCCGCATGACTGAAATCAATAAAAATCGGTTTTTTAGAGATCTAAATGTTTGAAAAGTCAATTTTTTACCCCCCCAACCTTAATCCATACCCCGCACGCCCGAAGGGCGTAACAGCGGCGCTCCCCGAGCGCCGCCGCCAGCATGCGCCGCGGCCATCGGCCGCGGCCTGACGCCGCGGCCACGCTGTCACGGCCTCAGGCCGCGGGCAACTGCCGCGACCCCAGTCGTCGCGGCCGCGGCCAGCCGTCGCGGCGACGCGCCGCGGGCCCCCCTAGGGTTTTTCGGAAACCATAGCCCTTAACGGGCCAAAATTTTTAGGGGAGGCCCAATTAACCCGAACGGGTTGTTTTCAGGGTCCAAAAGCCCGAAAATTAGCCTATTTACACAATGGTTTCTTTTTTTATTTTTGGCTCCAAAAGCCCAAAATAATTAAAGAAATTTTTAATTTTCAAATAAGGGTTAAAGCGGAAAATAAAACATTAAAAATATGGATCAAATGTAAAAAGTTTTTTTGGAAAAAATAATCATAATTTTTTTAGCACGTCACACACTATTTAGATTATTTAATCTTTACATGCATGTGATATGATTATCTGCGTGGTTGTATATTGTTCATATATTATCTGCGTGTATGTGCTATTAGGCTATGTTTTTAGGGATCAGCCAGGTTTCCGACATCTTTTCTTTTCTGCAATTTTTTCTTTTTGAGAGAAATTTGTAAGTGAGGATATACATGTAAAAAGAAGACCGGAGGACACCAAAAAGGAGCTGAAGGCGTATGCACAAAGAAGAAAGGGGCTTCTCTTTGAAGTTCCCGAGTTGAATTTACTTTTCATGCACTTTTTAATGTAACTTTCGGACTGTCTTTTTCTGTTGATGTCGGCTGGCTGATCCCCATAGTCCTAATTTATTTTCATTGCTTATACATTAAACGCGTGGATGTTAAATATTTCATGTTATTTTAATGATTAAAATGAAAATGTTAAAAAGTATGCGTGGATGTTAATTTTCCTTTAATAATTCACGTTATGAAAATGTTAAAAAGCATGCATGGATGTTAATTTTCTTTAATAATTCATGTTATGAAAATGGTAAAAATACATGCGTAGATGTCTATTCTTTTTACAGTTTGATAATCCATGCTATTTTTTTATATTGCTAGATCATTTAATGGTCAGACTTGCGAATGTCGATTTCTCGGTCTTGTAGGCCGATGGGTCGAACTACTTGAGTTGGCAGTTGGACCTGAAGTTCCATCTGCGATCCCATGGGTTCAGTCTGAAACCCACTGAGAAGGCAACAACAAGTACTGACACAGCTGAAAAGGATGCTTCTAAAGAAGCACCTCATACAGAAGACCGATATACTAAAGGCGAAAGCCATTATCTATATCAGTAGGCATTTAGACTCAAACCTGAATGACGAGTATCTTACTGTAGAGAATCCTTACGAACTGTGGGACGCACTTGAGGAGAGGTATAGGCATCAGAGTGATGTTATACTCCCCCGTGCACAGTACGAGTGAACTCACCTCCGCATACAGGATTACAAATCCGTAGCGGAGTACAACTCGGCATTGTTCCGTATCACCTCACGACTGAAGTTGTGCGGGGAGACTGTGACTGAGAAGATGTTGCTGGAAAAGACGTTCACGTCTTTCCACGAGAAGGACATGATCCTTATGCAACAATACCGTGAGAGGAAGTTCACGAAGTACTCTGATCTACTTTCATGCCTGTTAATGGCTGAACAGAACCTGTGCCCTCCTGGCTACGCTCCAATGCCACCTCCTGCAGAGGCACACTTCCAGTCTTTCCAGAAGAAGAAGATGGACAATAAGGCTAAATTCTAGAAATGGAAAGAACAGAAGAAGCGGAAGAAGGCCCCTCCCCAAGCTCCTCCTCAGAACCAGAAGTTCGTGGAAAATAAGCAAAAGTGGACGTCCAAAGGTGGTACTCCCAAGAAAGCCTGGGAGGATAAGTGCTCCAAATGCGGAATGACGGGCCACTGGTCCAGAATCTGCCGCACCCAAAAACACCTACAGGACATCTACCAGGCTAGCCTCAAGCCTCGAGCTGAGACAACCCTGATTGAGAGCGCAGCATTGCCAGAGACCTCATGGACTCTCGAAGATTTCATGGGAGATGACACTCTCTAGTTATGGACCATTTTTATCTACTAGCAATGTATCTTCCTTTTTCATGCATCGTACCTAGTTTTATTCCATGTCGAACATTTCTTTGAGCATCTTAATTGAAAGTAGATCTTCTCTTTTTCATATCATCTACTGCATAAATGTCTTTCTTTATATATATATGGAATCAATTTGCCTAGTGGACAGTGCATCGACGCACTCGATCCTTCAAAACATAGACTACTTTACGAGCATAGGTAGCTACTCTGGTCCACTAAGAACAATTTCAGGACCAGCTAATATAATCGAAGGATCAGGGGAAGCAACCATATTGCTCCCTGGTAACACACAAATCACACTTAGAAATGTGTTATACTCCCCTAAATCTATCCGAAACCTCCTAAGCTTTAAAGATATCCGTTTAAACGGATATCACTTAGAGACGGTCGAGGAAAATGAAAGAGAATACTTACTTGTAACGTCTCTTACAAATGGTTCAAAAACCATTGTGGAACGTTTCAAGTCACTCCCCTCGGGACTCTACCAAACAAGTATACAAACTCCAGAAACATCAATGGCGGAGCACCTGTAGTGCCCCCAAACACCAGAATTCCAACTCTGGCATAGTAGACTGGGACACCCTGGATTTGTTATGATGTACCGCATCATAAAAAGCTCCAGTGGTATAGACTTGAAGAACCTGAAGATTCTTCAAAAAGGTAAATTCTTATGTCCACCCTGTTACAAGGGTAAACTGATTACGAGACCCTCTCCGCTGAAAGTGGACCTGGAGTCTCCAAGTTTTCTGGAAAGAATCCACGGAGACATTCATGGGCCTATACACCCATCAAGTGGTCCGTTCAGGTACTTTATGGTCCTGATAGACGCATCTACTAAGTGGTCACATGTGTGTCTACTGTCCACCCGTAACCTTGCACTGTCTAAGCTTTTAGCTCAGATAATCAGGTTGCGGGCACACTTCTCCGACTACCAGATAAAGAAACTTCGTCTGGACAATGCGGGTGAGTTTACATCACAAATCTTTCTAGACTATTGCCAAGCACAGGGAATTGAAGTCGAACATCCTGTAGCGCATGTTCACACCCAAAACGGGTTAGCAGAATCTCTAATTAAGAGACTGCAATGGATTGCTCGTCCATTATTACTTCAATCCCAGCTGCCAGTGAATGCATGTGGTCATGCAATCTTGCATGCTGCATCTTTAATAAAATTAAGACCTTCTGGAGGTCAATCATCTTCTCCAATGCAACTAGCACTTGGAGCCCTACCAATTGTCTCACACTTGAGAATATTTGGTTGTGCAGTATACGTCCACTAGCACCACCACAAAGGACAAAGATGGGTCCACACCGTCACCTAGGCATTTATATTGGGTTTGACACCCCTCCATAATAAGATTCCTAGAACCCATTACGGGAGACGTTTTCAAGGCACGTCTAGAAGACTGTGAATTTGATTAAACATCATTTCCAAGACTAGGCTCACAGACAAAGAAGCCCGAAGCTTCAGACTATATCAATTGGGATACAAAGACATTATGTCACTTTGATCCGCCCACAAGCCAGTGTGAGGAGGAGGTCCTGAAGATTCTCCATATCCAAAACAATGTCCATCTCTTACCAGACAAATTTACTGACAACCAGAAGATTGTCAGATCGCACGTCCCTGATGCTAACACTCCAGCTAGGTTTGACATACCGCAAAATGGATGCAATCCGCCTACAACAGAAATGGTTGGACCTCTCAAAAAGAGAGGACGACCACCGGGATCCAATGACCAAGTCCCTCGAAAGAGTAGGACCCTTGGCAATGGTAAACAAATACCACCACAGGATGCTACTATAAGCCCTGCTACCACATCTCTTCCAAACTCTCAAACAGAGGAAAAACCGAGAGAAAATGAAGTTTCGATACACAATATACGAACTGGGGAGTATTGGGACAGAAAGAGCACAACCATAGATGACACATTTGCGTGTAATATTGCCATCAACGTCGCGTACTGCGACGATGATATTGAACCACGCTCTCTGACAGAATGTCAAAGCAGAGATGATTGGCCAAAGTGGAAAGCGGCAATAGGAGTGGAGTTGGATTCACTCACCAAACGCAATGTCTTCAGACCTATAGTCCAGACACCAAAAGGTGTAAAACATGTTGGTTATAAATGGGTATTTGTTAGAAAACGAAATGAACAGAATGAGATCGTTCGCTACAAAGCAAGGCTTGTAGCGCATGGTTTTACCCAATGTCCAGGGGTGGATTTTGAAGCCACATACTCACCGGTCATGGACGCGATCACCTTCTGATTCCTAATTGGCTTAACAGCCCAAGAGGGTTTAGATATGCAGCTTATGGACGTCGTGACTGCATACCTATATGGTAACTTAGACCGAGACATCTATATGAGATTGCCTGATAGTTATTCCTTAGCTGCATCACTAAAAGAGAGACAGCGTGACATCTACTCAGTGAAACTGCAAAGATCATTATATGGTCTAAAACAATCTGGAAGGATGTGGTATAACAGACTGAGCGACTTCCTTGCAAAATAAGGATTCACAAATGACCCCGTCTGTCCTTGCATCTTTATAAGAGCAAAGGCAACGGGATTTGTCATTATAGCCGTCTATGTGGATGACTTGAACCTCATCGGATCTCCTGAAGAGATCGCCGAGATTTCTAGAAGCCTGACAGAAACCTTCGAGATGAAAGACCTTGGAAATTCAAAATTCCGTTTAGGCCTTCAAATAGAGCATCTTAACGATGGGATCCTGTTACATCAGTCAACTTACACATCGAATTTATTGAAAAAGTTTCAGATGGATAAGTGTCACCCCCTCAGCACCCCAATGGTCGTCAGATCATTGGATGTGCATAAAGACCCTTTCCGGCTGCTGTAAGAGGGGGATGAAGTACTAGGCCCTGAAGTGCCTTATCTAAGTGCTATCGGTGCACTCCTTTGCCTGGTTAACTGCACTCGCCCTGACATAGCATTTGCAGTCAACTTACTAGCCAGATATAGTGCTGCACCTACACAGCGGCACTGGGCCGGAGTTAAGCATCTTCTGCGCTACCTCCAAGGGTCCATAGACTTAGGTCTATTCTACAGGAAAGGGGCATCAACTGGTTTAGTTGGTTATGTTGATGCAGGATACAGGTCCGATCCTCATACAGAGAAGTCTCGGACCGGATATATGTTTACCTATGGCGGCACTGACATATCCTGGAGATCTGTAAAGCAGACCATGACAACCGTCTCATCCACTCACTCAGAACTTCTACCGATCCATGAAGCAAGCAAGTAGAGTTTCTGGCTACGCTCTGTGATCCAGCACATTCTCACCTCCACCGGCCTGATGACCGGCATACTTGCACCTACTCCTCTCCAAGAAGACAATGTAGCATGTATAGCCCAGCTACAGGACGGCTACATCAAAGGCGACAAGACAAAGCATATCTCCCCCATGTTCTTCTGGACGCACGACCTTCAGAAGTAAAAACAAATTGAGGTACAGAAGATCCAATCATGTGATAACTTGGCGGATTTGCTTACCAAATCCCTGCCTACTAGTATCATTGAGAAACTTGTATATAGGATTGGGATGAGGAGAGTGAGAAAATGTAAATTGGGTCAGGATGAGAGGACTATGAACTCATAGATACATAGGAGACTGATCGGTCCATGTTTTACACCTTTTTTCTGCATGTTTTCATGCCATTTCGATTGCTCATATTGCGATTTTCACGAATATTCGACGATATTGCGTTACTTTTCACTATTTCTTGTTTTTGTCGGATTTCAGGAAATATAGAGCAATCGGGAGCAAAAATGAGCTTAAAGGACTTGCACATGTACCGGAACGTCGCCCACGGCTCATTTGCAGACTTATCGGCGATGGAGAATGAGTGGAAGAAGAAGGAACCTCGTAGGAGCGACGAGGAGGCAAAATGATGAAGAATGGGAATCTACAGCATGTCACTCGGCCGAGTGAAGCACTCACTCGGCCGAGCCAGTAGACCACTCGGCCGACCAGACCGGACACGCTCCAACAGAAGGAATTGGGCGTGCACTCGGCCGAGGGACGATATCCCACTCGGCCGAGTATGAAGATTGCATCGCCCGAGTGGCACGGAAAAATCCACCATTAAAAAGGGCCGACTTACTGGAAATGTACAGGCTTTTGAGGGTTCCGACTCGGGCGAGCATGGAATGCGACTCGGCCGAATGATGAAAGCTACTCGGTCGAGTCACCTCCGAAGACAGACCCCCCAAGGCCCCCGACTTACTGGAATTTTACAGGGTCTATCACTCGGCCGAGTAGAGAAGCCCACTCGACCGAGTAGAGAAGTCAACTCGGTCGAGTGATGCCGAGGACACGCAGCGCCCAGATTTTCAGACAGCCTCCCATTCTTTTGAAATCTGCTATCATTCCAGCAATCAAATTATTTTTCTCATATTTTTTATGGATAGTAGACTTCATGACGGTTCCAACGCCGCCAAGAACGTGCCAATCGGAGGTCGGATGAAATCTGGAGAATTTCTGCAAGTTGACGCTGCAGTGCTGAAATTTCCACTCGGCCGGGTCACATGTTCCACTCGGCCGAGTCGGCGACGGGCCCAGATTTTAAGTTGCGGTTTGGGCTGTTTTTGGTCACGAATTTGAGGGGTTTTCTGGGGTTATTTGCTAGGGTTTTGGGAGACTATATAAGGGGTTTGTAGCCACCATTAGAGAGGAGTTCCCAATATGTTTTCTAAGGTTCCCATATGTTTTCTTAGGGATTATTTTAGATGTTAGGCTATGCCCTAGGCCCCCTCTTGGATCTAAAAGCTTGTATTTGGATTGAAGATCTTCATCAAAGCTAAGTATTTTGTTCTTGTTATTTGAATCTTTGTTTTTCTATCTTTTTGTATGCAAGCAATGATTTTTATTGATTCTCATATCGTTATTGCTATGCTTGAGTAGATTTGTTGTTCTAGGGCATGGGGATGAACCATATGGATCTAATTTCATATTTGTGATGAATGAATTTCTAAATTGCTAGGATTGCTAGGTGGTTAGGTTGTGTTCGATTTATTACGGATAGCTAGGGATTTCCATCGATTGGGGGTTTGCAAGAGATTGGATTCTAATCGATGGGAAGACCTAGATATTCGATTTAGGTTTGTAATCGAGATTCTCTAGACTTGGTTTGTAAGAGATTGGACCAAAGCTAGGATTTTTAATTGTAAATCTATACCCATATTCGTTTGCAAGAGATTGGACGAATACGAACTATCACAACCTAGATCGTAACTCGAGTTTGCACGAGAGTGGGCTCGAGGGGCGATTGAACGATGATGTCGATCCTAATGCTAGTGGCTTAGGCTAGGGTTTGCAAGAGATTGAGCCCTATCATAGGTTGCTATAGACTGACAATAGCGCGAGAGCGTGAGTTTGGTTCTCTATTCAGTTACGACTAGTTCACCCCAACACAAGCCACGTAATATTGAGATTCACTATTTGTAATGATGTATGACGATCCGTAGTGGGGATTCCCTAGCTCCAGACTCTTTTATTGTATTAAATTTGAATCGATACTTTATCCAACTTCTTTATCACCGACACCGACATCCACCACCATTTCCATTATATCATTCCATAACCATCCCCACCAATAAAACATTCGTAGTCAAACCAACCTAGGATAGATTGGAGCCAACACCACCTCCTCGTGTTCGATACCCGCTTGCCACTTGACCGTGCGCTTGCGGTAAAACTACAATCGTTCTCCGGGTGTATATCCGGGTCCGATCAGAGACTGGTGTATAGATTCATAAGAAATCTGCAAGCATGAAGCTTGGTCAGATGAGGGGGAGTCAACTGCAGAGTTGTACTCTTTTCCCTTGGCTACTGGTTTTTTCCCACAGGGTTTTCCGTAGTCAAGGTTTTGACGAGGCAACCTCGTTGACTCTGGATCCTGAAGTATCCACCCCTAACACATCCTTAAAACAGGGGAAGTTATGGATTAACTGTTCTTTATTTAACAAGGCAGTTATCCTAACTCGGATCCGGAAGAATCCACCTCTTATTCAATGTTGGTTGGATAATGGGAAGTGTTATGAATAGGCCCATGAGGCCCATTGGGTTTCCGGCTCATCATAGAAAGTTATAAATATGAGGGTAGATGGGCTCTTAACCCCCTACACCTATTTCCCTACTTTTCCATTCACAACAGCCATCATATACATATTGTCCAAAAATTACTTCGGATTTTTCCGACGCACCAAAAAAAATAATTACTTCGCACACATGCTAAATTTTTCAAAACGCACATCATATATTATTTTGCTCAATGCGAACATACTAAGTTATTTTAGAAATTTTATCAACACGCATATCTATTATACATTTAACAACGTTTTTTGAATTCTAGGGCTGCCTAGGACAAGATAAAGAGTGGCTGAGATTTGATCAGGGGAAGTCAATGGTTGAGATTGGATTTGTGAAATTTTTTAGTGTGAAAACATAAATTTTGGTGGGAAAAGTATATTGGGAACCAAAACTTTGAAATTAGAAGTGTATTGGGAAAGATTGTGGAGATTAAATTTGGGGGAGGGAAGTGCCTTGGGAACCTAAACTTTGAAATTAGAAGTGTTTTGGAAAAAATTGTGGAGATTAAATTTGGGGGGAAAAGTGCATTGGGAACCTAAACTTTGAAATTAGAAGTGCCTTGGGAAAAATTGTGGAAAAGCATTATCCATTAAATTAAAAAATTTAGCGTAAAATAATTTAGCGGAACAACAAATTAGCGTAAAAATACCCTGAGTGCCGAAGGCGCCCCGGTCGAAGGCGCGCGCGGGCGCCAAATTTGTTGTTCGACGCCGAATTTGTTGTTCGACGCCGCAGGCGCCTGCGCCGAATTTGTTGTTCGACGCCGAAGGTGCCCGTGCCGCTAAATATTTTTTATGCTAATTTATTGTTCTGTTAAATTTTGGCTGTGGAAATAATTTTTCGAGGAACAAAGATTTCGCAGTGGAAATCTTAAATGAATCATGCCCACGGGTCCGGGTTATGACTAGTACCTAATTACAACACGCGAAAGCAAACCGCTGGATTTGAGGGTTTTCCGAAGAATTTCAAAGATTTCTTGAGGTTTAAGAGAAATGCTTCTGGAGGTATCCAACGAAGTTATACTGCGAGATCGAAAGATTTAGAGTTTTTCGCGCCTAAATTATATGAAGGCCCGCAGTTCGAATAATCATACGGTTGGTAAACAAATGTATGGATTTTTTAATGAATTATAAGTTTTTGTAAAGAAAGAACCAAGGAAGAAAAATAATTTGCGGAAATATTTTGGAAAATTATTACTCAATATTAATTTTGATACTTAAATGCATGTAAATTACTCCATGTCCCATTTAAATTACTACATGCCCCCATGTCGTATAAAAATTATGTTGTGCTTTATGTGAAATTGTTTATTTTGTTATAAATCAACTACTGAGGGGAGAGCCCTCAGGTCTATATTTATAGCCAAAGGGGAGAATACAAGTGGGCTTATACAGATATGGGCCCAAACACTTGGGTTGGCCCAATAACTCATCCAACCCAGTAAATACTCATTCACAACACTCCCCCTTATCCAGCCATAGTTGTGGACCATGCTCATGAATGCTTCAGGATTCTGAGCCTGTATGGGTCTCACATGGGGTGGATACTTCAGGATCCTGAGTTGGTGAGATTTGCCTCGTTAAAACCTTTGGCTATGGAAAACCCAGTGGGAAAACCATAGTTAAGGAAAAAGAGTACAAACTCTGCCAAACTCCCCCTGATCTGTACAAGCTCTCAAGCTTTCAGATCTCTTAGGCGTCTCATTCCAATCCTATGTACAAGTTTTCTAAAGGTAGCAGTAGGAAGGGCTTTAGTGAACAAATCTGCCAAATTGTCACATGACTGCACTTGTCTGATGTCGATCTTTCCATCTCTCTGTAGCTCGTGCGTCCAGAAGAACTTTGGTGAAATGTGTTTCGTTCTGTCGCCTTTGATGAAGCCACCTCGTAGCTGAGCTATGCAAGCAGCATTGTCCTCAAACATGGTAGTGGGCTCGAGGTCTCCAGTCTTCAGTCCGGTCATAGACAAGATGTGGTGGATGACTGAGCGTAGCCATACGCATTCTCTGCTTGCTTCATGAATGGCAATGATCTCCGAGTGATTGGATGAGGTCGCCGTCAAGGTTTGCTTGATGGATCTCCAGGAAATGGCTGTCCCTCCGTAGGTAAACACGTACCCAGTCTGTGATTTTGCTTTGTGGGGATCAGACAAGTACCCTGCATCAGCATAACCTGCAAGTGTAGAGGATGTTCCATTTTTGTAGAAGAGTCCCAAATCTGTAGACCCTTGGAGGTAGCGCAGAAGGTGCTTTACCCCGGTCCAGTGGCGCTGCACTGTATCTGGCAAGCAAATTTACTACGAACGCTATATCGGGACGCGTGCAGTTTGCCAGATATAGTAGTGCTCCGATGGCACTCAGATAGGGAACTTCCGGACCAAGTATATCCTACCCCTCTTCCAGCAGCCGGAAGGGGTCTTTATGTGCATCCAGGGATCGTACCACCATAGGTGTACTCAATGGATGGCAATGGTCCATATGGAATCTTTGCAACATTTTCTTCGTATATGTGGTTTGGTGTAATAGGATTCCGTCTTTCTGATGTTCAATCTGTAAGCCAATGCAGAATTTGGTTTTGCCTAGGTCTTTCATTTCGAATTCTTTTGTTAGGCTTACAGATATCTCAGTGATCTCTTCGGGAGATCCTATGAGATTCAGATCGTCTACGTAGACAGCTATTATCACGAATCCTTTTCCCTTTGTTCTTATGAAGATACAAGGGCAGACTTCATTGTTCGTGAATCCTTGTTGAACAAGGAACTCACTGAGTCTATTATACCACATTCTTCCTGATTGTTTGAGACCATACAATGATCTTTGTAGCTTAACAGAATAGACGTCCCGAGGTCTATCTTTCAGTTCAGCAGGCATTGAAAAGCCATCAGGAAGTTTCATGTAGATCTCCTTGTCGAGATTGCCGTATAGATACGCAGTCACAACATCCATTAGCTGCATATCTAGGCCTTCCTTTGCTGTTAAGCTTATCAGGAATCTGAACGTGATCGCATCCATGACCGGGGAGTATGTTTCGTCATAGGCTATACCCGGTCTTTGGGAAAATCCCTGTGCTACAAGTCTAGCTTTGTAGCGTGCGATCTCATTATTTTCGTTTCTTTTTCTGACGAATACCCATTTGTATCCCACAAGTTTGACACCGGTAGGTGTCTGGACTATTTGCCCAAAGACTTTTCGTTTCTGAAGCGAGTCCAGCTCGGCTTCTATTGCCTGATTCCACTTTGGCCAATCATCTCTACGTTTGCATTCAGCAACGGAGTGTGGTTCATAATCATCATCGCTTCCGGTGACGTGAATGGCAATGTGAAACGCGAAGTCATCGTCGACGACTGTACTCTTTCTGTCCAATACCTCCCCTGTACTTACATAATTTAGTGATATTTCTGTTTCTCCCGGCAGTTCCTCTGCAGTGGATTCCGGGAGGGGAGAGGGTATGGACACGAGCTCGTTTCTCTGTGGGGGTATCGTCCCAAGGTCTCCGGATATTTTTCTTTTTCTTGGATTTTTATCCTTGGAGCCTGGTGGTCTACCTATTTTCTGTTGAGGTGCAGCCACTTCTGCTGCAGGTGGATTGCATCCATCCTTCGGGATGTCAATCCTAGCTGGAGTATTCGCAGCAGGGATGTGTGATCTGACAATCTTCTGGTTGTCAGTGAACGAGTCCGGTAATCTATGGACTGTGTCCTGGATGTGTAAGATCTTCCGGATCTCATCATCACATTGTCTTGTTACCGGATCGTAGTGGGTCAAGCTTTTTTGTATCCCACGTCAACATTTGCTTTGCACTAGACTTTTCGATGTCTAGGCCCATTTTGGGGAAATACGTCTCATCAAAATTGCAGTCTTCAAGGCGTGCCTTGAAAGCGTCCCCCGTTTGGGGTTCTAGGTATCTTATAATGGAGGGTGAGTCAAACCCTACGTAGATACCTACGCGAAGTTGAGGGCCCATCTTGGTCCTCTGTGGTGGTGCAATGGGGATATAAACTGCGCAGCCGAAGATTCTCAAGTGAGAGATGTTCGGCGGCGTTCCATATGCGAGTTGCATTGGAGATAGACTCTGACCTCCTGAGGGTCTAATTTTTATTAGTGATGCAGCATGCAAAATTGCATGTCCCCATGCATCCACCGGCAACTGGGATTTCATCAGCAATGGTCGTGCGATCCATTGGAGTCTTTTAATTAGCGACTCAGCTAACCCATTCTGAGTGTGAACATGTGGCACCGGATGTTCAATTTATATTCCCGTTGCCTGGCAATATTCTTGGAATGACTGAGAGGTAAATTCCCCCGCATTATCCAGACGTATTTTCTTTATTTGGTTGTCTGGGAAATGCGCCCGCAACTTTATTATTTGTGCCAAAAGCTTTGAAAAAGCTAAGTCGCGGGTTGAAAGTAGACACACATACGAGTATTTTGAAGATGCATCAATCAGTACCATAAAGTACCGAAAAGGCCCGCTAGGGGGGTGGATAGGTCCACATATGTCTCCGTGTATTCTTTCAAGGAAGCTAGGAGACTCAATATCCACTTTAAGTGGTGATGGCCTTGTTATTAATTTATCCTTAAAGCAGGGTACACAATGGAATTCTCCCTTCTGAAGAATCTTCTGGTTCTTCAGGTTATGCCCATGGGATTGTGCTAGGATGCGGTGCATCATCACAGATCCGGGGTGGCCAAGTCTATCGTGCCAAAGTAAGAATTTGGCCGATGTCGGGCACTTCAGGTGCTCCGTCAGGTTTGCTTCCTCTCTCCGAATTTTTGTATGGTAGAGACCTGATGAGAGGCTCTCAAAACGTTCAAGAATGGTTTTAACTCCATTTTCTTGAGACGTTACATACAGTAATTCATTTTCTTTGACATTTGCTGTTTCCAAGTGGAATCCGTTAAAACGGATATCTTTGAAACTTAGTAAGTTTCTCTTGGAATTCGGAGATTAAAGTGCATCTTTTATTTTTAGTTCGGTTCCATTGGGGAGCAACAAGGTTGCATTCCCAGTACCTTCAATTATGTCCGATGGCCCTGAAATTGTGTTTACAGGGCTCTTATACGGGATAATGCTATGAAAATAGCATTTGTGTTGAAGGATCGTATGTGTTGACGCGCTGTCTACTAAGCAGTCATGCGAGTATTCCATCTAAAAAGATGAGTAAACATTTGCATTCAGAAAAGCTAAATTTTATTCAACAGAATTGAAGATACATAAAAGCTCTCATGAAATAAAATGTTCATACAATGAAATGCTAAGATAAATGATAACGGGCTAATCAAGCAGATTGTCTGACTCGAAGTCTTTTGCTGTGAATTTGACGGCATTATTCGCAGCCACCAGGTTTGATTCAGCATTCTTTTTCTTGCTTTGTTTATAAAGCTCCTGGAGATGCACTGGGGTCCTGCACACTCTAGACCAGTGGCCTGTCATGCCACAGCTGTGGCACTGGTCTTCCCAGTCCCTCTTGGGTGGGGGTGCATTGTTTTTCTTGTTATCATTCCTGCGCCAGGTGAACTTGCGCTTCCCTTCATTCTTGCGCTGCTGTGGTGGGCCCTTGGCTCTTTTCTGTTGTCCCCCTTTCTGTGGTCTTTCTTTTCTTTTATTGTCCCTCTTCTTTTTGAAGGAAGAGGTTTGGTGAGCTTCTGGTAGGGGGACAGTGCCGGAAGGGCGCATATTGTGAGTGGCAAGAAGAAGCTCTCTGTTTTGTTCGGCCATGAGAAGACATGACAGCAGCTCTGAATACTTGGTGAACTTACGTTCACGGTATTGCTGCATTAGTATCACATCCTTTTCATGGAAAGACGTATACGTCTTCTCCAGCATGCGATCTTCTGAGACTTTTTCACCACACAACTTCAGGCGTGAGGTGATGCTAAAAAGTGCTGAGTTGTACTCAGCAATGGACTTAAAGTCCTGCAGTCTCAGGTTCTCCCACTCATATCTCGCCCTTGGGAGTATAACATCTCTCTGATGTTTATACCTGTCCTCAAGGGCGGTCCATAGCTCAAGTGGATCTTCGACCGTAAGGTACTCAGCCTTTAAGGTCTTGTCCGCATGGCGACGAATATAGATGATGGCTTGCGCCTTCTCTATATCGCTAACATTTTCTTTTTCCGTCACAGCAGTGATGAGGGACTTGGCCCGCAGGTGAAACTTAACATCTAGCTGCCAGCTTAGATAGTTTCTGCCTGATGCATCCAGCACTTCAAAGTCAACGCTTGCAATTTTAGCCATTTATCTAGCAGAGCACAAACATGCATGAATTAATAATCAATCAGAAAGAACATTTTCATGCGGGAGCAATATTGAATGAAAAACTAAACGTGTGGATCGGCCAGTCCCACAAGAAAGAGTCCAAGAGTCCACAGTCCAAATTATACAAATTTGCAGCTTGAATAAAATGAAAATACAACTTTGGAAACCCCGTGGGTCCCATTTTAATATCTTCGTCTTCAAGCGTAGCTTCTGACTCCTTGGAAGTTGGTCTTCTTTCTTTGACATTTACATAAATTCCTCACTACAATTTCTCTCAAAAATAAAAGAAAAGTGCGGGAAATAAACTGTGGGACTAAACTGCCGATCCAAAAACCACATTTAGCAATTCATGCAAGAATATTGTGCTCATTAACATTTTCATCCACAGACATCACAGGCAGTTTATTCATATGAGGATAAAGTGATATTTAATCACTTAATAATTATTGGACCACTGGACAACGTCATACACCGTTAGGTTAGGTAACTAACGGCAGAGCGGTCGCAGGATCTTCCTAATTATTAAGTTTTTAAATAAAATGTACAACCACGCAAATAATATCCACATAATTTTGCCAGAGATGTAAAGCATGTAAAAGAGATTACGATGCATAGGTTGTAAAGTAAATGGGTTTAATCAATTAAATTGATTAAGAGCCCAAAAATAACATTTTCTTTGTCAGAGGGAAAAGTCTCCCTCGTCATCCAAAAAGTCCCCCAAAAAATCCCCAAAACGCCCTTGTCTGCCCGATATTTGTCCCGTAATTTACCGTGATTTTTCACGAATATTTTGCCTTTGAATCCCCATTTTAAATTAATTTTTAGGCTAATAGGTTGCCTTTTGAGGCAAATTTATAGCCCTTTGCCTCCCCCAAATTTTTTTTTTTTCAGATAAACCAGTCTGCGGGTCTGAAGCCCGCAATCGACCTATGGGCTTCAGGCCTATAGGCCTTTTTTTGATGAAAATCTGTGGGCCTGAAGCCCATAGATCTGCTGTGGGCTTCAGGCCCACAGATCTGGCTTTTTTTTGGGAAATCTGTGGGCCTGAAGCCCACAGATCTGCTGTGGGCTTCAGGCCCACAGATCTGAATAATATATTTTTTTTATGTGTGTTGAATTCTGTGGGCCTGAAGCCCACAGATCTGCTGTGGGCTTCAGGCCCACATCTCTGCGTTTTTTTTCGGTTTAGGGTTTTGCAGAGGGTGGGGGGCCGCCGCCGCCGCCCCCTTGCACGGGAGGCGCAGCGGGGGCCGCCGCCCCCCGCTGCGGGGGGGAGCGGCGGGGCCCCCCCGCAGAGGGGGGCACGGCCTGGGGGCCGCCCCCCCCCCCGCAGAGGGGGAAGCGGCCAGGGGGCCGCTGCCCCCCTCTGCGCGGGGGGGAGCGGCGAGGGCCGCCCCCCCTGCAGAGGGGGGGGGCGGCCACGGGGGCCGCCGCCCCCCTGCAGGGGCGGGGCGGCGGCGGCCGCCCCCCTGCAGGGGAGGGCGGCGGCAGGGGCCGCGCCGCCCCCCTGCAGGGGGGGTGCGGCGGCGGCAGCCCCCCCATGGGGGGGGACGGCGTGGCAGGGGGGGATTTAGGGTTTGGTATTTACAGAAAATCCAAAAACCCTAAAAAAATTGATTTTTGGGATGGAAAATCTGTCGTTTTCAAGGCGACGATGAATCCCCATGACGATCTTGCGAGATCTAGGGGAGGGGCAATCATACGTATGATTAAAAGTATCGTTTTTAGTATTTTTACCTCTATATCCGTCCTCCGGATATAGCGACGGTTGCTCGAAGCCCTACGCGGATGACGACCCTTGATGGAGGAAGCCTTGCACCGCGCTCATGGATCTCCCGTCTTGCCTTCGCCTTCGCCTTCGCAACGAACGGAAAAAATTTGTGGGAAGAAAAAAAAATTTTTAGAGTCTCGTGCTGATAACGTGTTATAAATCAACTACTGAGGGGAGAGCCCTCAGGTCTATATTTATAGCCAAAGGGGAGAATACAAGTGGGCTTATACAGATATGGGCCCAAACACTTGGGTTGGCCCAATAACTCATCCAACCCAGTAAATACCCATTCACAACATATTTTGGTTTGTTATTTGAGCGTATGTGTGTGTATGAAATTGTGGGTTAGGAAAAATAGTAATTTAGAAATTTTCATAAAAATGACGGAAATATATAATTAGTGTTATGAATCAACTACTGGGGGAGGAACCCCCATCTCTTTATCTATAAGCAATAGGGGAGAATACAAATATGGGCTACATTGATATGGGCCTATCTCGGGGATAGCCCAGAATCTCAACCAACTACAGTTAAATAACCGTTCACAACACTTCCCCTTATCCAGCCATATGTGTGGACTCTGCTCGTGAATACTTCAGGATTCTGAGCGTAGTAGAGTCTCACATATGGTGGATACCTCGTTAAACCTTTAGCTATGAAAAACCTGATTCGGGATATAAATTGCTTATTTCCCCCCATTTCTGGGCATTTTATGTGTATATTGTGTTTATTTTGGCTTTAATACGGGCTTATTTGTGATATTGTGTAATATTGAAGCTTATTTGTATTATATACATAAAATGTGGTTTTTGGACTAGTTTTTGCTCCCCGTATTTTTTAGGTACTTCTGGGATTTTTATGGATTTTCTGGAATTTTTCCAGAATTTTTGGAAATTTCTAGCTATTTTCCGGGATTATTTGGAGCAAGAAATCGTTTCTGGAATTTCAGAAAAAACAAAAATTTAAAAAAAATTAATAAAAAAAGGCCCGCGGGCCGGCCCTGTGGCCGGCCCGCTCTCAGCGGGCGCTGCTCAGTAAAAAAAAGTTTTTTTTAAAATGAATCAGCGGGCCCCGTCCCATGAACGCACAGGCACGCGCATCCCTTTTGCAGCGTGTCAGGCGCGGAAATGCCCGACCCACAATACTTAAAATCCCGGTCTGGGGCGATTTTTGAAGGCAGACTTCGCTGTTTGGGTTTCCGCATCGTTTTTTTCAGTTTTGGTTGCTGTTTTTTCTAGGGTTCTTGGGGTTTCTTCTTCCCCAAAGGGCTTTGGAGGGGAGGATGCCATTGGTGGAGCTTGGAGAGCTTGGAATAGGAGCAAATAGGTGGAAGGAAGGCTTCATCCTAGGGAGATCTTGGGTGATATCTCTCTAACCCCTTTTGTAATTTTTGATATCTCTTTGTTGTAATGAATTTGGATGAATTTGTGAATGACAATTCCATCATTTGTTTCATGATGATAGAGTAGTATTAAATGGGTTGGGTTGTGATTAATTGAGTTGGATGTTAATTTTAGCCCTAATTCCCTCTTGCCCAATTTCATTGCTAATGTTGGATGTGTAATTAGGGCACAATTTCATTGGTAAAGACCCGAAAGGGCACAATTCGAGATGAATCCATGTTTAAATTTGATTAGTGCCATGATAATGCATCCACCCCCATTGCTAATCTTTGTGTTATTTAAAGCTAAATTTTCCGATTGGGCTTCCTTAGCCGGATGACCGATTGAGATATATGCGGTAATTAGAGCCTAATTAACGCCAATCTTAATGAACCCACAACCCATTCTCCTCACCTATCTATTCTAAGTTCCCCTTTGGCTCTCCAACCCTACCCACTTAGGATAGATTTCTAGTTTCACCACACTCTTTCCTACTCATCCATCGTTAATTGAGATAGCTGTAAAACACTTCATTTTTCTTTATCGATCAGATTTTGTGAACGTTGAACGACTTGTCCCTGTGATCCGACCCGGTACTCACCGGTTATTTTTATTGCAATTGACACTCCTATGCTTGGGAGTGGAAGGTGTGCCTCGTGCGCGTACTTCCGCAGTCAAACCAATTGGCACCGTTGTCGGGGACAACGGTGTCTAGTATTAGCAATTTTTTGATTGATTTTGGATCGCTAGTTCTTAGAAACACATTGGTGTTAGACAATGATCATATTTGACTCTCTTTTCCCATAAAGTTTTGATGAAACAAACATATATAATTTATTATTTATCTGTTGAATGAACCGGATGACGCGCAAAGGCACGCTTTCCACTCCCAAGCGTAGGAGCGTCAATGCAATATATTTATGAGTGCACAAAACGCACACGAGGAGGAGCTCGTTGAACGAGGAATTTGCTGAAGGTAGGCAGAGATCGTTGCCATTGACGATGGTCGTTGAGGAGGGGATTCGTTATAGGATGAAAGAGTCGTGGTTGATTTGAATATGCGCCTTTTGCTAAGGATTACTGGCCATGTAAGCTCAGCTAAGGCACCTGACAGTACAAGTAATCCAAACAATTTCCTACAAGATGTTCATAATATCAGACAGCCTATAGCGCCGTTAGTTTGCGGACATAACTCTACGGATCCCTCGATTCTTAGCTACGTTGTAGCGGCGCCAATATCTTGGATTGATTCGATGCCACCATCGTGGATCATCTTTGTCGCTACGAAATATCTTTGACTACTGGGTTTATCCTAGGGTGAGTTCATAGAGTCGTGGTTGATTTGAATATGCGCCTTTTGCTAAGGATTGCTGGCCATGTAAGCTCAGCTAAGGCACCTGACAGTACAAGTAATCCAAACAGTTTCCTACAAGATGTTCATAATATCAGACAGCCTATAGCGCCGTTAGTTTGCGGACATAACTCTACGGATCCCTCGATTCTTAGCTACGTTGTAGCGGCGCCAATATCTTGGATTGATTCGATGCCACCATCGTGGATCATCTTTGTCGCTACGAAATATCTTTGACTACTGGGTTTATCCTAGGATGAGTTCATCAACCACCAAGATAAGACTAGATATGGTTCGATCCTAGGGGCTTAGGGTACCTTATTTCACAAAATCATCCCAAGACGTCGATTGATAAGGGCCGTCTACACCTTTCCCGGAGAACACGAAGAACTCTCTTTCTCTCATACAATAATCAAAATTAACATAATCCCAAAACCGGCTGCTAATCCTAGCCTATTAATCATCCCCCTTCTCTCTAATTACAAGTTTGCCATTATTAATAATAATAAATAGAAATAGGAGGTAGAGAATTGCGAAAACGCCCCTTTAGGACGTTGGCATGGGCCGGTCTCTCCCCTTGGTGGCCCATGACATTGAGACTAATTGATATGTTGGGTGTGCTATGGAAATGAAAATGAATTGGAATGTCAGTGAAATAGAATGTTGGAAATATGATTGGGATTGGAATGACATAGCACACCAATATGGCATTTTAACAAACTCTTGGTGTGCAATGAAAGTATGGTATGGAAAATCAAGATAATAAACAACCAAGCATATATGAATGGTACCACTAGGCAAACTCCTCTCTAGGGATACCCATTAGGATCCCTAATTCAAATCATATCCACCGATTTGAATTAATATAAAGATTTATATCTTACAGAAAATGTAGAAAATATCCCGAAGCTCAGGAAAATCCTTAAAAATATTCCTTGGAACTATGAGATCGTTATCTTCATCTGAAAAAGAGGGAAGACAAAATTAGGCCAAAAAATCATATCATTTCATAAAAAATCCATATCGTCTAGAAAATGTTGAAAAAAAATATTTAGTGTGATACTTCTATCTCTTAGTGTATGTCTTTTCATTTATTTAATTTCCACTTATTGAGTCTTTTGCTTGTTTATTTTTATTTTCTTGGAATTTTTTTACCATGGCATCATCTTCAGATTTTTTGGACATTGGGGAGGATATCCCACTTCCGCCATACTTTCTTGGCACAGAGTGGAAGAACCCTCATTTACATATTAAAAAATTTGAAGATTGGATGTTTGCATGTCTTGGTAGGAATATTGATGATGATTGCATATATTTTAGATTTTTTCCCTCTTCTTTACAAGATGATGCTAGGCTTTGGTTTGATTCATTGTCTATCGACTCAGAGTTTACTTGGTTGTCGTTTCAGGCTGAATTTCTCCGAGTATTTTTGCCTATCTTTTTGGAGCAGGTACAGGGGCAGCAAGCCATGGAGCAGTACATAGCGAGCTTTACCCAGGCTGATGGAGAGGCCTACCATCAGGCTTGGCAGAGGTTCACTGATTTGGTGCTTGCGTGCCCACACCAGAGCTTTCACGAGGATCATCTTCTGCAGATTTTCTACACAGGGTTATCGCCATCTGGGCGAGATTTGGTGCAGATGAGCTGCGGTGGAGAGTTCTTTGATTATTCGACCGAGGATTCATGGTGTTACCTGAGGGAGCTTGCAGGGTGGGAGCAGACTGCGCCATCTAGAGAGCCGTCACTTGGATATGAGGATGATGGCCAGTCCCAGTTTCCACTTCAGGATGCAGAGCAGCAGGTCCAGTGTCAGCTTGAGGAGCCACCTTTGGGCTCTTTTTCTTGCGACCCCATGGGATATAGAGCAGAGCAGGAGGATGGGTTGCATGCGAGCCAGGTAGAGGACATTGAGCATATATATATTTTGATGAGTCAGAGGAGACGGATGATGGAGTGCGTGTCGACCACGACGGTGACACGATGCATTTTCACTTTGAGGTTGAGGATGAAGCGGATGTGCATGATGGCCCAGAGCAGATTGAGGACACTATGGGGCCTGAGCCACATTCCACTTCAGAGTTAGCTTCACAGGTCGAGGCGATTGAGTACTTTGGGAGGACGACTGAGATGGACTATTTCTGGGATGGCGAGGATGATGTGTGCTTGGATTTGCTCGAGACGAGTCTACCTCCAGTCCCGTCACTGATGTCACTTCCCTCGCCTCCGATTGCGCACTTGCCAGTCATCGAGGAGGTTTGTCAGGAGCAGTTATCAGTTGTGGGGAGTGCCGCAGAGATTGTTGATGTTGATGTCGAGGAAGAGGATATGACGGGGATTGTGAGATGGTATATATTGAGCCCGAGCTTCCTCCTACTCCAGTTTTCTCTCTGCAGCCACTTCCACCTCCTCCTGAGGTCGTGCATCATCCCGAGCCTAGCATCACATTTCAGGGAAGTTCCCATCTTACTTTTTCCTCCACCCCCGAATCAAATTATTTAATTCCATATCATAATGCTTCGGATTGTCGTCATTTGATCGTAAATTCATTTATTCATTTTGCCGACCCATTTTGGCAAGCTTTTCATTTGGATGGGCGCTCTCGCCCAATTATTTTTGACACGGCCCATCTCCCCCATTTTGCAGGAACCCATCATAAGGAGATGCTTGGGGTTGTGTCGCTTGCCATTAATGCCCGCAATAGAGGTAGGGCATTGGACGTGGCAACGCTCGCGGAGGAGCGGAAGGATATGATCGAGCAGTTGCCACCACCGTTATACATCCGAGATCCGCCTTTTGCTAAGGTGTATTCTTTCATTTACGTAGTGTAAATAAATAAAGAATTAGTTAGTTTGCTTTTGCATGTTTGCTTTCATATTTTTTTCTCTTTTCTAGGATCTTTTGCCAATATCTAATACTCTTCCATCATTGAGGACAGTGCTTATTTTAAGTTGGGGGGAGAGTGTTGGAATCTTTAGGATTTGTAGGATTTTGGTGTTAATTTTTTTTGAGATACCTCCATTTCGCCATCACCCATTGATCTTCATTGCATATCATATTTGGCCTCCTTGCCCATACGCCGCTTGCTTTATGTAGTCCATACATGCTTTAATTCCATGCAATTTTTTTGGATTATCATTTTGGTATCAACTTCTCGATGTTTGATTGGCACGTTTTCATTCCTTTTCCAATTCGGATTCAAATGTTAATATATCATGTATGAATCTATTTTATATGTTGTGATACTCTCTTTGAGATAATTTGGAAAAAGTTTGGTGTAAGTAATTGCATGAGTTGGGATGAATGGTGTAGTTTTTAATTGGATTGGATTTGGCCAATTGTGCATGCTTTGTTTTCCTCTTAGGAGTGGGTGGATGAGTTGCTAATTCATGTTGGAATGAGAAAAAAAAGTTAGTATAAGTGAATGTTTCTTTCTAATCGAATTGAGTAGCCGGTGCCCCACGAAACATTGGGGAGGACACCAAAAATGAGATTTAGGAGATCATTTCATCCATTTGCATATATAGCGTCATCGCGTGTATGCAAATGTGCCGGTGTTTGCATTTATGTCGTTATCGTGTGAATGCAAAACATAACATCAAAAACAAAAAAAAGAAAAGAAAAGAAAAGAAAAGAAAAATGAATTAATACATGAAAGAATAAGCAACATGAGTGATGCAATCTCATCTCCCACCACTTAGAGGAATTTCTTTTGTTTTGTCCATTTTCATGAAAATTGGAAATTTTGTCATTTGCGATATATCCCGATACATGTGATACGGTGCTTGCTACTTCAGTTTTCTTTGAAATGGTTTGAAGAGAGTTTCATTTGTTATCTACTTTCATACATTGGGTATATTGGTTTTGAAATCACTTGGAAATACCAATTTGGGTGTGCCATGAAGATATTTGAGTTTGGTGCATGTTTTTCAATTTAATCCGAATTTATCGCATATTTTGCTAAGGATTAGCAAAAAGCTAGTAGGGGGGTGTGATTCGGAATATAAATTGCTTATTCTCCCCCCCCCCATTTCTGGGCATTTTATGTGTAAATTGTGATTATTTTGGCTTTAATATGGGCGTATTTGTGATATTGTGTAATATTGAAGCTTATTCGTATTATATACATAAAACGTGGGTTTCTTGGACTAATTTTTGCTCTCGGTATTTTTTAGGTACTTCTGGGATTTTTCTGGATTTTCTGGAATTTTTCCAGAATTTTTGGGAATTTCTAGCTATTTTCCGGGATTTATTTGGAGCAAGAAATCGTTTCTGGAATTTCAGAAAAAACAAAAATTTAAAAAAAATTAATAAATAAAAAAACAAAAGGCCCGCGAGCCGGCCCAGCGGGCCCTGCTCAGTAAAAAAAAGTTTTTTTTTAAAAATGAATCAGCGGGCCGCAGGATCGCTCGAAAAATTCGAGCGGGCGGCCCGCTCGAATTTTTCGAGCGGGCCCTGCCCCATGAACGCGCAGGCACGCACATCCCTTTTGTAGCGGGTTGGGCGCGGAAATGCCCGACCCGCAATACTTAAAATCGCGGCCTGGGGCGATTTTTGAAGGCAGACTTCGTTGTTTGGGTTTCAGCATCGTTTTTTTCAGTTTTGGTTGCTGTTTTTTCTAGGGTTCTTGGGGTTTCTTCTTCCCCAAAGGGCTTTGGAGGGGAGGATGCCATTGGTGGAGCTTGGAGAGCTTGGAGGAGCAAATCGGTGGAATGAAGGCTTCATCCTAGGGAGATCTTGGGTGATATCTCTCTAACCCCTTTTGTAATTTTTGATATCTATTTGTTGTAATGAATTTGGATGAATTTGTGAATGACAATTCCATCATTTGTTTCATGATGATAGAGTAGTATTAAATGGGTTGGGTTGTGATTAATTGAGTTGGATGTTAATTTTAGCCCTAATTCCCTCTTGCCCAATTTCATTGCTAATGTTGGATGTGTAATTAGGGCACAATTTCATTGGTAAAGACCCGAAAGGACACAATTCGAGATGAATCCATGTTTAAATTTGATTAGTGCCATGATAATGCATCCACCCCCATTGCTAATCTTTGTGTTATTTAAAGCTAAATTTTCCGTTTGGGCTTCCGTAGCCGGATGACCGATTGAGTTATATGCGGTAATTAGAGCTTAATTAACGCCAATCTTAATGAACCCACAACCCATTCTCCTCGCCTAGCTATTCTAAGTTCCACTTTGGCTCTCCAACCCTACCCACTTAGGATGGATTTTTAGTTTCACCACACTCTTTCCAACTCATCCATCGTTAATTGAGGTAGCTGTAAAACACTTTATTTTTCTTTATCGATCAGATTTTGTGAACGTAAAACGACTTGTCCTTGTGATCCGACCCGGTACTCACCGATTATTTTTATTGCAATTGACACTCCTACGCTTGGGAGGTGAACGGCGTGCCCCGTGCACGTATTCCGAATCAACCAAAACCCAGTGGGAAAAACCATAGTTAAGGAAAAAGAGTACAAACTCTACCTAACTCCCCATGATCTGTACAAGCTCTCAAGCTTTCAGATCTCTTAGGCGTCTCATTCCAATCCTATGTACAAGCTTCCTGAAGGTGGCAGTAGGAAGGGCTTTAGTGAACAAGTCTGCCAAATTGTCACATTATTGCACTTGTCTGATGTCGATCTTGCCATCTCTCTGTAGCTCGTGCGTCAAGAAGAACTTTGGTGAAATGTGCTTTGTTCTGTCGCCTTTGATGAAGCCACCTCTTAACTGAGCTATGCAAGCGGCATTGTCCTCGAACATTATAGTAGGTTCGAGATCTCCAGTCTTCAGTTCAGTCGTAGACAGGATGTGGTGGACAACTGAGCGTAGCCATACGCATTCTCAACTCGCTTCATGGATGGCAATGATCTCTGAGTGATTGGATGAGGTTGTCGTCAAGGTTTACTTGATGGATCTCCAGGAAATGGTTGTCCCTCCGTAGGTAAACACGTATCCAGTCTGTGACTTCGCGTTGTGGGGATCAGACAAGTAACCTGCATCAGCATAACCAGCAAGTGTAGATGATATTTGTAACAACCCTAGTGTGTAAATACTTAGTAACCATTAAATTGACCCAAGTTTCTCGTACATGTGCACACCAATTCCGGGGAATGGAGAGATTTACAAATTGCCCCTAAATTTTTCATCTATACCCAAATGAGGGTATCATTGCAAAGTGTGGGCTTAAGGCAACTTTCTTCAAGTCAAGGGGTTATTGTGCAAAAAGAGAAGTGGGATATTTGCAATGGCAAACTTGTAATACAATTAAACAATTTGGAGGGTTTTTTTTAAAGAAGATAGAGAGAGCAAAAAAAAAGAAGAAAAGAAAATGAAAAGAAAAGAGGAGTATGGCAAAAAGTGCACCATACTTCTCTCCACTCCTCCCCTCTCCAACTAACCCCCCCTCCATACTCCTTAAACCCTTACCCCTCCCCTCTCGCCCCATTTTTCTGGTACATGGCCGAAATTCAAGGAGGAAAAAAAAGGGGGAGAGAAGAAAGAAGAGAGGAAGAAGAAGAAGAGAGAAAGGAGAAGAGGAAGAGGAGGAGGAGGAAATCCAAGATTGGAGGAGGGTTCTTGCAAACCTAAGGCACCATTTGAAGCTCCAAAGAGGTAGAAACTCTTCACTCTCCTTCCCTAATTATAGATGCTAGAAAGTATCTTATATGTGTGAGTTTTCTCTGAAATTTGGGGAGAGTGTTGTAGAGCTAGGATTCTTGTTGCATGCTTGACAATTTGCTGAAACTTTAACTAAGTGCTGGGATTAATTGGCTATTAGGAATGCTCTGAAAATTTTATATGATATTTATCTCGTAGTTATGAGTAACTTTCTTGTTCATCACTTTTTCTAATTCGAACTGTAAGTTGGGGTAAAAATTCGAATTGTGCAACATGCCAGGAATTCTGTCAAGCTGTATACATTTCAGTAAAATGAGCATAACTACCTGCATGCTCTATGTAATTTGTTGATTTTGATCTTGTTGGAAAGCTAACAAGTTTTTCTCAAAGTCTATTTCGATTTTTATGTCGAAATTCTGGCTAGAATATGCCCAAAATTGGCTTTGAACACAGACACAGAAATCTGTCTGCAGAACAGTTTTGACACCATTTACCTAATAATTCACCATAAATCACATACTCCATAGTTTTGCATGAAATTTTATATGTGAACTCAAAACTGCCATATCTACAATTTTCATTCAGTAAGTTTTGTTAAATTCTCACTGAAAATGGCTGTTAATCATTGATGTTGTGACTGTTGACGAAATTTCAGCAAATTGCATTGTTTGCTAATGACTAGATTATTGTTTTGGTTTACTTCGGAACATGTCGCTAATGTGGATTCATCAGTGATTAAGTGCTGTCTATGGGTATGCTACTTTATGTTGCAAGTTTGGAAATGGATGTTTATGTTCATGGCTTATGAAGCTCGCAAGTTGTTGTGAACATCCCGATGAAAAGAATGCATTGGATCTCATTTTACATGCTTCATACTCTAGGTTTAATGATTAGTATAAAAAACAACCTAGGGTGGTCTCGTTCCACTCGAAGTGGGTGAGTGCCCTAGGAGGGGTTGGGGAAACCAAGGTAACGAGTGAGCATGCGGGGGATGGACTGCTGAGTTGTGGGCCAGTCCCGACGAGCCCTCAGCGGCGGGGAGTTGGTGCGGTTGTGGTTGAGATTGGTTATGTTGGTGAACGGCTTCTTTCGTAAGAGCTTGTCTCGGGAAGTCGTAGCATTCCACCCACTTTACCGGGTGAGGTCCAGTCCCCGATGTCTGACCCGTTACTGAGGTTTCGAATTCATGCATGAAAACTAACCTATAAAGGAAAAACAGTAACTCTGGAATGTGATGCCTTTTCCTTTGTTGTGATTCCTTGTTGTGCACTATGATTAGAGTAGTAGAGTTGTGGAGTTCCTACTGGGCACGCTGTGACGTGTCCTCCCCCCTACAGGTCCAGGCACTGGTTCTCTGGCGGCGGGCCCGGGAGTGGAGACCCCGGAGGGCAGCTCGTCTCAGCAGGGTCCATAGTGTTGTGGTTAGTGTGGGTCGCGTGGTGTAGTCTTGGGTTGTGTGTGTGTGATGAACGCAGTGTTGTACCCCTGTTCCCTTTGTACCCCGTAGGGTTGAGTTGTACTTTTGTGGGAGCTTTTGCCGTTGGGGCTGTACAGTGGACTTGTGCGGTGCTGGCCATGTAGTAGCGGTGCTCTGTGACTCTTGGAAGTTCTGTTCGTCGTATTTTACCTTACTACCTGTGTTGTAGTGTCTTGTACTATCCTTCTGTGTTGGAGCTGTACTGTTCTGTTAATCGTTCAGTCTGTACTTTACTGCATGTGTTTCCTCAGCGTTTGCAGTGGCCTGCGTGACTTTGGTGTGTACTTTAGCGCTTAGTACTCTAATACCGCGGCTTGTCACGCCGACCCTCCCTATTTTGGGCAGCGGGGCGTGACAATATTCCATTTTTATAGAAGAGTCCCAAATCTGTAGACCCGTGGAGGTAGCGCAGAAGGTGCTTAACTCCGATCCAATGGCGCTGCGTAGGCACTGCACTATATCTGGCTAGCAAATTTACTGCGAACGCTATGTCGGGACGCGTGCAGTTTGCCAGATATAAGAGTGCTCCAATGGCACTTAGATAAGGGACTTCTGGACCAAGTATATCATCCACCTCTTCCAGCGGCCGGAAGGGTTATTTATGTGCATCCAGAGATTGTACCACCATAGGTGTACTTAGTGGATGACATTGGTCCATATGAAATCTTTGCAACATTTTCTTCGTGTATGTGGTTTGATGTAATATGATTCCATCTTTTAGATGTTCAATCTGTAAGCCAAGGCAGAATTTCGTTTTGCATAGGTCTTTCATTTCAAATTCTTTTGTTAGGCTTACAGATATCTCAGTGATCTCTTCAGGAGATCCAATGAGATTTAGATCAACTACGTAGACAGCAATTATTACGAATCCTTTTCCCTTTGTTCTTATAAAGATACAAGGGCAGACTTCATTGTTGTTGAATCCTTGTTTAATAAGGAATTCACTGAGTCTGCTATACCACATTCTTCCTGATTGTTTAAGACCATACAGTGATCTTTGTAGCTTAACAGAGTAGACCTGTCACGACCAGCTTCACATTATGCTTGGGAGCGAGGACGCGAGCGGGTCCGCATGTGCTTAAAGCAAAGAAGATGTACATTTTTCTCCCTTCTTTGACTTAAGCACACTAAGCATGATTAGCGAAGGCATGTCCCTGCACGCGAATACCTCACAAGCAGCACAAATATTTATTACATTACATTCCCAGCGTCCGAAGCAAACACACAAATAATTTAGGCCTAGCATGGCCGTACAAACTGCTGAAAACAAACACACCTGAAAAAACAATACAATAATAAACTGAAATCTAATTGTCCCGCCCTAGTCTTTCGCATGGAGGATCTCAGTGTCCTCGTAACTCTGGTTAGCGGGGTCCACCTCTAGGATGGGATCCTCAAAAGTAGGGTCCTCGAGGTACTCTGTCTCTGAACCCAACATATATTTCATAAACATTGAAATATATGTCAGCGATAAGCTCGGCAAGATATTTTAAAGCAATGAATGAAGAACAACTATAAGGGATAAAAGAGCGTTAGTACACAGTTTATGAAAAATAAATGCAGAAAAGTAAAGTATGGACACACATGGGTTTGCAGTTTTTAAAAGTATAACAGTTGTAAATTGAGTATTTGTGCTCGTGATAAGTCCATGTCTGAGAAAGTAATGTTCTCGATACACCCTATCATCGGGGGCTTACAGTGACGCTTCTTGCCATTCCAACCTGGAATATGGTCAAGCTGCTTGCCTCCGTTAGTGTGGTTTTGGAGGTAGCCGTAAGGTGTTCAAGCAACAATTACGGACTCTACTACAAAAACCAACCACACCCAAGTGTACTGTTTAGTCATTGACCAAGTTTCACGCCATCTGTATTCGATGGTTTTACCCCATCTGTATTCGATGGCTATCGCATATGTGTTAGCAACACACTTGTTTTTCCCAATTAAATTCGTTTGTTAACATGCAGAAAGTAAAAGCAGTCCAATTAAGTCCAAGGGGGCAATAACTAAAGTGAAACATGATATTCGGTTCCAGAATTTGACAAACATAACAAATTTAGCAATAAGTTTGAACGGCCAGGTTTACAGTTCATTTACTCAAAAAACTTGTCTTGACGCGGGTGTGGGTGTCCAGTCGATGGTAACTTGTGGCACGGTGTATCTGCGTAAATAGATTCGTGACATCAGTTTTAATGGTTATCATCCAGTTAAAGTATTTGAACTAGCACACTTAATTACTACTATAACGGAAATTATTTACAACTTAACTAGTGTGGTAGTTTAGTTATAGGCTTATAGCTAACTTAACTTAGTTAATTAATCTAACAAAAATTAGTAACTTAACCTTGATCTAAAACTTATTTAAATAAATTTACTAACAAAATAACTTTATTATTAACACCAATAATTACTTAAATAAGTTATAATATTTTAATATAACTTAGCTTATAACTTTATAATAATAATAATAATAATGATGATGATAATGATAATAAAAATCTTATATTTAATATCCCCCCTCTCACTCTATCTCTCCCTCTGTCGTCGTTCTCTCGTTTCTTTCTTTTTTTTGTTTCGTTCTCAGGGGCTTACGGCGGGAAAAGGGCGGCGGATCGGGGCTTCCGTCGGTCGGGGGCGGCGGATTGGGGGCGGCGGATCGGGGCTTCCGGCTGTCGAGGGCGGCGGATGGGGTGGCGGGCGACGCGATTTCACGGCATCGGCGGAGCGATCGAGGCAGCGGGGCGACGTTCTGGGCTCGGGGTGCTTCCACGGCGGCGGGGCGACGTTTCTACAGCGGCGCAGCGACGAATTGGGCAATCGGTGATCGGGGTTTGCGCGAGTGGATTTGGGATGCGGCGGCTCCTCCGATAGTGTTAATTTGTGGGTTGAATTTTGGATTTTGGATTTTGTTGATTGTTTGATTTGGGTTGTATGGAGGAGGATGGCTGATTCGTTGTTTGTATGGTGGAAGGGGATGATGATGGTGGAATTGGGTTGTTGTAGCGGTGGCTAATGGTGGAGAGATGTGGGATGGCTGATATCGCTGGTTGTTGTTGTGTAGGCCTGGTTTAAGAACGGGGAGAGGAGGGGGGAGACATGTTGAATAGGGAGGTGGTTGATGGTAGGGGAAACTTGATGGCTGATGTTGGATCTCGCCAAATTTTAGTGGAAGATGAAGGCGGTAGGGTTTGGGGTTTGATTAGTGTATGTGGAAGTTGGGGGAAGGTAAATGGTAAAAGTAAAAAGGGATTAGGGTAAAGGAAATTTAGTAACAGTAATTTAGTAAAAATAACTTAGTTAAAATAATAAATTAATTATAAATTAACTTTTAATTAAAAATAATTACGATTTACAGATAAAAATTACGCTACGGTAAACTGAAAACCATGACGCGCTCGCGTCGACGTACAGCCGGAAAGATTCACTCGGACGAAATTAACTGAATCAATGAAGTAAAAGACCGCGATCAAAATACAACTAGAAAAACAGGCCGTTACAAGACGTCCCGATGTCTATCTTTTATTTCAGCAGGCATTGAGAAGCCATCAGGAAGTTTCATGTATATTTCCTTGTTGAGATTGTCGTATATATATGCAGTCACAACATCTATTAGCTGCATTTCTAGGCATTTCTTTGCTGTTAAGCTTATCAGGAATCTGAAAGTGATCGCATCCATGACCGGGGAGCATGTTTCGTCATAGTCAATACCCAGTCTTTGGGAAAATCCTTGTGCTACAAGTTTAGCTTTGTAGCGTGTGATCTCATTATTTTCGTTTCTTTTTCTTACGAATGCCCACTTGTATCCCACAGGTTTGACACCGGTAGGTGTCTGGACTATTTGCCCAAAGACTTTGTGTTTCTGAAGCGAGTCCAGCTCGACTTCTATTGCCTGATTCCAATTTGGCCAGTCATTTCTACGTTTCCATTCAGCAACGGAATGTGGATCATGATCATCGTCGCTTCCGGCGACGTGAATAGCAATGTGAAACGCGAAGTAATCGTCGACGACTGTACTCTTTTTGTCCAATAGCTCCCATGTACGTACATAATTTAATGATTTTTCAGTTTCTCCAGGCAGTTCTTCTGCAGTGGATTCTGGGAGGGAAGATGGTATGGACACGAGCTCGTTTCTCTGTGGGGGTATCGTGCCAAGGTCTCCGGTTATTTTTCTTTTCTTGGATTTTTATCCTTGGAGCCTGGTTGTCTGCCTCTTTTCCGTTGAGGTGCAGCCACTTCTGCTGCTGGTGGATTGCATCCATCCTTTGCGATGTCAATCCTACCTGGAGTATTTGCAGCAAGAATGTGTGATCTGACAATCTTCTGGTTGTCAGTAAACAAGTCCGGTAATCTATGAACTGTGTTTTGGATGTGTAAGATCTTCAAGATCTCATCATCACATTGTTTTGTTACCGGATCGTAGTGGGTCAGACTTTTTGTATCCCACGTTAACATTTGCTTCGCGCTAGACTTTTCAATGTCTATGCCCATTTTGGGAAAATAAGTCTCATCGAAGTCACAGTCTTCAAAACGTGCCTTAAAAGCGTCCCCCGTTTGGGATTCTAGATATCTTATAATGGAGGGTGAGTAAAACCCTACATAAATACATAGGCGACGTTGAGGGCCCATCTTGGTCCTCCGGGGTGGTGCAAAGGGGAAATAAACTGCACAGCCGATGATTCTCAAGTGAGAAATGTTCGGCGGCGTTCCATATGCAAGTTGCATTGGAGATAGACTCTGACCTCCCGAGGCTCTTATTCTTATTAGTGATGCAGCATGCAGAATTGCATGTCCCCATGCATCCACCGGCAACTGGGATTTCATCAGCAATGGACGTGCAATCCATTGGAGTCTTTTAATTAGCGACTGAGCTAGCCCGTTCTGGGTGTGAACATACGGCACCGGATGTTCAATTTCTATTCCCGTTGCCTGGCAATATTCTTGAAATGACTGAGAGGTAAATTCTCCCGCATTATCCACATGTATTTTCTTTATTTGGTTGTCTGGAAAATGCGCCCGCAACTTTATTGTTTGTGCCAAGAGCTTTGGAAAAGCTAAGTTGCGGGTTGAAAGACACACATACGAGTATTTCGAGGATACATCAATTAGTACCATGAAGTACCGGAAAGACCCACTAGGGGGTGGATAGGTCCACATATGTCTCCGTGTATTCTTTCAAGGAAGATAGGAGACTCGATATCCACTTTAAGTGGTGATGGGCTTGTAATTAATTTACCCTTGAAGCAGCGTACACAATGGAATTCTCCCTCCTGAAGAATCTTTTGGTTCTTCAGGTTATGCCCGTGGGATTGTGATAAGATGCGGTACATCATCACAGATCCAGGGTGGCCAAGTCTATCGTGCCAAAGTAAAAATTTGGCTGATGTCGGGCACTTCAGGTGCTCCGTCAGGTTTGCTTCCTCTCTCCGAATTTTTGTATGGTAGAGGCCTGATGAAAGGCTCTCAAAAAAATTCAAGTATGGTTTTAACTCCATTTTCTTGAGACGTTACATACAGTAATTCATTTTCTTTTACTTTTGCTGTTTCCAAGTGGAATCCGTTAACACGGATATCTTTGAAACTTAGTAAGTTTCGCTTGGAATTCGGAGAGTATAGTGCATTTTTAATATTTATTTCTGTTCCTTTAGGGAGCAACAAGGTTGCATTCCCAGAACCTTCAATTATGTCCGATGGCCCTGAAATTGTATTTACAGGGCTCTTATACGGTATAATGCTATGGAAATAGCATTTGTGCTGAAGGATCGTATGTATCGAAGAACTGTCTACCAATCAGTCATAAGAGCATCACATCTAAAAAGATGAGTAAACATTTGCATTCAGAAAGACTAAATTTTATTCAACAGAAATCAAATTACATCAAAAAAAGCTCTCATAAGATAAATTGTTCTGAATAAAATGCTGAGATAAATAAAGTAGGCTAATCAAGCATGTCATCTGATTCTAAGTCTTTTGCGGTGACCTTGACTGCATTGTTCGCAGCCACCAGGTTTGATTCAGCATTCTTTTTCTTGCTTTGTTTATAACGCTACTGGAGATGCAGAGGGGACATGCACACTCTGGACCAGTGGCCTTTCATGCCACAGCTGTGACACTGATCTTCCCAATCCCTCTTGGGTGGGGGTGCATCATTTTCTTGTTGTCATTCCTGCACCAGATGAACTTGTGCTTCCCTTCATTCTTTCACTGCTGCTGAACATGGCCCTTGGCTTTTTTCTGTTGTCCCCCTTTCTGTGGTCTTTCTTTTCTTTTATTATCTCTCTTCTTTTTGAAGGAAGAGGAATGATGAGCTTCTGGTAGAGGAGCAGTGCCGGGAGGGTGCATATTGTGAGTGGCGAGAAGAAGCTCTCTGTTTTGCTCGGCCATGAGTAAACATGACAGCAGCTCAGAATACTTGGTGAACTTACGTTCACGGTATTGCTGCATGAGTATCGCGTCTTTTTCATGGAAAGGCGTATACGTCTTTTCTAGCATGCGATCTTCTGAGACTTTCTCACTACACAACTTCAGGCGTGAGGTGATGCTAAAAAGTGCTGAGTTGTACTCAGCAATGGACTTAAAGTCCTGCAGTCTCAGGTTCTCCCACTCATATCGTGCCCTTGGGAGTATAACATCTCTCTGATGTTTATACCTGTCCTTAAAGGCAGTCCATAGCTCAAGTGGATCTTCGACTGTAAGGTATTCAGCCTTTAAGGTCATGTCCACATGGCGGCGAATATAGATCATGGCTTGCGCCTTCTCTATATCGCTAATATTTTCTTTTCTGTCACAACAGCAATGAGGGACTTTGCCCGCAGGCGAAACTTTACATCTAGCTGCCAGCTTAGATAGTTTCTACCTGATGCATCTAGCACTTCGAAATCAACGCTTGCAATTTTAGCCATTTATCTAGCAGAGCACAAACATGCATGAATTAATATTTTAATCAAAGAAAATATTTTCATGCGGATGCAATATTAAACGAAAGGCTAATTGCGTGGATCGGCCAGTCCCACAAGAAAAAGTTCAAAGTCCATACCGTCCAAATTATACAATTTGCAGCTTTAAAAGGAAAATACAACTTTGGAAACCCCGTGGGTCCCATATGATATCTACAGCTTCAAACGTGGCCTCCGTCTCCATGGAAGTTGGTCTTATTTCTTTGACATTTACATAAATTCCTCACTACAATTTCGCTCAAAAATAAAAGAAAAGTGCGGGAAATAAACCGTGGGACTTAAACGGCCGATCCAAAAAACCACATTTAGCCATTCATGCAGAAATATTGTGATCATCAACATTTTCATTCACAGTTATCGCATGCAGTTATATTCACATGAGGATAAACATATAATCACTTAATAATTATTGGACTGCTGGGCAACGTCATATACCGTTAGGTTAGGTGACTAACGGCAGAGCGGTCGCATGATCTTCCTAATTATTAAGTTTTAAATATAATCCACAACCACGCATATAATATCCACAAAATTTGCCCGTGATGTAAAGCATGTAAAGATGATTTTTACAGAAAAAATCATTTCGATGACAGGGTTGTAAAGTCAGTAGGTTTAATCAATCAAATTGAATAAGAGCCCAAAATTGACATTTTCGTTGTACAAGGAAAAAAAATTTCCTTTTTAAATCATCCCAAATAACCCCCAAAAGTTCCCAATAGTTCCTTATATGCCCATTTATTTCCCCATAATGTACCGTGATTTTTCACGAATTTATAGGCCCTCAAATGCCCTTTTTTGCCCCAATAAATCTTTTAAGGCTTATTATTAGCCTTTGCCCCCTCCCTTTTTTTTGAAAAGAATTGGCCTGCGTGCCTGAAGCCTCCAGTCATTTTTTTTGAAAGGTAATTGGCCTGCGGGCCTGAAGCCCGCAGTGAATTTTTTTAGTGTGGGCTGAAAAGCCCAATAGGGCTTTGGAGGCGGCGGCTAGGGTTAGCCGCCGCCACCCCCAAGTGTCCGCCGGTTGGCGGATGGGGTGGCGGCGGCGTCCACCGCCCCCTGCACGGGGGAGCGGCGGCCGGTGGCCCCCCCCCCCCCCCCGTTGCAGGGGGAAGCGGCAGGCGGCGCCCCCCCCCCCCCCCCCCCCGCTGCAGGGGGAGCGGTGGGCGCCGTCCCCCCTGCAGGGGGGAGCGGCATTGGGGGTCGTCCCCCTGTAGGGGGGAGCGGCAACGTCGGGGGGTTGTGGCCAGCGGCATGGCCGTCGGCGGGCTTAAACTAGGGTTTTTACACAAAATAAACCCTAAAAATTTGATTTTTGGGAGGAAAAATTCGTCATTTTTAGGTGATCTAGCAAATCGCAGTGTCGATCTTGCGAGATCTAGGGGTAGAACAATCATACATATGATTGAAAACATCATTTTTAGTGATTTTACCTCTATATCTGTCCTCCGAATATAGCGACGGTTGAACGAAGCCCTACGCGGATGACGACGCTCGATTAAGGAAGCCTTGCACCGCGTGCGTGGATCTCCCATCTCCTCTCGCCTTCGCCTTCGCAACGAACGAAAAAATTTGTGGAAAGAAAAATTTTCTAGAGTCTCATGCTAATAACGTATTATGAATCAACTACTGGGGGAGGAACCCCCAGCTCTTTATTTATAGGCAATATGGAAGAATACAAATATGGTCTACATTGATATGTGCCTATCTCTGGGATAGCCCAGAATCTCAACCAACTACGGTTAAATAACTGTTCACAACAATTAGTGCATAATTATAAAGGTATTTGTGATGGGACTAGGGATGGGCAAGAAACCCAGTTCCAATTCCGAACCCAGTTCCAATTCCAAATATCCAAAAAAGCCCGATACAGAATCGGAGCAAAAGTTTGCAACCGATTTATAATCGGTTCGGAACCGGAACTCAATGGTACAGAACA
This sequence comes from Scilla litardierei, assembly GCA_030789695.1. Classification (NCBI taxonomy): domain Eukaryota; kingdom Viridiplantae; phylum Streptophyta; class Magnoliopsida; order Asparagales; family Asparagaceae; genus Scilla; species Scilla litardierei. Next base: position 182,234,798 of record CM061139.1, on the reverse strand, counting down.
AACCCGACCCGATTCCGAAATTATATCAGAGACTATATGCCACAACCCTCTCACATCGAGGTTAATTGGAATCTTTGTAGCGCCTTGCCACCAAAATTTTTGCTGGGGAATTTGAAACCAATCTATTTAAAAAACATAATCTTCTCTTATCTAGCGATGTGGGACTTAAATGCATGCCCTTCTTCCGCCCAAGGCTTTGCTTCCCTCATCAACCTCACTTAGCCCCACATCATCTAGTTACATATTTTTTGGGCTTCAGATGCATCAAAGCACTCCTCGCCGAAACACCAGAATGTAATTATATATTATTGATACTAGTAACTTAATTTCATGCTGTGCAGGAACTGGTGTAATTTAACTAAAATATGTTAAATAATAAGCTGGACATAGAATTACTATAATCAGAAATTTTTTTGAGAATGAAAGTTGATGGTATATCACCATATTTTTTTGTTAATGTTAAATCTTTTTAAAATTATTTTTTTCCTGTTTTCTTTTCAGTTCATCTTGTTTTCTATGTTTCTTTCATCATGTTCTTTCATATTTTGAGCATCATTTATTCACATTGCTTTTATAAAAATTTCTCATCAACTAAGTTATTGATTGCCATGTCATCTTTGATTTCAAAATGTCTCAGTTTTATGTAAAAATGAAGCTTAGAAAGTAATATTTTTACATGACATACGTTTCTTGTTTTATCCATTTTATGAGCATCAGCTCGGATATAAACAGTGAGTCAAATCTTGTATTCCTTCTAGCTTTTGATATTTTTGTTATGTATCAATCGATATAGATATAATTAACAAGGATTTTCCATCTTTATCGAAGGAATCTAATCCACTTAAATGTATGCCCTTCTTCCATCAATTCTTTGCTTCCCTCATCCCTCCATTAGTCCCACATCGGGCACACTGCAGACCACGACGAAGTTTATAATAGCTTTTTAAAACTAGTGGCCCTGAAATTGATTCTCTGCTGGCCTCATGCAGAAATGGCAACGTAAGAGTCTTTGGCACAGTGTTCCCAAATTCGGAATCTGGTTTTGGGTGTGTTGTGAGCTTCCGATTTTAAAAGCGGATTTAAAGATTCGGGATCCGATAAGTGGAAATCGGATTCTTTTTTCCCAACCGAATTAATTAGGAATCGGTTTCAGATCCTCCCAAAAAAATCGGGTTTATCCGATGCCCACCCCTAGTTGGGACATCTAATAGTCAACTGGTCAACGACTATAAAATTCCAAACAACTATAATCTGAGCCAGGACATGTGACTGTATAAGACTACACGGTCGCATGTACAATAGACAGTCGTCTGTATATCCTTCAGCCGACGACTGTCACCTGGGATGGAAACGGATCTGGAAAATGCAACGTTCGCACTAGCTCCTTCAGACGATAGATGACCATTTCATAGGCGACTGTAGTTTGACATGTGACTGAGATATCGTCATCAGTCGACTGGCCTGCAAAGTGGGATGAAACCGAGAAACTGCAAGTTGCGCACTTTGGCACACATACGACTGTAGAACAATTTCCAGTCGCCTGATGGAAGACATGCGACTGTAAATTGAACGGCAGGCGACTGTTTCCAAAAGCTCAAGTAAGAGTCAAGAAATGGTTGACTTGAGCTGTGCATGCCAGTCGCTGTAGAAGACTGGCCAGGCGCATGGATGTCATCCAGTCGCCTGTCGTACCTTCATCCCGACTGCGGGAGAGCCAAAAACTCCATAAGAGTTTAATGCATGGTGAACCTAATGGGATGATATCTATGATAATCATAAGACTCACTAAATGGTTAAATGTATATGCATAAGAGTATGACCATCTATCATGGCATTAAAAAAAATCATAGACTAAAAATGAGAAATGTAAGTTATAGAAATTACATGGATTACATATTGCATCTCCTAGAGTCCAAGTCTTCAGCACATGATACCTTGACGCTCCCCAACATCATCCAAGCTTTGGCACATCTTAATAAGCGTCCCTTCATCAAGCTCCAATCATTGGCATTGCTCCTCTAGATGTCCATCCATCATCATGCTCCAATCTTTTGCTTCATTAGATGATATTTATGACTTCATCCAAACTTGAGCACTCCATCACTATTGGATGTCTCTAATATATCCATTGCATCGTCCTCCAAGCATTATGCTTTGTCTCATCAACATATAAGTATTAAGATAAACTGATACTAAGACATAAGATTGATAAGCACACTAACATAATGTATTAATCATCATCAAAAACAACATTATTCTTGAACCCAAGAACTAACAATTTCTCCATTTTTGATGATGACAATACATTATGTCAAAATATAATAAACAGTGAAAAAAGTATAAGCTCTATATATTAAACATTCTGGGCGAGGGGCCGTGCCAAAGGGCGCATGTTATATGTGGCAAGTAGAAGCTCTCTATTTCATTGAGCCAAGAGTAAATATGACGGCAGCGTAGAATACTTGGTGAAGTTTCGTTCACAGTATTTCTGCATCAGTATCGCATCTTTTTCATGAAAAGACGTGTAGTACTTTTCCATCATACGATCTTATGAAACTTTATCGCCACAAAATTTCAAGCGTGAGGTGATACTGAATAGATCTTAGTTGTACTCAACTATGGACTTAAAGTCCTGAAGTCTCGGGTTCTCCCACTCATAACATGTCTGTTGGAGTGTAACATCTTTCTGATGTTTATATCTGTCCCCAATGACAGTTCACGGCTCTAGTGGATCCTTGGCCATAAGGTATTCAGACTTTAGGGTCTTATTCATGTGACGATGAATGTATATAATGGCTTGCACATTTTCGATGTCTGTTGCGGTGACATCTTTGTAATTGCAGAAATGATGGATTTAGCTCGTAAGTGGAATTTAACATCAAGCTGCCAGCTTAGATAATTTTTCTCTGATGCATCCAGTACTTCGAAATTGATGCTTGCTGCAACGACCACATTCCGGCTATACGTATTTTCGTATGAATCTCATTGTTATACTGAATCGTGTTTATGTTTGCTCTCCGATTTTTATCACTACTTCATTGACTCGTACATGCGACCGGACTCCGTATTCACGATCCTCTCGGAGGCACGATCGCTCCTGTATTTTCTTTACAATTTTTGGACGTCGAAGGACCAATTGCTTATCTCTTTACTGATTTATAAAATATTTTTCCTAAATAAAATTTAAGGCCTGCACGTTTTTTTAAAGCTAAATGTTATTCATTTTGTTATCGGTAGGTTTAGTTTGTTTTGATTATAAATCAAATCCGTAGCTGAACTACAACTATTCGCATGTTCTGATTATTATTATTATATCAAATCAAAACATTTTTTGAAGATCTTAACAGTTATCTCCCACGTCACCCCTCTATCCCCATTATTTTCCCCACATATCTCTAACCCCCACGTATCTCTCCCCTCAACTAACCCATGCAGGGTCTTGCCCACACCCATATGCACGTCCGCGTGTAAGACCACTTCGTTCTTCTTCCTTTTAAACCCGGGTCCTTTCTCTCCAATGCAACCCAAGCCCGCTTGCCACGATCTTTCCCTCGACTGACGCCGGTCTTCCTCGTCTTCCATCCCCTTGCAACCTCCACTCGCACAGCCCCGTACCCTACTCCGCCTCCGCCCAGCATCGAATAACGCACCTACCTCCCCCCCTCTCACCACCGAACCCTAACAACCCCGAGCAGCCCCAAGTCACCGGTGCCACCTCCCTCTTCCCGAGACCCTGGCGTCACAACCCCATCACCGACGTCCCCTCTGCAGCAGTCGACGATGCCACCGCTCCCCAGCTTCGACCAAACGGCTCCCCTCTCCCTTCCGCCATCGCAGCGCTCTCGGCCCCTCGACGAACGGCAACGGAACACCTCCGACCTTCATCCGCCTGGGCCATCGACCACCGCCCCGCCTTCTCACCGGAACCGCCACATCCCGACGTCCCCATCCCCTGTTTCCTCCTCGAACAGAGCCACCCACACTCGCGCTCCGACCCGCCGTCCACTGCCTCTCTGTTCACCGCCCAGACCTCGCCGTTCCTCCGCCCCGGTCGCCTCCCTCCGGCGTCTCCTCCCCTCAGGCTCCGACCAGCCCGACGCCCGCTCCAACCCGCCGTGTATCGCCGTCTCTTCCGACTCGAGAACCCGACAGCAGCCCCCAAGCCCACCAAGCACCGCTCCGACCTCTCCTCCGAGCCCATAGCCCTTCCTCTTCCTCTCCGACAAATCCCGCCACCTCATCACCTCTGCCGTCCGCCTCCCCGAGCCTCCAACGGTGCCAACGCCAGGCCTCTCCGACACCGAGCGAGCGAGCAACCCTCTCGAACCCCGCGGCCTCCTCTGCATGCAGACGCCGCACCGCCCGTATCCGGTCTCCCCGCTCCGCCGCTCCGACCTTCGGCAAGCCACCCGCGACCTTCCATTCCCTCCGCCGCTCGCTGATCTGCGCCGCCATGCTTGCTGCCACCGTTCGAAGTCACCGTACCCTCGTCGAGCACCTCGCAACCCAACAGCTCGAAAACAGGGTAAGTTTATATTGAATATTATATACAGGTTTTATATGAGTGAACGGTACTTCCCTATTATAATGACAGTGGGTTGATATATGTTTACATCTTTAAAATTTTGTTAAATTAGTGTTACTTTTAGAAGTTAGATTGCATGCACTTCGCATATGAGCCTATATATATATATTAGACACCTATATATATTAGCCTTGCTCGTACAATAGTGTACTACCCTAATTAGTAGCTTATACTGGTGGGGATGGACAGTAGAACTTAATCTACTTATATCACCATATATGAATCATGTGCTACAAGCTTTAATTATTTAGTATAATAATTAACTTGTTATCATGAATATGTCGACACAGATATTTTTTGCCTTGGCGCCTGGTTGTCCAAATCGCATCGCTTCAGGCAAGTATTTTCCACCCGCAAGTATATTATGTTCTACAAATTTTCAATGGTGCAAGTATTTATCACCTATAAGTTTAAGCTACATTTTTGAGACTGGATTTACTAAATGTTAAAAATGACGTCTTTTGCAAAGTGCGTTACTTAACAGCTTTTGAAATGATTTAATGAACTTGGTGCAGTCTTTGGTGTATCTTCACCATTAAAATGTTGTTGTCACAGTAATAATGTACATGGAAATGCCATCATTGCTTGTATCTCATTGCTCGTAGAATGTACATCCTAGTGAATGCGAAATTTGGCCCTTTGGGGGCAACTACGGACTATTGTGCCTTTGGGCAATTACGGACTATTGAGCCTTCGGGCATTACAGATATGGGCCCGCGGGGCATTTACGGAATGTTTGCCATACGGCAAACATGGAACTACGGATTGGCTTTTGGACACTTTGGGTGGGGTAGTCTAGTGTAGTAGCGGCTGGAAAGCTGGATTACGCTCTAGTGGTGAACTTGACCGACACCTGGCCGGGTCGGGTGAGTATAGAGTCACGGGTAGCTCCCGTTGACTTGGGTGTAATGCTGGTCACCTCCCCCTCGGACACTGGGCTTGACAGTTGTCACGCCCCGCTTCCCATTCTACCGGGAGCGAGGACGCGAGCGGGTCCGCGATGTGCTTAAAACAAGGAGGAGTACTTTTTTTCTTTTGGAATCCTTTCTTTCTTCCTCCTTGGCTTAAACACACTAAGCGTCTGTATAAAAATTGCAGATCCTTGCATGCAAATTTAAGAAGCAGCTTAAACAACATTATTACATGTCCAGCGTACAATAATTAAGATACATCTTGGGCCTAGTATAGTCAATACAAACAAAGTACACAAATTACATTATTTTAAATGTAAAGAAACAGTCGTGAAGGGGATCGTCTAATCTTCAGCGGGTAGGTACTCCATGTGCTCGGCAAGCACTGGCTCGACTCCTGTAGCAATGTCTTCAGAGAACACACTATCGATACCTGACGGACATTTCGTAAAACAACAAAGTGAAATGTCTGTCAGCGTGGTTTACTCGGCAAGATAATCTCAAAACCAAAACGTTAGCCATTTTAAAATATAACAACACTGAACTTTAAAGACATGTAATAAGTTTAAACTTTGAAAGAGTTAAAACAAGCAATAATTTTAACTTTAAAAGAATTAAAGACCAGTAATAAGTTGAACTTAAAGGAGTTAAAGTAGTTAAACAGTTAAAGCAGTTAAACATTTGCAACTTGCAGCAATTTAATCATTTGATAGCCATTTGCAATACCATTTGCAACCTGTAACAATTTCATTATATATTCAATAACAATTTGCAATGCCATCTGTAACCTATGACAATTTAGCATTTAATAATCACACTATAGCAACCTGTAGAAAAAGAGGTTAGAACAATATTCAATAACCAGTCTATCCTAGTGATAAGTCCATGTCCAAGAGTACTAGAGATAACCAACATGCAGCCCGCGACGGGAGCAACTCCGAGGCTTATCCACCGTTCCGATATGGCAACGGTCAAGTATCTAACCCCCGTAATGTGTTGGAGGTAATTTAGTATGGCGCATCCAGTCATTCTGTAACACTTGTGATCATAGACTACCCCAATCACAGGTCAAGTCAAGTGTCGGGTCAAAAGGACGTGTACTATCAATTTATTATTGAAATTCCATCTTTCATTCTATATTGTTAAAGTTCCATCTTCCATTCAGTATTGTTGAAGTTCCATCTTCCATTCAGTATTGTTGAAGTTCCATCTTCCATTCAGTCAATTCAGTCTCTGTGTTTCAATAGTCTGTACAACAGTCTCGTGAAAGTTCACAACTTCACGACTCGATTAAATGAAAACATCAGGATCACTTAAATAAATGAAAGAACAAGTAAGATATGATTTTAACTAAGCAAAAGAGTTTAAATTAGCTTAAAATATTTTTTTAAGACTAGTAGTTAATTTTCAAGATTTTTAAATAATTTTTAAACAATTTTAAAGAGCCAAAAAGCAATTTTAAATCAAGGAACGATTTTTAAAACATATGTTCAAGAAATTGTTTAGAGCAAACCGTACGTCAGAATTCTTCAAATAAGGTGTCAAAATGATCGTATTTACTAGTACTACGACATATATTTTTATCGTACTTCAGTGTACGTGAAAATCACAAACTACGAATTTTAAAAGGAATTTTAAGACAAGAAATTGTTATTACTACACATGCTCAAAGATTTATTCTGGGCAAACCGTACATCAGAATTCTTCAAACAAGATGTCAAAACGATTGTATTTATAAGTACTGTAACACATATTTTTATCATATAACAGTATACGTAAAAATTGCAAGCTACGAATTTTAAAAGAATTTAATCTATTTAAGTTTTGCCTTTAAAAATTCACTGTGAGAAATATACTTGCCTTATAGCGATGAAACTATCGCCAATGGATTCGTTTTGACGTTTCTGATTTTCTGGGACTAGTTTCGTATTTTTCTGAGGCTTGTACGAATTACCATGAATTTAAAACCAATAATATCATTTAATAAATATTTAAAAATACGTAAATACGTATCAAAATACGTATTATAATACGTATTTTCGTATTTATTTTTAAAAACGTTCGTTCACCATCACCTTGGAAGCGGCGGGGGTCTTCGTTGCGCCGTCGCCGGCGGCGACCGATGAGGCGGCGGAGTCAGGCGATGGGTCAGGGTGGCGGAGAGCACGGAGGCGGCAACGAAGACGGGAGTGGAGGCCTGTGGCGGTGGGTGAGGCGTGGGAAGCTTCACGGCGCTGGCGATCTTCTCAGCGAGGCGGCGTGCGGTCTGCTTCGAGCGAGGAGGCGGAGGGGCGTCGAGCTCTCGGAGGGTGGCGAGGTCGCCGTCGGTGGCGCGTTCGTGGCGGAGTTTCTCCGTCGAAGAGGAGCACACGGCGGTGGGGAAACGGCGTGGACGAGCGAGGGGGAGCTCGGGGGTCTGCTACGAAGCGGCGGCGACGGCGACTCGTTGTGGGGGCGTTGCTGGAGAGCGGGGGAGGACGGCGAAGCTCGGGGTCGAGGCAGCGGCGTGGTGCTGTGCTCTCAGCGGCAGCGGGGTCGAAGTTCGGAGAACGAGCGGAGGCGGCGAATGTGGGGTCGAGGCAGCGGAGTCGTTCGGCGCTCGGGGATGTCGCCTGAGCGACGGTGGCGGGGGAGCTCTGTTTTGAAGCGGGAAACAGAGGAGGGGAGTGGCGGGTGAGGTCGGGGCTGTTCGGGCGACTCCGGCGAGGAGCTGGGCGGCGCTACTATGGGGGAAGCGACGGCGACGCTACGGGGGCGTGTCGGAGGGAGGTGCAGACTTCGGACGAGAGAGGGAGAGCGCCGTAAGCGGGCGGTGTGGCCTGTGAGCGGTAGAGAGATGAAGTCGAGAGAGAGAGAATAGCCTGGGTGTTTTGTTTTAGGGGAGAGAGAGAAGATGCGGGTCTGGGTGTGTTTTGCGAAGGAGAAGTGTATAAGCAGTGGTTTAAATAGGCTTAAGTATTAATTAAATAATAAGAGGGTATTAAATATTTAGTCAAATGATATTAATGCAAAGATTAGCTTTTTGACAAAAGGGTATGCCAATTTGGACTAAAACTCTCTTACTAACAAAACGTGTGAGGTTGCCGACAGTTAGGGGATTAAACTAGGTAATTAACATGGTAATTAGGGTAACGTAAAACAGTAATTAGTGAATGTAATTAGGAAAAATACAATTTTGTCCCTAAAGTCAAACGACTCCGAAAAATTACGAAAACATAGCCACGGGTTCGTATCGTCACGAGAATCGTGAATACGAGATCTATTTCGTAGTTTGGACTACGGAAATACGTGTTTTGGGCCAAAACGTTTAGGATGCGGGTTTGCGGGTTCTCTATAGATTTGACTTCAAAAAATTACGAAATTAATGTGAGAAGCACTAAATGGTCTTAGAGTGATACTGTAGAAGTTTGAAATCATTTTGAAAACGTTTACTAAGAAATATAATTGTTACGGCTGTAATGTTAAAATTGTTTTTAAATAATTATAAAAATCATTTAGGGACCTAGGATGGTGCTCGTATACCCTAAAATAGGCTATAACTATATTGGTTCTACAAAACATTTTTTTTATAAATGATTTAAAACTATTTTGATGTTCAACTCCTAACAAACCATTATAAAATATTATTAATTAAGAAAATACGTAGAAAATAGGTATGGATGAATACGGGTCATTACAACACTAGATTAAGTACAGGTTGGCACTGTTGTTTATTTCAGCTACTATCGTGATTGTATAAACCGTTGACTAAGTTCATATCATGTTTTACTTTGTACATCGCAAATGCCGTGCCTTTACTTTGTGCATTACAAAAGCCATGTTTGCCACTTGTTACTTTATGCACTACACTTGTCACTACTTTTGCTGTACACACTACACTTGTCACTACTTTTGCTACTTGCACACTACACTTGCCGTGCTAGTTACTTTACACACTACACCTTGCTGTGTTTGCTACTTGCACACTACACTTCGCCTGCTCACTACTTTGCACATTACACATTGTTTATGCTCACATGTGTCAATATATTACTATGTTTCCCTCTTGTTGAAATCATATCGTGCCCCTCATCTCCTAAAGATTTGTAATGTTTTTAAATCTTGTCGAGGGTCATTTTATTACTAACGTTTTTAAATCTTGCCGAGGGACCCTCGCTGACGTATATTTCATTGTCTGTGAAATATACGTTAGGTTTTGAGCAGAGTTCACAGTGAAGTTCACTTGGAGATTGAAGAAGGTGACCAAGGATTATCAGGAGCACGAGATCCACTGCTGGAGACGACAGACACATCGCAGCTTGCTAGAAGTTTACTATTTGTTGTTGTATCTCTTTCAGGTGTACTTTAAATTCTTTGTAACTGTTTGTAATGGCCATGTTAGGCCTTTAATTCTTTTGTGTACATGTAATCTGGAAAAGTAAAAGTATAATGATGACATCGTTTTGTTGTTCCCATTGTTCGCAAGCAAGAACCTGACAAGTAGTCATACACAGACGCTTATTGGGTTGGGGCTTCACTTCTCCAGCCCAAGCGGGCCCACTCGCGTCCTCGCTCCCAGGTATAATGGGAAGCGGGGCATGACATGTTTTAGTGGTGGCCCATGCAGGTCTGCTTTCTGCGAAATACTCGGAACAATATGGATGCATTATTAAGTAGACTGTCTAGATAAACCTTGTACGCAAATGTTTACTTTGTTTGTTTGCAGCATGTCAGGAAGACGGAACACTCGACAAGGATCCGGAGCTGTTGGAGGCAGAGATGACAACATCCGCGAGATGCTTGGAGTTATGCGAGAGATGCTTGAGGTTCAGCATCATCTGGTCCAGCAAGGACGCCAGGCTGCACCAGCTGCACCAGCTGCACCACAACCCTGCTATGAGCCCGGAGCTAAGCAGTTCAGAGAGATGCATCCGAAGAGCTTCTCCGGACGAGAGGGCCCGCTAGCAGCCGAAGAGTGGCGTCAAAGCACTGAGGGTGATTTGGGCCTTGCCCGAATCAATAAAGATGAATGGGTAGAGCTTGCCAGGAAGCAGTTGACAGATAATGCCCGCAGCTGGTGGACTGCGGAAGAGGCCAGGCTGACCAAGCTGATTTCATGGGATACCTTCTGCAAGAGGTTTGACGCCCAGTATTTTCCCAAGTCTGTGAAGCGAGTGATGGAGAGTCGTTTCATCAATCTGGAGCAGGTCACTATGACTGTTGATGAGTACGAGGCAGAGTTCACTATGCTGAGTCGATATGCTCCTGCTAGGGGAGAGCACGGTCTCAAACCAGCGGTTTGGGACCTAAACCGAACCAGACCGTATAAGTAGCGGTTTCTCACAGGCCATACCAAACCAGACCGCTAGACCGACGGTTTTCGAGCCGACGAAAACCGCTTGGAGCGGTTTGGTTCGGTTTGGAACCGCGGTTCAGACATATGATGACAGAAGATCCACTCGTTACCCAATTTTACTAAATATAGACTTTGTCATTAAAATAATTTCATGACATGGCTTCATTTCTGTGCTCCTTATCAAACCAGGGAAAATTAGGCACTGCATCGCTTGCAGGAGTTCTAACTGTGACTGCGACAGGTGCGGTTATTATTGTTCTATGTATTTTCATTTTTCTATAGCAGTTAGGGTGCATTCATCACTAGAAGTGGTATCAAAATGGTATTTGATGCTGAATTGACGGTCAATTGAGTCGTTGGAGTGGAAGAAGTGACGTCTTTTTGAGAACTATGGGTCAAAATATGAGGGTTAGTCGCAATTAAATGAAAATGGAATGAAATGCGTTGCTGCCTGCTCATAATGCAGAAGAAATTAAGAGGACAACCCGATTCAAGAAAGAGAGAGAATTACAGATAACACGATAAGGAAATATTGAGCTCACAGTCAACCGTACTTAAGTGTAGTAGTGCTAACCAAGATGAACTTCTCTATTTTGAGACCGTGCTCTCCCTACTAGTGTTAAAATCCCAACAGATTTCTAGCACAATATATAATATATGTTAGGAGTCGGTTCTGTTCGGTTTAAGCGGTTTCGGTAGGGTAAAACCAAACCAGACCATATAAGTGGCGGTTTCCAACGATTGAGACCAAACCAGACCGATGGAGAGCGGTTCGGTTCGGTTTTTGGCTCGGTCTGGTTCGGTCCGGTTCGGTTCGGGCGGTTTGAGCAAACCGTGCTCACCCCTAGCTCCTGCCATGGTGAAAGAACCTGCGGACTGTGCACATCGTTTCCTACAGGGCCTGGATCTAGACATCCAGAGTGTGCTGTCCGGGAATACTTTTACAACTCATGAGGATGTCCTGGTAGCTGCGAAGAATCAGGAGCGAATCGCTAATCAGAAGAAGGCGCATCAAACAGGCAAGCGTCCGCAGGAGCCGCCAAAGAACGATCTCCGACCGACTCAGACCACCGATTTCAAGAAACCTGCAACTCCTGTCGATCCCAGATTTACGGTGGTATGTTATCATTGTAACCGAGTTGGGCACGTAAAGAAGGATTGTCGCATACTGTTGAACCAGTGTTTGGCGTACGGAGCCCCAGATCATATTGCACGGAACTGCTCTCGTCGCTCTAGCAACTCTGCATCAGGACCGACTCAATAGGGACCGCCTCTAGCCCCTCAGTGTCAAGTTCCTCAACAGGCCAATCCCGAACATAGTCGTCGCCAAAATTACTCTATGATCGCTGAGGAAGTTAAGGACGACGAGCCAGTGATGAACGATGACGTTGGACCCTGACCTATCTTCGTACTTAATAATTCATATCATGTGCTTATCTTTGCTTGTCGCTTCTTAGATGTATCTTTTACTTTTACTATCACTATATCGTCTATCTTGCTTTGTTATATCTTAGGTGGTGTTTGATTTGTAATTATTTCGATCTTAGACCTTTTCAGTTCATAAGTTTACGTGCACCTATATATCTCTTGCTTGCTTGATGTTGTGTTATCACCTTTATGCTAGTACTACTTCGTCTATTAGTGTTCCTTGATCATTATCTGGCTTAAGAAATTCCAAGGGCGGAATTTTTCTTAAGGTGGGTAGGATGTAACGACCACATTCCAGCTATACGTATTTTCGTATGAATCTCCTTGTTATACTGAATCGTGTTTATGTTTGCTCTTCGATTTTTATCACTACTTCCTTGACTCGTACCTGCGACCGGACTCCGTATTCACGATCCTCTCGGAGGCACGATCACTCCTGTATTTTCTTTACAATTTTTGGACGTCGAGGGACCAATTGTTTATCTCTTTACTAATTTATAAAATATTTTTCCTAAATAAAATTTAAGGCCTGCACGTTTTTTTGAAAGCTAAATGTTATTCATTCTGTTATCAGTAGGTTTAGTTTGTTTTGATTATAAATCAAATCCTTAGCTGAACTACAATTATTCGCATGTTCTGATTATTATTATTATATCAAATCAAATCATTTTTTGAAGATCTTAACAGTTATCTCCCAGGTCACCCCTCTATCCCCATTATTTTCCCCACATATCTCTAACCCCCACGTATCTCTCCCCTCAACTAACCCATGCAGGGTCTTGCCCACACCCATATGCATGTCCGCGTGTAAGACCACTTCGTTCTTCTTCCTTTTAAACCCGGGTCCTTTCTCTCCAATGCAACCCAAGCCCGCTTGCCATGATCTTTCCCTCGACTGCCGCCGGTCTTCCTCGTCTTCCATCCCCTTGCAACCTCCACTCGCACAGCCCCATACCCTACTCCGCCTCCGCCCAGCATCGAATAACGCACCTACCTCCCCCCCTCTCACCACCGAACCCTAACAACCCCGAGCAGCCCCAAGTCACCGGTGCCACCTCCCTCTTCCCGAGACCCTGGCGTCACAACCCCATCACCGACGTCCCCTCTGCAGCAGTCGACGATGCCACCGCTCCCCAGCTTCGACCAAACAGCTCCCCTCTCCCTTCCGCCATCGCAGCGCTCTCGGCCCCTCGACGAACGGCAACGGAACACCTCCGACCTTCATCCGCCTGGGCCGTCGACCACCGCCCCGCCTTCTCACCGGAACCGCCACATCCCGACGTCCCCCTCCCCTGTTTCCTCCTCGAACAGAGCCACCCACACTCGCGCTCCGACCCGCCGTCCACTGCCTCTCCGTTCACAGCCCAGACCTCGCCGTTCCTCCGCCCCGGGCGCCTCCCTCCGGCGTCTCCTCTCCTCAGGCTCCGACCAGCCCGACGCCCGCTCCAACCCACCGTGTATCACCGTCTCTTCCGCCTCGAGAACCCGACAGCAGCCCCCAAGCCCACCAAGCACCGCTCCGACCTCTCCTCCGAGCCCATAGCCCTTCCTCTTCCTCTCCGACAAATCCCGCCACCTCATCGCCTCTGCCGTCCGCCTCCCCGAGCCTCCAACGGTGCCAGCGCCAGGCCTCTCCGACACCGAGCGAGCGAGCAACCCTCTCGAACCCCGCGGCCTCCTCTGCATGCAGACGCCGCACCGCCCGTATCCGGTCTCCCCGCTCCGCCGCTCCGACCTTCGGCAAGCCACCCGCGACCTTCCATTCCCTCTGCCGCTCGCTGATCTGCGCCGCCATGCTTGCTGCCACCGTTCGAAGTCACCGTACCCTCGTCGAGCACCTCGCAACCCAACAGCTCGAAAACAGGGTAAGTTTATATTGAATATTATATACAGGTTTTATATGAGTGAACGGTACTTCCCTATTATAATGACAGTGGGTTGATATATGTTTACATCTTTAAAATTTTGTTAAATTAGTGTTACTTTTAGAAGTTAGATTGCTTGCACTTCGCATATGAGCATATATATATATATATTTTAGACACCTATATATATTAGCCTTGCTCGTACAATAGTGTACAACCCTAATTAGTAGCTTATACTGGTGGGGATGGACAGTAGAGCTTAATCTACTTATATCACCTTATATGAATCATGTGCTACAAGCTTTAATTATTTAGTATAATAAAGCTAGTCAATATGTAAGTGGATCTGTTAATGTTATCTTACTAAGTTAAACTATTAACTTGTTATCATGAATATGTCAACACAGATATTTTTTGCCTTGGCGCCTGGTTGTCCAAATCGCATCGCTTCAGGCAAGTATTTTCCACCCACAAGTATATTATGTTCTACAAATTTTCAATGGTGCAAGTATTTATCACCTATAAGTTTAAGCTACATTTTTGAGACTGGATTTACTAAATGTTAAAAATGACGTCTTTTGCAAAGTGCGTTACTTAACAGCTTTTGAAATGATTTAATGAACTTGGTGCAGTGTTTGGTGTATCTTCACCATTAAAATGTTGTTGTCACGGTAATAATGTACATGGAAATGCCATCATTGCTTGTATCTCATTGCTCGTAGAATGTACATCCTAGTGAATGCGAAATTTGGCCCTTTGGGGGCAACTACGGACTATTGTGCCTTTGGGCAATTACGGACTAGTGGGCCTTCGGGCATTACAGATATGGGCCCGCGGGGCATTTACGGAATGTTTGCCATACGACAAACATGGAACTACGGATTGGCTTCTGGACACTTTGGGTGGGATAGTCTAGTGTAGTAGAGGCTGGAAAGCTGGATTACGCTCTAGTGGTGAACTTGACCGACACCTGGCCGGGTCGGGTGAGTAGAGAGTCACGGGTAGCTCCCGTTGACTTGGGTGTAATGCTGGTCACCTCCCCCCTCGAACATTGGGCTTGACACTAGATTAAGTACCGGTTGGCACTCTTGTTTATTTCAGCTACTATCGTGATTGTATAAACCGTTGACTAAGTTCATATCATGTTTTACTTTGTACATCGCAAATGTCGTGCCTTTACTTTGTGCATTACAAAAGCCATGTTTGCCACTTGTTACTTTATGCGCTACACTTGTCACTACTTTTGCTGTACACACTACACTTGTCACTACTTTTGCTACCTGCACACTACACTTGCCGTGCTAGTTACTTTACACACTACACCTTGCTGTGTTTGCTACTTGCACACTACACTTCGCCTGCTCACTACTTTGCACATTACACATTGTTTATGCTCACATGTGTCAATATATTACTATGTTTCCCTCTTGTTGAAATCATATTGTGCCCCTCATCTCCTAAAGCTTTGTAATGTTTTTAAATCTTGCCGAGGGTCATTTTATTACTAACGTTTTTAAATCTTGTCGAGGGACCCTCGCTGACGTATATTTCCTTGTCTGTGAAATATACGTTAGGTTTTGAGCAGAGTTCACAGTGAAGTTCACTTGGAGATTGAAGAAGGTGACCAAGGATTATCAGGAGCACGAGATCCACTTCTGAAGATGACAGACACATCGCAGCTTGCTAGAAGTTTACTATTTGTTGTTGTATCTCTTTCAGGTGTACTTTAAATTCTTGGAACTGTTTGTAATGGCCATGTTAGGCCTTTAATTCTTTTGTGTACATGTAATCTGGAAAAGTTAAAGTATAATGATGACATCGTTTTGTTGTTCCGATTGTTCGCAAGCAAGAACCTGACAAGTAGTCATACACAGACGCTTATTGGGTTGGGACTTCACCGCTCCAGCCCAAGCGGGCCCGCTCGCGTCCTCGCTCCCAAGTATAATGGGAAGCGGGGCGTGACACTTGCGATTTTAGCCATTTTATCTAGAAAAACACAACTTTGCATGAATTAATAATACTGAAAACATTTTCATGTAGCGACAATTTTAAATGAATAAGCTAATTACGTGGATTGGCTAGTCACAACAAAAAAATAATGTCCCAATGTCTATATTACAGTCCATTTTACACAAATGAAAAACAGCATTGCAACTTTGGAAACCACTTGGGATCCAGTGAAAATCTTAATATTCAAGAGTGGCCTCCGCATCTATAGATATGGTCATCAGTCCTGGGCATTACATATTATTCATAACTACAATTTCTCTCAAAAGAAAAAAGTGCATGAAGCGTAAAATTTGGGACTAAACAGCCGATCCAATACCACAATTATCCATCCATGCAAAATCTGTGCTCATAAAACATGTTTATAACGCATTACATGCATCACAGATTTAGAATAGGATAAATACTTCAAATGTAATGCTTAATAATTATTTAGAACGCGGGTCGATGGCATACGTCGTTAGGTTAGATAACTAACGATCGAGCATTCACAATATCTTCATAATTATTATGTTAATGCTCGCACAACATATCATAAATTTATCCAAGAAAATGTGGCAGTAATATGTGATGCGAAGCATAAAATATGATCCTAAACATGCATCAAATATAATAATACTAGAAATTGCCCGTGCACCAAGTGCACAAAGCAAAATTAACCCCCAACGAACACGGCCGCATTGCACGCACGGAACTGGAAAGGAGCGAAAAGCGTGGGTGTACGTGTCGGCAGCGTCGGGGGGTAAAGGGGAGCGAATGCACTGACACCCCAAAAACCAACCCACACAACCAGGACGCGGGACCCACACGGGTGTTTCGATGAGTGCAAAATCGGGTGAAAATGAGAAGAGTAGGGTTGAGTGTGTTTTTTGTTTTGGGGTTTTTGGTTTTTTTTTGTTTGAGGGTTTGGTTTTGGGTGTTTTGGGTTTAGGTGTGTTTTAGTGTTTTGGGTGGTGTTTTGGGTTTAAGAAGGGTGTCCCACGTGGCGATGTGACATTGCCACATGGAACAAATTCAAAAATATCTCTCAATTATAACAAGGATGTTGTAAATCAGTTCTGCATATATGGGTCAATTCAAATAAATTTGAATGATGTCATGTTATATTTTGTTATGTAAAAGGAAGAAAGTTTCCTTTTTATGCCCCAAAAGTTTCCTAAAAGCCCCCATTTGACCCCGTAAAAATCTCCATATTTCCCCTATTTTTCATATATTATTAGGCCATTAAGCTCCCTCTCCTAAATTTCATTTCCACCATTTTCTCTCTTTCTTTCTTTTTCAATCACTTCCATGGCCTGTGCATGAGGCCCGCAGCCTGGCTACGGGCTTCAGGCCCGCAACAAAATGTTCCATTTTTTAAATGATACTGATGGTCTAAGCCCCGCAGCCTGGGCTACAGGTTTAGGCTCGCAACAATGGTTTTTTTGATAACTCGTGATATGTGGGCCTAAGGCTGGCAGCAAAAAATGCTCTTCTTCTTTTTGTTGTGGCTGGGCCGAGCCCTAAGCATAGCTGTAGGCTTCGGCCCATATGAAATTTTTTTGTGCGGATCCCGTGGGGGATCGTTGTCGCAAAGCGAGGGCGTGCCATTGTTACCGTGAGAACGACGGTGGCAGGGGCTGTCGGTGGCGAGGGGTGCCGCCGTCGACAGGGTTATCATCTTTTTTCCAAAAAATAGTGAAGCTCCTAATAAGGGTTTGGCTGCTGCACAAGGCGGCGGTGTCCCTCTGCTGTGGGGGTGGTTTGGGGGGGTCCCGGAGGTCAGTGGTGGGGGTGCCACCAGCAGGGCCGTGGGGTGTTGTTGTTTGTTGTTTGTTTTATTGTTTTTACAACCCTTAAAATAGGGTTTTTGCTGTTCTTCCATAGGATCGCCGGTAGAAAGCCATCGTCTTTGAACTATGGAGAATAAAAAATCGGGTTTTGGCTGATCTTATGAAGTCGAAGTTGTGGGTATCATGATCATGATGAAAAAATAATAATATTTTCTTGATTTGTAGGAATTCCTCTAGATACACTCTTCAGCTCTAGTGAGGGTTGAGACGCCTATGTGATTTTTGGATCTGCTTCCTCAACGTCTGAGCAGCTACGATCTTTCGATCATTCATCATTCGCCAAGGTTTCTGCAATGATCCAATATATCTCTCTCAGTTGGTAGAACATGTTGATAACGTCTTATGACGTGTGTCATATGGGGAAGACCACATACCTTTATTTATAAGGGAAGAGAGAGTCATACATAGATGAGATACAATTTCTGAAATAGATATCTTATCTACTCACACAAATCATTATTTATTTATAGCACTTACACCTTTTTTTAATTTCTTGTTTTTTTTCGTTGTGTGTTACACATTATTGATGAGTTGAAGATACACACATACAAAAAAAGAATCTAATGCTATTTGACTCTTGATCAACTTGTTGCAAATTCGACGATTACAGAATAATAGATGTTTTTAAAATAAGTAGATCGATAGTCAAATCTCATTAGGTTCTAGAATATTTAAGTTATTAATATTTTTGAACATGTACAATAAAATTAATAAAAATTTCAAAAAAATTATAAAAGACTATAGTTGTTATGCTCTAATTTTCTCACAACACATCCTTTTTCCTATTTATTTTTAGGTTTTTTTTCATATTCATCCCTTAAATCTTGCATATTTTTGATAGCTGCCACTTAAAAATTCGTATTTTCTCTCATGTCCCCTCAAATATCAAACGTTAACTTAATAGTCCATCCATCATGTATTCTGTTAAAAAATTAACCTTAATTACATTATTTAACGATTAATTAACGCTTATAGTTATTTAATTAAGAAATTACATTAATTAAGAAAACCAATGGGAGCGAGGATGAGGATGAGGAGGCCTCCACCACAAAAAATGGATGAGAGGAGGAACCGCCTCCTTCCCCCAGAAAGCATACGTGGTGGCGCATTCTCCTCTCCTCCACAGAAAACGCAGGGGAGGGGGTGATGCTCCACCCCCCTCCCCGCCAAAAAAACACATTGGAGGCGGCGGCTCCGACTCCCTCCTCCCCGTGAGCCATCCAGACTGCCCCCAAACATATCCCTAACGGAATATTCATAATTCCATTAGAGTTTACCAAAAATTTAAAAGAGAGGGTCTATTATGGTTAATTTTTAGAGAATTGCTATATACACCGGTTGACCAGTGTCTATAAGCAATTTTTGGCAAAACAAATTGAAAACCAGGTTACATCACTTGTCATTCTATCATCTCTCATTTCTTTTTTCCATTTTAGTCAAGTCATGATAGCATACACCCCCTCTAAGGGGTGTATATAGTCCTAGCCGTTGTACGTAAAGGTTGATGGCTAGGAAACCCCTAGCCTCATATATATAATAAACAATGTGGGTGGATACCCAATAGGCCCATCTCATAACACTTCACCTTATCCAACCATCGTTGTATACCCGATATATGAATACTGCAAGATCCATAGTGCTTATGGTTATCATAAGGGGTGGATACTTCCAGATTCTAGGTTAGAGATAAATGCCTCGTTAAAACTTTTAACTATGGAAAATCCAGTGGGAAAACCCAATAGCCAAGGAAAAAGAGTACAATTTTCCATAACTTTCCCTGATTAGTGGAAGTATTTAGGGGTGGATACGTCTGGATCAAGAGTCAAGGATGTTGCCTCGTTAAAACCTTTAGCTATGGAAAACACAGTGGGAAAAACCAATAGCCAATGGAAAATAGTACAACACTACATTTGACTCTCCTGATCTGTACAAGCTGCAGGCTTGCAGATCTCATAGGCAACTATACATCAATCTCTTACAGTGTTCCGATAATAAGTACAACGTACAAGACATCGCTCATCTATACAAGTATCGCTCATCTATGGCAGCTACTGAATCTGATGAAGCCCTTCTAAAGAGGAGTGGTCTGCAGACTCGCTGGGTAGCACCACGTCTCTGACCCAGTCGTCACTGTGTCTGCGAGATACCGCATGACTTGGCTGTGCGTACTTATGTTTGCTTCTTGGATCGATAAGCCTATCGGGATGGTGGGATTGATGTTGCCTTGTAAGCATGCTTTGCTGGTCTCCAGGAGTTGGTCGTTCCTTTGTTGTAGTCATCGCGATGATCTGTAACCTGTATCTGTAAATACATTTAGCACGTTGGATGATCTTTGACCCTTGGAGGTAGCGCAGAAGCTACATATCTATGGTCCAGTGGTGCGTTGCAGGCGCTGCACTGTATCTGGTTAAAGAGTTTACTACCAATGATTCTAGAGTCGCGTGCAGTTGGCCAGATAAAGGGGTGTACAAAAGACACTTGAGTAAGGCACTTCAGGACCTAGGATATCCTTCCCCTCTTCCAACGAACGGAAGAGGTCTTAATGTGCATCCACACAACCAGTAGGTGTATTAGTGGATAGCAATTATCCAAGTTTCTTCATCAACTGAATAATAATTTCATCTTCTAGATGATAATTCATCTTCTAGATGATAATTCATCTTCTGGATGATGGTTTCATCTTCGGGATGATAGTTTCATCTTCGGAATGATGGTTTCATCTTCAGTATGAAAATTCATCTTCGGGATGATTATTCATCTTCAGGATGATGGTTCCATCGTCTGGATGATAGTTTCATCTTCAGGATGATGGTTTCATCTTCTGGATGATTATGCATTTTCAGGATGATGGTTTCATCTTCAGGATGATATTTCGTAAGGGTATGTTGCCACATCATCCATAACAACATAGCTTGAAATTTTCAATGCTAATCGCATGGTTTTCACAACTTAACCAGTGAGCCTGATGCATCAGTTTAAATAATTTTGTAAGTGAGTTAAGCCCATCTTACTTGATTACTTCCTGGTTTCTACGAAATAAACCTCTAAGCTATAGCGTGTTGCTTATAGCATACGATTTTATTTATTTATATAATACTCGGTAATCCACATGTTTGATATCTTTTGATAGCAGTACTTCAGGTCCAAACACTTCACATTTCATAAGTGAATCCGGCTCAATTATTATTTCCTCGTTCCACATAATTTGGCCACATCTTTTTGTTTGCTTCAGGAACCAGAGATGGAAACGATATCTATGGCAAAATGAAATGTGAGTAATTGTCGACAAGTGTGTTTTATCCAAATACCTCTCCATGTACGTACATTATTCAACTTATTCCAGATTCATTTCTTCTGGAGGTTCTGAAAGGGGAGAGGATATGGAGATGAGCTTACTTTCCTGTGATGGTATTGTTTTATGATCTCCAGGAGTTATTTCTCGCTTTGGAGCCTCGTGGTATGTCCTCTCATCCATTGAGGATATCCACTTCTCCTACTGGTGGATTGCATCCACTATATTTGGTATGTTTATCCTAGCTGAATTTTTAGTAGCAGGGATGTGTGAATTTTGACAATATTTATATTGTTAGTAAATATGTTTGATAACCGTTTAACAGTTTCATAAGTGTGGATCTTCAGGATATCATCACAATCAAAGATAATCGGATCATATGTATTAATGTTTTAAATGGTCGAATTAAGCTTCAGGCTCGTTGATTCAGGTTCAATATTACATATTTAACCCCCCATTTAGCCCTATTTTGTGCTCATGTGATGCTACATTGTTCTCTAATACATACGTATTTTCTACACATTTATTTATTAGAGAAAACACACTATTTGAGCACAAAACAGTATTTAACGACGTATTTCTGCACATTTTATATTTTTCCTAGCTTCTTCTCGATCTCACGATTCCAACGACTATTTATTTGTATTTTTCTGAGATCTGTGCTAATTACTATGAATTTTTGAATGCAGAATACAAATTAATTAGAGAAATACACAAAGAAATACGATTATACGGCCGCCGACCAATCAGACGCTGCCACGTGTCGGTCATCCAACGCTTCCCGCCGTATCCAACGTCTCACAGCAGCCGGCGACGTGGAAATTCTTTAGTCGTTCGATTTCGATCGAACGGCCGACATTTCGCCCGCTCGAAACGTAACGAAGCAGCACAACGTCCTTGAGCTCCACGTGGCGGCCATCGAGCGTATCCCCGCCCCATCGAACGGCCAGAAATCCACCCGCCTCGCGAAATCAAATTCGAACGGAGGAGCGACGTGGCTTTATCACGAGCGTTGATTTCTTATCGAATGGTCGTGATCGTCTACGAATCGATTTCGAAGAGCAGAACTTTTCCGCGCGACGTGGCGAACTCGGAGCCACGCGATTCAGATCCAACGGCTGACAATCACCCCGACGCGAACTCGCAGCAGAGGCGATCTTCGAGCGACGTGGCTCAATCTGGACGGTCCACGCAAGAGATCGAACGGTCCAAAAAGCGAGCCTATGCGAATGTGGATTCAACGAAGCGGATGCGGGTGCGCATATCTTAAAGCAACACGTGGCACTTCCACGTCGAATCCCGCTTGAGATGAACGGCCGAGAATTACCCCGATTTAGATCTACGGCTAAGATTGATTCGGGTGCGTTCGGGTGCGGGTTTTGCAACCCGTTAAGCAACCCAAACCCGCAATGCCTATTATATAAGCGTATTTAGGGTTTTTGGGCGTATTCAATCAGATTGGGGCGTATTTTGAGCGTATTGGAGGCTCTAGGAGCCGTATTCTCCCCCTGAAAAATTCTGTAAAATTCCAGAGGCTTGTTTTATTATTTCCAGAGAGTTTGAAGTCTTTTCAAGGAGAATTGGTGATATTTTCTTCAACTTCTATCCCGTATTTTGGTGTTTTCTATTGTATTTTGCTATGAACTTGAAGTATTTGGCTATGAAACTTGTTTATTTTTGCATGATGTGTAGCTAAATCTCTGTTGTGCATGGTATGGAGTAGTTAGGTGATATAATTTGTGTTTATTTGGTTGTATTCCTCGTGCTAACTCGTTAAAACGTCGTTAAAATTGCAATCTTTGTTCGTAAATCGACTTTTTCAGATTCCAAAAGAATTGATTTAGTTGATGATTGCCCCAAAAGGGTGAGTTTTGATCTCCCCAAAAGGGAGTTTCATACCGTAGTTTTGATCTCTCCAAAAGAGAGTTTCATATCGTATTATAATCTTAGCGACGATCTTTTTGAATATTTTGCTTGAACCCCCAAAAGGGCATCTTCCGATGAATTGCTCCCAAAAGGAGAATTCATTGAGTTATATTGGATATTTTCCCGATGAATTGCTCTCAAAAAGAGAATTCATTGTGATATATTCATCAACCAAATTAATACGAATCGTTGATCCTAACGAACCCATACCATGTGCATACTTTTTATAGATATTTTCATACACGATTTTCTATGTTTATATTGTTCACGTGTTCGCATCACCATCACCGTTATCATTATTAAAGTGGTTAGTTTCTTTTCGTAGGATTTCTATTTGATTTGAATTGTGGTTGCAACAGATTTCTTCCCGTGGATTCGACATCTGGACTCCCAGATTTTACTACTTGTACGGACTCTTGCGCTTGAGAGAGAGCACCCTTTCGGGTCCCACCACTCGTGGATGATTATAGTATTTTTGTTAAACGTAATGTTGGGAAAGTAAAGTTATGAAGGATCTTCAGGATCTCATCAAGTCTTTAAAAGAGGGCTCATCCATGCACGTCTTATGAGAAGTGATTTTAAATGCTTCACCTGTTCAGAGGGATCAGGATCTATTTATCTGGGGTAATTACTTCCGGTAAATAGTTTTGCCGTTTGATGGTGTCACGCCCCGTTCTCCAGAATACCCGACATTTAAATTTTTTTCCAGGTATCATAAGGAGTGAGGGTGATGAGAAGAAAAACAAAGAGAAAGGAGAAACAGAACAAGCAGGCCACTGCACATATGCTGGGATAGTACAAGTGAAGCTCCACAATAATATTAAACAACCTCATGAATAATATAGAACAACAACAACATAACATATATATAACAACTTCCATTTATATAGAGACCTTGAGGAAGCGGAAGCGGCAGATGCACTTGCAAATTGGGACTTCCGGGACATGGGCTGAGCACAAATTCTTGAAGCATTTGAAGTATTTTTTTTTGCGGGTTTAGTGATTCGATCTGTATTAATTGTTGAGCTAGTTTGTTTTAGGAGATAGGTTCAGATAGTAAGAAGTGACGACGCTTGTGCCATATCCTTTCTCTACTTAACTCTAACTCCTGAGTCAAGCTATTTGTATTGTTTTGTATAGATTACTAATTAAGACTAACGCTTACCTTTCAACAAAAAAACATAACCCAGGTACACCACTACATATACATCGTTATTCTCCACCTCCCAAGACAACCATATCACACCACAAGACAGCTCATACCAAGTGCTACACCTGAACCGAACTCCAAGTCACCTCCAACCAAGTTGACCCTGCTACCTGAAAAATGGAGAGGAGCACGTCAATGCGTGCCCCAGTAGGAACCAACTTGGATCTGGACATCGCTTTAGGGTTATCATTCCACAAGGCAAGGCAAGGGAATAAGACATGTAAACTAAATATATAGCGAAAAGTGAATAGCCAAGCAAGATGATCATACCCGCGGTCCAATGTCGAGTTACTGCAAGAAAAGGGTTAGCACGAATAATAAAGCAAGTGCTCATATCAACATAATTTAAAACAGAAGGTATCAATGCCACAAGTGTAATTCAATACACGTCATCAGAAGCATATCAGATAAGGACATAGAAAGTGCAATAAGCAGAAGAAGTAAACTGCAAAATTCTTATTTTATAATTGAATGGTTTGGAGACTTGGGTACACTGTGTGATACCAGGACCTGGACTTCAACCCAAATTTAGGGTGAATATAGTACACGTCGCAGTGGACACGGGTAATGTACGACACCGGGCCTCTCGGCTCTCCCGTCCCTGGCAGGAGTGAGGCTCTCCCACCATAACACGACCTCCGTATGTCCCCTTCACCCCCGGTAAAGGCGAGTGGGTATAAATATCACATATCGCATAATAATATCCCCCAACTTCTCAGTCCAGGCATCATATCCACAATTTACTCAAATTCCACCTAAACCCGGGTTTTACTAACTCATCCTCATTAGAGAGGACTGAGACATTCAAGGGTTTCATTTTATTATTTTAGTAATGAGAGAGTCATGTTGCATGGCATCACATTCCATATTCATACCAACATGGGGTCATGCACCGAAGTTTCATGCCCTCCATCGTGGTCACATCACATATCAACATGGGACCTGCACCCAAGTGTCATGCCCTTCATCATAGCCATTTTAATTCATTATCTATATCACATGAAACCATGCTTTCTATGACTCAATCATCACCAATTTATTACATGCTTTAATGATACATGTATATGCAAACTTATTTTGCAGATTTCTCCACTTTGTGTCATTGAGGCATTTTCACAAACACTTGGCAGGCGGCACACACATGACTATTGTCACATCAGCAAATTCAATAACCATTTACAAAACTACGCTATTTTCCAAGTAAAATAATAATTATGAACCATATAGGGAAGTCAAGCAATAATACACAATTTATATCACTACTCAAGGGTTCAGCTTGCAGGAAAATTGCAAACAGTCCTAACAATTGGCTGATATCACTCAATTATAGTCAGATTTAGCAAAACTTTCTACATGAAAGTTATAGATATATTAGTCATGGATTCATAAATTAAATTGCATGCAAAAATATTAATCAGGTGATTTATGGTGAATTATTTGGTGAAGTGTGTCAAATCTGTTTTTCAGACAGATTTCTGGGTCTGTATTGAAATCCAATTTTGGGCATGTTGCAGCCAGAAATTCAACATATAAGCACTCTGATGAATTTTTAGAAAAACTTGTTAACTTTCCAACAAGACCAAGAACATGAAATTCCATTGTGTGTGCAGGTGTTGAGATCAATTTTACTAAAGTGTGTCAAAACTGAAAATCAAACAGACATGTTGTAAAAATGGAATTTTTGCTCCTGATTATTGAATTGAACATATATCAAAATTTATATGATTTTGGGGTAGAACTTCAAGACCTACAAGCTCATATTTTTTTGAACCTTAATTTGAGCTATAGTAACCAGAATCAAGGCAAAATCAGACATCAAGATTTCAGAATTTCAAAGGGGATAACTTAGCTAAGAATTTTCAAGGGAAATCCATGAAAATTGGATTGTGACATATTAATTTGATTACCACTAATTCATATTGATAAAATATGGTATAAAAACATAATGAAATGAAACCCTAATTAAATTCCAAATACAAGTTAGTTTCCTACCTCAATCTTGATTTTCTTCTCTTTTCCTTCTCTTCTTTCTTCTCCACCTTCTTCTCACTTCAACCCAATTGAGATACTTCATTTTTGTGAGGGAGAATTAGGTTTTTGGAGTGAAGAAGAAGGGGAAAATGTAGGGTATATGGCCGGCCTCCTTAGGGAGAAAGAGGGGGAAAAGAGAATTAACATGAAAAAAGAAAAGAAACGGAGAATGAATAGATTTTTCTAAGGAGTTCTACACACTCCTTTAGCTTTCTCCACAAGCCATGAATCACCTAAAATGACTAAAATGCACTTCCAAAAACACCCCTCAACTTCTAGGTATTTACAAGTTTGCCATTACTTTATGCACCGACCACTTAAGTATGTATGCACAGCAGCTTTAGTCCAAATGACCGTTTTGCCCCTCAACTTTCTAAAATTTTACGGGTGTTGCCATTGACCCCTAACCTCTTTCACACTTGCATGGCTCTCCTACACACACCCATGCACATCCATGCATGCATACATGCATCACACGCACTCGTCCAATACATTCTTGTTGTTTTGCACACACGACGTCTTTCACACTTCTCCCGCACTCAATCTCGCTTTCTCGTCTCTTAGTCACGCATCACGACCCAATCCCCCTTGCACTACGTCACATACATCGATATCTACAATTATTTCATGCCTACGTATGCATCGTAGGTAGAAATACACCGTGTGTACAGTAGAATACACGTATAGTTCAAAAGAGGGCATGCCAGATGGTCTATAATGGTGATATGGGGATGTATACTCATCATGGCATAGGCAATAAGATGTGCTCTAACTGCTTCCCCCGTTAGGGGTTCTCAGAAACTGTTTATATGAGGTGATCAGGTTCATATAAATAGGTTCTAATGAAGCGTTCTGATGGGTTGCATTGTAATTGCTTCTTCCATCGAGCATGATCGTGCTGATAACGTGTTGTAAGTAAAGGTTGACGGTTAGGAAACCCATATCCTCATATATATAATAAACAATGTGGGTGGATACACAATAGGCCCAATAGGCCCATCTCATAACACTAGCCAACTTTTTATATTTGATGGATATGCGAACAAATATGAATTTTTAAGTGACAAATATCAAAATACGCAAAATTTAATGGACGAATATTTTTTAGGGTTTTTTAGAATTCGGGCTTGCAAAAAATAGGTTATTCGAAAAGAGTTCACCAAATCATAGCATTTGCGATTTAGTCCCTTAAATCATATAAATCACTCGAAAATAGTCCTTTTAAGGACCGATTTCTAATATATTGCAATTAAGTCCCCAAAAGAGACTCTTTTCCGAGTGAGTTAAATGATTTGAGAGTCTAAATTGCAAATGTTTTGATTTGAAGACTCTGTCGAATATCGAATTCTAAAAACACCCTTATTTTCAATTTCCATCGAGAGAAACGGCCGTATACTGTCACCCGGTCGACTCAAATCGGTCCGGCACCATAAACCCCGCCAGCGTATAAAGGCAACCCCCCGTGTTATCCCTGTAATCAAACTTGATCCAAACGAGGAAAGGCGAAATTGTTAAAAACACCCCTTACATCAGCAATATTTCACCGTAAGACCCTTCCCCTGACTTCTAGGGTTTCCTTTTTGTTCCTAATTCGTTATCGAAATTATTGTAACTGTGATTTGACCTTTACAGGAAATTGATTGGTTGCGGATTGCTTTTGTTAAGAATAAGGATTTTTACCCCAAATAGATTTGGGGTTTTGATATCTGATGCCACGAACGGTGTCTCGGTCGCCTTCATACAGGCGGCGGCGGTCGCCGTCGCCAGTGAGCCACAATCACGGGAGAAGCAGACGCGATCGGATCCGATCACCCTATTCATATAGGTGGATCCATTACTGATCTCAAAACCTTACTCTGATCCCCGAATTTGTTCTTATCCGATGAATTTACTGCTTAGAAATTGATGCGAAATTGATGCGAAATTGATGCACTATGTGGTAATATTGGTCAACATGAAGGAAGATTAGGGAAAATGTTAATTTTAATTGATTTATCTAGTTATGGCTGCTATTTTTGCTAAAAATTTTCTCATGTCTCTCATTTTAGATGCAGATGATGCTTAATTGTGCAATTTTTTTACCCGGAACTGTTCCAATCAATTGATTAATTCGATAGTCACTTCAACTTATTGGACTTATGACATCTCGGAACATGGTAGATGTTACTTTGTGTTCATCTGGATAGTAATCATAACTGCAACGGTTAGCCCAGAGTGAATCATTCTGGGAGGTTCATTGCATGGATTAGCCTGCTAATATGACTAATGGTTACTTCCATAATGTTACCGATTGTTTTCAGATAGAATTGGAATTTTTTTCCAACTGGCCTGGATTTTTTTTTGTTTCTGGTAGACATGATGTTTACTTACAATATGGAAGTATTATAACAATACATTCTAACAGATTGAAACGCTGAATGGTCAGTTCATTAGTATAGACCCATTTGCGTTCATTGATTGTGTTAATTGTGGCATGTATTGTTGTCCAAAGCATCGGTATTAAAAACTTGATGTAGTCAAAATGCTCTTTTTATGCATGATCCATAATTGTGCATGTAGTTTATCAGATGAGTATTTTCAACTGGAGAGCAGTTGATTATCTGGCATTTGTGAGAAAGTTGAAAGTAGTTTATTTCGTGGAGAAGTTGATTTAATTTCTACCTGAGTTGGATAGCGTGCTGGCCTCTATACCTTGTTATGCACATTGAGGATATTTGCCTTGTAATTTAACTCCTGCTACATAGGAGCTTTGACATTCATGAATTGTGTTCAGATACCTTACAATCTTAAAATTCAACCCCAAACACAACTTAAGTCTTGCTTTGACTGATGTATTCAGTTTATAAGCCAAATTGATGCTTCTAAAGAAAATAAAATATACAATGTTTATATCATTATGTTGGCATACGCCATTTACATAACCTCATTAGAGTTGTTGTCTGGTTGATATTTCTCAAACCTGTTAAGTTCCTCAGATGCGTCATTTGTTTTGGAGTATGTTTTGTGTGTGTTTCAACTGACTGAGTTATTAACCTTTTTTGTTAGTTGTCACTCAACGCTCTTTAGTGCACATATTTTTGGCCTACATGTACTGCAAGAGAAAACTTGAAGGATGATGATACTGTTGGGGTTTTTAATAGTATTTTCCTTTTGATGTGGCAAATGGATCATAATATTTATATAAAAAGAGACGACATGCTTTTGTAAGTTTTTAATGCTTAACCGAACTGCCAAAAAATTGCATCTCAGTGTTATTCCTTTATTACTATAAAAGTTAAAAAAATGTTTCATTTTTAATAAAATGTTTCCTATATGCGTTTGAAGTACATTCATCTACCTTTTGTTTTTTGTTTGTGGCTTGACTTCTTTTACCTCCAAGGAAAAGTTGGAGATTGCACGAATGCTTTCAGGAATACATATTCTCTGATCTGTCTTAGATATAATTCTTATTTCTGAAGAACAATCCAATATGGCAATATCACCAATAAGTAGTTAAATATAAAATGGTATTGTGGGGTAGTTGGTCAATGATTTGACAGTTGGAGATTCTTGCAGACAATGGTTATGCATTCAAGTTTGATAGCAATCAATCTGTGCTTACACATGGTATTGATCTTCATTGCCTTAAGTTTTACAATGCCATTGTTGAAGGAGGAGTTTTAAATATGCGTACCTGATTTAGGTAATTTTCAATTATTTTGTTGGTCATTGAACATCGGAGGAGAACTGAGCTGATTCTGAGTTTATGAGAAGATTTACTGAGCTTTAGCGAATTATAACAAGTATTGATAAAGTATACTTAAACAATATATTTTTACTAAAATATGAAAGGCTTCTTGGTTTGCATAAAGGGATTGACATAAGCAGGTGTCAGTTACCCATGACATTCGTTTGGTTGAATTGGACTTACGATAGTTTCTTTGATGAAAGATGGAGCTTACAAAGATTACTCTGTAACAATACCTGAGGTAATATCAAGTAGTTTTGGGAATTTTTTAATTTATTATTTAACTGTTGAAAATTCTTTATCAGGAGAAAAAGTCGTTCTCCTTCCCCAAGATGGCGTAAAATCCGTTCTCCAACTCCTAGGAGGCGGAAGAGTCGTTCACCATCCCCAAGGTGGTACAAAAGACAAAGGAGTAGGAGCACATCAAATTCACATGTACCAAAATCTCGTAGCCCTAGCCTTGGATCATCAGAACGCAAAAGTGCTTCTGAGAAATTACGGAAAGAAGAAGAGGAAAAGAAAAGGTATTCAATTTTTTCATCCTCATTTAAGCAAATTTTCTACTAAAGGCTACTGGATGCGGTTATTATTTTCTCTCTTTTTATTTTTAAAAAATGTCTATGGTATTGTTACTTCAACACTTTCTAATCTGTACATGCACATACGAGGCTCGTACAGTTGTTGCTAAGTTGATGCACATATATCTCAGCTCACACTAATTTTGTTAGCATACTTATCTTTTATCCTATACAAAACACATGCCCACTCAATATGGTAAATAACTAGGAATTACCCGTGCACACGGTGCACGGAGAGAAAAACCACCGACGAATCGGATGCGGTGCACGCGTGCAACTGAGAAGGAGCGAGAATTGTGGGTGTGTGCCATTATTATCGGGGGTAAAAGGTGCAAAATACCGGGGTCAAAATGCCAAAAACCTTTGGGGGTGGCGAACATATAAATAAGTGAGTGGTGTGATTTTGGGGGAATGCCAACCATATAAATACGTGCATTGGGGGATGTTTTTTTGAGGGGTGAGTGGGGTGAGGAAATTACCAATGTGCCATTGTCCTATATGGCGATGTGACATTGCCACATAGGACAATGACACAATAGTAATTCCCTATTTTAATGGATAAATTTCTTAGTTAGTAGATACCTATGGTAATTATGACTTAGGTCAATGGTAAGTTCATAAACCATAATAATTTGTGCAGACGATGATATCTACGGTTGTGACTGTGATGTTGCCCTACTGTTTAGAGTAGGACTCCGGTTAATTTATTGCGAATAAAGTAATTTTGATCAGACTAGCTTTTCAGGACTTGGTCAGATTATGAATATCAGGTTAATTGTGGTGGTGGTGGATGGATGGAGAAGTGTGTTAGTTCTAGGAAACAGTTTATGTTTTGGATGATATCTATGGCTTTTTCAGTTAGCCGATTCATGATAGTTTAGACGTAGAGTCAATGATTGATTCATGATAATTTGTGCCTTGCAGACAAAGATATATATGGTCATGGCTCTGATGGTCAATTTAATGTTGAAAGTAGGATTCTACTGAAGATATTGCTTATTTCCCCCATAATTGTGGAGGGGATTAGATTTCATGGTTTCTGGTGAGAGCATGAATTTTTCTGGGTATTTTGTCGGACGGAATTGGTAATGGAGCAATGTTCTCAATCTAGCACTAGCTGTTCGAAACATAAGGATTAGTCATGACTTTAGATGATGTGTAAATAATTCTAGCAAATATAAAATAATCAGAAAGACATTTTATTATGTAGAGATTTTGTCTAAACATGAGACACTTGACAATTATGACATCACGAGAAAGATGACTGATAAAGAGACACCTTCATGGTGAGATGACCCAATTTTTTCTTCATGAGAAACCATTTATATTTTTTGGCATGTATGTTGGGGGCAATATAGAGACAAGTGCCAAAAATATATTTTCAAGATTGAATCCTTTTTAGTGGGAATCATGAGATTGGCTTGATAACTATTGAGGATCCTTAGCTTGATAAATGGTTGCTTGAGCTTTGTTTCAGTGCTGTGAAATTCAGCCAAATCTAATCCCGAAGTGTGAGTATAACCATTTTTTGATATTGTATCTGTTTCTTTATTTTGAGTATGATTGTATGAGTATGGAATCTTGTCCCTTGTTGAAATTGAAATTTGGTTTCAACTTTTTATCAGACCCTTTGCCATGGCATGTTGTGTATAATCCATAAATTTTAGTTCCTCTCATCTCTCTCCAACCCTTGGAGCTTTCACAAATGCATTGACAGTTAACTACATGGATCGGAAAGAGTTAAAATATGACAAATTTGTTATCACCTTTTCTATGGTATTTTCCCTTGGACCATATATTAACCCATTCCGATGATGCAAACAACAATGTAAGATTATTCTTTTTGCCGAGGTTGCAACGAATTGCCTAACAATGGTTATTGACATCTCTTCTTTTTACCCTTGTCATGTCAAGCAAGAAGACAAACTTGCGCATGAAATTCATCAAGACTCATGCAAATGTTACATGGGCATGGGATAAATGATGAGTGTTGAATCACATACTCTCTACATGTTTGTCTACATTGACAACTATTTGGTATACTTGTATATGCAACCGTGTCTGTTTACTTGAAACCAATCAGCAAATTGTTCAATAAAGCTAACTTAGGCGTTTACTTTGTGTAGTTGTGGTTTGAGACACGTGTGTGCGTGCATGCATGGGTTTGGGGTTTGGCAAACTAATTTTTCATTGCTAATTAAACTAAACCATCCGTCTCTGACACACCGTTTTCTAACGATTTGGAGAAAGTCATTCTCATGACATTCACACGACCAGTCTGCAAAGGGGTGCTTAACGTATTTTACACGACCATTGGAACACCTTACATGAAGGTTTATCAAGCTACATGATCTCTAATCAGTTCATCTGTATTTAACATATTTCTGCAACCAGTTTGCTTTATCATTTTTCTTGTCCTTCAAATCTATTTTGATTAAATAAATAGTAGCCCATTAAGTTTCAGATAATATCACTAGGAAAATGAAAACAATATTAAATGACATGAAGGGAGCAGTTTGCAGATTATGCATTTGAAGATGCAGCAGTTCCATTGGGACTGCTTATCTGAAATTTCATCAAGCTATATGACAAAGTCTTGTTGGTCCATCAAACTTCATAATCTACCTATTTCTTCCTGCTAGTTTGCTAAGCTTACACTCTTTCTTCTCCTTCAAACCTATATGGATTACGAGAATAATGGGTATCATACATCATATGCAACACTTTTCTCATATGGCAGCCATAATCTATATTCACTTGATTTTCAGATGATCGACAATGCCATATTGATCTCCATGTTCTAAATGCCATATTGATCTCCATGGTCTAAAACTCAATACACTCAATATCATAAACCACATGCCTTCTGCCCATGGATCGAATGGTTGTAAATATAATTATTTTTCAATAATGGAGCATTTTTTCCTTGTATATCCATGGGCAAAAAGCATGTTGTTCACAAGATTATTGGTGTATTTGGGTTTTGAGAACATACAGATCAACATGAACCACCGATTATCTGAAAATCTAAGTAGAGTGTAGATTTTAGCCACCTACATGAGAAAATGGCTCTTATGACATATGATACACGATTACTATTGGAATATATAATATATTAACATATTAAATTATGGACAATGCAATCACGAAAATGAAACTGTAAAAAGGTTAACGTTTGCAATATCAAATGACACGAAAGGAGTTGAGGATGCTTCTAACCTGGATTGTGTCCATTTTCTTCGTGCATGGCTCAGAAGCTCTTTAGCATTGCAACACTGAAAGAGATTCTCTGCATCCATAGCCCAATCGCTTAGTTTGCCTTTAACATCTCCTTTGCCATGTTTCAGTCTTATGTTTCAGTCTTGTAGGGTTGGAAACTGTAGTTGGCATGGTTTAAGATTTCGTCTGATACCCTTGGGTATCGGGAGTGTCGTCTCGGTTTTGGTGTAGACCGATATGAAACGAGGGGTTGCTTCTCGGTTTCGGTCGGAACGGTGCCATTCCGACCGAAACGAAGGGGGAAAATGAAGAAAAATTACAGGAAAACTGATGTAAACGTAGCTGACACAAGAAAAAGCGAATGGAAAAAAGAAATAGAAAAATAAAATAAAATAGAAAAAGTGAGAGAATTGCCTCTTCTACCACTGCCGTCGTCGCCCGTCGTCATCGACTGCAAAAGGGAATGGAGAAAGAGTGAAGTAGGTGCAGGTGGGGAGTGAAGAAGCCCCAGACAGCTATGGCAAACTTGTAAATAAATGAAGTATATTTAGCAAAATGTGTCTTGTGAATAGCAGCACTAAGATTTTTTAGGGCTTGCTTTGCGAACAGATCTCTTTGCTCTGTACACAAGTTTTTTGGGGCGTTGCTATGCGAACAGACCACTTTGCTCTCTACACAAGTTTTTGGGGACTTTCTATGTGAACAGACCTCTTTGCTAAGTACACCGGCCAACTTATTTACAAGCTATGCGGAATGGATATGTATTTAAGTTGAAACTACCGATACAGATAAAACGAAACCTTCCTTCGAAACCATCGAAACGAGCGATCCTGATACCGAAACCCAAATTTTCAGACGACCAAAACCGAGACCTAAAATCTTGGTAGCTGGCCCTTGCACGCGCATACCAATCCATCATGCCACATTTCCATGGCTTCTTCCTAGGTACCACTCGATTGCACTTGACCTTTTCCTCTCATTCACCATGTTTGGTCTTGTATTTTTTGGATAAAATAGCAGGCCCTTCGCATGATTGATTGATACCAATCCATCGGTGTTCATTTTTGACTTCGTCCTATTACTTGGTATTAATTAATCCTACTTGAATATTTTCTTCTCTTATTCTCGTACTTCCTATAATTATCCTTCTTTACAAAATGGGCTCATGTAAATTTCTATATACTACTTCTCTCTCTCTTTTCCCCCTTTTCGTCATTTGAAAATTTCTATTACTTTCTTCTCGCATTACATTCACTACATGAGGTCTTCCCTTTAATGTGCCTAGATTTTTGGTTGTGCCTAAACATTCAACTGATTGTGATCTCACAATATAACCATTTAAACTTCCATGTTGTGTTTGAAGTGATGCACATCTCTTGATCACAGTACGAGTGCTTCAAATTTTTTGGATTCAACTCGGAATTCCTTTACACTGTCTGGAGTAAGATATGCGAAAGCCTGTCCAGCGGTAGTTGTTGAGTGACTGGAGAAAAGCTTGGAAGCAATGAAGAATGCAAAAAGTGTTGAATGAGAATAAAGAACTAAAAATAAGAGATGAACTTTAAAAAGGCAAAGCAATTATTGATTCACCGAAATGAAAAAAAAGCAACGAAGAACAAGAATACGGTTTTTTTTGTTTTTTGTTTTTTGTTTTTTGTTTTTTTGTTTGGGGGGGGGATTAAAGAAGCAACATGAAGGATGAGGAAAAAAATGAAAGGAAAATAGGAGAGAAGAAACAGACAAATACTCATCGGCATAAATAAAGACGAGACAGAACAAAGAAAAGAAGAGGGAAACGTAGAAGACAACATACAAGATGAAAGGAGCATGAAAAAAGAATCTAAAAGAGAGAAAAATAATGAAAGAAGAATAAGAGAGAATGAATAGTCAAAGATTCCTACACATAAATAAAGAATATGCTGAACAAAGAAAGGAAGGGATGAAAAAAGTAGAAGAGTCAAGAAAAACAGAACTTGAGAGAGAGAGAGAGGACTTGTTGGTAGTTTCCAGGAAGTCTCCTTTTGGTTTCCCTTGTTTTTTTCCACTTCTCTAAGTCAAAACCATGGGTAGAGGTTTTGGACAAAACCTTGACCGTTCCGGATCGGTTTTGGTGGAGACCGGTTTGAAACGTCGACGAATTTTGGGTTTCAGCTAAACCCTCCCAAGAAGGGCTAAAAACCCTAAAATCATACCCAATCCATAAAATCATATCAAAAACTAAGGATTTAATGATGAAATCGAATAAAAATCCAGAGAAGATTTTAATAGAATTGACCTCAACAGTTACCATCCTCATCCTCATCATTCATCTTCACCTGTGTGGTCGAGGCTTCGAGCCTCAATGTCAGCTTCATCATTAACATTCGTCGTCTTTGTCATCTTCTTCGTTGCCTTGAGGCGATGAGAAGGGGGAAGCGCAGAGAGAGAGTGTGATGATCAAAATTATCAGGGATAAGTAGAGTAAGGATTTGTGTTTGGGTTTGGATCTTAATGTCAGGTTTGGGTTTGTTTTTATGTTTTAAGTTAGTAATTGATTTGGGTTTAAGATAAACACTATATATCTGAAATAAATTTATATACATATAAAATTAGATAAATTAAAATAAATAATTCATATAAATCTAAATTTTTTTTATATTAATTCATATAAATCCAAAATATATACATAAATATAGATAAATCTGAAAATGAAACTTAAACCAAAACCAACAAAACTAGCAAAAATTATAGAAGTCAAATTTTTTCGAAAGGACTAATAGTGAAACCGAAATAGAGTTCTCTAACCTTACCTAGGACAACAATTGAATCAATAGGTTGAGTTCCGTAGAAATCCATGTAACACGCGAAGTCAAAACCAAGAAAAAATCAATTTAGGCTACAGCAAGTCAACATATACTCTTTATAATCGAGTTCAGATCTCCAGTAAATTTATACATAGAGGTTGTAATTGAAATAATCGCCCAGGGGATGGTTCAATTTCATTTTATTAAAATTATTTTAAAATAATACTTTTTAGATTCATATCAATATCTTTGTGCTTTGTATCATAAACTTAATTTATAATTTCAAGCTAAAAATCAAAAAAATCTTCAAGTGGTTGAAGCATTATAAAATATACAATTCTATATGATGCAATATATGCAATATTTTAAACCATCAATATATAATGTTATGTACAAAAATTTATTATTGATTTGTTTTAAGGTTCTGAGTTCACAAATTGTGAAATTAAAAATTGGACCAATAAATTTTCTGGCTTAAACCCTGAAATGCAGACATTATTAAAGTCTACATCATAGTATTCGGTAATCAGGTATTGTTTACATGGTACAGCCTGATTTATGCTCAAGTCCAACACCAGTACATTTAATTTAAAACTGTATATTTGTTTCTTTTTATCCAACGTTATAGATGATGCAGGTGTCAATGATCATTTAGTTAATTATTAGTTTAGCTGCTACTAGAAAGTCTTCAGGTCATCATTAGCTGTTCTTTTAATTGGCACATTATATTCCATTGCTCACATTGTCCCTACCTCTCCTGATGTGGTTTCTGTGTCCAGTCCAGCCAGCATAAAAGCCAATATGCACAAATATGGGCATATGGGCCCAATCAAATGCCAGGCCGATGACATGCTGACCACCCCACTTCGAACACTTACCGAAGTCATCTCAATAGGGATGCAACCATCCATCAGAATAGGACCTGAATAGTTAATGTATAAACATTGTGAAGCTCTACTAAGATCTAGTCTTAGTTCTGAGTGATCTACAATGCCATGATCTTACGATTTTGGTTTTTGTTAATGAATTTTTTGGACCAAGCTAAAATTTCGACCAGTTTAGTTATTTTGTGCAGGTTTCATATGAAATTTATATTGAAAATTTAATTTTATATATTACTTAGTTTTCTCTCTCATCTTACTTTCAATTGTTCTTGATCTAAATATCTTTCTGCTGCATGCAAGGCATGCAAACATGGTTTAATCAAACATGGTTGGACTGGGCCACTCTGCAAATTGATTACACATGACTGCAAGTAGACTCTTTCTTGAGTTGATTAGGATTTATAAAATTTTTTTTGAATTCTTCATGGAAATACAAATTTGCCTCTCTTGAAGTGAGCTGTCAACAAAGTCTTGTTGCTGAGTGCATGTCATTAATGATTTGACCGTTTTTAGAGTTAAAAAAGGTCATACAAGTCGTTTATACTGGAAATTGGATCATCATCGTCATCATCTTAGCCTTCATCTCAAAAATTTGCAGTAGGCTTTATGGACTTAGTAGAAAGAGAGAGAATAATAAAATAATGGCAATATGGAGCTGTGCACATGCACAACTAACCAATTCGCTTATTTTTTTAATTTTTATAAGATTGTTGTACACGTTTTAAAACCCCAAAATCCCAAAACCCCAAATATGGATGAACCTTAGTGGTAATTGACCTTCGATCCACCAGTTGCAAAAAGTTCTATTGTTCTGAAAACTTTGAATTTACAACGGTTAGATTGAGGGTCAAATAGTATTTGATTCACTTGACTTTCGGTTCCATGATGTGTATACCAATCCTATAAAAAATTTCCAAACTAATAAGGAAAAATGGGTTTTTCGTGCACCCATAAAAATAATAACAATTAAAAAGAAATAATAATAACAATAATAGTTATAATAAAGTAAAAATAATGATAAAAATAAAAATAAATAATATTAATAAAATAAATAAAAAGAAAAAGAAATAATAATAATAAATAAACATAAATAAGTTAAAAAATCACATCGGTTTGTGATGTCAGATACTTGTTTACCACATATTGTGATCTAAATCTTTCTCTTCTGTCAAACCAAGATATTTCATCTCCTTGTCACTTCATTTCATGTCTTTTTTGATCTATCCTTTTCTTTTGATATCAATAGTTATATGTCAGGTCTTTTCAACGGACACATCAATGTCTTCAACGTATTGACCAACCCATCCCAAGCTATACTCTTATCATTATCATGTGTAGGGATCACACCTAAATTTGCTTGGATATCCGCATTTCTCATTTTATCTTTTCAATTGTTTTCACATATCCATCGTAACATTTGCATCTTTGCCATACCCATATTCTGTTTATGCCTTTTGATGATAGTCCAATATTTGTATAATATAATGTAACGCCCCGTACCCGGGTGTCGTCACATTTATACAATCACACACAGGTCCTGCAGATACTAGTGAAAACAATGTGGAGCAGAGCGGGAAAAATAAAGATCCTCATTTCATTTCATTACTTCCATATCATATTTACAAAATTTCAGTACAAGAAATTAAAAGTACAAACTCACTATCTCACTCTAAAGTTAACACAAAAATACATGAAAAGAAACCGCCAAGTACACTCACGCTCAACCTTTCCTCAAGACCCAGCGTCGTGAATTGGAAACTCCGACTTCTCGTACCCAGATGCCTCTGTGTATTCATGTCCGTCACCTAGTGGCAACAACAGGAGTGGTTCCACTGCTCAATATAGATTATATCTAACCAAATAACAGAGATAATAACGGTGCACAATAAGGAGATATGATAGCAACATATATAAATGGTACAGTACAAAGATATAACATAATATGATCAGTTTAATTTTATCAAACCACTACAATGTTGTACTTGTTAATATGAATCAATCCTAGGTCGTGGCTTATAAGAGAGAGCACGATATGCAACTCGGAGATCATATTGGACCGCGTGACACTACCCCGTGCCGAGTAACAAGGACTTAGGATGTATAGACGGAAATCGTTCCAGATACGGATCGAAAGCAGGGCTCCAATCGCTCCTGTACTCTCTCAATTATAAGTTTTCCTAAACCCCAGCGAGTCATGCTAAGTTGTTTAGTTATTAGCTTGGTGTCATGTGCAATATTTATGTCGGGTCATGTTGTCCAGTTATTCGGTTGTCTCTAGTTTACATGCTACCAAATTCATGACAAATTTAATTTTGCCTATCAGAAGTTTTCTAAGTTTAATATTATTTAAACCACGTAATAAAGAAGGTCTACTGTCAATAAATCGAATTTACATACAGATAGTAGTAACCAGACATGTCATGAACCAGTTCTTAATTTCCATCCACCAACCATTCATTATCAGTGTCATCTCGAGTAACATCCCATGGACTACACAATTTAACATAATATTAAATTTTCTGGTTCCGCATGCATAGAACAATTTCCCAAAAAGGAATATTACCTTTTAACTTTTCAGTTTAAGCTAAACATTCGGTAAATGAAAATTTATTCTAATAGATGCACAACTAGACAATAAATATAATAATATTTATTTTTGAAAAGGAAACTGAAATCTATGGGCACCGCCTGCTCCTCCGCTAACCCCCACCTCTACGGGCACCGCCTGCTCCTCCACTAACCCCCCCACCTCTACGGGCACCGCCTGCTCCTCCGCTTCTACTCCCAACTCCTGGTACTCCACCCAAAGCCTTCCCCCTTTCAGCATAGTCTGCCCTAGGGACTTGAGGGAAGCTGCACAACATAGGCTAATGTCACCCAACAACACTACTGTCCTGTCCTCTTCCTAGTACTCCATCCTTAGCAATTTCTAGTTGAACTTGGTGTCCCCCCCAACTTGTGTAGCCAGTGCATGCCCAACACTACATCAACCTTTCCCAACTCCAGTGGTAAAAATCCTCCACTATCTGAACTCTCTGCACGGTCAGTATCACTCCTCGACAGACCCCCACTGTTCTCATCTCTTCGACCCGTGCCTAAAATCATTCCAAAGTTCACCGTATCGCTAAGCTGTAGCTCCTGCTGCTTTATCACCTTTTGCTAAATAAAATTATGCGTAGCCCCATTATCAACAAGCATGTAACCTCCTGGGCTGCCACCATCTCTACCAACTTCATGGTGTGATACGGAGTAAATCCCACCACGGAGTTGCGAGAAATCTCTACTGCGTCTAAATGTGAGGGCTGCTCTGTCTCATCCGCACCTCCGTCAAGTCTCACTATGTCCTCTTCTTTCTCTGTCGCAACCTCCAACTGCATAGCCCTTCGTGCACAACAGTGCCCTGGTGTGAAACCAGTACATCACTCGCAAGCAATAAATAGGCCGTCCCTCTTTCCTTTGAAAGCCTTACCTTACCAACTGTCGGAACTGGAACTGCTGAAGCTGGAGTCTTTGCTTAGCAACCCAAACAAGGATTTCTTATAAAAGAACTGAGGCTACGAAAGAGTATTCAATCTGGCTGCTGAGATGCTCAGTTGACTCCTTAACCTTGATAGGAAGATGGCTTATTCCAAAATTCGTGCATAAGGGTAAGGATCTTTGGATGAACTAATGCGAATGGGTGTAAGCCTCGCTGCTCGGAAACACCCAGTGTTGACCACACTGAGAGAGACGAAAACCGGGTAATGCCAGTTGGCGAAGTGGCATTAAGCATACTTAGTGGTACGCAAAGAGAGGTCGTGATGATATCATCTACATCTGTACCGCTCCTCATGGGGGTAGATCCCGCATCCAACCAACCCTTTTTAACCAGGAAACGTGGGAATTCCCACTACCGCTACACTTGAAGCAAAGGCCTTTAGCCCTTCGCCCCCTCATCTTTGCTTCTGTCATGCGACGAGTCTGTCCTCCGGTCCTTGTCTCTGTCGCATCTCCCTTTGACTTCGTTGGAGCCTCCGCGGTGGTCTTGGGTGTCGCAGTAGGTGCTGGACTACGGTATGTTGCTCCAGTCCAAGCCCCCCAGATATCCTCTCCTCAGCCAGCATGCACTCTATTATCATCACCACTTGCATTATGGCAGATAAACCATGAGGGTCCTGAACCCTCAGCTCAGCTCTAATCACATGCTTTAGCCCCTTTAGGAAGTTTTCCTCCATTGATTCTGCAGATACACCCTCCACTCGGCTTGAGAGCCTCTCAAACTTCTCTATATATTTCTGTTCCGACCCATCCTGCTTCAAGGCATATAGCTGCTCAAATAGTCCTCCCCTATGGATCTCCTGAAATCTTTCTATGATGCACTCGATCAATTCCGTCTAAGTTCATATCGGCCTCTACTTTTGGGTCCATCTGTACCAAAATAATGCCTCGCCCTCGAAACTTAGTGCTACTGCCCTCAGTCTTTTTGCCTCGGTGAAGTCTGCGACGTCAAAATATCTCTTAATGTTACAACCACCCATCTGGATCCTTCCCCTCAAAGAGGGGCGCCTTCAACTTTCTCATCTTGTTTTCGGGATTGATGTCACCCCACAGTGGCACTTCCCGGTATCCCGCCTGGAGTCTTTGATAAGGAGGCTCCTCGAACCGCCACTGTACGTTAGGCCGCTGCCTACCGTATCCACGGTTTCCTCCCACTGGCCCTCTCGTTGGCGAGTTCTCCTATATCTTTCCACTCAGCTTCCGGCTCCAGACGCATCCCCGCTCACGCCGAGCTTTCCCATGGAGCCACCCGCCTTCGTCGCCCTCACGGGGGTGGGCCACCTCCTGCGGCTCCATGGTGGGGCTGCCAACCCTCGTCGCCCCCGATGGGGGCGGATCTCCTCCTGCGGCCCCGGGTAGGGCTGCTTGCCCTCGTCACCCCCACTGGGGCGGTCCACCTTTTGCGGCCCCTTGGCGGGGCTGCCAGCCCAGAGTCGCCCCCACGGGCGAATCTCCACATGCGGCCTCCTGGTGGGGCCGCTAGCACTCGACGCCCCCCATGGGGGCGGATTACCCCCGCGGCCCCTTGGTGGGCCGCCCGCCTACGCCGCCCCCACAGGGGCGGATCGTCTCCCGCGGTCCCCTGGTTCCTCCCCTTCGACTCGATCTTCTTCTGCGCGCTAGACTTGTCTGAAAGACCAGATCTGATGATTCCGACGTTTTCGAATCTAGATCTCTTTGGAAAAATTGTTGTTGGAATATCTTTGCCATCTCAGCAAACCATTCTTTCATCTCCTTGGAATTTTTCTCCGACATTCTCTTCATGTCGCCTCCAACGAAGCGTTCAGATCTTCTTCAACTCATCCTTTAGGTCGGTCATCTCTTTCCTCAACCCCAAGATCTCCGCATCGAGTCGTTCCTCCAGAGTTTTTGCCGCCACCGTTCGTGTGTTCGTCATGGGATCGAGCGATCTGATACCAAAATGATACGATTTGCCCAAAATATTGCAAATAAAAGAAGATTTGTGAAGAGAGAAAAGAACTATAAAGTGGATTTTTATTTAAATGAAGAATACGGTGATAGAATGATCCAATCTGGAGTGGATCTCTCCCTAACTTGCCTTAATGGAACACGTCTAATCACCCAGATAGGATTCTTAAAGAACCCTAGCTGTCACCACAATTTCTATCACAAATATTCGATAAAGCTACAACTAGGGCAAGCCTCCACTTAAATACTCATCCTAACATTTGCTAAACACACCACAAAACTAAACCAAATTCTAATCAAAACAATGGGCTAGAAGTCACCCAATTGGGCCCATAGATAGGACCCGCCGCTGTTTGACCCGCGCGCTTCCACCTCCTTTGGTACACGACCGCATCACAGAGGTGGATCTTGTATTTAGTCATTTTTGTTCGTTTTTACTTCAAAAAATTTGAAAAAGATGAAAAATCCTGTAGCAGTATATATGTAGAATTTAAGCTAGTGTTACTTGTGAACAGTGAATTAATGCTACTGCTGAAGTTCTTGGATCTGACATCGAGGTGTTTCTGCATGGACCCTTCCTATATAAATACTTATTTTTTTTATGTTTGTTACTGCTGGTTGTGGATGTGGTTTTATCATGCACGTTATATGTGCTAAGCAGTTGGGTTTCCAGATAGATTACCTTTTTTGCTACGTACATGCAGAATCATGGTATGATATTTTGCAATTTGCATTAAAATATAATTAGATTTGGTAGTGCCAAATCTGTGCATTAAGAATTGAAGTGTATATGTGATTAATTTAAAGCTGCTACAGGTAATTACTTGACATTCTTCTCCACAGGATTTTGGAAGGAAGATACGGCTATAGTTCCACTTGTTATATTTTTGATGACTCATTGGCTGACTCGTTTATCTACTGTTCACCAGTTTGAAAACTCATTTGTTTGGATCTGGAATCTTTTAGAGAGGTATGCCTTGAAAGCATAAGACTGTTTTTAATATTATGATGGGTGAGAAGGGAGGTTTAGATGGTCATGATATCATGAAGCTTGCCATGCTGCTTGCTAATTTAGTTGTAGCTGTCTGTCAGCCTTGAAAGGCATGTACTATTGTTAATTACTGCAATAACTTGCTTGAATGCGCATTTCTCTTTCTAATTTCATAGATTTTTGGT
Source organism: Scilla litardierei (assembly GCA_030789695.1). Taxonomy (NCBI): domain Eukaryota; kingdom Viridiplantae; phylum Streptophyta; class Magnoliopsida; order Asparagales; family Asparagaceae; genus Scilla; species Scilla litardierei. The sequence goes on along the minus strand of CM061139.1, from coordinate 182,190,543 downwards.
TCTATAGGCGTCAAAAAGAAGCAGAATTGAAACTGCTAGAAGAGGAAACTGCCAGAAGAGTTGATGAAGCAATTAGAAAAAAGGTGGAGGAGAGTTTGAACTCTGAGGATGTCAAGCTAGAAATACAGCGGCGGATAGAAGAGGGTCGGAAGAAGTTGTTTGATGAAATTGCAATTCAACTTGAGAAGGAAAAGGAGGCAGCCCTTGCTGAAGCAAGTCAGAAAGTGGTAGGTTTCCCTATATGATAATTTATAAATTCCCTAGATGAACATATACTTTCCGCATGATTGCTTCTAAATGCATTTTATAATTTTAATGTACTTTTTCTACATATGTGCCTTAGAAGTAATAATCGGCTTGCAAGATGTGACTGTCCAGTTTCAGTTGCCATCAGGTGGAGGATTTTGCTGGTGTAAATATGACTCTTTAACCTGTCTTTTGTTCCAATTAAATTGAGGACAAGGCATATCTAGATCAGCAGCACCATTACCAGTTGATAGTTATAACCATTAATCTTGCCTGAATTATATTGAAGCTTGGCGTTGTGAATCTATTTCTGGGGAGCATTTGTGTTAAGGACGCATACTGTGACATGACAAGCTGCCTTAAATTCTTGTAGCGTGTATCCTCCAGTGTCTAATCTTTCCTATAAATCCGAACACCTTCAGTGCAGTGGCTCTGATTGTTGACTTTAGGGAATGGATGAAATCAATGAGCCATTAAAAATGCTGGGACCTTGGATCTACTTATTATAATTCTTTAACAGTAAGAACAGGCTTCCAAGGAAAGTCAAATAAAGTTACCGGAGAAATTTGTCTATCAGCTTAATATGTGTCTGTCAGCTTTGTTAGATTAAAAAGATGAAAGAAAGAAAGAGAAGCAAAAGGTGGACGTTAAATTGGCGTGATGCAGAGAAATATTGGGTGCAGTGGAAATTCAATCAACTTGTTCTCAATTGGCGTTACTCTAACCTTTGGTATACACATTCCTGACTTTTGTTTTTTTAGCATTGCAACATGTCATCTGCACTAATAAATTTTTATTGCTATATTAGTGTTTCTTGATTTCTAAAATAATTTATCTGGGACTTTCTTGATGGAACGTTCTAATTATAAGACAATGCTAGTTATACTGCAGTGTATTTGGATATAGTTTTTCCTTTTTTTGGTATTGTATTCATCTTTTGTGCTGATAGAACTAAAAGTACCAAAAATACATTGAAGCCTTGGAAATAAACTCAGGGCTATTAAGTCTCGCTAGTTTCTGAGTGGACTTATTACTCGTTGTCATGCTGCTGTCAATTTCACTAAAATATTGCCTTTGTTTTGGTTTGTGCGTCTGATTTGGTCTTGCAGGAACAAGATATAAGAGAACTGAAGGAATTAGATAAGATGCTGGAGGAAAACCGAAGGAAGGTAGAGGAGGCCCAGAGAAGAGAAGCTCTAGGACAACAGGAGGAGGAGTTGGAGCGATATCAGGAGTTGGAGCGCATCCAGCGACAAAAGGAGGAAGCCATGCGAAGGAAAAAGATGGAAGAAGAAGAGGAAAGATCAAACCAGATGAAGCTGTTGGGTAAGAACAAATCTCGTCCCAAATTGTCGTTTGCTATTGGATCGAAGTGAGACGGTTACCATATAGTTTTAGGTGCATTGTAAGTTCCCTAACTGATAGTAGGAATGTCCTCGATTTGGCCGGCCCTAAAATTAGCTTTAAGCAAACGGGCATCCATTTTGTCAGGGGAAAAAAAACTTGCAGACAAACAATGTATCTGTTCGTTCTAGATATTTGCATCAATTTTCCACTCGGTCTGATTCATGCACTTCGTCTTGTGTGTCTATTGCATTTGATGAAATGATGGATGATGGGCATTTTCTATGAATGCTACAGACCATTGCGTTGACGGATCAAAACTGTATATCGCAACGAACATCATCATTTCAGTTCCATCCTTTTTCGGGTTGAAACACTTCCATGTTAATGTGTCATTCGATACTGGGGCCTGTCTCCATATTTGCTGCCTTGAGACGTCTCAATCCTAGTCTGCTGTCACTGGTGGCCTACTGCTACTGCTAATAATGGAAGAACAAGTTGGCAGCACCAAAATTGATGTGTTGTCTGGTTGTCCAACGAGGCAAGCATGCTGAGTTGGTTGTTGAGAGGAGATCTCAGCATCATGCAATTGTCTCAGGCAAACAAAGCAAGCAACCGTTGCACATGACCATGGGACCCACAACCCTTATTGAGAGTAGATGCTTGAACCCATGTGGAATCTCACATTCATGGGATGTGTAATATGCGGTGGTGATGTCACACTCCTCAAAAACAATATCTGATAAGAACATGGAGAATGAGTTGGCATGTGGGCACTGACCAATTAAAATTTGTCACTTTTGTCATACTTAACTTCTGATAAAAAAGGAACTGCCAACTAAAAAAAACCTATGAAACCACGGTGAAGATCACGGTGGGGGCCTCCACAAAGAGGGCATGTACGGATGTGTTTGCTCCTTTTAAAAATCATACCGGATCTTGAACACGCATCAAGATTCAGTATTTTAAGGTAGCTAAACACTGTGAGATCAGTATTCTAAACAAGTATAATTGTTTTATACAACAAGTGAATATAAAGTATTATAGAAGCGTTCACGTGAGCAAGCAGCAGCAACATTTTATTTTAGACAGTGAGAAAGAGTCCAACTTGGGGCTACACTGCATTTGAATGCTGTTTGCGTTGTATATCAATATGACCGATGATTCTTTTAGTGCAGTATCTGATATTTGGGTCCCACTTATTACTGGGTTGGAAATGTTATCTTACTGGATCTCTGCTGCCCGATAGAAAATGGCACCCATCTCTAATTGGGGACCGATATTTATGCAGGGTACTTGGGCATTAATCATGTGATTATGATTTCAATGGATGAATAGATAGCTTCTTAAAATAACTTTATTTTTTAAAGAAAAAAAGGTAGCTAGAACTTTCTCTAATTTGAGGGTATCAACGCAACTAATAAAGTAAGGAAATTCCTTAGATGATGACGGATGAGATTGAGATTTGACAAGGATGGTGGCTTCCACCAGCAAAGTCTAATTACTTCTTTCTTCTTTTTTATATTAATGCAAATCTCATTGGATTTTCTCATACTCTTTAGCATGGGAAAAAAACAAAAAGCAAGAGCAGAATATATGCTTGTTTTTTCCTCGGTCAATGCGAACGCATTAAGTTGGTGTACATGATCAATTTTGATCAGATACCACCTCTTTTTTTATTAAAACATTTTACCCTATATTCAAAATGATGCCTTTTTTTCCTTTCCCATGCAAGCTTAGAAAGTAAATACATAAAACATCAAAGCATGCTACCTTTATTCTAGCTAATGGGGAGAGAATTCCAAAAAGGAGCCATTATTAGACTTTATGAGATTCTTTTGTGCGCCAACGTGACGAAAAGTTGGTTGGTTTTTGTAATTAAATTTAATTTCGGTCGATTTTGAAAATTATTTGTAATTTTTGACTCATCTGGGAAAATTGTCTAACCCCAAGTTAATGTATTTTGCCGGTATTCGTTGGAAATTTAATGGTTTTACATCATTAAATTTTTTTACAAGGTTAGATTAACAAGCGAAATATTTTGAATTCATTAAATTATTAGTCATTTGGTAATTTTTAGTTATAGGAAAAAAATTAAAAATAATATCAAATTTCGACCAAAAAATATTCTCAAAAATCGACCAAGTTTGGCCACGTCAGCGGGCTTTGGTGCTGGCGGTTATTTTTTGATCTGGCCGCACTTGGCAAGTGCGTTTTTTCTGGCCGCCCTTGGCAAGCGCGGCCAGTATGAGTGGTGGTGGCAGTGTACGGGCCGCACTTGCCAAGTGCGGCCTGTCTGAGTCTATAAGGCACAGCTCTCAGCCGAGAGCTGGCCATTCTAACAAGCAATTGAAAATAGTGAGGGTTAGAGCATTTTTGCGAAATCTCGATGGAGCAAGGAGATGGTCGCAAACGTGTTAGGGCAACGATGCTGACCCTTGCAGAAGCAAATGCTCTACATGCTTCGCGTGAAGAGGACCCCGAAGCTTCAACTCATCAACCCTTATTGCCGCAACGTACGGCGAACCCAGAAGGTGATAATCGAACTCTTTCGAACATTGACAACACACTTTACTGGATGCGAAAAGCTATTAATCGCATTGAAGGGCGGACGATTGAGAACTAAAATGATATTCGGAAAATCGAGGGTCTCGTTATAGATATGGGGGACAAATAAGCTAAACTGATTGAGGCTCTTCGACGGATCGAGGAGAAATTGGATTTAGTTGTTTTGGGGCCTCGAGACATTGCCCCGCATGATGCTGCAGGACCAAGTGGGTCACGATCACCGCCGCCGCCACTGATATATGTTGCTGATGTTTAGGAGTGACAATAGTAAATGTATTTTTGTATTTTGTTGGATAGTTTAGTGGGAGGTTGGATGTATGTAAGGAATATGTAAGAGCGATGTGTCTGGTTTCCTGTTTGTATCATCGTTGTAATATATATATATATATATATCGAACTTTTTTATCAGTTGAATTTTGTTGTGTAGTGGAATTGTGTGATGTAGTGGAATTGTGTTAATATATATGAAACATAAGAAAGATACAAATGAGACAAGAAAACTTGGGTGTTTTAAACTTGGGTGTTCTGTTCTGAAATGGCCGCACTTGGCAAGTGCGGCCATTTCAGAACCGTGAAGCTACTGGCTGCACATGCCAAGTGCGGCCAGTTTGATGCTCATTTCAGAACCCGTGACCAGCTACTGGCCGCACTTGCCAAGTGCGGCCAGTTTGGTGCTTATTACCCCCAGCTCACAACTCATTTTCATTTTCTCCCAATTTATCATCCGATAGAGCTGCCAATCTACAAATCCGGAGAAAGATCTCCACATCTTGGCCTCCCATTTGTAAGACGACGTCACAATAAGTAAGCCCATCAGTCCCTTGTGATTAATCGCGTGCGTACTTTGTTAATTTGGCAGAATATAATTTGGGTTAGGGCTAGGAATGATTTGATTGTGCATCATAGAGGTTGAGATTTCATGGAATCAACTAATTTTTGCAGTGTGATAACAATGGCAAGTGGGAATATTTTCATCTTATGCTATTATGAAGGAAATTTGATTATTGGTGACAATCACGAACCTACATATGTCGGAGGAAAAATTAAGTCTATTATACTGAGGAGCCCGTCAACGTATACCGATCTAGTAGATCGGATATACAAGGCCACAAAGATCAGTCGCCAAGAGTATGATTTGAAATTGGTGTGCAACTGGCCGGTAATTGAGGGCATGACCACAGCTGTGATGATCTCGGATGACGTCGATATGGATGGGCTATTTAGCTTGGGGTCAACTCAACGGTCAGTTGAAATTTATGTCGAGATTGATGCGATTAGCACCACATGATTGACTCAAGAACAAGTAACATTCGGACGAATGCTTGATTTGGAGAACAACTCCGCGGGATTTATGTCTACTTCTCCAACCCAAGAGTATCAGCAGCACGAGAGACAGACGAGAGAAGGTTGTTCGTACTACCCACACGAGGAGGTGAATATGGATGCGTAAGTATTGATATCAGTTAAGTAATGTGAACTTATGTATGATATTTTCACAATATAAATGTGATTTTTTAAAAATTGCATGTGGTACTATGTTTGTAACAGGTGGAATGTTGCGGGGCAGGACAATCAAATTCCGGAGTATGAAGTGCCCGTAATATACTCCACCTACGTACCTGTTTGTGGATCTCGGTATCTGATTAACGGAAATGGAGAAGCCGCCGCCGTCGGATCAACGAAAATGGGGAAGGGAAGCCTCCTCCGCCGTCGCGCCCCAGCCTAGTGTTTTTTAATTTCCGCTGTTGGATAAGTTATGATTGGGTTTGTTGGCTGCGGTGGGAAATAGGGCACACTGGCCGCACTTGGCAAGTACGGCCAGTTTAGAAGCACGTGACTTAAGTTTAAGTCACGGGTCTCTTACTCACGTGCTACATTTGCCGCACTTGGCAAGTGCGGCCAAAAAAACGCACTTACCAAGTTCGGCCAGATCAAAAAATAACCGCCAACGGCAGAACACCGCTGACGGGACCAAACTTGATCGATTTTTGAAAATATTTTTTTTTCCGAAAATTGATATTATTTTTAAATTTTATCCTAAAACTAAAAATTACCCTTATGTTATGAATCAACTGCTGAGGGGAGAGCCCTCAGGTTTATATTTATAGCCAAAGGGGAGAATACAAGTGGGTATGGGCCCAACCACTTGGGTTGGCCCAATAACTCATCAACCCAGTAAATACACATTCACAACACTCCCCCTTATCCAGCCATGGTTGTGGACCCCGCTCATGAATACTTCAGGATTCTTGAGCCTGTATGGGTCTCACGTGGGGTGGATACTTCAGGATCCTGAGTTGGTGAGATTTGTCTCGTTAAAACCTTTGGCTATGGAAAACCCAGTGGGAAAAACCATAGTTAAGGAAAAAGAGTGTAAACGCTCTTTAACTCCCCCTGATTTGTACAAGTGACTCTGCTCATGAATACTTCTGGATTCTGAGCGTCACTGAGGGGTGGATACTTCAGGATCCAGAGTTGATGTGATTTGCCTCGTTAAAACCTTTTGCTATGGAAAACCCAGTGGGAAAAACCATAGCTAAGGGAAAAGAGTACAAAATCTGTCAACTCCCCCTGATCTGTAAAAGCTCTTAGGCTTTCAGATCTCTTAGGCTTATCTCATCACTCCTATTTACAATATTCCGAAAATGTACACAGATTACAAATTTTGTCACCATCAAGCAGCTGCTGCATCCAGAAACTCTGGAGAGGTGTGCTAAGTTTCGTCGCCTCTGATGTGGTCTTCAGACTATATGGTCAGCTCCACAGAACCAGCCTCTATCCCAGTCGTCACTGGGATGTGATGTACCACCAGGCGCCCTCAAATACACCATTGGTGTGATTCTGGAATGGTGAGGATCTCGGAATGATAGGATGATGTTGCCTTCATAAGTTGCTTTGCAGATCTGCAGGGGATGGCCATCCCACTGTGGGTACACGCTCTGTGATTTCTCAGCGTAGGGACTGGACCTGAAACCTGCATTTGCATAAACATTGGAGGATGCAACTACATTTTGTAAGTCCAAATATTTCGACCCTTGGAGGAAGCGCAGAAGGCTTAACTCAGGTCTAATGGCCCTTTTTAGGTGCCAACTATCTCTGGCTAATGAGTTAACTGCAACTGCTATATCGGGACGCGTGCAGTTTAGCCAGGAGTGCATGATTGCACTTAGATAAGGGACTTTAGGACCAGTTATATCCTCCCCCTCTTCCAGCGATCGGAAGGGTTCTTTTTTGTACATCCATTGAGTAGACCACCGTAGGTGTACTTTGGATGACAATGGTCCTTTTAATTTCCCCAACGCACTTCTGGGCGTTTGTAACAGGATTCTATGAGCCATGACTTTATATTTGCCTAGGTCTTTTTATTTCATGTTTTAAAAGTCAGGCTTGTACATTTATTTCGGTTTTCTCTTCAGGAGATCCGATGAGATGTTAGTTGTCTACAACTAAGATCTCTAATCCTGTTCTTTGCACAGATGCAAAGACAACCTTCATAAGGAATCATTGACTTGTCAAGTGATTCTCTTGGTTGTACATTTATTTATACTTATTATTTTTCTTGAATAGACGTCCCGAAGTCTATTCAGGCATTTTAAGGAGATGTGGAAATTATCTTTACAAGATATCCACGAAGGTATGCCGTCACAACATCCAATAACAGCATATCCAAAATTTTCCTTCGCCAAATCGTAAGGTATTCGCTTTTGATAACTTAGGGAGACTGATGCATCATTTATGAGACATGCTCATTTGAATTTGTTCGATCCCTAGTTTCAGCGAAATTTTCCTTGGGCTATAGGTTGTACCGTATAGCATATGATTTTGTATTTATTTTTCTTATGTTTGCAATACTTTGTTTTATCCACAGGTTTGACACTTTTTGGTGTCTGGACTTCAGGTCCGAACATTTCACGTTTCATAAGTGAGTCCAGCTCATCTTCTATTGCCACGTTCCACATTTTGGCCAATCTCTATGTTTGCCTTCTAGCAACGGAGTGTGGAACGATAATTTACAAACATCATCGCCATTGCGATGTATATGGCAATATAATACGTGAATATATTGTCGACAATTTATGTTCTATCTGTCCAACACCTCCCCAGTACGTACAACATTTACTTAATTTCACTTTTTCCCGGCAATTCCTCTGCAGTGGATTCCGGGAAGGGTGATGGTGTGGACAGGAGCTCATTGTCCTGTGGTAGTATTGTCTTAAGGTCTCCAGGAGTTTCTTGTCCTAGGAGCCTGGTGGTCTGCCTCTTTTCTGTTGAGGGTCAGCCACTTCTGCTGCTGGTGGATTGCATCCATTCTCGGGGATGTCAATCCTAGCTGGAGTTTTTGCAGCAGGGATGTGCGATCTGACAATCTTCTGGTTGTCAATAAATGATTCCGGTAATTGGTAGACAATTTTCTGTATGTGGAGGATCTTCGGGATCTCATCGACACATTATATTATTACCGGATCATAGTGGGTCAAACTTTTTGTATCCCACGTTATAATTTTCTTCGCGCCAGATTTTCTAGTATCTGGGCCTATTTTTGGGAAACTCGTCTCATCGAGATCACAGTCTTCAAGATATGCCTTAAATGCGTCCCCCGTTTGGGGTTCTAGGTATCTTATAAGTGAGGGTGAGTCAAACCCTGCATGGATACCTAGGCGACGTTGAGGACCGTTTTGGTCCTCTTTGGTGGTGCAATGGGGATTTAAGACTGCGTGACCGAAGATTCTCAGATGAGAAATGTTCGGTGGCATTCCATATGCAAATTGCATTGGAGACTCTGACCTCCAGAGGGTCTTATTTTCATTTACGATGCAGCATGCAAAGTTTGCATGTCCCAATGCATCCATAGGCAATCGGGATTTAATGGACGTTCAGTCCATTGGAGTCTACTTTTCAGTGACTCTGCCGACCCATTTTGGGTATGAACATGCGGCACTTGTATGTTCATTTTCAATTCCCGTTGATTGGCAGTACTCTTGAAAAGACTGGGAGGTATATTTCCCAACATTAACCAGACTTATTTACAACATTTTATTGTCTGGGAAATGTGCCCGCAACATTTTTATTCTTGTGCCAATAGCTTTTGGAAAAGCTAAGTTGCGGGTCTTGTAGTAGACATACGTACGAATATTCTGAGGATGTATTTAAATACTAAAATAGCCCACTAGGGGTGGTGGATTTTATCCACATCTGTCTCCTTGTATTCTTTTTGAGGAAGCGTGGAGATCCTTTTTCAACTTTTCGTGGAGATGGCCTTGTAATTAATCTTCCCTTATAGTAAGGGATGCGAGGGAATTTTCCCTTCTGAAGAATCTTCTGGTTCTTCAAGTCATACCCATAGGATAAGATGCTGTGCATCACAAATCCAGGGTGGCCAAGTCCAACATGCCAGAGTAAAAACTCGGCTGATGTAGGGCACTTCAGGTGCTCCGTTTAATTCTGCTTCCTTTCTCCGAATCTTCGTATGGTAGAGGCCTATAAGGCTCTCAAAACGTTCAAGTGTGGATTTTACTCCTTTTTCTTGAAACGTTGCATACGGTAATTTTTCATTTACATTTGCTGTTTCCAAGTGGGATCCGTTGAAACGGATGTCTTTGAAACTTAGAAAGTTTCTTTTTGGAATTCGGAGGGTTTAGTGCATCCATTTTTGTGTCGTTTGGGGGCAACTGTGTTGCATTCCCGGGATCTTCAATATAGCCCTGATATTGGGCTTTGTATTGAAAGAGATCGTACGTGTTTATTGTCTACTAATTATTTATGAGAGCAGTTTCAAAAGATGAAACATAAAGGCACATGCATATTCAGATAGACATATTCATTTATTGTCTACTAAAATTTTTCAATCAAAACAGATTGCGTAATACAAAAGCTCTCATAACGTGAGATGTTCTAAACAATTTGCTAAGATAAAAGTAAAGGCTAGTCAAGCATGTCATTATTTTCGAAGTCGTCAGCTGAAAAACTAACTGGAGCATCAGATGTCATCAGGTTTGTTTCAGCTTTATTTTTCCTGTTCTCTTTATACAAATCCTGGAGATGATGCGGAGTTCGGCACATTCTGGACCAGTGGCCTTTTATGCCACAATTTTGGCACTGGTCTTCCCATTCCCTCTTGGGTGGGGGTATATCATTTCTATTTTTGTTATTTCTGTGCCTCGTGAACTTCCGCTTACTTTCATTATTTCGCTGTTGCTGTACATGGCCCTTGGCATTTTTCTGTTGACCCCCCCTTCTGTGGTCTTTCTTTTATTTTATTATCTCTCTTCTTTTTGAAGGAAGAGGAATATTGAGCTTCTGGTGGGGGGCAGTGCCGGGGAGCGTATATTGTTAGTGGAGAGAAGAAGCTCTCTGTTTTACTCGGCCATGAGTAAACATGACGGCAGCTCAGAATACTTGGTGAACTTGCGTTCACGATATTGCTGCATGAGTATCGCATATTTTTCATGGAAGGACGTATACGTCTTTTCCAGCATGCGATTTTCTGAGACTTTTTCACCACACAACTTCAGGCGTGCGGTGATTGCTAAAAAGTACTGAGTTGTACTCAGCAACGGACTTTAAGTCCTCTAGTCTCAGGTTCTCCCACTCGTATCGTGCCCTTGGGAGTATAAAATCTTTCTGATGTTTATACCTGTCCTCAAGGGCAGTCCATAGCTCAAGTGGATCTTCGACCGTAAGGTATTCAGCCTTTAAGGTCTTGTCCACATGGCGGCGAATATAGATGATGGCTTGCGCCTTCTCTATATCGCTAACATTTTCTTTTTCAGTCACAGCAGCGATGAGGGTATTTGCCCGCAGGTGAAACTTTACATCTAGCTGCCAGCTTATATAGTTTCTACCTGATGCTTCCAGTACTTCGAAATTAACGCTTGCAATATTAGCCATTTATTTAGCAGAGCACAAACATACATGAATTAATAATTAATTCAGAGAAAACATTTTCATGCGGATGCAATATTTAACGAAAAACTAAATGTGTGGATCGGCCAGTCCCACAAGAAAGAGTCCAAAAAAAGTCCACAGTCCAAATTATACAAAATTTGCAGCTTAAAGAAAATGAAAATACAACTTTGGAAACCCCGTGGGTCCCATATGATATCTCCATCTTCAAGCGTGGCCTCCGTCTTCATGGAAGTTGGTATTCTTTCTTTGACATTTACATAAATTCCTCACTACAATTTCTCTCAAAAATAAAAGAAAAGTGCGGGAAATAAACTGTGGGACTAAACGACCGATCCAAAAACCACATTTAGCAATTCATGCAGAAATATTGTGCTCATCAACATTTTCATCAGACATTTTCATCACAGGCATCACAGGCATTTAATATTCGCATAGATGGATAGAAAATTTAAACACTTAATAATTATTGGACCACTGGGCAACGTCATACACCGTTAGGTTACTAACGGCAGAGCGGTCGCAGGATCTTCCTAATTATTAAGTTTTAAATACAATGCACAACCACGCATATAATATCCAACAGAATATACCGGAGATGCAAAGCATGTAAATATGATTTTTGCAGAAAAAATCATCACAATGCAAAGGTTGTAAATTGAATGGGTTTAATCAATTAAATTGATTAAGAGCCCAAAATAAACATTTTCTTTGTCAGAGGGAAAAGTTTCCCTCATCATCCCAAAAGCCCCCCCAAGAATCCCCAAAAAGTCCTCGCCTGCCCGATATTAGTCCCGTAATTTACCGTGATTTTTCACGAATATTTTGCCATTAAATCCCCCTTTTAAATTAATTTTAGGCTAGCAAGTTGTCTTTTAAGGCTTGTTAATAGCCTTTACCTCCCCCAATTTTTTTTTTCCAGATAAAACAGACTGCGGGTCTGAAGCCCGCAGTCGGCCTATGGGCTTCAGGCCCATAGGATTTTTTTTAAATATATATATAGAAATCTGTGGGCCTGAAGCCCACAGATCTGCTGTGGGCTTCAGGCCCACAGATCTGTATTTTTTAAGAAGTAATTGGCCTGTGGGCCTGAAGCCCACAGCCGGCCTGTGGGCTTCAGGCCCACAGGCTTTATCACATCAATTTTTTTTTTGAATCTCACGTTTAGGGTTGGGGGGGGGGGGGGGGCGCGGCGCCGCCGCCGCCCCCTGCAGGGGGCGGCGGCGGGGGCCGCCCCCCTGCAGGGGGGCGCGGCCACGGGGGCCGCCGCCCCCTGCAGGAGGGGCGGCGGGGGCCGCCCCCCCTGCAGGGGGAGGCGGCCTCGGGGGCCGCCGCCCCCTGCAGGGGCGGCGGCGGCGCCGGCCGCGCCCCCCCTGCAGGGGGAGGCGGCCAGGGTGGTGGGGGGGGGGATTCCGGCGAGGGGGGGTTCCCCTAAAAAATTAGGGTTCAAAATTAGGGTTTTTACCCTAAAAATTGGGGTTTTGCCCTAAAAATTGGGTTTTTGGGATGAAAAATCCGTCGTTTTCAAGGCGACGATGAATCCCCATGACGATCTTGTGAGATCTAGGGGAGGGGTAATCATACGTATGATTAAAAATATCGTTTTTAGTGTTTTTACCTCTATATCCGTCCTCCGGATATAGCGACGGTTGCTCGAAGCCCTACGCGGATGACGACCCTTGATGGAGGAAGCCTTGCACCGCGCTCGTGGATCTCCCGTCTCGCCTTCGCCTTCGCCTTCGCAACGAACGGGAAAAAAAAATTTGTGGAAAATTTTTAGAGACTCGTGCTGATAACGTGTTATGAATCAACTGCTGAGGGGAGAGCCCTCAGGTTTATATTTATAGCCAAAGGGGAGAATACAAGTGGGTATGGGCCCAACCACTTGGGTTAGCCCAATAACTCATCAACCCAGTAAATACCCATTCACAACACCTTAATCATTCTGTCTCAATAGTTGTCTTTAAATAATATAAAGTCCACGTCTCGGGGAATTTCGGTGGTCGGCGTGAGGTGTCTCTCTAACTGCAACGTGCTGTTCGTTCCTTCACCCTCATCTCTCTCTTTCTGTCTCTCTCTAAAAAAATTGATTACTGACCGATCTTTCTATCTATTCGTGTGTTCTTCGTCTGTTCTCAGTTTTTATTAATTTGATTCGTTATCCGAGCGGTAAAGCCACGGCCAGGTCAGTGCGTTGTCGTTTGATTTTTTTAATTCTTTTTTCGTGATTTTTTTGGGTTTGTAGTTTTTTTGATGTGTATGTGCTTTTAGAACTTCAATATGATGATACGGTTCTTGAACTTGAACCGGTTCATGGAAGTATATGACGTTCCTTTTCCAAATAATTTTTTAATTTTTTTTGAAATTTGTTTGGAAAATATGTCTGAATGCGAACCAAATAAAGTTTCTTTTTTAGTTTTCCCCAACTGCTATAATTTTGTAAGATGCAATTATTATGCGTCTCTTTTTATTATATTTGATAGCGAGAAAATCCATCACACACAATTGGCATTATGTAATTCGTTTGATTAAAGCTTCAAAATTTGAATGAAAAATTTCGTTCTTTGGATCCAGCAGGCATCAGTCTTTGTGCTAGTTGCTTCCGCCGCAGCCGTGTGTTTGGCTATCAATAGATTAATGAAACATACTTAAAAGGGATAGGTATTCGGACTTATGCGCTATTTCACATGTAGTCTTACCCCACAAAGAAAAAAAGAAAGCCTTAAGCTGGTCTTCAATGATTTGGGCACATCATAAAAAATGTTCGCATGTTCATGTCATAGACTGCATCTTTAACCGGAAGCCTTCTTATGGTTAGAGCCAAAACCATCCATTGGCGCCAATAGATTCATCAACTAGTTGCAAAACATAGGACTCCTCCCCTATCTTTACGCATTGACTCCTTTCCTGCTCAGTTGGTGACCAATTTGCTATGGTCAATAGATCTACCTTGATTTTGGCAACAAGTTAAATAAGGATCATCCCCCCATTGATAGGATCATATGTCTAATTGGGCAGAAGATTAGCTTAAGCCTTTGTTGCCATCTCTGCATGTGAAAGCAAACACACATCTCTTCTTGACTAATTGCTTGAGATAATAGACAGCCTCCAGCTTTAGTGCCCTGTCTTAGACATTATATCTGAGCAAATAGGTTGTCTTTATCATTCCCACGAGTCATAGTTGAATTGTTGCTTTATGACACTGTGAAATTTAAGCCATCAACTTAGGTGCATCGACACGTCAACCCTGACATGGGCACGCCATGCCAATGCGTACCAAATATTTAAAAATGCAGATTTTTTTTGCAATAACATGGTTTCACTTCAGGACGTGCTATATAGTCATTCATTAACCCACCCTTCAATGGGTCAAGATAACGTGCACCTCGATAGTCTTTTGCACTTACCTCTACTTGCAAAGTTATCATCATATCATGGCAGCTTCAGAAAATGGATTGAAAGTGTCTGTTATATATTATTTTATATTGATTTCGAGAAGGCATGTGTCTAATCTGAATTCTCAAAAGAATGGCCATGCACTCATATATATCTCAATGTACTATTACACATAGGTAATGGTTAGGCTTTCTCGATAAATACTCTTTACACAACCCGTTAGGATAAGCTTTTGGGTCAAGCGGTCAGCAGGTTCCAAGAGTTTCTCGCTTCAGATGGCATCATTGGTAATTTGAAATATGAGTATATTCCCTCATTCGTTTTTCAAGAAAACAGTGTTTAATATAGTCATTCCATATGGCCCAACACCCCATGGGAGGGGAAACATAAGGGTTAAGTTTGCATTAAAAACATTGTTATTTAACAATAAATTTACTCAGTCTTTATAGTGGCTACCTACAATTACAATCATGCAATTATTTTCTTTGTCATGTTTGCTCTTCATATTAAGCATGTCCTTTATTGCCTTCATTTCAAATAAGAACAATGCTTTCTTACTCTCACTTCACAATCCCAGGCTGATAGCTTCGTGGACAATCCAAATAAAACAGAAAATTTCCTATTTTAAAAGGACACATGGCTCTAAGTACCTTAAGTACCACTCCCATGCATTGCACACATGACTTTTTATAAGATATGGCCTCATTTTTCTTTCTTGTAAGTCCGTTCGTGGTCCAGATTATGTAGTCCAAACAGCGGGCTCCTATTTTTGAAAGATGGTTAATTCTCTGTATATGCCACTAGTCAGGTCCGGTTGTCATGAAGCCAACCATATATGCTTCTTATACGATGCATGATAGAGACATACAACTTGTTGCATCAATACCAAAATAATCAATTATGTTAGTATTGTTAACCTGGTTTCAGTTAACAGTCCAAATAATTTGGTCTAATGCCTTGTGCTAAATGCGTGGATGTTTTAGTTCACAACAAGAATCTTGTTTTTTTTCCCTCATGTGCATTGTTCGTGTTTACACCAACAATAATTGCTTTGGATTTGATTTCTAGCTTTGCCTGTTCTTGCAAACTCAACAAAGAGGGAGGTGCGTGTGTTTGAAGCTATGAAGTCTTTTTATCTGTGACATGCATTTGGAATATGCAATAGTGGT
Organism: Scilla litardierei; assembly: GCA_030789695.1. NCBI lineage: Eukaryota > Viridiplantae > Streptophyta > Magnoliopsida > Asparagales > Asparagaceae > Scilla > Scilla litardierei. The sequence goes on along the minus strand of CM061139.1, from coordinate 182,174,917 downwards.
GGTTGGTTGACTGATGCAGCTATCTGTGTACGAGTTAGCAAGTTTACTCTTTAATCATGGTGTGCCACTCGTCGCAGTGGATCCTTGGAGATTGGTATGCGTTAAAATAAGTGAGCCAAATGACTAACACTGGTTTAGGTCCAACTAGATGGTGAATAGGTACTATAGACCCTTGGAGTTTGAAAAGAGGAAGATGCACTCTGTAGGTGAGCCATAGGGTAACATCAGTCTATCTCCAACTCAATGTAGAAGAAAAATAGATCCAATTCTTCTTCTCCTCCATTGGTGATATTTCAGTACAGTGAAATGAGTGGTCTAATGTGGTTAATGCGTGCTGGGTGACGAGGAAGTGACCAGAGCAACTGGGTTGTTGCTTGCCAATAAGCCCTATAGTTAGTGCAGCATTGGGTCATGACTTAACCTTATGGTTAGTCTGCATAGAAGAGCTGCATTGCAAAACTTATGTGAGAATGGTTTTTTTGTTTTGTTTTGTTTTGTTTTGTTTTGTTTTGTTTTTTTTTGGGGGGTGCATGCCGTAGTAGTTCTAAATTAGAAAGATAATGAAAATATTTTTACTAGTTTTGCAGTAATAATGCCTTCAAATTTCAATATCTACAGTCTAATCTGAGTTCCAGGGACTTATCTGAAATGTCTAAATACAGATTCTAATGTACCATAACAATATCAATATTCAAAAATTAATGCACCTTTTCATTTTAATACTTTTTTTATTTTTCTTAAGGCAATAGTTGACTGCAATCAAATGGTGGATCAATTTTTTCTATGACATAAATTAACATTTGATGGTATAAATACTCAATGTAACAATGCATTATTTTTTGTAAAATATGTACATCAAGTTCAATATCTATGAAATATTTGTATTTGTATTCATATCCACTAAAAGAATACACATATAACTCTTGTAGAAAAAGAATATGCATACATCTACATGT